>OY759261.1:18280293-18410293 GCA_963662155.1 Lamellibrachia columna
CTCTCTCTCTCTCTCTCTCTCTCTCTCTCTCTCTCTCTCTCTCTCTCTCTCTGGGCCTCACAAAGTCTTCGCCCGACCGCAGCCTGACGCCCGTCTGTTTAATATCTAATTTAAGGTTATTCTCCCAAACTGTTAGCCATAACGGAGATAACTGGGTAAAAGTTCGACATAATTAAAAATATGTTTTAATGATATCACGCGAAAGTAAAGTATGTAAAGTTTCAAATACCCAAAAATAATATCTAATTTGGTTTTCAGGGGAAATTTATTAAATCTATTTCCCCCTGGTCCAAGTTTACCGTTTCAAATTGCCAAACATTGTTCTGGTTGTAAAGTGTATAATTTCTTTTATTTATATATCTCATATAATGGAAGTATTTAGTAACCTATTCAATATTTAAATAGTCAACATTATCTTCGTAAATGTATTTGTTATACATTAGTAAATGGATAAAGGATGTTCTTGCAATTGATTGATACTGTCTCTTTCAATGGCATCCAACTCTTGTTCTATGTAGTTAATACTATAAAAAGATACGACCAGTGGTCGTTTCATTTAAAGTAATTTGATATATGTTCGGACAGATCCATTTTTTTTCGTTAAATAGAAACACTTCATTCCAGAGCAATTTGACTATGTTAAACGGCTGATTATCTCAAGGGAAGATAGGGCAGCTGGACAGGACGTTTTCTTTTACTTGCATAGTTAGTGCAATTTTTTATACCCAAACTGTAGAATAGGTTTTTGCTATAAAACAAAAACATAATCGAAAAGTTGTTGATATTTTAAAAGAATATGCCGGTGAACACAACAATCCAATCCAGACGACCATGTTATTTTACATTTCAGAGTGTTGTACTTTCTTGCAGCCAAAATTTCATTTCTTGAAAATGGCTTATCAAGGATTGAATGAAAGCAATGATTACATGGTAGATGCAAGCTTTATCCATGAATAATGCTAATTTAGAGTTATGTCATTGTTATAAAATTTTATTGTTTGACAATAAACACACAAAGGTATTGGAATACATAGGTAAGACATGTTGAGTAATTTTATCAAAACACATCATTCTAGCTGCCATATCTCCCATTAAATGAATTCCCAAGAAACGATTCACTCATAATACGTAGCAATGAATGCACTTCACACAAATATGTTCAAGGAAAATGTGGTATTTCGCGCTGTTTTTTATCTGATTATATAGTAGTAGATGTAATTCTGTCAACACAATGCATTTAATAAATTGTGGTAACCAATTCCATAGAATGGTAACTGTAGAGACACGACTTTTAAAATGAGCTTTAAGATCAACATTCATAATTTATATATTTTAATGATAGTCACGGCAACATGAGCTACAGTGTTATCTTACTATTTTTCAATAATTATTTCTAACGATATACAACGCTATGTACACATGATACGACCAGTCAAAGTTCGGTCAACCCATCAACTTACACTAATTAAAGCAATAGGTCTGTGCTGAGGTTCTGCGTAGTGAATAACTGCGATAACAGTAGTGATGTCACATATGGGTTTGTAGAACACTCATAGCATTAAAGAGTGCACTAACACTTTAAATAATACAACAAATAATGTTTATTTTTTACAGCTTATCTGACTATCTGTCGTGTTGTATTTGTCGCCACACACCTAAACTGTATCGCACCTCCAAATACACCCAATATTTCCCCCATCCAACATAAATCTATGCATGTTACCTGTTGTAGAGGGCAAAGGTCGTTAGGCGGAGTAACTTAATTTACTTTTTAAAATTAAATTCTGTCTCAACTGTTGAAGAATCATAAATTCGCGGCGGGGTTTTGGGTCGATGGCCAACGGGCAGGGCCGGGTCTCTACTAAATGTATTAGGCCAGGCAGGGCCTGTGTGTACATTTTACTGGCCCAGGACTGGTTTGAAAACATTAAACACTTTGAGCTTGGACCGGGTATGGGCTACAGTGAGTGTACCTGGACCCAGAAAAGACATGTTATTTTGTTATACAAATTAGGGAACACGAACATATGCACATGCATGCACATAATGATAATAATAACAGCGAAACGTAGTAACATAACAAGTGACCGTTTTACTTAGTTAAACCTTTAGATTGAACACATGGTCTCTCATTCAAGGGTGCATTCCTTTCAAGTGGGGTGTCTTCCAGTCTCAAACAAAGGGAATTAGCAGGCAGGTGAGTTAATTAGCCAATCTCTGTAAATAATCATTGTCAACTGAGAAAGGCAATGAGATAAGGCCTGAGTGCTCTCGCATATTTGCTCAGTAAGAAAGATTTGGACAGTGACATGGCTGCACTGACTGTTAGCACTTGCTGGTAACGTGCGAAACTTCTGTGTGGCAGGGACTGTTGTTAGCAAGACGAGGTGCAGCCGCAGAAGCTCAGTGGTAAATGATTTATTTACTGTAATGCTTGCCTGCATACACAGGTGGCAATTGTGACTACACCAGGGAAGCCAATGTTGAAGGCAATCGACCCCCAAATGTGTGGGTTGACGTGCAGAACACAGGTGGCGCTACCATGAGCCCTCTTTATTTTGACCAACGATCAAGCACGCTACTTTCTTGCTGGTATTTATTGCATATAAATTTTTTATGATTTTATTACAGGTTTCTAGAGTTTATCAAATGTTTACAAAATTGTAAAAGCAAAACAAATAACTGCCTAAAAATATATTTAATTCAAGCCACATCCCTTTGAATATTTAACAAGATTTAACAAGATTTGCCATCCACGCCAAAGGCCCAGATGGCAAGTGGACAAGGAAGCCATTGGCTTATCGAGAGTCCAACAATGTTCACCTACTTATAACCCGCCCTCCTGAGATATGTGTCAACCTTGTTTTTAAACATATTCACGCTGCTAGCAGTTACACAATCTGTAGACAATTTGTTCCATTCATTTATTGTCCTCTGTGAGAACGAGTGCTTCCTGATGTCTAATCTACATTAATCCTTTACTAATTTTACCTCATGTCCTCTAGTTCTGCTATCCTTCTTGAGTGAGAAAAACATATTTCTATCAATATTTTCATACCCATTCAATATCTTAAAAACTTCAATCTGATCTCCTCTTAACTTCCTTGTCTCTAGAGTTGTTAAACCACATTCTTGCAGGCGTTCTTCATAACTAAGGTCTCTAAGTTCTGGAATCATTTTAGTTGCTCTCCTTTGTATGCGTTCAAGCGTATCTATATCCTTTTTACGATATGGTCTCCATGCTTGTATACAGTATTCTAAATGAGGTCTAACTATTGCTTTATAAAGAGGTATAATTAACTTTTTTCCCTTGTATGTTATGTTTCTTCTAATCAATCCAAGAATTTGATTACCCTTTGAAGCTGCAATACCACACTGCTCTGAAACTTTCATATCAGCGCTTATTGTAACTCCTAAGTCCTTTTCTTTTACAGTAGTACCCAGAACAGTATCTCCCATTTTATAGTTTACATTCAAGTTCCCATGTCCTGTATGTAGGCATTTACATTTCCCAAAATTGAACAGCATCTGCCATTTCTCAGACCATTTCACTAATCTGTCTAGATCGTTTTGTAAATGTTGTTTATCACCATCAGTATTAACCTTTCTAAACAGTTTTGTGTCATCCGCAAATTTCAGTACGTTACTTGTTATACTGTCGTCCAAGTCATTGATATAAATTAAGAATAATATAGGTCCTAATACTGATCCTTGAGGTACCCCACTCAAAACCGATTTCCAATTTGAAACTTCTCCATCTACTACAACTCGTTGTCTTCTGTCAGTCAGCCATTGTTCTATCCAGTCAGTTATGCTATCCCCGATACCATGGGCTTTTAATTTAAGTAGTAATCTTTGATGTGGCACTTTGTCAAAAGCTTTCTGAAAATCTAAGTAGAAAATATCTACTGGCGATCCCACGTCTATCCACTTAGTGATTTCTTCCAAAAAACATAACATATTTGTTAAGCATGACCTCGCTTTAAGGAATCCATGTTGAGATGAATTTAATAATTTATGCTTAACGAGGAAGTCCACCATATGGTCTTTAATTAACCTTTCTAATAATTTACAAATCACTGACGTTAAACTCACTGGTCTGTAATTCTCTGACTTATTTCTCGAACCCTTTTTAAATAATGGTATGATGTTTGCTTCTTTCCATTCAAACGGAACAACTCCCTCTTTTAATGACAAGTTGAATACTCTTGCAAGTGGTATACTGATTTGATCTGCTGTTTCCATTAGTAATTTTGGAGGAATCCCATCCACTCCCGGTGATTTGTTATCCTTCATTGCCTTTATTTTCTTAGCTACCAATTCTGGAGTTACAACTAACGGTCCTAAATAGTCAGATTTAGCCCCCTGAAATTTAGCATCAGCAACTGGTAATGAACTAATATCTTCTTTGGTAGACACTGAACTGAAGTAACCATTTAGGTCTTCCGCCATTAAAAACCCCTGTGGTATTATATTTCCAGCACTGTCTTCTAGAGGTCCAACCTTGTCTTGTACGTTTTGTTTACTCCTGACATATGCATAAAAACTCTTGCTGTCATTTTTATGTTACATGCTAGTTTTTGCTCATAGCTTCTTTTAGATTGTCTGATTTCAGTTGTAGCTGCATTAAGTGCCTCTTTGTATTTTGCATAGTCTTCTTCCTTTCTATATATATATATATATATATATATATATATATGGAGTTACACAGCAAAAATTAATGTCACAAAATCGTCATAACTATTTTTCCAACGTTCAGAACCTCACCATATTTCGTCAGATTAATTATCTGGTGGTACTGTTTTTTTATAAAAAAAAAGATATTGAGGTCTACGTTGAAACGTTTCAGCTATGACCATTCAAAATTGCAAAAAAGCTGACTATTTCATTCACCTTTTCCTTTAGAGGCGATCGATTTCAAAATTGTGACGTTCAGATCGACTTGAAATTTCACCACATTATAGATTTTTATCTATATACGTTTATTTTCCCAAAACTAATTGAGATTGGCGGTCAAGCATAAGAACTATAATTATATTAAACAAGTTCATAAAAAATCGTCCTAACTGTTTTTTCAACGTTGCAAACTTAACCAGATTTAATAATAATAGAAATCTGGACGTGCTACGTCATATAAAATTACAACATATTGAGGTTGTGGTTGCAATTGTTGAGCTGTAACAATTAAAAATATGCAAATGGCCAAAACAAATCGCGTGCCACATGTGGTGTTTAAGATGCGCGACCTGGATGCGCGTGGGCAAGAGGAGCGAGATGGAGGACGGTATGGCCATTGGTCATCAAGTGTCCACTGTGTTTGGCTTTGAGGGCACTGTCCGGCCTGCATCGTTTACATGCAAGAATACGTGGAGTTATTATTGACAGGAAGTGCACGTCAATAACCTTACATAGGCTGCACGAGTTTACCAGAAATTCTCCTGTACTATCGAGGCAGCGGCGTTTTAGTTTCAATCTGTTGATTGAAATATCTAATCCATTAATATTTTAGAGAATGCGTCACCGGGAGAACAGGCAAAGGACACGAGTTGAACAGTGCACCACTTCCATTGGTCACGACAGATGTGTCTATTGCATTCGGAATTGTGGCATCCTCAGGGTTTTGTGCATGACTTGACACATCTATGACACGGTGCTCTTGTCCCCGAGGATTATATGTCATCAATTTGCCAGTCGAATGGAAGTTTTCACTCAACTGATTAAATACTCTTCAAACAACAGCTGAACACACCTAACTGGGAGGAAGTAGTGAGGTTAGCTCAACTCTGTGAGTTCACGTTTTTTCCCTTTCCCTGTTAGACAGAAGGACAAACTGTCTCTTCCGGAAAACACAGGCAAAGTGGAGTGAACGAAATTGCGCAAGTTTCGAAACGGCAGCAGGCGGTTTTGAACCCCAGTCCGACACTCTAACTTCTGCCACACAGCCACATCAACCCGCTATTTCACCGCAGATGTGAGGATCAGATAATTATATATTAGATATATGGCAGCGTGCCCTCCGTCAACGTTTAATACATCTAGTTACCTGGTCCTCCAAACTGTTGGAATAAACAACGAAGACACGTGTCTGTAGCTGTGTTGGTCTCAGACCGTTTCACTGTGTATTGTAATAATCATCGGCATGTCAGAAACCCTGTAGCCGTTTCAGTCTGGGAACGTTCGGTTAGAGTTATCTCTGGAAGCATTATTCTGGATTTCTGGAAGCGAAATCTTGTGGGAGTGGCTCTAAAAATAGCACCAACAACTTTTTTTTTATAAATTGGTTGGGAGGTAAACCTGGTAGAGATGAAAAATCCACTATGAAATGGAATGATCCGTTGCAGCGTCTGATTACATTTACGTCACGAGTAAATTTGGTTCTATCGCCAGAATCAAACCATCGTCATTGCGTCACAACCACTTATGTAATAGTCAACACGTCATGTAATAATCAACCGCTAATATATAAATGTTGAAGAGGAGGACAAGAATGAAAATGATAACGGCAATATAATGAGTGGGTAGCTGTAGTCTAATGGTTAGAGAACCCGCCTGACGATCGAGTGGACGATGGTTCGAGAACCCTCCTGTCGATCGAATGGACGGTGGTTCGATTCCATCTCCGCCGTTTCACAGCTTGGGTAATTTCATTCAGCCCACATCACCTGGGTCTTTCGGAAGAGATAACAAGAGTCATTGGTCTCTTCTATCTGGACTTTGTGCCAGGGGAAGTAAAAGACAAGAGAAACGGAAATACTATGATGGACTCACTAACTGTATAGATAGACATTCTTAAATGAACCCTCGGCGCAATATCCTAGTAGGACTTTGCTGAATAATTATCCAGATCCAGATCCAGTGGATGATGAAGATGATTAGGGGGATGAGTACGATGAGCATGCTGATGATGAATATTATTATGAGGTTGATGAGGATGAGAACGTGGATAATGATGATGACAAGATGATGACAATGGCACCAATATCAGGATGATGATCACAGTGAGCATTATGGAGGAGGAGGATGATTATGACATGATGACGTGGGTGATGAGGGTGATAAGAAAGATGATGAGGATGGTGAGGATGAGTGGCAGGGTTTATGTAAGAGTGTGGGAGTGGCAAGGCTTCTGTAGGAATGCGGGAGTGGCAGGGTTTATGTAAGAATCCGGCAGTGGCACGGCTGATGTAAAAGTGCGGGAGTGGCTTGATTTATACAAGAATGCGAGAGTGGTAGGGTTCATGTGATAAATTAGCAGTGTTAGGGCTCATGTATGAGTTCGGGAGTGGCATGGCTTACGTAAGAGGGCGGGAGTTTCAAGGCTTATGTAGGAGTATTCGGCGGTGGCAGGGCTTGTGTAAGAGGCGTGTGTGAAAATGCGGGAGTGGCAGGTCTTCTGTAAGAATCCGGCAGTGGCACGGCTCATATGAGTGCGGGAGTGGCATGATTTATATAAGAATGCGAGAGTGGCAGGATGTATGTAGGAATGCGGGAGTGACCGGGCTCATGTAGGAGTGCGTGAGTGACATGGCTTATGTAGGAGTGCGGCAGTGACAGGGCTTATGTAGGAGTGCGGGAGTGGCGCGGTTTATGTAACAATGTTGTGTGCTGGAGTAGCATGGCTTATGTAAGGGGTTTGAGCAAAAATATCTCTCTCTCTCTCTCTCTCTCTCTCTATATATATATATATATATATATATATATATATATATATATATATCCATCTTTCTCTCTCCTCTGACTCTCTCCCATTATATATATATATATATATATATATATATATATATATATATATATATATATCCTCCGCTCCCCCTCTCTGTGTGTGAGTGACAGGTAGGGAGAGAGAGGGGGAGGTGGAGAGTGAGAGAGGGGGAGGAGAGTGAGATAGGGAGAAAGAGAGATACATGTGGAGAGAGAGAGGTAGGAGGGGAAGAGAGGGAGAGAGAGAGAGAGCGAGAGAGAGAGAGAGGGGGAGAGAGGGAGGGAGAGAGAGAGAGAGAGAGAGAGCGAGAGAGAGAGAGAGAGAGAGAGAGAGAGAGAGAGAGAGTATAGTTTGGAATGTCATAACTCATACATACGTGCAAGAAACAACACGTATAACAGTTGGTTAAAATAGATGTAAGTAATCATCAGTAAACTGGTCGCTGTCAGCCGTATTATAACGTGTTATGATTGTATTGCGTAGTAATAACACAGTAATTTATATGTCATATATTTTGATGAATCACTCACAAAGTCAATCTCACAGATGACAATAAATGAATGGAAAAATGTCTGTAAATGTTACCAATGTGAATATTTTTTACACCATTTTAACAATTAAGACGAGGGAGATGAGAGTTTTTCTCATTTAATGTTATTATTATTTTGTCAGTTATATTTAGTGCTATATTCGCTTTTGTTTCATTTCGCAGATTGACAATATTTAATTTTATCATATATTACTGAAATGAACAAAACAAGATTAGATCAAGGAATTCGTTGAAACATTTAATGCATTAGTGTAGTGTACGTACAGTTAGTGTGTAGGTTAGTGTAGTGTACATACAGTTAGTGTGTAGGTTAGTGTAGTGTACGTACAGTTAGTGTGTAGGTTAGTGTAGTGTACGTACAGTTAGTGTGTAGGTTAGTGTAGTGTACGTACAGTTAGTGTGTAGGTTAGTGTTCTTCAGTCAGTAGCAGTTCAATGAGAGCTCAGAGGATTATATTGCAACAACAAAGCAGATGTATACAGTACGACACAATAGTATTAGCTAATAATACTAAATGTTCACATTAGGTGGTGTGTAGTACTAAGATAATACATACATGTGGTGATGCCAGGCACCGGCAATAGTAGCATAATGTGTTAGAAGGAACAATTGATATGTGCAACAAGTCAGACACGGTGGAAAGTATCATAGTTCAGCTAGAGCGCCATATCCCCTTACAATGCCTTGAGTGATGCACAACAAGTCAGACACGGTGGAAAGTATCATAGTTCGGTTAGAGCGTCATATCCCCTTACAATGCCTTGAGTGATGCACAACAAGTCAGACACGGTGGAAAATATCATAGTTCAGTTAGAGCGCCATATCCCCTTACAACACATGCCTTGAGTGACGCACAACAAATCAGACACGGTGGAACGTATCATAGTTCAGTTAGAGCGCCATATCCCCTTACAATGCCTTAAGAGATGCACAACAAGTCAGACACGGTGGAACGTATCATAGTTCAGCTAGAGCGCCATATCCCCTTACAATGCCTTGAGTGATGCACGACAAATCAGACACGGTGGAACGTATCATAGTTCAGTTAGAGCGCCATATCCCCTTACAATGCCTTGAGTGACGCACAACAAGTCAGACACGGTGGAACGTATCATAGTTCAGCTAGAGCGCCATATCCCCTTACAATGCCTTGAGTGATGCACAACAAGTCAGACACGGTGGAACGTATCATAGTTCAGTTAGAGCGCCATATCCCCTTACAATGCCTTGAGTGATGCACAACAAGTCAGACACGGTGGAACGTATCATAGTTCAGCTAGAGCGCCATATCCCCTTACAATGCCTTGAGTGATGCACAACAAGTCAGACACGGTGGAACGTATCATAGTTCAGTTAGAGCGCCATATCCCCTTACAATGCCTTGAGTGATGCACAACAAGTCAGACACGGTGGAACGTATCATAGTTCAGTTAGAACGCCATATCCCCTTACAATGCCTTGAGTGATGCACAACAAGTCAGACACGGTGGAAAGTATCATAGTTCGGTTAGAGCGTCACATCCCCTTACAATGCCTTGAGTGATGCACAACAAGTCAGACACGGTGGAAAGTATAGTTCAGCTAGAGCGCCATATCCCCTTACAATGCCTTGAGTGATGCACAACAAGTCAGACACGGTGGAACGTATCATAGTTCAGTTAGAGCGCCATATCCCCTTACAACACATGCCTTGAGCAAAAACTTTTTCATTTGGGTTTATTTTGAATGCTAGCTAGAATTATATTCCAGTTCAACGGGTCTTTACATAACAACCTTTTTGATGATCTTACAGTAGAACCGATGAAAGGACATAATATTATGAGAGGTATGTCTGGTATCGTGAATATCATGGGTAAATGCGATAATATTACATAAAGTATATGGAAGGCTCCCATGGAAATAATTATTAAAAAAATTGTGCAACTTCAATTTGTTAGCTATCATGTGATTTTATTAAATTTAAGCATGTAAAAGGGGATAACAGTGTTCATAATATACTATTTTAAGAGTGGAACAAAAAATAAATTTTGTATAATGAATAATTTTGTAATATGAGTTTTACAGGTGGATCCCCTCAAGATGATTCCGTATGTCAAGTAGGAATACATTAAGTTTAATACATAATTTTAAGGGCGGCAACTGGAAGAAAACTTTATCTATTGCGTACATATGATTGTTAGATTGTTTTTACATATATTTGTGTGTTTTTGTTAATCAAGGCTTTCATCTCTATGAAGGCATATAAACGTCACACATTTTGTGCGCTGAATTGTCATATTAGACCTTGTTAGACACAATTCTTCATTTTGAATAGGAGAGAATAATATGCATTTTGTCTATTTGTGAGATAGCTCTTATACCACTTGATTGGAGTACCCCTTATTCCATATTAACTATGTGTGTATATTATATATATATATATATATATATATATATATATATATATATATATATATATATATATATATATATATATATATATATATATATATATATATATATATATATACAAGAACAAGAGAGAGAGAGAGAGAGAGAGAGAGAGAGAGAGAGAGAGAGAGAGAGAGAGAGAGAGAGAGAGAGAGAGAGAGAGAGAGAGAGAGAGAGAGAGAGAGAGAGAGAGAGAAAGCGGCATTCCCGATGGTTTGATTGACACGCATATGTAATGGATAACAAAGCACGAACTACTCATTGGGCATTAATTAATGTGTTAATGGCCTATCACATAACGCCATGTAGCTTCGTGACGCCCTTTATCGATATTCTAATGCGATGTTACGGTATAAGATACCGCCCGCAGTGTCAGAACGTCAGTCAGTGACACATTGCTTTGGCGATTTGTCATCCGACTGCATCAGGAGCGATCCTGTGAGACTGAGCGAGAGTGAACATCCCACCTGAAGAGCGAAGATGCCGCTGCGCTGTTCGAACAAGTCGATTCGTCCACCGCCTCTGCCGCCACCTGGGCTTCTGCTTCGAGTTCTGCTCTTGGCATGGGTCTGCTTCTGGGCTACCAACTCAGAAGGTAAGCACTTTATATTAATCGATTGTTATGTTTAAACTGTGAAAGTGTTTTGGTAAAAGTAGGCCCTAATCATCGTCATGATCAGACTCAACTGGCAATGATGGGCGCCGTCAGCTGCGAGGTCAATGGTTTCTGTTACTGCAGCTCTTGCAGGGCGGACACGCTCTGACACGATGTTGGTTCTTTCCTGTAACACGTTGTTGCTATCTTCTTTTCCCTGAAGTCCGGGCTGAGGCTGGCGTCGATACTGTTCCTCGATTTTCTTAATATAAACCGCCCACACGGTTAAATGTTATGTGCCAGATGGCACTACGTACTCTCAAATGGTTTACGTACATTGATATGCTGCGCGCGCGTGGTTTCTGCCATTGTTGGAAGTTAACGTTTTACGTAGCGAACATTTGTTGATTTACCATAAACAAAGCACTAAGAACCCTTGACATACGGGGTATTTCGAAAAAATAAAGGCGTTACATTTCATTTGTGGATTAATCCCTGAAAGTTTAGCGCTTGAGGTGCAAGCCGCCTATGAGGCGGCTTGTTAACATACAAACATACATGCTAGTAAAATAACGTAACAAAAACATATTATGATAAATCTTGAGCACAAATCTTGGTTCGTTGATGGTCATAATATAATTATGTGTAGTGGGTAAACAAAGTGGGTAAACAGCTCAGCCGGTTTAATGAAAGAATGCGCAGGTTTACCCTTAAACTCGTCGAGAGATCGGGTAACTTTAGTGCGAAAGAACACCCTTTCGAACACCTTATTCGTATACCGCTGCCGTTGTACAGAGTTCGGTCAGTGACACGTCAAACAGTTCATTTCCCTGGGCGTTCCAAAACCGGCACTAATTTACCACGACATTTCCTTTGAACGCACAGTACTCTTCTAATTTCTCGAGTAGTTTCCCTAGACGATCCTTGTCTCCTTCTTCTGCCCAAATGAAATAATCGTATACTGTGATAAAGTTCCGTCCATCACAGGTCAGAATAATAGTCCCACTGGTGACATTCGCCTTCTTATTTTTCTCTAAGGCAGCCAAGTATTATTTGTAGCTCTCGCTTCCACTTGGCGAACGGATCTGATAGATTCGGGTCGTTGGTGTCTAGCTTGCGCGGCGGGCGAAATTACGTCAGACATAACATCAGGTCACGTCAGATCAGTGCCACTGCTGTGCCAGTCGTATTGTTCATAAACACAACTTTATTAGAGCGGGTATGTAGCTGAAATCGGCATTACTGTGCTGATCGAGTGTCGCGGGTAGAGAGAGCCGCAAGTCGCTCTAGCGCATCAGCAATATGCACTACATGGGCGGATCTAGACCTTGAAATGGGGTGCCCAATTTCCAAACAGGACACCAGGAGGAAGCAACCGTGCGTGCGTGCGTGCGCATGTGCGTGCGTGCGTGCGAATTAAGGTAGAACATAATTATAAACCGGATCGCACTAACCCTTTTCCTAATTCATGTGCGAACACCTCCAGTGCATCGTAGCAATGAACCCAAACTGTCCACCAATGGTCCATCGTAGCAATGAACCCATACTGTCCTCCAAAGGTCCATCGTAGCAATGAAAACATACTGTCCACCAAATGTCCATCGTAGCAATGAACCCATACTGTCCACCTAAGGTCCATCGTAGCAATGAACCCATATTGTCCACCAAAGGTCCATCGTAGCAATGAACCCATACTGTCCCCCAAAGGTCCAACGACATATTGGTGCGACTGGTCTCGGACACCAACTATTTGGTCATGTTTCCGCGCTTCTGTTGCCGTTTTGGGGAGAAGAAGAAACTAGAACTGCCGAAAGCCGGAAGCCTCCTCGATGCGCACGTTCACTACGTGATTATGTATACTTCGGAAGTCGAAGCCGAACTTCATTACAAAGTGTGGAGCAAAAACTGAAAAAAATTCGCATTTCAGACATTTTAACCTGGTCCCCGATGACGGCAATCAGTTCGTTCTGTAATATCTATCATGTATTGTGTCGCCTGTTGAGGAGAACATTTAACTTCAGCTGGATCTGGTCCCCAATGACGGCAATCAGTTCGTTCTGTAATATATATCATGTATTGTGTCGCCTGTTGAGGAGAACAGTTAACTTCAGCTGGATCTGGTCCCCGATGACGGCAATCAGTTCGGTCTGTAATATCTATCATGTATTGTGTCGCCTGTTGAGGAGAACATTTAACTTCAGCTGGATCTGGTCCCCGATGACGGCAATCAGTTCGTTCTGTAATATCTATCATGTATTGTGTCGCCTGTTGAGGAGAACATTTAATCTTCAGTTGGATCTGGTCCCCGATGACAGCAATCAGTTCGTTCTGTAATATCTATCATGTATTGTGTCGCCTGTTGAGGAGAACATTTAATCTTCAGCTGGATCTGGTCCCCGATGACGGCAATCAGTTCATTCTGTATCACCAATTGTGTGTTGTGTCGCAAAGTACGTCTCGTTGAGGAGAGCATTCATTGGTGTGATTCTCATCAGTCTCGACATTTTTTAGGCAAGATTCTACTTTTTAAAGAGAACAATCGCCTCTACGGGCTGCAGTTTAAGGCGATTGTCTCTCACACGGGTTTGCTAGCATATCAATAAATGCTGTCTGTGCAGGTTTATTTGTTTTTACACCAGAGAAACTTCTAATTTTGTCGCGATGAAAAAATCTGTTTGGAATAAAGGGGAGTGTCCGGGCACCTGATGGACACCGCCTGGATCGGCCCATGTACTAGTCTCATTAGTGGACAGCTGCTACCGTGTTATTAATAAATTATGCACCACAATTATCTCTCAACACTAAGCGGTTATTTTTTCTATATTACATAACCATATCCGTGGTCAACATATTGTTTATTACGCTACTGCTGTATTCAGCGCATAACGTATTATATCGGTAAATCTCCGATCCGCTAATGTGCCCGACCGAATACAGGCCTTCTTAGCTATCCAAACCATAACTTTCTGCCAGGTTTAGACGCAGATTCGAATCACATAAAAGGCTTACGGTAACATGGTATATTCGTACTCTTTTTAGGACACTTTTATTTTGCATAAAGCTGTGTCATATTACTTATTAGTAACTTAATTTCATGAACCAAAACATATATTAACTAGACACGTTAATATAGTGCTCAGTGGTGATTGCATGAACAATCTCCCCAAGCAGTGGGTGCTTTCGCAATAGTGGCGCCACACGGTGGGCCGAGAACCAGCCGATGACGAGCGAGTCGAGGCTATACCATAAATAACAAACTCCATGTTTGCACTATGCCATCAGATATTACCGAAATTAAACAAATGAAAATTAAATGCAATATATACTATACCTGACAAAATGATTCCATTTGTTGATGATATTAGCGAAATCGCATACACGTACTCTCGGTACTGCGAAATTACTGGAAGCGGTATGTGAGACGACGCAAGCGTGTCGATTTGTCGTGCAAAGCCAGGGCAAAGCAGAGCTTTTTGTAAGCTTACCACATTGTATCACCTCGCATGAGATATATCATCATATAAATATTAGCAAACAGTTTCTGTTAACATTTAGTCAAAGGCAGTATTTGAGAGTAAGTTAGTTATGGACTCCGGCAGAAAAAAGTCAGCCAGCGAAAATAGGGTTTGTTTACAGTTATGAGAATTAACTTTTATTAATGTAGCACAGTGAATTGTCAGCCAGGATTACTAGTACACACATATTAGGCAAAACCTGTTATAGACATATACCAAGAAACCGTTTTTGTTAACATTTAGTCAGAGGCAGTATTTTTGAGGTAGCAATTCGGATTCCAGGTCTCAAGTTCAACGAGTGATAAAAGGGGTTTGTTTACAGTTCGGGAATTAATTTGGTGTATCAAGCTATTCTAGTCATTGTTGAATACATACATACATACATACATACATACATACATACATACATACATACATACATACATAATAGACAAGATTAATATTGCACAATCTAAATTCTGTGATGGTGCCATCCAAACAGCAGGTAAAGGCCACCAGGCATTTAGTATGCGGGAGTTGTAGCAATTGGGTAGACATTGTCAAGTCCGGGTGTGAGGAGTCCTGGGTTGAGGTTCAGGCATCGGATAGTTTGCGTATTTAGTGTAAGGGATGTGCGAAGATGAAGGGACTAGAGGTGGAGATAGAACAGTTGAGGTATTAAAGATGGGAAGAGGTGGATTGTGCCAGTGGTTCCAGTGGGGGGACAGTGTATGATAAAGTGGGGAAGGTGATGAGAAAGATGCTAGGAAAAGCTCACCTCAGAGGAGGCTGAGAGGAGGTAAGGTGACAGGACGGAAGGAGACTGGAAGTAAGGAGACTGGATGTAAGGAGATGGGATGGAAGGAGACAGGAGGGAAGGAAGGAGGCGGGAGGGACGGCTACGGAAGCGAAGGCATCAGTAGAGCAATATAACCAGGAGATGGGAGGGAGATTGACAACATGCTGCCAGGTGACACGACTGCGGGACAGAATGCAATGAGCTACTCTGCGATAGTGATAGAGGGGTGAGGAGGAGAGCGAGGGTGTGTGTGGGTGATTCAATAGTCAGGAAGACTGACAGAGTGCTAAACAAGGGGCATAAATAGAGGCTATCACAGAGAGGGTGGAAAAATTGTGGGTCCAGCCAAGGGAGGTTCTGTTTTACTACACGTAGGGTATAACAATACAGAGAAGGAGGGTTCAACTGACATAGTTAGGAAATACAGGCAGTTAGTTAGAAGAGCTAAGTAGACACAGGTGGAACAAATAATTATGTCAGGGATTCTACCAGTAATGGGAAGAAGAGGACAGGGATATAAACATTGCAGGAGGATGGCAATTAACACGTTAGTTCAGAAAATATGTAGGGAAGAGGAAGTTGTATTTGTGGGGATGTTTTGTTGGGGGGGGGGGCTGATATATACATGAGGGATGGGCTTCATCTTAGTGGAAAGGGTGCAGCAGTGTTTGTTGATGAACTATCAGAAGCAGTCGAAAGTGGCATGGGAAGCATCAAAAATATTTTTGGTAGCAAGCATTGTTTAAACTAGAAGCGCAGGACAAGAGGCCACTAGTAAACAAACCAGTAACAAAATGTCTGGAAATTTCTGAAGCTGGGTATAAATGTGTGTATTTAAATGCAAAGCATAGCAAATAAGAAAAACAAATTAAACATTATGGTAGAAGATATTAACCGTCACATAATTGGTATAACTGAATCATGGGCCAACAAAGACATATCAGATGCTGAATTAGGACTGACAGAACATGTAATTATTGGGGCGGGGGGGGGGGGGCATTCTCAATATTAATACAGGTGGCATGTGGATTGATGATGGTTAAATATTGGTGTCATATTTTTGATGCAATAAAATGATAAGTGTCTGTCAATGTGTCTAGCTATCACTGTATGATAACAATCCTATTGGTATGTTCTGTTATTAATTGAAACACCATTTCTGCATGCTGAATGCATAGAAGCTACAAAGGTTTCCCTTCAGTTGGTGGTATTTTTCCCAGCCAGAAACCCCAAGTTAAGATCCACTTTATGCAAACAACTTGTTCTAGTTACCAGTTCAGACTATAATCCTTTTATTGTATTTGTTTAAACCAGGCCAGGAAGTCCATAATAAAAGGGACTTTTATCAGTTAGCCATAGACATAGCCATGCCTTTGTTGCCCCCACAATGGACAGTGCCATGAATTACTAACTGAGTCTTCTTCTGAAGAAGTATAGTGATTCAAGTCAGACAACCTGCACCAGTATAGTCTGGTGTCAGCTTGCAGGTTAAATCATTCAGGGGATATTGAGTCTTGGAGACTGGCAGGTGGTAATCGACCCTCTCAACACTTGCTTTCACTGTCAATAACTGGATAATTCACCCTAAATCAATTATCAGAGCCACCACCAATTCATGGTCAAGTCAGGTTTATAACACTAGTGCGACACATCGGTGACTTTATTGTCTTTAAAGATACAACACCTCTCACGTTATCAGACAAAACTGTATGCAATGTAATACTAATAGTAAGGGAAGTTATCGGCACCGTGAGTTTTAATTTATATTTAATGCGATGGCATTACATCTTGTTTTCGGTGGTTCTCTGCTGGGGTATTTCTTTTGTTGTGGACGGGACATTGAGATATTTCTTCCATTAAATTGTAAATAAGATTTTAAAATAAAAACAAAATTTATTGATCATCAAACATATTGCACATATTTTTTATTGACTATAATCATAGTACTGCCGGAGCTCAGTAGGTGGCGTTAGTGGTGGTGTGTTCAGAAAGTTGAGCAAAATGTGCCCCTTCAGAGCCCCATTTATACAGGGTGCCTAATAACTGCCTATTACGGTCCATAGCAGCTGACATAGACCACCTGTGATAAAAGTGTGCATGTGCCTGATCAGTGAAGCTGAATAATCGTACATTATGCTGATATACATTGTGTTTTATTTCTTATTTTTATTCAAGGTGAAAATTTCATAACTGTGCGAGATTCATCGGGATTCACGGAGAAGACATTTGTATATCTTTCATTATTCATTTATTAACATTAATAGAAATTTTTTGTGCTCTGGCTAGTAACGTACAGTACTCCTAAAACTCCTAAACTCCATGCAGTGATACATTTGTACTACACAAATAATGATTTACGTCACTCATTTTCTATTATTTAGCATACGGTGAAGGGTGTGATTTACAAACATAAATGCATGTAAATTCTGCATTGTATTGATATAATTACATAGTCTAGCAGGATCCATAAAATAGAAAATGGTGCCACAAATTAGCATGTTTAATTGAGTAATTAAACACGGTTCAGACGCATCTGAAAACAGATCAAAATAACGGGTGCGTTTTGGGCGCTTACCCGCTGTTCACATTATAAGGCGTTACAAACACAATATGCGTATGGATGCTTAGTTTTTTTGGCAGAAGAGCTCAGGTATAATTATTTATTCATTGGTTAAAATTTAGGCAAATTCTGAGACATAAACTTTGTTTTACCGTCAACCATTCCCTTTAAATTCCCAGGATATAATTTTTAAGAGAGCCACCCCTCTCACTCCCTATTGCTAGCGCTAATCAATCATCCACGGAGCGGTTTACCACTCGTGCTAAAATCACTTGCTCCCAACTGGGCCTGCATGTGGCTCCCTCTGACGGCTAAGTTTTCATCCTTTCGAACGACAGTAGTGAATTTAGTGCGATCCCGTGCTTCTGAGCATCCTACATTTTTATCCCAAAGCGTTAGACCATTAGATTTCCATGATTATATGAATCGGTCAGAATCCTTAGTTCTCTGGAGCTCGACATGGTATATTATTAGTTAAAACACCATTATCACTGCGTAAACCGACCTTAAATGGCCCCCGTGCACAGCGCTTCAAACCGGTCGTAACCGGCTGGCAGAGGTTTCCCCTGAAACGGGCTTGCGTATTCAATTCAATAAAACTTTTACGACCATTTAAAAACGGAAAATTCCCCGGTTTTTTGCAGATATAAAATGCGGTTACTATATCTGCGGTGATGCGAATACGCACAAAGTTTATTCGTATTCGGCAGAGAAACCCAAAATACAGGCCATCCACGTAGTTTTGGCTTCACGTCGAGTAAAAAAATTGCTTCGGCGCTAAAAAAAAAGACATATACTAGTGACTTTTTCGCACTGTACTATTATTTGTTTGGAACAATTTGCCCTCCCCCCATACTGTTATTCGGCACTATACTATTATTAAATTTGACCGATTTGCCACCCTATACTGTTATTTGGCCTATACGTTTATTTGGCACTCGAGAGTACATATATTATATCAAATTTAAGTCTTAATAACACGGTTCTATATAATGTGGCAAAATTTGTCACATTTTTCAATGTTTGCAACACTGTTGCAGGCAAAATATTGATGCTTCGGTGTATGGTACCCACCATGGCATTATATGTTGAGAAAATGTAGTAGTTCTAGTATGTGTAAAAAAAATTACATTAACATTAATATTTACCTATTTTAGGCCAGGTAGACTTTTTTAATGAAAATAGGCCAAAACCGTGTTTTGAAAACATGAACTAGGGGTGTCTTTAAATTTCTCTAGCAGGAAAACTAATTAAGGTACAACCACAAAACTGATACAGGCCTTGACATTAAGCTTTTGTACCAAGTGGCCCATTGGGCAAGTAGATGTTAAAAGTTACTGGCCCCCAAAAAAAGTTACTGGCCCGAATTTTTTTATTGATTAAAAAAACACAATTTTTTTGTAATACATGACATCCCAAGTCGAAGGTTGCGATCGAGTTTGGCCATTATTTATTTTGTCGTTGGTTATTTACTTTCACGCTTTCAGTCAGTATTCCGTATGGCAGACAACGTTGCTGCAGGAATCGTTTGAGAATCATAATATGCCTTCTGCCTCTGGGCCTGGCTCTGTCGAAGCCGCAGGCGCAGCAGTTCGGACTTTGAGTAGCAATGCCAGAGCTCGGTAGGCGGCGCTAGTAGTGATGTGATCGGCAAGTCGAGCAAAACGTGTACCCACAGAGGCCCGTTTATAGGGGTGCCTTTAACGGTCCATAGCAGCTGACATAGACCACCTATAATAAAAATATGCATATGGCTGTAAAGCTGAATAAATGTACTTTACTCTGATGTACATCGTATTTTATTTCTTTAGGTAAAACTATTTTGTTTTTAAGGTGAAAATTTCATGATTCTCGCAAGTCCGGGATTCACCTTGATTCACGAAAAAAAATTGATCATTTATTAACACAAAAATATTTTTATTTTGGCTAGGTCTGGCTAATGATGTACTGTACAACTAAAACAACCCCCTATCACTGTTCCAATAATTCCAATAGCCAATAATTATCTTGCTATGAGACCGTTAGGTGGAGCCACACACAGGTCAGAATTGATAAATTATGCGATGTTCTAGCCCGCTGTTGTTTGAAGTTCGTCTTTCTCGTCGTAGTTTTTAAAGTTCGTAAACATCCGTTCTTCAAGTACGTGTGTAAGTAGTAATTGATCTATCGAACTATATTATCATGTAACAGTGTATGTTTGATGTTCTGGAGAGTGTTTTGCTAATTTTGGCGGGAGATAAAACATGTAAACAAACTTGCAAAGTGACAGCGCGGCTGACCATTACATTTACTGGCATTAGCTCAAGGCTGACAGTCTTACACTTGGAATGTTAATATGTTTTACACTGTGTTTTCTGATTTATTTTCATTATAAGTATTGTTATAACCGTGGATACAAATTATGTATAGTGACTATGACTAGTTATGTAAATATTTATTTATGCCAAATTTATTAATTTTGCCATTTTTGGGTATGATTATGGGTGATAATGTATGAAACTGTCTGTGTCGTGTGACATTAATAGGGAATGTGAGACATTAATTAAAAAACCTGTTCGTCTTTTAAGTTTGATAGTATGATTTTAAAGCCAACATTTATTAATACAAAAAGTTATCAGTTTAATGTGTTGTACGTATTACTTTAATCTTTAATGCTAATCTCAGTATTTCAACAGTGTGATATAATTATAAGGTTTTAGATGAACATGCCATTATATGACATTTACTTTAAAACTTGTGCATACATTTCCGTTTTTTTCATACATGCAGTTACCAAATAAATTACTTAATTTTTTTGTTAATTAGCCACCAATTAACGAAGCAACATATTATGTACAAAATTATGTACAACTGATAGTTGGTATTGTGTCAGAATGATTATTTACTCAACAATCCACACATATTGATATGATGAGAAAGTGGACACCAGCGTACTTGTAATCTACATATTTATAGTAGTAGTTTCATACTTTAAGTACTAACACACCCTGATAATGCAAACAGTGTGACAATATAAGCTTACAGTTCATCCTACATGATACGCATGTCAAATATTCATCTTGCATCAGCATGTTTTCAGCTGTGAACAGGCTTCTGTAAAAATCTGCATAATAGTTTGCAGTTAAAAATCCTTGTAAAAAATATTTTCCATATACATAAGAGCGAAGTCACGGAAAATGGAACAGTTGTGTAAAAATTAGGAGTGAATAATTTTCTTCCCTAAAATAATTTCTTTCCTATATAATGTTATAGTATGGGGTTGAAAGTGTACCAAAGTGATAAGTAGAAGATAACTTACTGCCTGATTTTTATTATATAGAATGATGAAATAGACCATTCACATTTTTGTGTCACGTCTGTCACACTTATATATCTATGTGTCTTGCAAGTTTCCACAATGCTAATTGTTAATTCATTTATTTTTAGAGTTGTATTGTGATGTTGGTGATAAGACAAAAATAGAAATGTTAGGTTTTCCATCAAAACTATCGAATGATAGTGCTGACAGTGCAACATTGTGTCCGTTTTTGAAAATCCAGTTGGAAAAGTTCCACCCAACATAATTTTTGGACAGAGAAATAAATGAACTGTCTGGTTATGTCCTACACCTCACACCTCTCTCAGCATACCTCTCATGGGGCACTGACTTTCATAGATTCCATTCTACAGGACAAAACCCCTGTGTGCAGATGCGACATTAATTGTGACAGACGCGACATAAACGACAAGGTTAATCAAATTAATCTTCATTTTCAAACTGTCTCTATACTTGGTTGGGCTGTTGGTTTACAAGATTCAAATCACTTTTTCAGAAAATATTATGAAGAAGATTACCTTGATTAACATGGTAATACCTGGAAATCTGACTACATGTAAATTGGTATTACCAATCTTTTCATGATGGCATTCAAAGCAGCAATCTTCCTTTCAACATTTGTGTGCTTGGGACAGGCGCACTGAATACAATCACTGGACCTTGGGATCCTCACATTTGGCGGACGGAATTTCTTGAATAATATGAACTTGTAAGGGAAGGCTGGATTTTCGTCTCGCAAGATTTGGTATGCATCTTCAACTGTCATGCTCAGAAGATACTTTGCCTTGTGTTGTTTGAAAGCAGATGACACTGTTTTCCCTGGTACTGCTCTGCTTATGTCTTCTCTGAAGAAGCAATCCTGAATTTGATTCATCCATAGTGGGGATACCCTGCCTTTTCTACATTTGGCAGTCCCAGCGAGCATGCTAATATCCCTGTACACTTTGTCTTTAGAAATAGCCAGTGTCTTAGCCATTTTTTTTAGGTTTTCTTGCATTTTCTTTTGATCCTGAGGGCATGAATTGATGATATTTTTATGCTAACATCCCTGTCCATGACCATCCCTTTAAATTCTGGCATTAAACTACGTTTGGTTTGTGCACTTGTTTTAACCATAATCCCACATTTCTTGTATACTTTTCTGGAGGTAGGTGTAGCAGAGAGGATAATAGACTGAAGTGCTTCTGCTCTGTGTGTTCTGTGTTGTGGCATCCTTTCAAGTAGTTTTCTACAGTAGTAATATCTGAGCTGCCTGCTCGTGGTATTCAGTGCTTGGGGACCTTCCTTTTCTCCAGCTGTGTCTTCTGACATTATCCCATCATATTCATCACCAACAGTGTCTTCTTCTGCCATGCTTTGCTTTACCATCCCTTTTTTCCTATCACGTTCTTTTTGACCCGTCAGTTGTTTTCTACTACACTGTATAGACCTTCATCTGCTTCTCATATTCTCTTCTTTCAGCAGGTGTCACAGTTTCACTTGTTTCTTTACTCTTCTCGATCTGACTGTCCTTCTCACCCATTCAGCTTTACTCTTTCTATACTTTTGCTGTCTCAGTCTCTCAACTCCTTGATGTTTCCTCTTTTCCTCCCTCTGTCATAGTTAGCCGCTTAGCATCCTGGTTGTTTTGCTGTTGTGTGGCATCCTTCTTTCGAATTTCCTCAAGTTTTTCTGAATTCCCTTTTAACTTCTCTCTCTGTTTCCTTTGGCGCTCTCTTGCCTTCAGCTTTTTCACTTCTACTGGATCAGGATGATCCATTTTGCTGTAAAAATAAAGTAATTTCAGACCAATGTCCAACATGGACAGTGTAACACATTTTTTTTAGGGTATTCAAATATCTTTGCTACTTTTCATCATAATGATCATTTTACAACAATGATATTCACTTGCTAATATCATCAGCTCAATCATAATATGATATCATAATTTCTTATTTGAAAAACTTCTTATCACTAGCCATTTAGCTTAACCTTTAGGCAAGCCAAAAAAATTAACAACACATCAGGTTTTCTCTTTGAAAACAAAAGCATTGTATTGTTCGATAACAAAGTTACATTATCTAAATGGAACTGATGGCACTTCTCCTTTGAACCAAATAAATAACAGGGGATGGTATCATGACACTTCAAAAGCAGTCCAACATGTTTTAATTTAGAACTTCTAATACAAAAAACAAATGCATATAATTATGTTATACACATGGTGTGGGCAGCAAAATCAGATGTACTCATTTAGCTGGTTGAGGGAGCTAATATTGTGTTCATGCTTCTCCACAAAAAATGCCAGGCAAAATAGACAGATTTCTTTCATTTGTATGAATTTACTTCATAATCAGATACAATACCTGTGACCTTTTGAACAATTTACACCCTTAGATCAGATGATTTCAGTACAGACACCTGAAAGGCTTGAGTCAACATGTGCAAAGAAAATGGTGAACAGCTAAGCTTAGAATTGCTTCCACAATTGATTTAGCCTATCTCAAATACGGTTCATTGGTGTCCAAATATATAGTGTGTGAATAGTTTATGTAACATCTGCAGTCTATTTAATAAAAAATGCCTATTTTTTAGAATCATAAAAAAAATTATTTCAATTGTTAAATCTGGTAAGGATCAAAATAGTGGATATCCAAAATGTGAAACATTGTGTGGGTCAATGCTGATCATGGGCGTGACTTCCATCCTCTCACCAATTACATGACAAAGTTAAACACTTTCAATTGAGGAAGCACCTCTAAGATATCTAAATATTTGGGGTTTGTCTTTTGTTTTACATGGGTAATTAGCATAATATGTGGTGCCATCTGCACAATACAGTAACATTAACAAAACAGCTGTACACTGCAGCAAACTATGAGTAGATTGCCAGCCAATTGTTGGCAAAATGATGATGTTTGGGACAATACAATAGTGGAAATTTTCCAAAAGTAGGCATCTGTTTGTATCTAGTTAATAATGTAATATCACATGGCTCATGTAGTTTTACTTTGTTTTAGTGTAATTTCAACCAAGAAAAAGATGGTTTATAACAGTTTAGTATATCACATAGCTCATGTAGTTTTACTTTGTTTTAGTGTAATTTCAACCAAGAAAAAGATGGTTTATAACAGTTTAGTTTACTCACAGGTGACATCATCCTGCTCATAAAGTGTTTCATCTGCAACAATCCAATCTTACCATTTGAAAATGTACTGGCCTAGTAACTGTTATTCTAAATTATAATTTCTTATACCAAAACATCTGGACATATGCCATTTATCATATAACTGCAAATAAAATTAATTTACTGCAGCAAATTGTTCATTCTGGCACTTATGTCATGTCTGTCACAGTGTGACAGACGCAACATTTCGAGGGAGGGATTGGTAAATCCTTTGTTACTTCATAATACCAACTCACTGATTAATGATTTTGTATCTGTGAATTGCAAATGGTTCAAGCTGTGTATAGCATATTTTTTCATATTTTTCTCCCTCTTACTTTTCTGGGAAAATAGGGTGTGACAGACGCGACATAAGGGGACGGAATGTTTTCACAGTTTTCCTTAAAAAAATCTGTATGACTTACAATGTTTGTTAAATTTCTTTTTTTGGAAATCAATTGAGGATGGGTTGTAGGGCAGAAAAAAATTTGTTAATGTTAATGTATATATATTCAACACACAAATATAAAAGGAGGCATCCATATCTTCATGTAATTACAAATTTTACACATGAAATGCCATCTTTGAAAGTTTTTACATTTTTAAGCAAAAATACTCCCATTTTTAGGCCCTCATATAGCTGTAGAAGAGGCAAATCTTGATGAACCTTGCCAAAGTTGTCTTTGCTGAAAGATAAGACCATTTTTTTATCCCTAAAAAAAATTAAAAGTGGGATATTAATCTAAACAAGCAAACAGCAAAACTCATAAGTTTACAAAATCAAAGTGTTCCATTTTTCGTGACTTCGCTCATAATAATGCTAACGACCTATACATGTCAAACATGCTTAGAAGAACACAGGTTGAGAACATTGAGTACTTCCACAATATGTCAAAAAAATTACAGTAACGTTAATATTAGTCTATTTTTAAAGCCAGGTATGCTTTTTGATCAAAATAGAAAAACCATATTTTAAAAACGTTGATGGGGGTGTCTTTAAAGTGCTCTAACATGAAAACTGGTCTGGGGCGAGTGGTCAGACAAAGCACAGTCCAGCCACATCTCTTGATCATGGAGCCCGGGAGGAAAATGGTCTACGACCACTGCGGAAAACTTGTGGGCACAGCGGCTTGGGCTAATCACCCACTCAGTTGTTATTGAAATCGATTACAGAAAACGAAACCATGAATACTCAACCACACCTCGATCTGAGCAAAGCAGGCTGTCCTGAAAGGATGCGTATGAATCCCTTGGGTGAAAGCCGACAGGAAGCCCAAGGGAGGAAGAGTCTGCTACAGCTCAAGTCAAAAATTAGAATTGGATGTTGGAATGTCAGGACACTGTACCAGGCAGGAAAACTGGCACAGCTCGCCAAAGAAATGAGAAGATACAAGCTGAGCATCATTGGAGTCTGTGAAAGCAGATGGAACACCTTTGGGAAGGTTACAACTAGCTCTGGAGAAACTTACTTGTACTTTGGGAATGAGAGAGAAGAAGATGCGCACACACATGGAGTAGGGCTGCTCCTCTCAAAGGATGCAGCAAAAAGTCTCATCGAATGGGAACCAGTCTCGGAGAGAATCATCACAGCCAGATTTACATCAAAAGGTCGGAACATCACCATTATACATTGCTATGCACCAACCAACTCTGCTGAATTTGAAGAGAAAGAGACCTTCTACCAACATCTACAAACAGTCACCCAAAAACTACCGAAGAGGTATATCCAAGTTGTTATGGGGGATATGAATGCCAAGATTGGAAAGGATAATGACAATTGGAAAGGCACAATGGGGAAAGAAGGTCTGGGACAGATGAATGAGAATGGTCTCCTGTTTGCAGATTTCTGTACTCTCAATGAACTGATAATCGGAGGAACTCTCTTTCCACACAAGCCTACACACAAAGCCACATGGATATCCCCAGATCTAACGACGGAAAACCAAATTGACCACATAACAATCACCAAGAAATGGAGGAGAGTGCTTCTAGACGTCAGAGTGAAAAGAGGAGCTGACATTAACTCCAACCACCACCTCCTTGTGGGTGAATTTAGGATGAAGCTAGCAGCAAAGAAGAAGACGGATAACAAGGTACAAAGAAGGTTTGAGATAAGAAAACTTCAAAATACTAAAATACGACAGGAACTGGGAATCACACTACGGAACAGGTTCCAAGCATTGGAAGAGGGAAAAAACATTGATGAAAAGTGGGCAAGATGTAAGAATGCAATTACAGACACCTGTGAACAAGTCCTAGGCTGCTGGGAAGCTAGGAGGAAGGACTGGATTACAGACGACACCTGGGAAGCTATTGAGGCAAGGAGGGAGACTAAAATGAAACTCAACAAGATTTAACAAGACAAGATTTAACAAGATTTGCCATCCAAGCCAAAGGCCCAGATGGCAAGTGGACAAGGAAGCCATTGGCTTATCGAGAGTCCAACAATGTTCATCTACTTATAGCCCGCCCTCCTGAGATATGTGTCAACCTTGTTTTTAAACATATTCACGCTGCTAGCAGTTACACAATCTGTTGACAATTTGTTCCATTCATTTATTGTCCTCTGTGAGAACGAGTGCTTCCTGATGTCCAATCTACATTGATCCTTTACTAATTTTACCTCATGTCCTCTAGTTCTGCTATCCTTCTTGAGTGAGAAAAACATATTTCTATCAATATTTTCATACCCATTCAATATCTTAAAAACTTCAATCTGATCTCCTCTTAACCTCCTTGTCTCTAGAGTTGTTAAACCACATTCTTTCAGGCGTTCTTCATAACTAAGGTCTCTCAGTTCTGGAATCATTTTAGTTGCTCTCCTTTGTATGCGTTCAAGCGTATCTATATCCTTCTTACGATATGGTCTCCATGCTTGTATACAGTATTCTAAATGAGGTCTAACTATTGCTTTATAAAGAGGTATAATTAACTTTTTTCCCTTGTATGTTATGTTTCTTCTAATCAATCCAAGAATTTGATTACCCTTTGAAGCTGCAATACCACACTGCTCTGAAACTTTCATATCAGCGCTTATTGTAACTCCTCCTAAGTCCTTTTCTTTTACAGTAGTACCCAGAACAGTATCTCCCATTCTATAGTTTACATTCAAGTTCCTATGTCCTGTATGTATGCATTTAAATACATTTCCCCAAATTGAACAACATCTGCCATTTCTCAGACCATTTCACTAATCTGTCTAGATCGTTTTGTAAATGTTGTTTATCACCATCAGTATTAACCTTTCTAAACAGTTTTGTGTCATCCGCAAATTTCAGTACGTTACTTGTTATACTGTCGTCCAAGTCATTGATATAAATTAAGAATAATATAGGTCCTAATACTGATCCTTGAGGTACCCCACTCAAAACCGATTTCCAATTTGAAACTTCTCCATCTACTACAACTCGTTGTCTTCTGTCAGTCAGCCATTGTTCTATCCAGTCAGTTATGCTATCCCCGATACCATGGGCTTTTAATTTAAGTAGTAATCTTTGATGTGGCACTTTGTCAAAAGCTTTCTGAAAATCTAAGTAGATAATATCTACTGGCGATCCCACGTCTATCCACTTAGTGATTTCTTCCAAAAAACATAACATATTTGTTAAGCATGACCTCGCTTTAAGGAATCCATGTTGAGATGAATTTAATAATTTATGCTTAACGAGAAAGTCCACCATATGGTCTTTAATTAACCTTTCTAATAATTTACAAATCACTGACGTTAAACTCACTGGTCTGTAATTCTCTGA
Organism: Lamellibrachia columna; assembly: GCA_963662155.1. Taxonomy (NCBI): domain Eukaryota; kingdom Metazoa; phylum Annelida; class Polychaeta; order Sabellida; family Siboglinidae; genus Lamellibrachia; species Lamellibrachia columna. The sequence continues at coordinate 18,308,637 of OY759261.1, forward strand.
CTTATTTCTCGAACCCTTTTTAAATAATGGTATGATGTTTGCTTCTTTCCATTCAAACGGAACAACTCCCTCTTTTAATGACATGTTGAATACTCTTGCAAGTGGTATACTGATTTGTTCTACTGTTTCCATTAGTAATTTTGGAGGAATCCCATCCACTCCCGGTGATTTGTTATCCTTCATTGCCTTTATTTTCTTAGCTACCAATTCTGGAGTTAATGACACAAGAAAAAAAAACTGCAGCAGGAATACCAGGAAAGAAACAAAACAGTTAAAAAGAAGACAAAGAGGGACAAGAAAACATATGTCGAAAAACTAGCAAATGAGGCTGAGATCGCAGCTAGGCAAAACAACTCCAGAGAGTTATACAAGATCACCAGACAGCTAGCAGGGAAGAACAAGAGCACTAGTCGCCCCATCAGGGACAAACAGGGAAACCTTCTCACTAAGGAATCTTTACAGTTACAACGCTGGAAAGAATATTTCCAAGATATCTTGAATAGGCCTCCACCAGATTCAATCCCAGACATTGAGGAAACAAATGAAGACCTTAACATTAATTGTGGTAGGATATCCAAAGAGGAGATCAAGAGAGCCATCAAAAAGCTGAAGCTAGGCAAAGCACCTGGAATTGACAATATACCATCTGATGTCTTAAAAGCTGATATTGGGGCCACCACAGATGTTTTATACAGCGTGCTAAATGAGATCTGGGATAAAGAGGAAATACCAACTGAATGGAAGACAGGTATGCTAGTTACAATCCCCAAGAAAGGGAACCTCAGTGAATGTAAGAACTGGAGAGGGATCATGCTTCTATCAGTGCCCAGTAAAATTCTCTGCCGTATCATCCTGGATAGGATACAAGAAACAGTTGACAAGAAGCTAAGAAAGGAACAAGCTGGCTTTAGAAAGGATAAATCCTGCACAGATCACATTGCTACACTCAGGATTATCGTTGAACAATGCATTGAATGGCAGAGCTCCCTTTACATAAACTTTGTGGACTTCGAAAAAGCATTTGATAGTATAGATAGGACAGTTCTGTGGAAGCTCCTGAGGCATTATGGTTTACCTACAAAATTTGTAACCCTAATAAAGAACATGTACGAAGGTTTCACTGGTCATGTCATCTTTAATGGACAAGTTTCAGAAGACTTCCAGATTGGAACTGGAGTATGACAGGGCTGCTTGCTATCTCCACTGCTCTTTCTGATAGCCATAGACTGGACAATGAAAAGATCCACAGAACACCATCGTACTGGGATCCAGTGGAACTTGTTCTCACAACTAGAAGACTTGGATTTTGCAGATGATCTAGCACTACTCTCAGAAACCCATAAACACATGCAACAAAAAACAGAAAGGCTTCAAGAAAAAAACAGCCAACTGGGTCTTAAGATCAATGTGGGAAAGACAAAGGTGATGAAAGTCAACAGCAGATCCTCCGAACCCATCTCACTAGAAATTGGTACTGTTGAGGAAGTACACGACTTCATCTACCTCGGGAGCAACATCAGTACAAATGGTGGAGCTGACAAAGATGTGGAGCTACGCATCAATAAAGCTCGCCATGCCTTCAGAACCCTACGCCCTGTATGGCTCTCTTCCCAACTATCCATAAACACTAAGATCCGCATTTTCAACACCAACGTTAAACCAGTTCTTCTCTATGGCTGCGAAACGTGGAAAACTACTCAGTCTCTCAACAACAAACTCCAAGTCTTCATCAACAGTCGCCTCCGATACATCCTTAAGGTATGGTGGCCTAACAAAATATCAAATAAAGAGCTCTGGAAGAAAACCAAACAGGAAGAGATAAGCACTACAATCAAGAGGAGAAAATGGAGCTGGATTGGCCACACACTCAGAAAAGATCCAACAAATACAACCAAACAAGCACTGGACTATAACCCACAAGGAAAGAGAAGACAAGGAAGGCCAAAAATCAACTGGAGACGCTCAACACTACAAGATCTTGAAAAAGTGGGGGTCACCTGGCAAGAGGCCAAAGCTATAGCCCAGAAGAGAGTGAGGTGGAGAAACATGGTTGACGCCCTATGCTCCTGAAGGGGCCAAGAGGATTAAGTAAGTAAGTAAGTAACATGAAAACTAATTAACATACAGCCATACAACTGAAACCATGATGTATCATAATAATAGACCTAACCAATGATGTATAACACTTAATTATCTCAAAATCGTCCAACATAGCTAAAATCAGATTGAGATGAAGCTTGTGTTTAATTGTAGTGCCGGGGTGGATGGAAAGGGCAAGCCATTGAAACAATGACCTGTGGCTGTGACTAATGGGATAAAAACGATCTGAAAATATATTGGCCCACCGGGCCAGTAAAATATGGAAACTTGTGACCTGAACTGGCCCGACAACCCCAAAAAGCGCTGGGCCAGTGTAAATGTTGAGGCCTGTATGTATGCATGCATGCATATATACATACATACATACATACATACATACATACATACATACATACATACATACATACGTAGTACGTAAGGCCCATATAGAGTAGGGTGGGGCGAAGCGCACCCCAGGATAAAACACACCCACTGTATTTTGGCAGATCCAACTATTAGTGCCTCTATCTTCCAATAAACTGATGTACCATGATGCCAAACCAATCTGGGCACGTTCGATTTGAGGAGACGCAACACGTATAGTATAAGTTATACCAATTTGAATTTGCTGGCCTTATTATTATAACAAATTGAATAGCTTTAACCGATCCAACAGCATAAATACTTTAACTAATCCAAGATGTGAAGTAGCTCACCGATATATATATATATATATATATATTGTTATAATAGGTGTTAATGATTCGTGCAGGCGAGTGCGCTTTGCCCCGAATACATTGTGGTGATTATATAAATTACTCTGTTTAATCCATGCCCTGCATTTTCACGAATATGCGTGGAAAGGTAAACAGTATTTATTGACTACTGTATTCCTAAGTTTGTTATATTATTATATCATTGACATATATGGGGTGCGTGCGTGTCAGGGAATGGGAGGTTCATCCTAAAAATTGGTGGGAGGTTGGCCTCAGAAATAGGTGTGAAGTGGGAGGTTGGCCTAAACAATAGGGGAGGTGGGGCTTTGAGGTGGGAAGTTTTAACACAAATTATATAAATAACATTACAAATGATGTCAATAACATTACCACACGGCAGTTGCACCGTGCCACAGATGTCAAAAATTATAACTTGTCGTTCACTTTGTAGGTTGGTACCCAGTCCATCATATATGATACCATTGTTATATGTATAAGTTTCCACCTTGTGCGTTGTTTGCAAAGTGTATCTTGTGAATGAGTTGGGGACGGATATTGGTTATTGGATTGGTTATAGGAGGTTCTTCATAATAATATATAACATGCCCATTCTTGGGGTTTTAAAAAGGGGGGTTCGAGTGTACCAGGTACACAACAGCCGGGGATTTATGGGATGATTTCTAACAAAAGGTTCAGTTTACTCAATTCTCTCAAAAAGGGGGTTCCAGTCCCAAACCCCCCTGAGGATGGGCAAAATACTTACATGGGACAGACGTCAGGAAGATGGGATGGTAATTTACAGGTAGTTGTGTGTCTCATTTTTTTAAGACAGCCGACACATTTGCTGTACACCAGTCTGATGACAGGGTGCCCGTGTCCACTTACCTTTGGAAGATGTCACAGAGTGGTGGGGATAGGGTGTCAGCACAATTCTTCAGGACTGCCTTGGGGATCTTGTTGGGCTTTGTTTAAATGGTTTGATTGACTTGAGCAATTTGTATACACCCAATGTTTCTATGGCATATTTTGTGCGAACGTTCAAATGTCAACTCGACATCTTTCGTGCCAGTGAAATGTTGAAGTATTTGTCAAATGTAATTTGTATTTTTTTGTTTCTGACTTTTTGTTATATTCATTGAAGTGCCAAGATAATACTTAGAGGGGCCAAGTATTACGTTCAACTCTAGTCAATGATCTAGTCTAGTCAGGATGAAAACCAAGTATTAAATGCATTTTCTAGATTTTTCTTGTTTTTTTCAAACATATTTTATATATTCAGTTGACTCTTTGGAATAAAAAACAGACAAATAAAAAATGTTCTTGTAAAAACAGTAGTTGTTTTATTATTGTGAAAATATGGTTGTGGACATGGATTGAGGAAGATTGAAAAAAATTGTTTATGAAAGTACTCGGGCTAGTGAAAATTCCTGTGGGCTTGTAGAATTCATAATCCACTAACCCGGTAGAAATTCAGCGGGCCTGTGGAACTGTTCCAAGAGGATCTCTGCCTTCCCATTACTAGCACGCACCAACGATCCATTCTTTTTTAGGGGGACTACTCCAATTTTATTTTGTTTCCTACTTTCGATGAAATGCCAGAAGGGGGTTTAAATTGTTTTTCTGAAGTCCCTGTGAGATAATATTGTTGATGTAGTCCCAATCAGCCTTGCGCAGACTTCTCCTACATGTTTTCCGCACAAATCTGTAATTTATTCAGTTGTTTGTTTGTTTTCTTGGCTTTATTGTACAATTGTTTCTTCTGCTTCAATAATCTTTGTAGTTTTCTGCTTAGCCACGGGAGGTTGCACTGTCTAGAGCTGAGCTAAGAAGGGATGTGTTTGTCAACAGATTTCATTAGTTAATTCGTAAAGGTGGTTCTGTAATTCTTATAGGAGGTTCTGTATTTGTAACAGAACCGTAATGTGTCTTGACTTCATCAGACTGATGCTACAATCAGCATTGAGGCTATCCCAGTCAGCACGAGCAAATTGCTTTTGGTGTTCACTGTTTGACTCTTACATCAAAATCAGTAACAACAATATCATGGTCTGATATCCCTGGCACAGAGGTGGAGTTTGTTACCAATGTAGGATTTGTTGTGAGACGAGATCTAATAACTTGCCTTCTCTAGTGGAGCACGTGTGGACTTGGGTGAGCTGGGCACTTTCTGCTGAATCTACGAGGGCTTGGGGAATATGTATTTTGTTTTATGCAGACCATGATTCAACCACAGGAGACCATTCAGAGCCATCCTGTTTAGTACTGGTGTCATAGAATATGGACCCCATGGAAAATGGTCCATTTTCCATATATAATCCTATACAATTTGGACCCGGCGGATCCATATTCTGTTATTGAATATGGATCCCCCATAGAATTTTGAAAGTTAATTAAATTACAATTAACTCAGAAATGTCCCAATTAAATTAAATTAGCCTTACACATTCATCAGGTCAATTAAATTAAATTAAATTAATCTCCCAACTTGTTCAATTAAATTAAATTAACAATTAACTTTCGTTCAATTAACAATTAATTTCAAATAACTTTTGTTACTTTACCAATATCATGATTGGTTTATTTTACCAGATGGTCACTGCACTTGCCACCCATACAAACAGGTCTTGTGGGCGCCATGGAAGCCACTACTCCCAAGAAGATTACTGCCAACAATTACCATGCCAGATAACAAAACATAATTACATTGCACAAATGTCTCTAAAACTTGAAAGCACATTTAGAGAATTTAAGTTAAATATTTTTGTTAAATGGATTATGTCATGTGGGATTATGTCCAGAAAAAAAGCAATACTCTTACATAATACAGCTGTAGCACCAGGCCAGGCACACTCACAGTTCAGTTTATTCACTGGTTGACACTGGCTGGACATTGACACTGTTCAAACAACTGCCTGGACCTGACTAGAAGCTGTCTTTGATATTGGTTGGGTGAACTTGGGTCACTGGCTGAGTGGCTGTGTTTAATGGGCACTATGATAATCAAATCTTACTCCTGACACCAAGCCAGTGGCAGTCACCACCAGATTGCATAAAATAATATACCCAATAAAAAGTTAATTGAAAGTTAATTGTGATTTTTTCAATAAAATAAAATTAAAATAACCTCTTCCAGTAAAGTTAATTAAAAGTTAATGCCTGATATGGACCTCCATAGAAAATGGAGCCGGGGTCCATATTCCATGGGGTTCCGTTTTCTATATGACATATGTAGAAAATAGAGCCCCATAGAATATGGACCTGTGGTCCATATTCCATTATGAAATAGTTAACTAGTAGACAATGCATACATACTGTTGATTGCCATAACTTATTTTTTGTACTTTTGATAAGCAAATATTTAGTTCAAAATGTTGCTCTTGTTCTGTATAATTAACTGGAGGCAACGCATAGATACGTGTATTTAACTGGGAAGACACTAACTGAATGAATGAATGTCAGTTTTTGTTATATTCTTATTAAACGATTCCAACAAAAGGACAGATACTAGATTAATATTCACACATATAGCAAGTTAGAGTCCATTTTCTATGGGGTCCATATTCTGTCTGACACTGGTTGTGATAAACACTGGTTTTGAACTCCTTATTAAACTTTGTTAATCTTGATCTTTCTGTGTTTCCTTGACATCTTTCTTAAAATAATGTTGTTTATATTTTTCATATATGTAACTATAATAAATTATTACAGTGGCCTATAGTAAGAACTCATAAATCAGCAAGGCTTACATATGCCTGTCAACATACTTCCATTTGTTGATAATATTAGCGACATTGCATATATGATCATGTATACTGGTCAGGGTGGTTTTTGCCTTATGTAATAAATTATATAATATGCCGTTTTTAGAAAAAGCTGAAGACACTTTCGCGCATGAAATCGACATTCGAAATAACTATCAGTTATTTCATATACAGAGTGCAAAGAAGTTATTAGAACAGTTGTTTTCAGTTAGTGACTTAAAATAGATAAAACATATTACATTAGAGATAATGAACAAATAAGTTGAGTGACGTGGGTAAGTCTGTGTCTATGGATCCTGTCCATGGGTTGCCAGTTACCATAGTAATAGTTTCCAGTTACCTACACTAGTAATAGTTTCCAGTTACCTATACTAGTAATAGTTTTCAGTTACCTGCACTAGTAATAGTTTCCAGTTACCTACACTAGTGATAGTTTCCAGTTACCTACACTAGTAATAGTTTCCAGTTACCTATACTAGTAATAGTTTTCAGTTACCTGCACTAGTAATAGTTTCCAGTTACCTACACTAGTGATAGTTTCCAGTTACCTACACTAGTGATAGTTTCCAGTTACCTACACTAGTAATAGTTTCCCGTTACCTGCACTAGTAATACAGTTTTTCTAATCTGCTTTTAAAACTGGAGGTTGTTTTATTGGTGGAAATTTCGGGGCTTAAGGAATTACAGTCTGTAACTGTCCATGGAACGAAACTATACTTGAACACGTCGCATTGTATTACTGGTATAAGTCACAAACGGCTGAGGAATATTCGAGCTTAGGCCTGACAAGGGTGGTGTATGCTTCTGTGAGCATTTATTTAGGCTTCTTTTGGTTAGCCCGAGAGTTTTATTTGCTTTAGAGGTGATGTTATTGATGTGACTTTTCCATTTAAAATCTTGCTGTAATTCGACTCCAAGATATGGATGGTGACTGACAGGCCCGAGAGTGACACCTTCCACATAGTCTGTTTTTAGTGGGTTTTGGGTTGTATATATTTGGAGTGTATAGTATTTTTCTGGATTAAAAATCATTTGCCATTTCCGGGTCCAGAGTGACATTTTACAGAGCATCTGTGCCAGCGAAACTGTCAACTGTGTCAGCGACACTGTCATCTGTGTCAGTGAAACTGTCTACCGTGTCAGCGACACTGTCAACTGTGTCAGTGACACAGTCAACTGTGTCAGCAACACTGTCAATTTTCCTGAACAGCTGACAGTCATCAGCAAATAATTTAATGTAGGAAGTAATATTTTCTCCAATATCATTTATGTATAATAGAAATATGAGCAGTGCAACCACAGTACCCCGGGGAATGCCAGACAACATTTGAATTTTATGTGAAGCGTCACCATTAACTACAACCCACTGTGTCCTGTTTGTAAGCCAAGAACTGATCCAACGCCATGTCTGTCCCTGGATGCCAGTGTTTTAGTTTGAGACGGAGCCTTTGGTGAGGGACAGTGTCAAACACTGGAGAAATCTAGGATTAGAACATTTGTCTGTTTATGATTTTTAGAGATCTTGAAAGAGAGAACTGTTGAGAGTAACTGACTTTCACATGAATGCTTAGCGTGGAAACCATGTTGGGAATTGATTAGGATGTTGTTTTTATCAAGATGTGCCATGATAGAGTGGATTAAGTGGTATAAGACATGTTCCATGACATTTTACAGCACAAAGATGTGAGAGAAATGGGTTGGTAGTTTTTGGTAGCCCTCCGTCACCTTTTTTGAAAATGGCATATTTATCAGCAGTTAGCTGCGGACACAGTACGTACTTAGAATCAAAGATTCTAGAGTAGTATAAAATCTTTGCTTCTGATACTGTCAACCTTGGGTGTGGTTGGCCGTGGCTGGCCCTGGTTGGCCGTGGCTGGCCCTGGTTGGCCATGGTTGGCCGTGGCAGGCCGTGGCTGGCTGTGCAAGGCCGTGGTTGGCCGTGGTTAGGCGTGGCTGGCCGTGGTTGGCTGTGGCTGGCCATGGTTGGCTGTGACGGGAGAATCTCGGAGCAGCAGGGGCTTGAATTTGGTGCAATGAAAACGTGGACTATTGATTAGAGTAATTATTACTATTACATATATATATATATATATATATATATATATATATATATATATATATATATATATATATATATATATATACTGTTTCTAAATATATGTATAATAATATATATATATATATATATATATTATACATAATATATTCTGAAACAGTTTTTGTTAACATTTAGTCAGAGAGTATTTTAATGAAAGTTAGTCCCAGACTCCAGCAGGAAAGTCAGCGAGCGAAAATAGGGTTTGTTTCCAGTTTGATAATTAGGTTAGCATAGTGAATTGTCAGAAAAAAGTGTAATATTGATTAGAATAAGTATTACTATTACACATATATTATACATAAACTTGTTTTATATATATATATATATATATATATGTATGTATGTATGTATGTATGTATATATATACATATATTAAGAAACTGTTTTTGTTAACATTTAGTCAGAGGCAGTATTTTTGAGCTATTCCTGTACTCAAATTCAGCGAGTGAAAAAAGGTTGTGGCCGCGTACGTGAGCCATATTTTTTAGACCGCCAGTCTAAAAGCACGGCAGTCATTCTGCACATGTGCTTTATAATATACTTGCTATCATGTTGTTAATGTATTCATTTACACTAAAAATAATAAAAAAATTATGCCATTCAAAAATATCATGGACACCATTTATTCAATTGCATATATTTCTATAGAAAATGTTAAATGTTTACATTATATGGTGCACATGGAGGATATTTTATAAATGATGTGGAAGTCATTTCTGCATGCTAACACAAAACTGACTTACATGGAACACAGATAACAAAATCTTGTCTAAATATTATGCTATACGATTAAACGGAAATCCTGGCACAACACACTAATTTAGTTATCAATGGACATATTTTCTTCATGCTAAGATAAAACACATGCACGCGGAATATACCAAAATAGATGTGTCTAAATACCTTACTATGCTAACAACTGAAATCCTGGCACAACGTACTAAATTAATTATCAACGGATATAATTTCTACATATCTACAAAGATTGCTACTTAAATTAAAAGCCCATGGTATCGGGGATAGCATAACTGACTGGATAGAACAATGGCTGACCGACAGAAGACAACGAGTTGTAGTAGATGGAGAAGTTTCAAATTGGAAATCGGTTTTGAGTGGGGTACCTCAAGGGTCAGTACTAGGACCTATATTATTCTTAATTTATATCAATGACTTGGACGACAGTATAACAAGTAACGTACTGAAATTTGCGGATGACACAAAACTGTTTAGAAAGGTTAATACTGATGGTGATAAACAACATTTACAAAACGATCTAGACAGATTAGTGAAATGGTCTGAGAAATGGCAGATGCTGTTCAATTTTGGGAAATGTAAATGCCTACATACAGGACATGGGAACTTGAATGTAAACTATAAAATGGGAGATACTGTTCTGGGTACTACTGTAAAAGAAAAGGACTTAGGAGTTACAATAAGCGCTGATATGAAAGTTTCAGAGCAGTGTGGTATTGCAGCTTCAAAGGGTAATCAAATTCTTGGATTGATTAGAAGAAACATAACATACAAGGGAAAAAAGTTAATTATACCTCTTTATAAAGCAATAGTTAGACCTCATTTAGAATACTGTATACAAGCATGGAGACCATATCGTAAGAAGGATATAGATACGCTTGAACGCATACAAAGGAGAGCAACTAAAATGATTCCAGAACTTAGAGACCTTAGTTATGAAGAACGCCTGAAAGAATGTGGTTTAACAACTCTAGAGACAAGGAGGTTAAGAGGAGATCAGATTGAAGTTTTTAAGATATTGAATGGGTATGAAATTATTGATAGAAATATGTTTTTCTCACTCAAGAAGGATAGCAGAACTAGAGGACATGAGGTAAAATTAGTAAAGGATCAATGTAGATTGGACATCAGGAAGCACTCGTTCTCACAGAGGACAATAAATGAATGGAACAAATTGTCTACAGATTGTGTAACTGCTAGCAGCGTGAATATGTTTAAAAACAAGGTTGACACATATATCAGGAGGGCGGGTTATAAGTAGATGAACATTGTTGGACTCTCGATAAGCCAATGGCTTCCTTGTCCACTTGCCATCTGGGCCTTTGGCTTGGATGGCAAATCTTGTTAAATCTTGTTAAATCATATCAATTCTGCATGCTAACACAAAACTGACATACTGGTACATGGAACAGACATAAAAACGTGTCTAAAGATTTAACAAGATTTAACAAGATTTGCCATCCAAGCCAAAGGCCCAGATGGCAAGTCGACAAGGAAGCCATTGGCTTATCGAGAGTCCATCAGTGTTCATTTACGTGTAACCCGCCCTCCTGAGATATGTGTCCAACTTGTTTTTAAACATATTCACGCTGCAATCGGTTATACAATCCGTAAATAACTTGTTCCATTCATTTACTGTCCTCTGTGAGAATGAGTACTTCCTGATATCCAACCTATACTGATCCTTTACTAACTTTACCTCATGTCCTCTAGCTCTGCTATCTTTCTTGAGAGAGAAAAACATATTTCTATCAATATTTTCATACCCATTAAATATCTTGAAAACTTCAATCTGATCTCCTCTTAACCTACTTGTCTGTAGAGTTGTTAAACCACACTCTTTCAGGCATTCTTCATAACTAAGGTCTCTCAGTTCTGGAACCATTTTAGTTGCTCTCCTCTGTATGCGTTCAAGCGTATCCTTCTTACGATATGGTCTCCACGCTTGTATACAGTATTCTAAATGAGGTCTAACTATTGCTTTATACAGAGGTATAATTAGCCTTTTATCCTTGTAAGTTATGTTTCTCCTAATAAACCCAAGAATTTGATTACCCTTTGAAGCTGCAATACTGCTCTGAAACTTTCATATCAGCACTTATTGTAACTCCTAAGTCCTTTTCTTTAATAGTAGTACCCAGAACAGTATCTCCCATTTTATAGTTTATATCCAAGTTCCCATGTTCAGTATGTAAGCATTTACAGTTCCCAAAATTTAACAACATCTGCCATTTCTCAGACCATTTCACTAATCTGTCTAGATCGTTTTATGAATGTTGTTTATCACCATCAGTGTTAAACTTTCTAAACACATTTGTGTCATCTGCAAAGTTGAGGGCGTTACTTGTTATATTGTCATCCAAGTCATTGATAATAAAGGTCGTAATACAGATCCTTGTGGTACCCCACTCAAAACTGATTTCCAGTTTGAAACTTCTTTTGAAACACAACACAAACTTCTCCATCTACTTCTGTCAGTCAGCCATTGTTCTATCCAGTCAATTATGCCATCCCCGATACCATGGGTTTTTAATTTAAGTAGTAATCTTTGATGTGGCACTTTGTCAAAAACTTTCTGAAAATCTAAGTAGATAATATCTACTGGCGATCCCTCTTCTTAGTGATTTTTTCCAAAAAACATAACATATTTGTTAAGCATGACCTCGCTTTTAGGAATCCATGTTGAGATGAATTTAAGGAAGGAAGTGCACCATAATTATGGTATTTAATTAACCTTTCTTATAATTTACAAATCACTGACGTTAAACTCACTGGTCTGTAATTCTCTGACTTATTTCTCAAACCTTTTTAAATAATTGTATGATGTTTGCTTTTTTCCATTCAAAAGGAACAACTCCCTCTTTTAATGATAAGTTTAATACTCTTGCAAGTGGTATACTGATTTGTTCTACTGTTTCCATTAATAGTTTTTGAGGAATTCCATCCACTCCCGGTGATTTATTATCCTTCATTGCTTTTATTTTCTTAGTAACCATATCTGGAGTTACAAGTAATGGTCCTAAATAGTCAGATTTAGCCTCCTGAAATTTAGCATCTGGAACTGGTAATGAATTAAAATTCTCAATAGTATGCTATACTAACATCTGAAACTGGTAAAGATCTAATATTCGAAATAGTATGCTATACTAATAACAGAAATTCTGGCACAGCATAGTAACTGAAAATCTTGTCTACATTTGAAAAAAAAAATTTTTACGTGGAGCATATATAAAAAATCTAGATCTCTTACTACCATTTTATAGGTACAGTTTTCATGTTCATGCATGATTAATCTATGGTAACAATTTTCATTGTATCTAATAGTGGTAGTATAAAAAACTAATCGATCAATTCACACTTGCTTACCCAAACTGTCAGTGCACCTACTGTATTCAGTGCACCAGCGCCTCACGCCAGTGCACTAAATACAGTAAGCCCTATTTTTGTTACACACCGAAGGCGTCTTAACAGTTTTCTCATGGAGAGAGCCAACAACTTTAACCAAAGTTGTGTCAAAGAGTATAGCAATGTGAAGGTTAGGGGTGTTCATTTTAATTAGACACAGCTGAAAATGTACTCAAAATTTAATAGCAAACGTTTCGGGGACAACCTTGAAAGTGCACACAACGACTTGTCAACGTCAGTGGCACACTGCTGTAAAACACATTCTGTAAACAGCCACAACGACTTGTCAACGTCAGTGGCACAGTGCTGTAAAAACACATTCTGTAAACAGCCACAATGACTTGTCAATGTCAGTGGCACAGTGCTGTAAAAAACATTCTGTAAACAGCCACAATGACTTGTCAACGTCAGTGGCACAGTGCTGTAAAACACATGCTGTAAACAGCCACAATGGCTTGTCAACGTCAGTGGCACAGTACTGTAAGACACATTGTGTAAACAACCACAATGACTTGTCAACGTTAGTGGCACAGTGCTGTAAAACACATTGTGTAAACAGCCATAACGACATGTCAACGTCAGTGGCACAGTGCTGTAAAACACATTCTGTATACAGCCACAATGACTTGTCAACGTCAGTGGCACAGTGCTGTAAAACATGCTGTAAACAGCCATATTGTATAAACTATTTATTGCTTACAATTTGAAAATTAATTTAACTGAAAAACAGGATCTCTGCATAAAACTAGTCAAGACAATATGCAGTTAGGTAAATTTGACTGTTTATGATGGATATGTTTTGGTGTATGTAGTTATGAGTGGTCTAACCTCATCGTTAATAAAGAACGTTTTTAAGGGCATTTCTGTGAGCATTTTTAAGGGCGTTTCTATGAGCATTTTTATAATTTATTCTTATTGAAACACAATTTTCTGTTTCGATCATAGCTATAAGGAGCGAAATCGATTTTATAGATCGAAATTATGCTAATGAACTCATAAGAATCGTAGTGAAATGGTCCCCTGTACTTTGATGAATGCATGTGTGTACTGGTTGGTGTGGTTTTTGCCTTATAATATAATATGCAGTTTTCAAATTTCAAGAAATTGTTATGCATTGAATCAATATTCAAAACAAGTTCAAAACAGTTATTTCATCTGTCGAGTACAAACAAGTTGTTAGAAAAGTTGTTTTGAGTGAGCAATATCGAACGACGGAAATATACCTTTCTCAAAGCGAGGCTAGTGCTGTAATTTGTCTTAAAAAAAGAGCGTCTTTAAAAAGACTCACTGTACGTAAAATACGATTACGTTCTTGTGGTAATTATTATGAACAGTTGCGTATATTTTTATCCGATAAAGTGAAATATGGCGTATTTACAAAATACTCCGATGTGTCATACCAGTAATGCCACCTGGTGATTAATGTCGAACTAGATATACAACAATATGTCTCAAAAACCTGTTTATGCATAATTTAAAAAAAAAAGTAAAGTTTGTCAAATGACCAGTGACCGATATATAGTCCCATTAGCTGATATATATATATATATATATATATACATACATACATACATACATACATACATACATACATATATATATACTCCTGGTGTATCTAATGTGAGATCCGACGATATCACAAAATGGAGCCAAATCTGGCGTGAGACAAAAATGACGCCGGTGATAGTATTTTAATACCAGGAAATATGAAACATCCCAAGTTTTTATTTGATGTCCCTCTCCACTTGGATACCTCCAACATGGTGACATACATAGATGAGTCACGCGCTATGTGGGGGATACACCTGGGACCAATGAGGCGTTGAGACCAACAGTCGACCAAATGATGTATGTCCTGAACACAAAAGTAGGCCAATTGGGGTAAAACAGTAGACAAAATGGATGCAAAACAAGTGGGGGAGGACCGAACAATATTGGGTATAATACTATATCAAATAATATATATATATTATTACAACAGACAACACTGGCAGAATAATTAATATTAGTACAAATGCTTGCTTATCAGGAACATCTTGTTTAATTAACAGGTCATCGACTATTCGTATAAATAAGATATTTTAGTCAGATCTGTACTTTGATAAATGTCAGCAAATTGTTGTGGAATTACCTGCAAGTGACACCTCCTGTAACTGACAACTCCGGTAAGTGACACCTCCTGTAAGTGACACCTCCTGTAAGTGACACCTCCTGTAAGTGACACCTCCTGTAAGTTATGTATTGTTTGTTCCCAGCTGCTGGAAGCCTCTGTCCTGAAGCTCTGCTGTTGACTCAAAGCAGTCATGCCTTGAAGTTACCATTGGACACAGACCCTCCGAGATATGGTCCACCAACAGTATTCACCAATTATACAGGTACGTAACAACAGACACTGATCTCAGGCTTCACAGTGTTCTCGTATAGCTTGGCGTGTACAAGTCTTAGTTTCCTGAATGGGTACACTCTAATATTTTAGGTGGTGATGTAATGAATTAGTGTATAAGGCCAGTGTGTTCGTGGTACCCTCTACCAGCTGGTGATGTGTTTGAATCAGTGACTGTGTACAAGGCCAGTGTGTTCGTGGTACTCACTACCAGCTGGTGATGTGTTTGAATCAGTGGCTGTGTACAAGACCAGTGTGTTCATGGTACTCTCTACCAGCTGGTGATATGTTTGAATCAGTGACTGTGTACAAGGCCAGTGTGTTCATGGTACTCTCTTACAGCTGGTGATGTGTTTGAATCAATGGCTGTGTACAAGGCCAGTGTGTTCGTGGTATTCTCTAACAGCTGATGATGTGTTTGAATCAATGGCTGTGTATAAGGCCAGTGTGTTCGTGGTATTCTCTAACAGCTGGTGATGTGTTTGAATCAGTGGCTGTGTACAAGGCCAGTGTGTTCGTGGTATTCTCTAACAGCTGGTGATGTGTTTGAATCAGTGACTGTGTACAAGGCCAGTGTGTTCGTGGTATTCTCTAACAGCTGGTGATGTGTTTGAATCAGTGACTGTGTACAAGGCCAGTGTGTTCATGGTATTCTCTAACAGCTGATGATGTGTTTGAATCAATGGCTGTGTACAAGGCCAGTGTGTTCATGGTATTCTCTAACAGCTGGTGATGTGTTTGAATCAGTGGCTGTGTACAAGGCCAGTGTGTTCGTGGTATTCTCTAACAGCTGGTGATGTGTTTGAATCAGTGACTGTGTACAAGGCCAGTGTGTTCGTGGTATTCTCTAACAGCTGGTGATGTGTTTGAATCAGTGACTGTGTACAAGGCCAGTGTGTTCATGGTATTCTCTAACAGCTGATGATGTGTTTGAATCAATGGCTGTGTACAAGGCCAGTGTGTTCATGGTATTCTCTAACAGCTGGTGATGTATTTGAATCAATGGCTGTGTACAAGGCCAGTGTGTTCATGGTACTCTCTAACAGCTGGTGATGTGTTTGAATCAGTGACTGTGTACAAGGCCAGTGTGTTCGTGGTATTCTCTAACAGCTGGTGATGTGTTTGAATCAATGGCTGTGTACAAGGCCAGTGTGTTCGTGGTATTCTCTAACAGCTGATGATGTGTTTGAATCAATGGCTGTGTATAAGGCCAGTGTGTTCGTGGTATTCTCTAACAGCTGGTGATGTGTTTGAATCAGTGGCTGTGTACAAGGCCAGTGTGTTCGTGGTATTCTCTAACAGCTGGTGATGTGTTTGAATCAGTGACTGTGTACAAGGCCAGTGTGTTCGTGGTATTCTCTAACAGCTGGTGATGTGTTTGAATCAGTGACTGTGTACAAGGCCAGTGTGTTCATGGTATTCTCTAACAGCTGATGATGTGTTTGAATCAATGGCTGTGTACAAGGCCAGTGTGTTCATGGTATTCTCTAACAGCTGGTGATGTATTTGAATCAATGGCTGTGTACAAGGCCAGTGTGTTCATGGTACTCTCTAACAGCTGATGATGTGTTTGAATCAGTGACTGTGTACAAGACCAGTGTGTTCGTGGTATTCCTTTATGGGTGCCCGTGACGGCCAGTATCATACGTATGTGTAGTCACTTCTTCTTCAGTCCAGGATCAAAATATGAATTGAAATAACCAACATTTTAAATCTGTCCCCCCACTTGGAGGCCTCCAACATAGAGGCATACATTGATGAGCCATTCACTATATAGTGTCTAATGAATTTGTTTAATGCAAATATGAGCATTTCAATTGAGTGATGTTTTTTAAATTCAAATTGGTTAACATATGTAGTTTAAAAAGTAGAAACCCTAGATAATATTAAAAATTCAAATAATCCACTATCAATTGTGGCAAGAGCAATGGGTCACACATTGTTATTATCAGACATGTCACCTGCCTTTAATTATGGGATCTATGAGCTCAGACAGATATATTCTGTGAGCACGTGGACTAGTTACTTAGGTCTGCAAATCAAAGTAAACCCAATTTTGTTTGTGGAGACTTTAATATTGATCTACTTAAACAGGAAACACATGATGGAACAAAGTGGTTTCTAAACTGTATGTATGGTTTGGGATTATATCCTTTAATAGGAGTCAGATCACAGTTAAGAATTGCATTGGTGGCCATGTTAACGTTTTATCTGATTATAAGAAAACGTGACCATAAAAAATTCTGAAAATTGTCCACAGCAACTGCCATCATCTCATTGATTTACTGACCTCCAGCTCTTTTAAATTGCCCCGACGTGCGATGCTTATCAATTTTGACAAAAATAGCCATGTATTCATGCGCCCACGTGGCCCATAGCAGAAAAATTCCCAGAAATCCCTCCGCCAGTTTAACTCTTTAAAAAATGCACTGTCTCACAGCCAATAGCTTCTACAAACAAACCTGTGAATATTCCTGCTCTAAGGCACTCATGTCACATAATATTAATTTATTAAGTTCCCATTTTACAATTTCATACGCCCTACATTCGTGTGAAACAATAAACAGGAAGGTCAACTGTGGTCTTACCCCAATAATAATAGAAAGACATTGCCCAACTTAGAATGTAAAGATTAAGGACAATTGCACATGTAGAAAAAACCTGGTTGACCAACGGCTTAAACAATGCATGTCGAAGAAAAAAAATCAACTTTATAGATTACATAGAACTGAAAGCTCCAAATCTCAATGCAAACCGTACAAAAACAAACTAATTTCTCTATTAAGATCTGCTGAAAAGGCATATTACAGTGAACTGCTAGCAGAACAGAGAGGACACGTTAAAGAAACATTAGCAATATTGAACACTGTCATTTGTAAACAACGCCCAATGATCAAGTGTCCTATTCATATAATGTGTGGTAATAGAGACGTATCCACCAATACAAATATGGCAGGTGAATTCATTAAGTTATTTACAACTGTTGGTTCAAATTTAGCCAAAAAACATTACAAATCCTGATAAATATACCTCTATGATTATTTAGGAGGTAGAACTGGAAACTGTCTGTATTTAAAACCTGTTGATGAGCAAAAGGTTATTAATACTACAAAAGCGTGTACCCAAAAGAAAGCATAGCAAGGATAACGTAGCCAAGGTCATATCTGTTATATCCAAACCTCTCATGCACATTTGTAATATTTCGTTTAAGAATTTTATTGTTAGGTTTAAATAATGAAATTTCAACATGGATTGCATATACAAAGAGCTTAACGGACATATATAGTTTGCCAGTCTCATTTATCTTAATACTGGTTAAACAAAATAAAAACAAATAAAAAATAAAAACAAACAAACAGTGAGTAGCGCGGTGGTTGTGTGGTAGAGCGTCGGGACAGGGGCTCGAAACCACCTCCGTCGTTTTGAAACTTGGACAATTTCGTTCACCCCTCTTTGCCTGTCTCTTTCGGAACAGACAGTAAAAGCCGTTGGTCCCTTCTGTCCCACTCAGGGTAATAGAAACAACCTGTGATGGACTGACTAGCACTAGAGAAGGACACTCTTAAAAACCAGGAGGACCACATTTGAAATAAGTGTACTTACACTTTAATGTGTAATCCTTGGTATCATTTGATACCTAAACAAATCAATCAATCCATACCAAAGGTGGCCAAAATAGTATGTAAATTTGAAGTTTCCAAAATTGGAATCAGTACCACACAAAGACGTTATTGTATTTTTATTTCTGAGTATACAGTGCATTTATGGTATGTGTCAAGTGTTTACAGTATAAAATCCTGTATAAATAGTAAAAACATTTTACGTATTGTTTCTTAAGTTACCACTTTTTGCGTATACATTGTCACTGGTATATGGGGGTCCATGGTATTCATTTATGATTGTTATTGATATGTATTTAGACAAATAATCCCTTCATACAGGGCTAAAGAAAGAATTATGTAATAAAAAAAAATATGGTATGTTAAAATTCAAACTTATTAAATAGCATTTTAAGTATATGTCCAGCATTACTGACGGAAAGGCCTACCTCCAGAAAATACGAAAGATACACCGTTTTTAAGTATTTCATATACACAATTGCCTTGATGGTGGTACCAATATTCAAGACATTTCCTGGTCTGGCGAAAAAAAAGGATTTGGGCATATCCAGCATCACTGGCGGGAAAACTAAATAAACACTGTTCCGAGCGCAAAATACAGTGACCCACAGGAACTACAGTGGTCAGATACATGTCGCTTTTCCTATATATGAACTACAGTGGTCAGATACATGTCGCTCTTCCTATATATGAACTACAGTGGTCAGATACATGTCGCTCTTCCTATATATGAACTACAGTGGTCAGATACATGCTACTCTTCCTATATATGAACTACAGTGGTCAGATACATGTCACTCTTCCTATATATGAACTACAGTGGTCAGATACATGTCACTCTTCCTATATATGAACTACAGTGGTCAGATACATGTCACTCTTCCTATATATGAACTACAGTGGTCAGATACATGTCACTCTTCCTATATATGAACTACAGTGGTCAGATACATGTTGCTCTTCCTATATATGAACTACAGTGGTCAGATACATGTCGCTCTTCCTATATATGAACTACAGTGGTCAGATACATGTCACTCTTCCTATATACGAACTACAGTGGTCAGATACATGTCACTCTTCCTATATACGAACTACAGTGGTCAGATACATGTCACTCTTCCTATATATGAACTACAGTGTTCAGATACATGTCACTCTTCCTATATATGAACTACAGTGGTCAGATACATGTCACTCTTCCTATATATGAACTACAGTGGTCAGATACATGTTGCTCTTCCTATATACGAACTACAGTGGTCAGATACATGTCACTCTTCCTATATACGAACTACAGTGGTCAGATACATGTCACTCTTCCTATATACGAACTACAGTGGTCAGATACATGTCACTCTTCCTATATACGAACTACAGTGGTCAGATACATGTCACTCTTCCTATATACGAACTACAGTGGTCAGATACATGTCACTCTTCCTATATATGAACTACAGTGGTCAGATACATGTCACTCTTCCTATATACGAACTACAGTGGTCAGATACATGTCACTCTTCCTATATATGAACTACAGTGGTCAGATACATGTCACTCTTCCTATATATGAACTACAGTGGTCAGATACATGTCACTCTTCCTACATATGAACTACAGTGGTCAGATACATGTTGCTCTTCCTATATATGAACTACAGTGGTCAGATACATGTCACTCTTCCTATATACGAACTAAAGTGGTCAGATACATGTCGCTCTTCCTATATATGAACTACAGTGGTCAGATACATGTCACTCTTCCTATATACGAACTACAGTGGTCAGATACATGTCGCTCTTCCTATATACGAACTACAGTGGTCAGATACATGTCACTCTTCCTATATACGAACTACAGTGGTCAGATACATGTCGCTCTTCCTATATATCAATTACAGTGGTCAGATACATGTTGCTCTTCCTATATATGAACTACAGTGGTCAGATACATGTCGCTCTTCCTATATACGAACTACAGTGGTCAGATACATGTCACTCTTCCTATATACGAACTACAGTGGTCAGATACATGTCGCTCTTCCTATATACGAACTACAGTGGTCAGATACATGTCACTCTTCCTATATACCAACTACAGTGGTCAGATACATGTCACTCTTCCTATATACGAACTACAGTGGTCAGATACATGTCACTCTTCCTATATATTAACTACAGTGGTCAGATACAAGTTGCTCTTCCTATATATGAACTACAGTAGTCAGACACATGTTGCTCTTCCTATATATGAACTACAGTGGTCAGATACATGTAACTCTTCCTATATATGAACTACAGTGGTCAGATACATGCTGTTCTTCCTATATATGAACTACAGTGGTCAGATACATGTTGCTCTTCCTATATATGAACTACAGTGGTCAGATACATGTCACTCTTCCTATATATGAACTACAGTGGTCAGATACATGTTGTTCTTCCTATATATGAACTACAGTGGTCAGACACATGTTGTTTTTCCTATATATGAACTACAGTGGTCAGATACATGTCACTCTTCCTATATTTGAACTACAGTGGTCAGATACAAGTTGCTCTTCCTATATATGAACTACAGTAGTCAGACACATGTTGCTCTTCCTATATATGAACTACAGTGGTCAGATACAAGTTGCTCTTCCTATATATGAACTACAGTAGTCAGACACATGTTGCTCTTCCTATATATGAACTACAGTGGTCAGATACATGTCACTCTTCCTATATATGAACTACAGTGGTCAGATACATGTTGTTCTTCCTATATATGAACTACAGTGGTCAGATACATGTCACTCTTCCTATATATATGAACTACAGTGGTCAGATACATGTTGCTCTTCCTATATATGAACTACAGTGGTGAGATACATGTCACTCTTCCTATATATGAACTACAGTGGTCAGATACATGTTGTTCTTCCTATATATGAACTACAGTGGTCAGACACATGTTGTTTTTCCTATATATGAACTACAGTGGTCAGATACATGTCACTCTTCCTATATATGAACTACAGTGGTCAGATACAAGTTGCTCTTCCTATATATGAACTACAGTAGTCAGACACATGTTGCTCTTCCTATATATGAACTACAGTGGTCAGATACATGTCACTCTTCCTATATATGAACTACAGTGGTCAGATACATGTTGTTCTTCCTATATATGAACTACAGTGGTCAGATACATGTCACTCTTCCTATATATATGAACTACAGTGGTCAGATACATGTTGCTCTTCCTATATATGAACTACAGTGGTCAGACACATGTTGCTTTTCCTATATATGAACTACAGTGGTCAGATACATGTTGCTCTTCCTATATATGAACTACAGTGGTCAGATACATGTCACTCTTCCTATATATATGAACTACAGTGGTCAGATACATGTTGCTCTTCCTATATATGAACTACAGTGGTCAAATACATGTCACTCTTCCTATATATGAACTACAGTGGTCAGATACATGCCACTCTTCCTATATATGAACTACAGTGGTCAGATACATGTTGCTCTTCCTATATATGAAAGCGAAGCAACACATACTTTAGTAAAAAACATTATTTTCCAAACAAAACGTGGTGATGGTGGACACTTGCTGGTTACTGATAAAGATAAACCTTCTTTAGGACCCATTTATGTTGCATAAGAGCTCTCAGTTTACATTGCAAAAACAATATAGGGATGCTAGGACAACATTAGAATGTAATTTCAGTGAAAGTGGAAAGCATATTTAGGGAAATGTGGCCTTCAAACTCAATGGTGACGCTGGACTTGTGGTTATGCTGACAAGCCTATTCATTCATTCACTGAAGCAGGATAAGGGTTCCAGGCTTCCAGCACTAAACATACTGTCTGTAACATCTGAATCAATCAATCAGTCGTTGCCATCTCCCAACCCTAGCTGCCAACCTGCCATGCTGGGTAATGTTTGAACAAAATCCAGGGACTTATAGCAACTTTTCTGAGCTTTTCTCAGTTGGTAGCTAGATTGCACACTATTGACCAAAAGTGTGAAAATCATCCTATCCTTGAGCCAATAATTAACTGTCCACCAAGCAGCAGCCGAGCAGTATGGGTCTATTATGGGATAATCAGACTGTGTTATGTGATAGTGACATTGCTTTTCTGTTTCATTCCAATGAATATATGAAACTTCTACATCCGACTGGAATTGTGTGAGGTTAATTTAATTGGGATATTTATTAGTTAATTGTACCAAATGAAGTACAGATGACGCTGTGAAACAGAGCTGTCTGATCGCCTGTGCACAAGACTTCTTCTCGTTGGCAGAAGCAGAAATAATTGTCATCCACTATGTCTTTGCCAGTAATGAGGACATGAACCATGCTTATGAGGAGGTATCAGAGTGGGAGATGTACTAACGTCTGATGTCAGTCCACTTTACCACTAACAATGAGGAGGTATCAGAGTGGGAGATGTACTAACGTCTGATGTCAGTCCACTCTGCCACTACCAATGCATACAATTAGCTACCAATGCACGAAACATCGTGCTTCCAAGAATGCTTTATAAAGGACGGCTGCCAGGTTGTCGAGGTTAGGCAACTGTGGCCTCTACATCGCCACTGGTGGGTTGTAGAGGCTCGATTTCCATGGTATGAAAATTTTATGATGTCTACACACTCACGTACAGGCGAAGGAACCTTCACAAATGCACCATCATAACTTACTTCTAATGATTTGTAAGTAAACACAATTATCTTTGGGTCAGTTCTGCCCAACCAGTGTCCAGTTCACAACACTTTTATGAAAGAAGTTTAATAAGAGAAAGAAGGTATATAATAAGAGAAAGAAGGTGTATAATAAGAGAAAGAAGGTGTATAATAAGAGAAAGAAGGTATATAATAAGAGAAAGAAGGTGTATAATAAGAGAAAGAAGGTGTATAATAAGAGAAAGAAGGTGTATAATAAGAGAAAGAAGGTGTATAATAAGAGAAAGAAGGTGTATAATAAGAGAAAGAAGGTGTATAATAAGAGAAAGAAGGTGTATAATAAGAGAAAGAAGGTGTATAATAAGAGAAAGAAGGTGTATAATAAGAGAAAGAAGGTGTATAATAAGAGAAAGAAGGTATATAATAAGAGAAAGAAGGTATATAATAAGAGAAAGAAGGTGTATAATAAGAGAAAGAAGGTGTATAATAAGAGAAAGAAGGTGTATAATAAGAGAAAGAAGGTATATAATAAGAGAAAGAAGGTATATAATAAGAGAAAGAAGGTATATAATAAGAGAAAGAAGGTGTATAATAAGAGAAAGAAGGTATATAATAAGAGAAAGAAGGTATATCCAAGAAAAAAGCAATGCAGACACTATGACCAAAGTAACAATGACAGAAAAAACAAAATGTCCAAGGCAAATGTCATGTTGTAGCTTTTTTCTTATTTATTGACATGTATACTAGATAAATCACAAAGATTTTCCTGAGTCCACGTTATTTGAAATGATCAAATTGTATGTAGTATTGTAAATAATTGTCGGTGATGCTGGCCACGTGATAAAAACCATGTTCGACTTCATGTAACTTTTATAAAAAATAATTCATATTAGTTTGATATTTATGGAAAATATACCTCATCATGTGTGTGTTTTCAATACTGGTGCACAAAAGTGGGACAAAGAAGCTCAAAATGTTAAATCACTAAAACGAACAGGTAATAGCTTTATTTGATTCTTCAACAACCTCATGATAACAGGAAACAGCAAAAAGATAGTTGTGCATTTTTAAGTTTACAAAACTTGCATTGTAATACACGCCCTTCATTATGTAACAGTCGTTACTTAATATAAAAGAAACGGTCGTGACGTTCAGGACACCATGCGATTAAGATTTTATTTAATCATATCCCATTATAATAGTCTAAATTACAATGTTATCAAAAGAATGATCAGACACTCTACTTCAAAAGAAAAATAAACATGAACAGTTGGGACGTTACATTCATTGCTAGCCAATCCTAATAACATGAACAGTCGGGACTTCACATTCACTGCTAGCCAATCCTAATAACATGAACAGTCGGGACTTCACATTCACTGCTAGCCAATCCTAATAACATGAACAGTTGGGACTTCACATTCGCTGCTAGCCAATCCTAATAACATGAACAGTCGGGACTTCACATTCGCTGCTAGCCAATCCTAATAACATGAACAGTCGGGACTTCACATTCACTGCTAGCCAATCCTAATGACATGAACAGTCAGGACTTCACATTCACTGCTAGCCAATCCTAATAACATGAACAGTCAGGACTTCACATTCACTGCTAGCCAATCCTAATAACATGAACAGTCAGGACTTCACATTCACTGCTAGCCAATCCTAATAACATGAACAGTCGGGACTTCACATTCACTGCTAGCCAATCCTAATGACATGAACAGTCGGGACTTCACATTCACTGCTAGCCAATCCTAATGACATGAACAGTCGGGACTTCACATTCACTGCTAGCCAATCCTAATAACATGAACAGTTGGGACTTCACATTCACTGCTAGCCAATCCTAATGACATGAACAGTCGGGACTTCACATTCACTGCTAGCCAATCCTAATGACATGAACAGTCGGGACTTCACATTCACTGCTAGCCAATCCTAATAACATGAACAGTCGGGACTTCACATTCGCTGCTAGCCAATCCTAATAACATGAACAGTCGGGACTTCACATTCACTGCTAGCCAATCCTAATAACATGAACAGTCGGGACTTCACATTCACTGCTAGCCAATCCTAATAACATGAAAAGTCGGGACTTCACATTCACTGCTAGCCAATCCCAATGACATGAACAGTCGGGACTTCACATTCGCTGCTAGCCAATCCTAATGACATGAACAGTCGGGACTTCACATTCGCTGCTAGCCAATCCTAATGACATGAACAGTCGGGACTTCACATTCGCTGCTAGCCAATCCTAATGACATGAACAGTCGGGACTTCACATTCGCTGCTAGCCAATCCTAATGACATGAACAGTCGGGACTTCACATTCGCTGCTAGCCAATCCTAATGACATGAACAGTCGGGACTTCACATTCGCTGCTAGCCAATCCTAATGACATGAACAGTCGGGACTTCACATTCGCTGCTAGCCAATCCTAATGACATGAACAGTCGGGACTTCACATTCGCTGCTAGCCAATCCTAATGACATGAACAGTCGGGACTTCACATTCGCTGCTAGCCAATCCTAATTACATGAACAGTCGGGACTTCACATTCGCTGCTAGCCAATCCTAATGACATGAACAGTCGGGACTTCACATTCGCTGCTAGCCAATCCTAATGACATGAACAGTCGGGACTTCACATTCGCTGCTAGCCAATCCTAATGACATGAACAGTCGGGACTTCACATTCGCTGCTAGCCAATCCTAATGACATGAACAGTCGGGACTTCACATTCGCTGCTAGCCAATCCTAATGACATGAACAGTCGGGACTTCACATTCGCTGCTAGCCAATCCTAATGACATGAACAGTCGGGACTTCACATTCGCTGCTAGCCAATCCTAATGACATGAACAGTTGGGACTTCACATTCGCTGCTAGCCAATCCTAATGACATGAACAGTTGGGACTTCACATTCGCTGCTAGCCAATCCTAATGACATGAACAGTTGGGACTTCACATTCGCTGCTAGCCAATCCTAATGACATGAACAGTTGGGACTTCACATTCGCTGCTAGCCAATCCTAATGACATGAACAGTTGGGACTTCACATTCGCTGCTAGCCAATCCTAATGACATGAACAGTTGGGACTTCACATTCGCTGCTAGCCAATCCTAATGACATGAACAGTTGGGACTTCACATTCGCTGCTAGCCAATCCTAATGACATGAACAGTTGGGACTTCACATTCGCTGCTAGCCAATCCTAATGACATGAACAGTTGGGACTTCACATTCGCTGCTAGCCAATCCTAATGACATGAACAGTTGGGACTTCACATTCACTGCTAGCCAATCCTAATGACATGAACAGTCGGGACTTCACATTCACTGCTAGCCAATCCTAATGACATGAACAGTCGGGACTTCACATTCACTGCTAGCCAATCCTAATGACATGAACAGTTGGGACTTCACATTCACTGCTAGCCAATCCTAATGACATGAACAGTTGGGACTTCACATTCGCTGCTAGCCAATCCTAATGACATGAACAGTTGGGACTTCACATTCGCTGCTAGCCAATCCTAATGACATGAACAGTTGGGACTTCACATTCGCTGCTAGCCAATCCTAATGACATGAACAGTCGGGACTTCACATTCGCTGCTAGCCAATCCTAATGACATGAACAGTCGGGACTTCACATTCGCTGCTAGCCAATCCTAATGACATGAACAGTCGGGACTTCACATTCGCTGCTAGCCAATCCTAATGACATGAACAGTCGGGACTTCACATTCGCTGCTAGCCAATCCTAATGACATGAACAGTCGGGACTTCACATTCGCTGCTAGCCAATCCTAATGACATGAACAGTCGGGACTTCACATTCGCTGCTAGCCAATCCTAATGACATGAACAGTCGGGACTTCACATTCGCTGCTAGCCAATCCTAATGACATGAACAGTCGGGACTTCACATTCGCTGCTAGCCAATCCTAATGACATGAACAGTCGGGACTTCACATTCGCTGCTAGCCAATCCTAATGACATGAACAGTCGGGACTTCACATTCGCTGCTAGCCAATCCTAATGACATGAACAGTCGGGACTTCACATTCGCTGCTAGCCAATCCTAATGACATGAACAGTCGGGACTTCACATTCGCTGCTAGCCAATCCTAATGACATGAACAGTCGGGACTTCACATTCGCTGCTAGCCAATCCTAATGACATGAACAGTCGGGACTTCACATTCGCTGCTAGCCAATCCTAATGACATGAACAGTCGGGACTTCACATTCGCTGCTAGCCAATCCTAATGACATGAACAGTTGGGACTTCACATTCGCTGCTAGCCAATCCTAATGACATGAACAGTTGGGACTTCACATTCGCTGCTAGCCAATCCTAATGACATGAACAGTTGGGACTTCACATTCGCTGCTAGCCAATCCTAATGACATGAACAGTTGGGACTTCACATTCGCTGCTAGCCAATCCTAATGACATGAACAGTTGGGACTTCACATTCGCTGCTAGCCAATCCTAATGACATGAACAGTTGGGACTTCACATTCGCTGCTAGCCAATCCTAATGACATGAACAGTTGGGACTTCACATTCGCTGCTAGCCAATCCTAATGACATGAACAGTTGGGACTTCACATTCGCTGCTAGCCAATCCTAATGACATGAACAGTTGGGACTTCACATTCGCTGCTAGCCAATCCTAATGACATGAACAGTTGGGACTTCACATTCGCTGCTAGCCAATCCTAATGACATGAACAGTTGGGACTTCACATTCACTGCTAGCCAATCCTAATGACATGAACAGTCGGGACTTCACATTCACTGCTAGCCAATCCTAATGACATGAACAGTCGGGACTTCACATTCACTGCTAGCCAATCCTAATGACATGAACAGTTGGGACTTCACATTCACTGCTAGCCAATCCTAATGACATGAACAGTTGGGACTTCACATTCACTGCTAGCCAATCCTAATGACATGAACAGTTGGGACTTCACATTCACTGCTAGCCAATCCTAATGACATGAACAGTCGGGACTTCACATTCACTGCTAGCCAATCCTAATGACATGAACAGTCGGGACTTCACATTCACTGCTAGCCAATCCTAATGACATGAACAGTTGGGACTTCACATTCACTGCTAGCCAATCCTAATGACATGAACAGTTGGGACTTCACTTTCACTGTTAGCCAATCCTAATAACGGTTGTTACGCTAAAGGACACCAACCATAACGACAGTTACCATGTTTTTGTTTGTTTACCTGTTAGAATGCTTGTTTCATCTATCTTTTAATGCTTTATTCTGTTTGGAATGTAGTGCACTTTTAAATGTCCCATTTTGGTGTCCATTGTTTTGTCAATTACAGCTTAACTGAATTGTCACAAAGAGAATGTTGTTTTGATGTGCATAATTTTGTCTCAACTATATCTAAAATATATATTATATCAAATGATGACACAATTATAATGTCCTTTACTCCGACATTCATATCAGGTTAATTATAAACTAAACCGCCAAAATATCTCTGAAGTGGAAATATCATATAAATATAGTAAGCCCATAAGATTAAAACTGACGAAACTTGCAGCTATGATTTACAAGGCAAGTTGTATCATTGATAGAAATGGAATGCATGTGTTGTACTGTTCTTTGTTTTTGCGACATTTAAACTGTTGCTATGAAATATGGGAAAACACAACACAAACATTCATAGCATTACTATGATACAGAATGAGTCATTGGGTTAGTAGGTGGGGTAAAACATCAGGTGTTTGTCTACGCCATCACCCCCGCCATTGATTCAGGTAGGGGTGGTGGAGTCACTTTTTTTATCTGAAACATATAAAGTATACATTATTCGTACACCTGAATACTTTGAGGTAATATGTATTCTTATAAACTTTCATCCATATCTACTAATTTGATATGCATCTACCGTCCTCCTGCAAGCACAAATACATTGTTTGATGAATTTCCAGGTTTTCTTGAAACCACCTTTCAATTTCAAGAAGACCTTTACATGTTTGGCGAGTTCAACATCCACCTTGATTTATCAAGTCTAAATACTAGATCATTCATGGATGTCCTTCAAACATATGCATTACATCAACACGTTTCATTTCCTACACATGTTCATGGTTATTGGTTAGACTTGTTTATTACAAGACCTACTTACACTAACATCAAAGCAATATTTCCTACTGATGGTATATCAGATCACCATTATGTCATTATTGATTTGTCATTACAAGTTGGGTCAAAACCTAGAAAAAAATTATTACATTTCGACTGATAAATAACATTAACATAAATACCCTTCATGATGATCTTGCCAATTCTGATCTTTTGTCTAAAGTAAAGGTTAATCAGTATCATGAAACATTAAGTAAATTCCTGGATAAACATACCCACTTGACTTCCGGCTACTACTTGACTTCCGGCTACTTGGACTTGGTGCAGCGACTTGAATTTGGTGTAGATCATTTACAGAAATACGTGGAATATCAAATAGAATAAGTATTACTATTGCATATATATTATACACAAACGTATTGTAGACATATATTAGGAAACAGGTTTTGTTAATTATTAGTCAGAGGGAGTATTTTAGAGTAAGTTAGTTTCGGATTCTGTCAGGGAATTCAGCGAGCGTTAATAGGGGTGTTTACAATTCGAAAATTTAGATAACATAGTGAATAGTCAGTAACAGTGAATATTGGTTAGATTAAGTATTAGTATTATACATATATTGTTCACCAACTTCTTGTAGACATATATTAAGAAACCGTTGTTGTTAACAGAGGTAGTATTTTTTTTTCCCGGATTCAAACTCAACGAGTGATAAAAGGGAGTTTGTTTACAGGTCATTCAACCCGTGCATCGAGCTATCGTTTACATTAGCTAATATATATATAAGATAAAGTGATTTATTTACTTAAATTACATACATAAGGTAATATCTGACATAGTGGTAGTCAACGTTTTCGGTAAAAAGGAATTAACAGCAGGATTTTAGCGTAAATTAGTACACACTGACTTCGTTGTTTTGTTACACAGTGTTCTCCGTATTCGCTAGGTGGCAGGATTTTTAGCCTAAAGTGTTCTTTTGATCACAAAAACAGCCTTATTCAAGGCTAACGTAGCAAACTAATTAAAACTAAATTGTATGATGGCGCCGTGCAAACGGCAGTTAAAGGCCACAAGGCACTTAATTTGTGGCAGTTGTAGTAACTGGGTAGATTTCGTCAAGTCTGGGTGCGAGAAGTCCTGGGCTGAGGTCCAGGCAGATAGTTTTAGTTTTGAGTGTAGGGGATGCGCAAGGATGAAGGAACTAGAGGTGGAGTTGGAAGAGCTGAGGCTGCTCGTTGTGGCAATGGTGGGAAGGGAACAGGGGAGTTGTGCCGGTAGTTCCGGTGAGGGAACAGTAGACGATAAAGTGGGGAAAGACACAAGAGATGCTAGGGAGAGCTCACCTCAGCCTGGGAGGAAGCTGAGAGGAGGGAAGGTGACAGGTCATAGGGAGACAGGACGTAAGGAGACGGGAAGGAAAGGAACGGGAGGGAAGACAACCGGGGTGAAGGAGAGGGGAGTAGGGGAGACAGGAGGGAAGGAGAAGGGAGTGGGGGAGACGGGAGGGAAGACAACCGGGGTGAAGGAGAGGGGAGTAGCGGAGACAGGAGGGAAGGAGAAGGGAGTGGGGGAGACGGGAGGGAAGACAACCGGAGTGAAGGAGAGGGGAGTAGCGGAGACAGGAGGGAAGGAGAAGGGAGTGGGGGAGACGGGAGGGAAAACAACCGGAGTGAAGGAGAGGGGAGTAGGGGAGACATGAGGGAAGGAGAAGGGAGTGGGGGAGACGGAAGGGAAGGAGTCAGGACAGAATGTGATGGAGGGGATCGAAAGGAAGAGTTATTCTGCAGCAGTGATAGAGGGGGTGAGGAAGAGAGCGAGGGTGTTTGTGGGGGATTCGATAGTTAGGAAGACCGACAGAGTCTTAAACAAGGGAGATGATGTGGTGGTCTGCTTGCCTGGAGCCAAAATAGAGGCGATAACTGAGAGGGTAAAAAACATCGTAGGCTCGGGTAAGGGTGGATCTGTTTTAGTACATGTAGGGACAAATAACGTAGAGAGGGAGGGTACAACTGCCATTGTTAGGAAATATAGGCAGTTGGTCAGAACACTAAAACAGACGCGGGTTGAGCAGGTAATACTGTCAGGGATTTTACCTGTAATGGGCAGGAGGGGTCATAAATATCGAAATTGTCGGGGGATGGCAATTAACATGTTAGTCCAGAGGCTGTGTAGGGAAGAGGAAGTTGGATTTGTGGATTTATGGGGAAGTTTTGTTGGGAGGGCTGATATGTACATGAAGGATGGGCTTCATTTAAGTGGAAAGGGGGCGGCAGTATTCGCGGACAAACTTTCAGCAGCAGTAGATAGCGACTTGGGTACAATGACAAATATTTTTGGAAGTAAACATTCTTTAAACTAGAAGTGCAGGGGGGTTACCTAGAGGTGTCTCAAGCAGAACAAGAGGCCACTAGCACAGATAAACCAATATCAAATCATCCGAAAATCATCTCTGAAAAAGGTTATAGATGCGTATGTTTAAATGCAAGGAGCATAGTAAATAAGAAAACCGAATTAAACATTATGGTAGAAGATATTGACCCTCACATAATTGGTATAACTGAATCATGGGCTAACATAGATATAACAGATGCTGAATTAGGACTGACAGGATACGTAATGTTTAGGAAAGATCGAATAGGAAGAAGGGGCGGGGGAGTTATTTTATATGTTAAAGAATCTATTCAGGCTTATGAAATAAAACTAGAAAGGGAAGCAGATTGCGATGAAGCTGTTTGGTGCAAAATTGTTTCAGGAAATTCAAAATTAACTATTGGATTAGTTTACCGAAGTCCAAACATAAACGAAGAGGACAACACAAAAATAAAAAACGCTATAAAGGAAGTTAGTAAAGGGGAATGTATCATAATGGGAGATTTTAACCATGGACACATACAATGGAATTCTCTAGAGAGCACAGGGATTGAGGATCAACAATTTCTATGTTTAATCCAGGATAGCTTTCTTACTCAGCACGTACTAGAACCAACCAGGGGAGAAAATGTATTAGATATAGTTTTGTCATCACAACAAGAATTAGTGGACAATGTAAAAATATTTGAACCATTGGGTAATAGTGACCATAATCAAATACATTTTGACATCAATGTAAAATCAGAAAGTAAAAATAAGAAAACGTACAAGAGAAACTTCCACAAAGGTAACTACAAAGATATGAGAAAATACTTAGCACAGCTAGATTGGAATAACATGCTGATGGATAAGACTGCAATTGAATGTTGGAATATTCTAAAATATGAAATTGAGAGTATCATTGATAAATTTGTTCCCTTCCGAAAACAAGGAAAACGGTGTAGAAAGAAACACTTGTCAAAAGAGGCAATTAGAAAAATAATGCTAAAACAAACTATGTGGAGGGTTTATAGGCGTACCAGAAAGGAAGAAGACTATGCAAAATACAAAGAGGCACTTAATGCAGCTACAACTGAAATCAGACAATCTAAAAGAAGCTATGAGCAAAAACTGGCATGTAACATAAAAACTGACAGCAAGAGTTTTTATGCATATGTCAGGAGTAAACAAAACGTACAAGACAAGGTTGGACCTCTAGAAGACAGTGCTGGAAATATAATATCACAGGGGTTTTTAATGGCGGAAGACCTAAATGGTTACTTCAGTTCAGTGTTTACAAAAGAAGATATTAGTTCATTACCAGTTGCTGATGCTAAATTTCAGGGGGCTAAATCTGACTATTTAGGACCGTTAGTTGTAACTCCAGAATTGGTAGCTAGGAAAATAAAGGCAATGAAGGATAACAAATCACCGGGAGTGGATGGGATTCCTCCAAAATTACTAATGGAAACAGTAGATCAAATCAGTATACCACTTGCAAGAGTATTCAACTTGTCATTAAAAGAGGGAGTTGTTCCGTTTGAATGGAAAGAAGCAAACATCATACCATTATTTAAAAAGGGTTCGAGAAATAAGTCAGAGAATTACAGACCAGTGAGTTTAACGTCAGTGATTTGTAAATTATTAGAAAGGTTAATTAAAGACCATATGGTGGACTTCCTCGTTAAGCATAAATTATTAAATTCATCTCAACATGGATTCCTTAAAGCGAGGTCATGCTTAACAAATATATTATGTTTTTTGGAAGAAATCACTAAGTGGATAGACATGGGATCGCCAGTAGATATTATCTACTTAGATTTTCAGAAAGCTTTTGACAAAGTGCCACATCAAAGATTGCTACTTAAATTAAAAGCCCATGGTATCGGGGATAGCATAACTGACTGGATAGAACAATGGCTGACTGACAGAAGACAACGAGTTGTAGTAGATGGCGAAGTTTCAAATTGGAAATCGGTTTTGAGTGGGGTACCTCAAGGATCAGTATTAGGACCTATATTATTCTTAATTTATATCAATGACTTGGACGAGAGTATAACAAGTAACGTACTGAAATTTGCGGACGACACAAAACTGTTTAGAAAGGTTAATACTGATGGTGATAAACAACATTTACAAAACGATCTAGACAGATTAGTGAAATGGTCTGAGAAATGGCAGATGCTGTTCAATTTTGGGAAATGTAAATGCCTACATACAGGACATGGGAACTTGAATGTAAACTATAAAATGGGAGCTACTGTTCTTGGTACTACTGTAAAAGAAAAGGACTTAGGAGTTACAATAAGCGCTGATATGAAAGTTTCAGAGCAGTGTGGTATTGCAGCTTCAAAGGGTAATCAAATTCTTGGATTGATTAGAAGAAACATAACATATAAGGGAAAAAAGTTAATTATACCTCTTTATAAAGCAATAGTTAGACCTCATTTAGAATACTGTATACAAGCATGGAGACCATATCGTAAGAAGGATATAGATACGCTTGAACGCATACAAAGGAGAGCAACTAAAATGATTCCAGAACTTAGAGACCTTAGTTATGAAGAACGCCTGAAAGAATGTGGTTTAACAACTCTAGAGACAAGGAGGTTAAGAGGAGATCAGATTGAAGTTTTTAAGATATTGAATGGGTATGAAAATATTGATAGAAATATGTTTTTCTCACTCAAGAAGGATAGCAGAACTAGAGGACATGAGGTAAAATTAGTAAAGGATCAATGTAGATTGGACATCAGGAAGCACTCGTTCTCACAGAGGACAATAAATGAATGGAACAAACTGTCTACAGATTGTGTAACTGCTAGCAGCGTGAATATGTTTAAAAACAAGGTTGACACATATATCAGGAGGGCGGGTTATAAGTAGGTGAACATTGTTGGACTCTCGATAAGCCAATGGCTTCCTTGTCCACTTGCCATCTGGGCCTTTGGCTTGGATGGCAAATCTTGTTAAATCTTGTTAAATCAAAACAAACAAAAAGTGTACAAGTTCGCCCTCCATCGCCATGGATGTCTCTAGAAATAGTTGTAGGGAGACGTCGTCGTTGATATCTAGAAAGAATTTGGTGACGAAATATGTACAATTATACAAACGTTATCTCAACTAATTCTGAAAAACCTCACCAGTTGTGGAAATCCGTAAACACAATTCTACATCAGCAGAAATTTAAGGGAAACAAAAGGTATATTTTGTTGGCAATGCACCAACAAAGAATTAATGAAAACTAACAATTTCCAACTATAATACAACATTTTATGCCAGTGGTTTACTAGGAAAATGTTGTTGAACTTGTCAACTCTTGTAATCCACGGATGCCGCCATTGCGGTCGATAAACCTATGTAATATGTGCCACTTTCTATATGTCCTAGTTTTTATCACAACTCTGCCTGGTGGCGCTAGTTGTCCACGTAAACAGTCCCTATTATCACACAATAGTCTTCCAAGTAGTGCTACATGCATGCATAATACGTTTGTACAGCAACGTCCTTAACCCACGTTCCTATATAACCATGGTTCAGTCTGGTGCATGTGGCATACCGTACAGCTTCGTTATCCTTGACAGGAAAGGCTGGATATGTAATAGAGAAGTTCCAAAAGTGGACGTCAAAGCTGCAGTAATAGTCTGCAATAATTTTGGAATAACTGTATTCTTACTCAATTACATTAGTAAAAAGGCCAAATAAATGTAGTCAGTAGTCCCTGCTTTCAGCGGACACACCTGTATCCAAGCAAAAGTGTCCCTACATGGCAGGTGTCCCCTGATCAGAGGGACAAGCACGTCGGGGTGGAGGGGTTCGTCCTGTGTATATGGTTGAATTATGTCCAGGCATTATCTATTAACAATGTACGATGTTCACAGGTTGCATAATACGAATATCACCGAGGTACTACAAAGTAAGTAAAATAAAAAGAACACTTTTTTAGAAATCAAACAAAATAATAAAAAAATGTATCTCAATGCCACCACCAAAAACAGTCATGGAGGGAACATGAAACATTGACATATCAGGTCCTTGACACATTCACTTTGATGTGAAGAAATATTTTTGAGGTTCTCATACACTGTCTTGCGACGCTTAAAATATTTCAGATCGCATCATCCACCCGACTGCCACTCTTTCATGATGGCGTCCCTCTCCGACCGTATTCTTGTGGTCTGGTACTTTCCACAACCGCACGCTGACACAACAGCTCGACAAGACTGTCCAGTGTCTAATCCCTTCAGTACGTCGACACGCTGTTCGAGACTCAGTATTTTCCTCTTTGATGAACTAGCTATCTAAATGAAACTGCACAGTTGATTTTCGAAAATATTAGTTCACACATGAATTCTTGTTTTCATGTGACTGTGAATTCGGAAAGATAATCTCGCAGATAGTTTCGCCGTTTTGAAAATAAAATCGAGAAAATATCGTGAAATCAGATTGTCTCCCTTAGCAGGGAAAGAAAACCAAAAAATGTGTCCGCTGTCCACGTTTAACAGGTGTCCACTCATTACAGGGACGTTTACGTTGTACATTGTAGTGGGACATGGTAGGGGTTAGACCGTTGGGCTCTCAATCGAGAGAACCCGGGTTTGGGTCCTCTTGCTGCCATTTCGAAGCTTTGGCAATTTCTTTCATCCCACATTGCCACAGTTCACTCAGCTGTATAAATGAGTACCTGGCTACAGACATACATGGGTATCTGAACGAATAGTCTTTGCGCAGTAATTGCAGAATGGCTGAATGCTTCCAAGAGAAGTTGAAATGGCCTTGGAATGAACAGGTCTGCCGGTGGGTGAAGTGTAAAGTGCTTTGAGCAGTCTCAAGGACTGGATACTGCGCTATATAAGAACGTACCTTTACCTTTTTTAAAACAGTCCATACATTGAAAAACTGTCCGTACAGAGCAGGTGTCTGCTGGTCAGAGGGTCCGCTGAAGGCAGGGACTACTGTAATCATGCTCGATTACATTGCCAAAATAATTGCAGGCCTCGACATTAACACTGGCACGCTAGTCCGGCGCCTTTTTTGGGACTACCGGGCCAGTTCGGGCCACAAGTTTCCATATTTTACTGGCTTGGTGGGCCAACATAGTTTCAAATTGTTTTATCCCATTAGTCACAGGTCATCGTTTCAATCGCTTGTCCTTGCCATCCACCCTGGCGCTACAATTAAACACAATCTTCATCTCATCTGATTTTATGTTGTCGCTTCGTATAGTTGCCATCTTATTTTGATATGCACGAGCCTCACAAAAAGTCTGCATGACGTCGCTACTAGTGACGATATGTGGACTAGTATAATATCGGTATATCGCAGAATTTTCTTCTGCGCGATACGCCTTCGACGTAACTGTTTCATATAAACCAACTGGTTCACGGACTGTCCGCTAGGTGTCACGATAGGGCCTAACATACATTCCAGGACCCGCTAGGGCGCAGATAGCTAAGTATACCATAACTTTGTACTTCAGTCCAAAAATTTATATTCAAAAGAAATAAACCCAATTATAACAGTCATAGTTGTGCATAGTGTCAGGTCTGGTTCGCACGTCGTATTTTCGAATATAACTAGCTATAATTTGATACGCATGCGGCGGCATCACCCGTAGTTCTCAAAACCCGACCTGCTGCGCCTGCGGCTTTGACAGAGGGCATATGATTCTCAAATGATTCCTGCAGCAACATTGTCTGCCATACGGAATACTGACTTAAAAACGGCCAAACTCGCATCCTTCGACTTGTAATGCAGTGTATTGCAAAAAATGATGGGTTTTTATCAATAAAAAACATTTCGGGCCAGTAACTTTTTTGGGGGCCAGTAACTTTTAACATCTACTGTCCCCATGGGCCACTGGGTACAAAAACTTAATGTCAAGGCCTGAATTGTTATTAGGATTACAATGAAACATTTCTGGTGCACATTTCTGTTGCCCAGGTCCCAAGTACAAGCAGGAAGTCATCAGTCTTTTTAACATCTATTCCATCTATTAGTGTGTTATCCTATATCTGTAACACCCAGGAAGATGTAAACAATTGCTAAGTCATGTTTGAAACAATGTGAAAAGACCAGTAGGTTGATAAGTTCATGACTTCAGAAATACCTCCTCAAAGAAACAATGCAGGACTAACAAGTCAATGACTCCCTTGTGTTGTGTTAGGGTGGCAGGGTATGGCCATGTTGTATAAGACATCTTGTGTTGTGTTAGGATGGCAGGGTGTGGGCATGTTGTATCAGACATCTTGTGTTGTGTTAGGGTGGCAGGGTATGGTCATGTTGTAAAATACATCTTGTGTTGTGTTAGGGTGGCAGGGTATGGTCGTGTTGTAAAAGACATCTTGTGTTGTGTTAGGGTGGCAGGGTATGGCCATGTTGTAAAAGACATCTTGTGTTGTGTTAGGGTGGCAGGGTATGGGCATGTTGTATAAGACATCTTGTGTTGTGTTGGGGTGGCAGGGTATGGCCATGTTGTATAAGACATCTTGTGTTGTGTTAGGGTGGCAGGGTATGGGCATGTTGTATAAGACATCTTGTGTTGTGTTAGGGTGGCAGTGTATGGCCATGTTGTAAAATACATCTTGTGTTGTGTTAGTGTGGCAGGGTATGGCCATGTTGTAAAATACATCTTGTGTTGTGTTAGGGTGGCAGGGTATGGTCGTGTTGTATAAGACATATTGTGTTGTGTTAGGGTGGCAGTGTATGGCCATGTTGTAAAAGACATCTTGTGTTGTGTTAGTGTGGCAGGGTATGGCCATGTTGTAAAAGACATATTGTGTTGTGTTAGGGTGGCAGGGTATGGTCATGTTGTAAAATACATCTTGTGTTGTGTTAGGGTGGCAGGGTATGGCCATGTTGTAAAAGACATCTTGTGTTGTGTTAGGGTGGCAGGGTATGGCCATGTTGTATAAGACATCTTGTGTTGTGTTAGGGTGGCAGGGTATGGGCATGTTGTATAAGACATCTTGTGTTGTGTTAGGGTGGCAGTGTATGGCCATGTTGTAAAATACATCTTGTGTTGTGTTAGTGTGGCAGGGTATGGCCATGTTGTAAAATACATCTTGTGTTGTGTTAGGGTGGCAGGGTATGGTCGTGTTGTATAAGACATATTGTGTTGTGTTAGGGTGGCAGTGTATGGCCATGTTGTAAAAGACATCTTGTGTTGTGTTAGTGTGGCAGGGTATGGCCATGTTGTAAAAGACATATTGTGTTGTGTTAGGGTGGCAGGGTATGGTCATGTTGTAAAATACATCTTGTGTTGTGTTAGGGTGGCAGGGTATGGTCGTGTTGTAAAAGACATCTTGTGTTGTGTTAGGGTGGCAGGGTATGGTCGTGTTGTAAAAGACATCTTGTGTTGTGTTAGGGTGGCAGGGTATGGCCATGTTGTATAAGACATCTTGTGTTGTGTTAGGGTGGCAGGGTATGGTCGTGTTGTATAAGACATCTTGTGTTGTGTTAGGGTGGCAGGGTATGGCCATGTTGTAAAAGACATATTGTGTTGTGTTAGGGTGGCAGGGTATGGTCATGTTGTAAAAGACATATTGTGTTGTGTTAGGGTGGCAGTGTATGGCCATGTTGTAAAAGACATATTGTGTTGTGGCAGGGTATGGCCATGTTGTAAAAGACATCTTGTGTTGTGTTAGGGTGGCAGGGTATGGCCATGTTGTAAAAGACATCTTGTGTTGTGTTAGGGTGGCAGTGTATGGCCATGTTGTAAAATACATCTTGTGTTGTGTTAGGGTGGCAGGGTATGGTCGTGTTGTAAAATACATGTTGTGTTGGGGTGGCAGGGTATGGCCATGTTGTAAAAGACATCTTGTATTGTGTTAGGGTGGCAGGGTATGGTCGTGTTGTAAAATACATCTTGTGTTGTGTTAGGGTGGCAGTGTATGGCCATGTTGTAAAAGACATATTGTGTTGTGTTAGGGTGGCAGGGTATGGCCATGTTGTAAAAGACATCTTGTGTTGTGTTAGGGTGGCAGGGTATGGCCATGTTGTAAAAAACATATTGTGTTGTGTTAGGGTGGCAGGGTATGGCCATGTTGTATAAGACATCTTGTGTTGTGTTAGGGTGGCAGGGTATGGGCATGTTGTATAAGACATCTTGTGTTGTGTTAGGGTGGCAGGGTATGGTCGTGTTGTAAAAGACATATTGTGTTGTGTTAGGGTGGCAGGGTATGGCCATGTTGTAAAAGACATCTTGTGTTGTGTTAGGGTGGCAGGGTATGGTCGTGTTGTAAAAGACATCTTGTGTTGTGTTAGGGTGGCAGGGTATGGTCGTGTTGTAAAAGACATCTTGTGTTGTGTTAGGGTGGCAGGGTATGGTCGTGTTGTAAAAGACATCTTGTGTTGTGTTAGGGTGGCAGTGTATGGCCATGTTGTAAAAAACATATTGTGTTATGTTAGGGTGGCAGTGTATGGCCATGTTGTAAAAAACATATTGTGTTGTGTTAGGGTGGCAGGGTATGGCCATGTTGTATAAGACATCTTGTGTTGTGTTAGGGTGGCAGGGTGTGGCCATGTTGTATAAGACATCTTGTGTTGTGTTAGGGTGGCAGGGTATGGTCGTGTTGTAAAATACATCTTGTGTTGTGTTAGGGTGGCAGGGTATGGCCATGTTGTATAAGACATCTTGTGTTGTGTTAGGGTGGCAGGGTGTGGCCATGTTGTATAAGACATCTTGTGTTGTGTTAGGGTGGCAGGGTGTGGCCATGTTGTATAAGACATCTTGTGTTGTGTTAGGGTGGCAGGGTATGGCCATGTTGTAAAATACATCTTGTGTTGTGTTAGGGTGGCAGGGTATGGTCGTGTTGTATAAGACATCTTCGAATAAGGCATCCGAATAATAGATTCCTCCACAATTGCATGTATCGTACCTAAATTGTATAAGTACTTTCCTCTTTATTTTGTATCTAATGCATGTCATATTGACTTCATTTTAACATTGTGTTTTTGTCTTGAATAAAATTGGTGACAAAATTAACATGACGGTTTCCATATATTTAATTATGTCAATTATATTTTTTAATGTAATAATGATTACATGCTAAAGTAATTATAATTAATTACACTCATTTTCTAAGTAATCTTACGCATATTTTTTAAACACGAATCATAATTTATTACATTTATTGTGTATTTGCCCAAGTAACTGTAATTTAATTCCCAACCCCGATACACATAAACTGAGGGAGGTCTGTGATTCTGTGGTGTGATATCTAGACTACAAATACACATAAACTGAGAGAGGTATGTGATTCTGTGTTGTGATATCTAGATTACAAATACACATAAACTGGGGGAGGTCTGTGATTCTGTGTTGCGATATCTAGACTACAAATACACATCAACTGAGGGAGGTCTGTGATTCTGTGGTGTGATATCTAGATTACAAATACACATAAACTAAGGGAGGTCTGTGATTCTGGGTTGTGATATCTAGACTACAAATACACATCAACTGAAGGAGGACTGTGATTCTGTGTTGGGATATCTAAACTACAGATACAAAAACTGAGGGAGGTCTGTGATTCTGGGTTGTGATATCTAGACTACAAATACACATAAACTGAGGGAGGTCTGTGATTCTGGGTTGTGATATTTTAAACTACAAATACACATAAACTGAGGGAGGTCTGTGATTCTGTGGTGTGGTATCTAAACTTCAAATACACATAAACAGAGGGAGGTCTGTGATTCTGTGTTGTGGTATCTAAACTATGAATACACGTAAACTGAGGGAGGTCTGTGATTCTGTGTTGTGATATCTAAACTACAAATACACATAAACTGAGGGAGGTCTGTGATTCTGTGTTGTGATATCTGAACTACAAATACACATAAACTGAGGGAGGTCTGTGATTCTGGGTTGTGATATCTAAACTACAAATACACATAAACTGAGGGAGGTCTGTGACTTTGTGTTGTGGTATCTAAACTACAAACACACGTAAACTGAGGGACGACTGTGATTCTGTGTTGTGATATCTAAACTTCAAATACAAATAAACTGAGGGAGGTCTGTGATTCTGGGTTGTGATATCTAAACTTCAAATACACATAAACTGAGGGAGGTATGTGATTATGTGTTGTGATATCTAAACTAAAATACACATTTTTACATGGGTCATAAACCAAAATGGTAAATATCACCAATAGTGAATTATCAATTTAGTGGATTACAGGTCAAATATGTGAAATATTTAACAATGTTTACAGACTCACAATAGCATTGATAAACATTAAACTGTACTGGTATGGCATTTATAATACAATGTAACATGTATAATACTTGTACATACATTTATCAATGATGTACTCACTGTGTGAAATCGCGTTGAAAGAGATGTAGGTTGGCTGCCTGGGCTTTCCACCTGCAACATAAGAAATATTATGTGAAGAAAACATTTTAATAATTTACTAATTGTTTTGAAGATAAACATTTGTACTAAAGAGAAATATGATGGGTGTGTCATGATATCACTGCATATCATTACAAAATAGTTGATATCAAAGATGGTGATATAGAATATGTGACTTTTCAGATGAATTCAACTTTCTGAAAAACATTTTTCATCATATTTTCTTTTATGCAAAATAACAACACAAGTTCAGTGTAGATTGAAATAGACCAAAGAATGACATTCAATGTATTAATGAACCAGAAATTAGGCATGCATACATCATCAAATGAGATACATCACATAATCACAGCAAGCATGCCGGCCCCCAAAAGGTGTTTACACATAATAGTTATTAAATTATGCCTAGAAGCTACCCGCTATCAGTAATATCTATACCACTACTGACTGTTATTTACAATTCACATGGTATCGGTGGGGGTCACTCCGCACATTGTCTACAACTTACAAGTTCCATAGTAGGGGAATAATGACAAAGTGGATTAACCATACACATACATGTACAAACAGAAAGGCTGGGGTACTCAGTCCCCCCAACTAAACATGATAAATGAAAAAAGTGGACTAACCACCCAAACGTTCGTGAACAATTCATAATGAAAATTGTGGTAACACAACACACAATGTATAAAGGTGTTACGTATCTATACATTAGTCAACCAATAACTACTAACACATCACACCGAGAGGTAGGGCCAAACAGCCACATAAAATGTACTCATAAAAAGTACCCGCATTAAAAACTCTGTATACACTACTGAAAACTCAGTGGAGGGAA
The DNA here is from genome assembly GCA_963662155.1 of Lamellibrachia columna. NCBI lineage: Eukaryota > Metazoa > Annelida > Polychaeta > Sabellida > Siboglinidae > Lamellibrachia > Lamellibrachia columna. The sequence goes on from OY759261.1 coordinate 18,351,835, forward strand.
AAGCGTTAATGCAAAACCTCGTGTACCGAACTATGACAGGGAAAAGCGTCAACCAATTCAAAAACTTTGTGAACTACCTCTCTGTCTTCAGTGTTTCACAGTGTATCTATGCATAATGCACGACTTGATTTATTAGATAACAACTGGGTAACAACTGTTAACGCAATATTTGGGAGGGTGGTTGGGATTTTTAAACAGAGCGGAAACGAACGTTGCTCACTGTGCAATACAGAAACGGCAACTGGATTTTAAATATCACTCGTCCAGCACAAAGCCTGTTATATCGGGGCTAGTTGCCCTGTCTGGACTTCTAGTTAAGGCTAATAATAGAGGGGGCGCCACCAAATACTGTCGGCATCTCACAAGCCTCGCATGTATATCTAACCACTCGGTGAACCCTGATTAAGCATCAAAGCATTAAGTGCATCTTAATAATCCAACTATCGATTGCGCTGTCTACTTTATGGTAGAGTGAGGAGGATGGGAACAAAAACTCCTGATAAGATCATGCAACAATGAATAGATAACGATTAACAAGTAACAATAAAAATTGGAAATTTTTTGTATGTCCATAACACTGTATATCATATCATATATCATAACACATTTCTCACAGTGCAAAGTTGATAGGGCTATCACATTTTGTCAAATATTTGAAATACACTGGATACATACCACATATAACTCACCATGTGGCTCTAAAGCCATTGTTTTCACTTAATGCTTGTTCTGTCACAAGGGAAAATTACTACGCTCAGCATTGGAATTCTACATTGACTGGGACATCAGTAAGGACATATCAAGAAGCACATGTATAAAACAACATTGGAATTCTACATTGACTGGGACATCAGTAAGGACATATCAAGAAGCACATGTATAATACAACATTGGAATTCTACATTGACTGGGACATCAGTAAGGACATATCAAGAAGCACATGTATAATGCAACATTGGAATTCTACATTGACTGGGACATCAGTAAGGACATATCAAGAAGCACATGTATAATACAACATTAGAATTCTACATTGACTGGTACATCAGTAAGGACATATCAAGAAGCACATGTATAATACAACATTGGAATTCTACATTGACTGGTACATCAGTAAGGACATATCAAGAAGCACATGTATAATACATTGGAATTCTACATTGATTTGGACACCAGTAAGGACATATCAAGAAGCACATGTATAATACAACATTGGAATTCTACATTGACTGGTACATCAGTAAGGACATATCAAGAAGCACATGTATAATACATTGGAATTCTACATTGACTGGTACATCAGTAAGGACATATCAAGAAGCACATGTATAATACAACATTGGAATTCTACATTGACTGGTACATCAGTAAGGACATATCAAGAAGCACATGTATAATACAACATTGGAATTCTACATTGACTGGGACATCAGTAAGGACATACCAAGAAGCACATGTATAATACAACATTGGAATTCTACATTGACTGGTACATCAGTAAGGACATATCAAGAAGCACATGTATAATACAACATTGGAATTCTACATTGACTGGGACATCAGTAAGGACATACCAAGAAGCACATGTATAATACAACATTGGAATTCTACATTGACTGGTACATCAGTAAGGACATATCAAGAAGCACATGTATAATACATTGGAATTCTACATTGACTGGGACATCAGTAAGGACATACCAAGAAGCACATGTATAATACAACATTGGAATTCTACATTGACTGGGACATCAGTAAGGACATATCAAGAAGCACATGTATAATACATTGGAATTCTACATTGACTGGTACATCAGTAAGGACATATCAAGAAGCACATGTATAATACATTGGAATTCTACATTGACTGGTACATCAGTAAGGACATATCAAGAAGCACATGTATAATACATTGGAATTCTACATTGACTGGTACATCAGTAAGGACATATCAAGAAGCACATGTATAATACAACATTGGAATTCTACATTGACTGGTACATCAGTAAGGACATATCAAGAAGCACATGTATAATACAACATTGGAATTCTACATTGACTGGGACATCAGTAAGGACATACCAAGAAGCACATGTATAATACAACATTGGAATTCTACATTGACTGGGACATCAGTAAGGACATATCAAGAAGCACATGTATAATACAACATTGGAATTCTACATTGACTGGTACATCAGTAAGGACATATCAAGAAGCACATGTATAATACATTGGAATTCTACATTGACTGGTACATCAGTAAGGACATATCAAGAAGCACATGTATAATACAACATTGGAATTCTACATTGACTGGGACATCAGTAAGGACATATCAAGAAGCACATGTATAATACAACATTGGAATTCTACATTGACTGGGACATCAGTAAGGACATACCAAGAAGCACATGTATAATACAACATTGGAATTCTACATTGACTGGGACATCAGTAAGGACATATCAAGAAGCACATGTATAATACATTGGAATTCTACATTGACTGGTACATCAGTAAGGACATATCAAGAAGCACATGTATAATACATTGGAATTCTACATTGACTGGTACATCAGTAAGGACATATCAAGAAGCACATGTATAATATGACATCCTAACAAAGGAATTTGATTAACCAATGATATGTGAAACAGAGTATGTCCCAACTCCTAAAGCAGTTTATCTTCGAGAGTCTTGTCACCTTAGTCAAATCTGGTCCATTTCAAATAAAAAATAAAAATAGCATGCAAACATTTGAAGAACTAGTTTATTGTAACTGTTTTCTAAAAGTACAAATAAATAGAAAAAATCTTTAAAAACACATAAAGAACAATGAGGGGAAGAACATAAATACTCGAGCACATGAACATCATTTTGTTCTCCGGTAACATCAAAGTCAGTTTGTTAGAGTTCTGATTTTATTTATACCAAGTTGCATGCCCTAATTTATTGACTATGAGACATGCATCTATGTTTTATTGAATATTGCAGTTCACTGTTCTTCATTTTCCATCTCAGCCAAACAGTTCTCCTGTTTCTCTCTTTATTATGCTGCATAAGCCGGGATATGATGGCTTCTTGAAAAACACAACAAATATTTGTCTTTGAAAAGAATAAGAACATACTGTACATTATTCACAGAACAGACTGTACATTATTCACAGAACAGACTGTACATTATTCACAGAACAGACTGTACATTATTCACAGAACAGACTGTACATTATTCATAGAACAGACTGTACATTATTCATAGAACAGACTGAACATTATTCACAGAACAGACTGTACATTATTCACAGAACAGACTGTACATTATTCATAGAACAGACTGTACATTATTCACAGAACAGACTGAACATTATTCATAGAACAGCAGAAGAGATTCAAAATGTATTTTATATTAAACAAAGTAGCATGAGTCTTGATGAAAGGGCTTCCTGAGAAAGCCAACAGATTTTGAATTTAAAAAGAAAGAGGCCAGACTTGCTTTCAGTGGAACTGCTGAAAATTATGATTTTGTTCATAAAACATTAAGTAAAATAATATGAATAATCTGATTCTTCATAATATATGCATTTTAAAGTTTTATTTAAAACAGTAATGCTTTGAAGTTGATATTATGTCATTTGTGCATTTTAAATAGGAAACGTGAAGTGTACGTCCATAACATTCAGAGATGTACGTCTATAACAGGAAACGTGTACGTCCATAACAGCATACTCATGATACTAGCATGAAATGAATTAATTTCTATTTTATTTGGAAGCCTAAAGTCTAAGTGTACAAACACAGTGTAAAAACACGTAGTTTTGTTATATCTTTATGTATTCATACTTCAAAGTTTAAAAAAAATTTGAAGTAACGTTAGTAAGTAAGTAAGTAAAATTATGTTCTCTGAGTACATCCATAATGGGGCTATTTTTAGAACATTCCTCAAAAATTAGTAAAGCTTGAAAGCTGTCAGTTGGCACGTTAATAGTACTAGGTAGGCTACACACTATGTTAGTAGTACTAGGTAGGTTATACACTATGTTAGTAGTACTAGGTAGGTTATACACTATGTTAGTAGTACTAGGTAGGTTATACACTATGTTAGTAGTACTAAGTAGGTTATACACTATGTTAGTAGTACTAGGTAGGTTATACACTATGTTAGTAGTACTAGGTAGGTTATACACTATGTTAGTAGTACTAAGTAGGTTATACACTATGTTAGTAGTACTAGGTAGGTTATACACTATGTTAGTACTAGGTAGGTTACACACTATGTTAATATACTAGGTAGGTTACACACTATACTAGGTAGGTTACACACTTTGTTAATAGTACTAGGTAGGTTACACACTATGTTAATAGTACTAGGTAGGTTACACACTATGTTAATATACTAGGTAGGTTACACACTATTTTAATAGTACTAGGTAGGTTACAAATTATGTTAATAGTACTAGGTAGGTTACACACTATGTTAATAGTACTAGGTAGGTTATACACTATGTTAATAGTACTAGGTAGGTTACACACTATGTTAATATACTAGGTAGGTTACACACTATTTTAATAGTACTAGGTAGGTTACACACTATGTTAATAGTACTAGGTAGGTTACACACTATGTTAATAGTACTAGGTAGGTTACACACTATGTTAATATACTAGGTAGGTTACACACTATTTTAATAGTACTAGGTAGGTTACACATTATGTTAATAGTACTAGGTAGGTTACACACTATGTTAATAGTACTAGGTAGGTTGTACACTATGTTTATAGTACTAGGTAGGTTACACACTATTTTAATAGTACTAGGTAGGTTACACATTATGTTAATAGTACTAGGTAGGTTACACACTATGTTAATAGTACTAGGTAGGTTACACACTATGTTAATAGTACTAGGTAGGTTATACATTATGTTAATAGTACTAGGTAGGTTACACACTATGTTAATAGTACTAGGTAGGTTACACACTATGCCCATTTCAAAATCCACCTATTCCAATTGTGCTGTATTACACGTCTTGACAAAACGTCCAAAATTCTCTTAAATGTACGTCCATAATGCTGGAATTGCCCATATACAAGTTTTGTATCCGACATTTGGTTGAAATTAACCAAATGACCTACACAATATGACTCAAAGCATGATTGTTTTCATAATTAGCATATCATATCTATCCCCATGGTAACAAATGGTTGCTTCCTAACAAAGGTGTTGCTGAATAGAAGTAATTATACTTAAGTCAGTTGTTCCCAGCTACAATGGTTCACTTGATGAAGTCATGGTTAGGAAGACCGACAGAGTCTTAAACAAGGGAGATGATGTGGTGGTCTGCTTGCCTGGAGCCAAAATAGAGGCGATAACTGAGAGGGTAAAAAACATTGTAGGTTCGGGTAAGGGTGGATCTGTTTTAGTACACATAGGGACAAATAACGTAGAGAGGGAGGATACAACTGCCATAGTTAGGAAATATAGGCAGTTGGTCAGAACACTAAAACAGACACGGGTTGAGCAGGTAATACTGTCAGGGATTTTACCTGTAATGGGCAGGAGGGGTCACAAATATCGAAATTGTCGGGGGATGGCAATTAACATGTTAGTCCAGAAGCTATGTAGGGAAGAGGAAGTTGGATTTGTGGATTTATGGGGAAGTTTTGTTGGGAGGGCTGATATGTACATGAAGGATGGGCTTCATCTAAGTGGAAAGGGGGCAGCAGTATTCGCGGACGAACTTTCAGCAGCAGTAGATAGTGACATGGGTACAATGACAAATATTTTTGGAAGTAAACATTGTTTAAACTAGAAGTGCAGGGGGGTTACCTAGAGGTGTCTCAAGCAGAACAAGAGGCCACTAGCACAGATAAACCAGTATCAAATCGTCCGAAAAACATCTCTGAAAAAGGTTATAGATGCGTATGTTTAAATGCAAGGAGCATAGTAAATAAGAAAAACGAATTAAACATTATGGTAGAAGATATTGACCCTCACATAATTGGTATAACTGAATCATGGGCCAACATAGATATAACAGATGCTGAATTAGGACTGACAGGATACGTAATGTTTAGGAAAGATCGAATAGGAAGAAGGGGCGGGGGAGTTATTTTATATGTTAAAGAATCTATTCAGGCATATGAAATAAAACTAGAAAGGAAAGCAGATTGCGGTGAAGCTGTTTGGTGCAAAATTGTTTCAGGAAATTCAAAATTAACTATTGGATTAGTTTACCGAAGTCCAAACATAAACGAAGAGGACAACACAAAATAAAAAAACGCTATAAAGGAAGTTAGTAAAGGGGAATGTATCATAATGGGAGATTTTAACCATGGACACATACAATGGAATTCTCTAGAGAGCACAGGGATTGAGGACCAACAATTTCTATTTTTAATCCAGGATAGCTTTCTTACACAGCACGTGCTAGAACCAACCAGGGGAGAAAATGTATTAGATATAGTTTTGTCATCACAAAAAGAATTAGTGGACAATGTAAAAATATTTGAACCATTGGGTAACAGTGACCATAATCAAATACATTTTGACATCAATGTAAAATCAGAAAGCAAAAATAAGAAAACGTACAAGAGAAACTTCCACAAAGGTAACTACAAAGATATGAGAAAATACTTAGCAAAGCTAGATTGGAATAACATGCTGATGAATAAGACCGCAATTGAATGTTGGAATATTCTAAAATATGAAATTGAGAGTATCATCGATAAATTTGTTCCCTTCCAAAAACAAGGAAAACGGTGTAGAAAGAAACACTTGTCAAAAGAGGCTATTAGAAAAATAGTGTTAAAACAAACTATGTGGAGAGTTTATAGGCATACCAGAAAGGAAGAAGACTATGCAAATTACAAAGAGGCACTTAATGCAGCTACAACTGAAATCAGACAATCTAAAAGAAGCTATGAGCAAAAACTAGCATGTAACATAAAAAATGACAGCAAGAGTTTTTATGCATATGTCAGGAGTAAACAAAACGTACAAGACAAGGTTGGACCTCTAGAAGACAGTGCTGGAAATATAATATCACAGGGGTTTTTAATGGCGGAAGACCTAAATGGTTACTTCAGTTCAGTGTTTACCAAAGAAGATATTAGTTCATTACCAGTTGCTGATGCTAAATTTCAGGAGGCTAAATCTGACTATTTAGGTCCGTTAGTTGTAACTCCAGAATTGGTAGCTAAGAAAATAAAGGCAATGAAGGATAACAAATCACCGGGAGTGGATGGGATTCCTCCAAAATTACTAATGGAAACAGTAGAACAAATCAGTATACCACTTGCAATAGTATTCAACTTGTCATTAAAAGAGGGAGTTGTTCCGTTTGAATGGAAAGAAGCAAACATCATACCATTATTTAAAAAGGGTTCGAGAAATAAGTCAGAGAATTACAGACCAGTGAGTTTAACGTCAGTGATTTGTAAATTATTAGAAAGGTTAATTAAAGATCATATGGTGGACTTCCTCGTTAAGCATAAATTATTAAATTCGTCTCAACATGGATTCCTTAAAGCGAGGTCATGCTTAACAAATATGTTATGTTTTTGGAAGAAATCACTAAGTGGATAGACATGGGATCGCCAGTAGATATTATCTACTTAGATTTTCAGAAAGCTTTTGACAAAGTGCCACATCAAAGATTACTACTTAAATTAAAAGCCCATGGTATCGGGGATAGCATAACTGACTGGATAGAACAATGGCTGACTGACAGAAGACAACGAGTTGTAGTAGATGGAGAAGTTTCAAATTGGAAATCAGTTTTGAGTGGGGTACCTCAAGGATCAGTATTAGGACCTATATTATTCTTAATATATATCAATGACTTGGACGACAATATAACAAGTAACGTACTGACATTTGCGGATGACACAAAACTGTTTAGAAAGGTTAATACTGATGGTGATAAACAACATTTACAAAACGATCTAGACAGATTAGTGAAATGGTCTGAGAAATGGCAGATGTTGTTCAATTTTGGGAAATGTAAATGCCTACATACAGGACATGGGAACTTGAATGTAAACTATAAAATGGGAGATACTGTTCTGGGTATTACTGTAAAAGAAAAGGACTTAGGAGTTACAATAAGCGCTGATATGAAAGTTTCAGAGCAGTGTGGTATTGCAGCTTCAAAGGGTAATCAAATTCTTGGATTGATTAGAAGAAACATAACATACAAGGGAAAAAAGTTAAGTATACCTCTTTATAAAGCAATAGTTAGACCTCATTTAGAATACTGTATACAAGCATGGAGACCATATCGTAAGAAGGATATAGATACGCTTGAACGCATACAAAGGAGAGCAACTAAAATGATTCCAGAACTGAGAGACCTTAGTTACGAAGAACGCCTGAAAGAATGTGGTTTAACAACTCTAGAGACAAGGAGGTTAAGAGGAGATCAGATTGAAGTTTTTAAGATATCGAATGGGTATGAAAATATTGATAGAAATATGTTTTTCTCACTCAAGAAGGATAGCAGAACTAGAGGACATGAGGTAAAATTAGTAAAGGATCAATGTAGATTGGACATCAGGAAGCACTCGTTCTCACAGAGGACAATAAATGAATGGAACAAATTGTCAACAGATTGTGTAACTGCTAGCAGCGTGAATATGTTTAAAAACAAGGTTGACACATATCTCAGGAGGGCGGGTTATAAGTAGATGAACATTGTTGGACTCTCGATAAGCCAATGGCTTCCTTGTCCACTTGCCATCTGGGCCTTTTGCTTGGATGGCAAATCTTGTTAAATCTTGTTAAATGGTAGAAGCATGAATCTTCCTCCTTCTTGACATTTGTAAAACATTAATTTGTTTAGTTACACTGAATAGGCAAAGCCATAATTAACTATACAATAAATAATATATTTGCAATAGCAACGAAAGTGACGACAATCATGCATTTAGTTAACGTAGCTGGGGCAGCTAGCGTGTCAGTTGATTTTTTCATTTTTTTCTTTATAGCATGCTAGGAAATATTGAACTGAACGTCGACACTACAAATAATCACCTGGCACTAACGTCATATTTCACAAATCCATCCTTTAAAAAACAGTCCTTTTGGAAATCCCCTTGATTTCTTTGAAATGCTTACAACGTTTCTATATTAACATAACCGTTTTTGTTAACAGAGGCAGTATTTGTGAGGTAGTTGTGTCCCGTATAGGGGGCGGCAGTATTCGCGGACAAACTTTCAGCAGCAGTAGATAGCGACTTGGGTACAATGACAAATATTTTTGGAAGTAAACATTCTTTAAACTAGAAGTGCAGGGGGGTTACCTAGAGGTGTCTCAAGCAGAACAAGAGGCCACTAGCACAGATAAACCAATATCAAATCATCCGAAAATCATCTCTGAAAAAGGTTATAGATGCGTATGTTTAAATGCAAGGAGCATAGTAAATAAGAAAAACGAATTAAACATTATGGTAGAAGATATTGACCCTCACATAATTGGTATAACTGAATCATGGGCTAACATAGATATAACAGATGCTGAATTAGGACTGACAGGATACGTAATGTTTAGGAAAGATCGAATAGGAAGAAGGGGCGGGGGAGTTATTTTATATGTTAAAGAATCTATTCAGGCTTATGAAATAAAACTAGAAAGGGAAGCAGATTGCGATGAAGCTGTTTGGTGCAAAATTGTTTCAGGAAATTCAAAATTAACTATTGGATTAGTTTACCGAAGTCCAAACATAAACGAAGAGGACAACACAAAAATAAAAAACGCTATAAAGGAAGTTAGTAAAGGGGAATGTATCATAATGGGAGATTTTAACCATGGACACATACAATGGAATTCTCTAGAGAGCACAGGGATTGAGGATCAACAATTTCTATGTTTAATCCAGGATAGCTTTCTTACTCAGCACGTACTAGAACCAACCAGGGGAGAAAATGTATTAGATATAGTTTTGTCATCACAACAAGAATTAGTGGACAATGTAAAAATATTTGAACCATTGGGTAATAGTGACCATAATCAAATACATTTTGACATCAATGTAAAATCAGAAAGTAAAAATAAGAAAACGTACAAGAGAAACTTCCACAAAGGTAACTACAAAGATATGAGAAAATACTTAGCACAGCTAGATTGGAATAACATGCTGATGGATAAGACTGCAATTGAATGTTGGAATATTCTAAAATATGAAATTGAGAGTATCATTGATAAATTTGTTCCCTTCCGAAAACAAGGAAAACGGTGTAGAAAGAAACACTTGTCAAAAGAGGCAATTAGAAAAATAATGCTAAAACAAACTATGTGGAGGGTTTATAGGCGTACCAGAAAGGAAGAAGACTATGCAAAATACAAAGAGGCACTTAATGCAGCTACAACTGAAATCAGACAATCTAAAAGAAGCTATGAGCAAAAACTGGCATGTAACATAAAAACTGACAGCAAGAGTTTTTATGCATATGTCAGGAGTAAACAAAACGTACAAGACAAGGTTGGACCTCTAGAAGACAGTGCTGGAAATATAATATCACAGGGGTTTTTAATGGCGGAAGACCTAAATGGTTACTTCAGTTCAGTGTTTACAAAAGAAGATATTAGTTCATTACCAGTTGCTGATGCTAAATTTCAGGGGGCTAAATCTGACTATTTAGGACCGTTAGTTGTAACTCCAGAATTGGTAGCTAGGAAAATAAAGGCAATGAAGGATAACAAATCACCGGGAGTGGATGGGATTCCTCCAAAATTACTAATGGAAACAGTAGATCAAATCAGTATACCACTTGCAAGAGTATTCAACTTGTCATTAAAAGAGGGAGTTGTTCCGTTTGAATGGAAAGAAGCAAACATCATACCATTATTTAAAAAGGGTTCGAGAAATAAGTCAGAGAATTACAGACCAGTGAGTTTAACGTCAGTGATTTGTAAATTATTAGAAAGGTTAATTAAAGACCATATGGTGGAATTCCTCGTTAAGCATAAATTATTAAATTCATCTCAACATGGATTCCTTAAAGCGAGGTCATGCTTAACAAATATGTTATGTTTTTTGGAAGAAATCACTAAGTGGATAGACGTGGGATCGCCAGTAGATATTATCTACTTAGATTTTCAGAAAGCTTTTGACAAAGTGCCACATCAAAGATTACTACTTAAATTAAAAGCCCATGGTATCGGGGACAGCATAACTGACTGGATAGAACAATGACTGACTGACAGAAGACAACGAGTTGTAGTAGATGGAGAAGTTTCAAATTGGAAATCGGTTTTGAGTGGGGTACCTCAAGGATCAGTATTAGGACCTATATTATTCTTAATTTATATCAATGACTTGGACGACAGTATAACAAGTAACGTACTGAAATTTGCGGATGACACAAAACTGTTTAGAAAGGTTAATACTGATGGTGATAAACAACATTTACAAAACGATCTAGACAGATTAGTGAAATGGTCTGAGAAATGGCAGATGTTGTTCAATTTTGGGAAATGTAAATGCCTACATACAGGACATAGGAACTTGGATGTAAACTATAAAATGGGAGATACTGTTCTGGGTACTACTGTAAAAGAAAAGGACTTAGGAGTTACAATAAGCGCTGATATGAAAGTTTCAGAGCAGTGTGGTATTGCAGCTTCAAAGGGTAATCAAATTCTTGGATTGATTAGAAGAAACATAACATACAAGGGAAAAAAGTTAATTATACCTCTTTATAAAGCAATAGTTAGACCTCATTTAGAATACTGTATACAAGCATGGAGACCATATCGTAAGAAAGATATAGATACGCTTGAACGCATACAAAGGAGAGCAACTAAAATGATTCCAGAACTGAGAGACCTTAGTTACGAAGAACGCCTGAAAGAATGTGGTTTAACAACTCTAGAGACAAGGAGGTTAAGAGGAGATCAGATTGAAGTTTTTAAGATATTGAATGGGTATGAAAATATTGATAGAAATATGTTTTTCTCACTCAAGAAGGATAGCAGAACTAGAGGACATGAGATAAAATTAGTAAAGGATCAATGTAGATTGGACATCAGGAAGCACTCGTTCTCACAGAGGACAATAAATGAATGGAACAAATTGTCTACAGATTGTGTAACTGCTAGCAGCGTGAATATGTTTAAAAACAAGGTTGACACATATCTCAGGAGGGCGGGTTATAAGTAGATGAACATTGTTGGACTCTCGATAAGCCAATGGCTTCCTTGTCCACTTGCCATCTGGGCCTTTGGCTTGGATGGCAAATCTTGTTAAATCTTGTTAAGTCCGGGTGTGAGAAGTCCTGGGCTGAGGTTCAGGCAGATAGTTTTACTTTAGTTTTTAGTGTAGGGGATGTGTAAAGATGAATAAACTAGAGGTGGAGTTGGAACAGCTGAGGCAGCTATAGCATACTTTGGTATAACCCCGTAACTAAACGTTATGATACAATGACTGTAAACCTTTTGAATGACACAAAATAAAACATTATGATCATTTGCAATTAACAATTGATGTGAACTATGCACACATAAAAAGGATGAAGTCAACTAACGTCATGTGCACGGGATACAAAAAAATTGCAAATGCCCCGCTTACCGATCTCCGACTGATGAACAGCTCATTATTAGTCATTGTCTGTTACTAATTTTGCCACCGAGTGTCTTGTAAAAGTTGTCATTCTTTCATCTGCATAATCGATATGTCTCCTGATGAACAAATCACGCAAGTGCAATAATTTATATACACTAACAACCAACAGTGTAATCTACTACTGTTTTTTCAACATCAACAGAATCATGTACGTCATAATCAGAATTATATTACACGTTATCCTGGCGCGCTCGCCATTTGTGACACTGTCGCGCAATGGTCGTGTAATAAATAATACCATTGGACTATAATAGCCAGTTAACGTGTTTAATTTACATTCCATTACTGAATGTATATCATATACAATACATACATATAGAATTTCATAATTACCAAAACAAAGAAAATAAATAATAATCAACGCCTCGCTACACTGCGAGTATAACTCGAATTAAAATTAAATAACAATGAAAACGATTCACATTATCGCTCGAACGCTGTTCACATATCGCTCGATAACGATTCACCTATCACTTGAACATCGTCCACACACTACTTGTGTCACTGGTTCCCAGACAGTCCATCTTTTCCTGTCGCTCAACCGACCACGCCCTCACACGACGCTCCAGCTCGCCCTCTGCTGCATATATGTCTCGGCTATACATCCCACGCTGGTTGCCAGTCGTTATATCCCAAGCTGGTTGCCAGTCGTTATGTCCCAAGCTGGTTCTGTATGGTACAATTGAATCCAATCACCATGCTGACAGTAAATAATTATCATATACACGTGAATAACAACACAATGATAATCATATCAGTTTTCCATTTAAATTATACAAAATATGATTACAGGGCGTGTCACCCGACAAGCTCTATGCCAACAATGGCTGACACGCTTTATGCAAATAATGGCTTAATTCTAGGTCAATTCTAAAAACCATATTTACAGTAGATGACTCTTTACCTTCATAACATGTATTAACACATAGGACATATGAATATATCTAAATACATACACACATATTATCAGCTAACAACGTAATAGATAATACTTATGCTAGTTGCTTCTGACATTTTTCAAATTGTGTTGCGTCACGCAGCTTTCTACTGACACACAATTTCAGTATTGCAGTAAAGTTGCCTTCTCACAACTTATCACCGGCCGTCTCTTAACTATTGTAGTATAACTGCTTTCTCGCAACTTATCACCGGCCGTCTCTTAACTATTGTAGTATAACTGCCTTCTCGCAACTTATCACCGGCCGTCTCTTAACTATTGTAGTATAACTGCCTTCTCGCAACTTATCACCGGCCGTCTCTTAACTATTGCAGTCGCCTCCTCACGAACTACAATCGATCGACCCCGGTTAGAACAGTCCCCAGTGTACATATAGTCTACCAGTCAACGATACGCTTCAGTAAACATTACCGGCCTGTTACCTAACATAATGCCCATTGCTAGGACTACTGCCTAGCCTGGCTCAACAATAGCTATATAACCCTTGTTACGTAAGATAGTGTACTTTACTACGACTGTAGCATAACCATAAAATAAATGTATAATATACACATTGTCACAACAACTGTCATAAAATAAATGTATAATATACACATTGTCACAGTAGCAATGGTGGGAAGGTTCCGGTGGGGAGACATTAGATGATAAAGTGGGGGAAGATGATGAGAGAGATGCTAGGGAGAACTCACCTCAGCCTGGGAGGAGGCTGAGAGGAGGTAAGGTGACAGGTTGTAAGGAGACAGGACGTAAGGAGACGGGACGAAATAAGATGGGAAGGAAGGAAACGGGAGGGAAGGAGATGGGAGTGGGAGAGATGGGAGTGAAGGAGACGAGAGTGAAGACGATGGGAGTGAGAGAGATGGGAGGGAAGGCAAAATGAAAGAAGGTGTCAGGAGTGCAAGATAGCCAGGAGATGGGAGGGAAAGGTGACAGGTTGATGGGTGAGAGGGAGATTGATAACAGTCTGCCAGGTGACAAGACTGCAGGACAGAATGTGACAGAAGGGATCCAAAAGAAGAGCTATTCTGAAGTAGTGTTAGGGTGAGGAGGAGAGCGGGGGTGTTTGTGGGGGACTCGATAGTTAGGGAGACCGACAGAGTCTTAAACAAGGGAGATGACATAGTTTGCTTGTCTAGAACCAAAATAGAGGCGATAACTGAGAGGGTAGAAAACATCATGGGTTCGGGCAAAGGTGGATTGGTTTTAGTACACGTAGGAACAAATAACGTAGAGAAGGAGGGTACAACTGCCATAGTTAGGAAATACAGGCAGTTAGTCAGAACACTAAAGCAGACGCAAGTTAAGCAGATAATTCTGTCAGGGATATTACCAGTAAGGGTAAGGAGGGGTCTCAGATATCGAAATTGCCAGGGGATGGCAATTAACATGCTAGTCCAGAAGCTATGTAGGGAAGAGGAAGATGGATTTGTGGGGATGTTTTGTTGGGAGGGCTGATATGTACATGAGGGATGGGCTTTATCTAAGTGGAAAGGGTGCAGCAGTGTTTGCGGATGAACTCTCAGCAGCCGTAGACAGTGGCATGGGTAGCATACCAAATATTTTTGGTAGCAAACATTGTTTAAACTAGAAGCACAGGTGGGTTACTTAGTGCCTCAAACAGGACAAGAGGCCACTAGTACACACAAACAAGTAACAAAATGTCCGGAAAACATCTCTGAAGTTGGAAATAAATGCGTGGGCTTAAATGCAAGGATCATTATGGTAGAAGATACTGACCCTCACATATTTGGAATAACCAAATCATGGGCCAACGTAGACATAACAGATGCTGAATTAGGACTGACAGGATACGTAATGTTTAGGAAAGATCGAATATGAAGGGGGAAGGGGAGTTATTTTATATGTTAAATAATCTATTCAGGCTTATGAAATAAAATTAGAAAGGGAAGCAGATTGCGATGAAGCTGTTTGGTGCAAAATAGTTTCAGGAAATCCAACAGTAACTATTGGACACAAAAATACAAAATACTATAAAGAATTAAGTGAGTAAAGGGGAATGTATCATAATGGGAAATTTTAACCATAAACACATACAATGAAAATCTCTAGAGAGTACAGGGAGTGAGGACCAACAATTTATATTTTTAATTCAGGATAGCTTCCTTACTCAGCATGTGCTAGAACCAACCAGGGGAGAGAATGTATTAGATATAGTTTTGTCATCACAAAAGAATTAGTGAACAATGTAAAAATATATGAACCATTGAGCAACAGTGATAATATTCAAATACATTTTGACATTAAAGTAAAATCAGAAATTAAAAATAAAAACGTACAGGAGAAATTTCCACAAAGGTAACTATAAAGATATGAAAAAATACTTAGCAAAGCTAGATTAGAATAACATGCTGAGGAATAAGACCGCATTTGAATATTGGAACGTCCTAAAATATGAAATTGAGAGTATCATCGATAAATTTGTTCCCTTGAAAAAAAAACAAGGAAAACGGTCTAGAAAGAAATACTTGTCAAAAGAAGCTATTAGAAAAATAGTGTTTAAGCAAACTATGAGGAGGGTTTATAAGCGTACCAGAAAGGATGAAGACTGAAAATTACAAAGAGGCACTTAATGCAGCTACAACTGAAATTAGACAATCTAAAAGAAGCGATGACCAAATACTAGCATGTAACATAAAACATTACAGCAAGAGTTTTTATGCATATGTCAGGAGTAAACAAAACGTACGAGACAAGGTCGGACCTCTAGAAGACAGTGCTGGAAATATAATATCACAAGATTTTTTAATGGCGGAAAACCTATATGTTTACTTCAGTTCAGTGTTTACCAAGAGGATATTAGTTCATTACCAGTTCCAAATACAACATTTCAGGAAAACTCTAGAAATGGTAGCTAAGAAAATAAAGGCAATGAAGGATAATAAATCACCTGAAGTGGATGGAATTCCTCCAAAACTACTAATGGAAACAGTAGAACAAATTAGTATACCACTTGCAAGAACGTTCAACTTGTCATTAAAAGAGGGAGTTGTTCCTTTTGAACTAACTGAAGGAAAGAAGCAAACATCATACCATTATTTAAAAAGGGTTCAAGGAATAAGTCAGAGAATTACAGACCAGTGAGTTTAACGTCAGTGATTTGTAGATTATTAGAAAGGTAAATTAAAGATCATATGGTAGACTTCCTTGTTAGGCATACATTTTAAAATTCATCTCAACATGGATTCCTAAAAGCAAGGTCATGCTTAACAAATATGTTATGTTTTTTGGAAGAAATCGCTAAGTGGATAGACGAGGGATCGCCAGTAGGTATTATCTACTTAGATTTTCAGAGAGCTTTTGACAAAGTGCCACATCAAAGATTACTACTAAAATTAAAAGCCCATGGTATGGGGGATGGCATAATTGACTGGATAGAACAATGGCTGGCTGACAGAAGACAACGTGTTGTAGTAGATGGAGAGGTTTCAAACGGGAATTCAGTTTTGAGTGGGGTACCATAAGAATTAGTATTAGGACCTTTATTATTCTTAATATATATCATTGATTCGGACAACAATATAACAAGCAACGTACTGAAATTTGCAGATGACACAAAAGTGTTTAGAAAGGTCAACAATGATTGTGATCAACAACATTTACAAAACGATCTAGACAAATTAGTTAAATGGTCTAAAAAATGGCTGTTGTTATTCAATGTTGGGAAATTTAAATGCCTGCATACAGGACACGGGAACTTGGATATAAACTATGATATGGGAGATACTGTTCTCGGAACTACTGTAACAGAAAAGGGCTTATGGAAGTTTCAGAGCAGTGTGGTATTGCAGCTTCAAAGGGTAATCAAATTCTTGAGTTGATTAGGAGAAACATAGCATATAGAAACATATATAATTATATATATATATATATATATATATATATATATATATATATATATATATATATATATATATATATATATATATGCATGATATAAATTGTATAGAAGGGTTGGATGGTGATGAATCACCCAGGTGGCTAACATCTCTTCCCTTGAGGGACTGTGACAGTATGATGGCTGGACCCTTTATCAGATGTATGTAGTAGATAAGCCTGGTGATCATTAATTCTAATGCAGGATTAATGACCACTTATTCTTTGGAGTCACCAATTTCATAAACAAGACATCACAACCTGACACCTTCTCTTGGGGAAACCCAGCTATCAATTCAAATCATTTACAGCTAGAGAGGGATGATCTAGAGGTTGGCCTGAATTATGGGTGATACCCATTGGCTAATTCGTCTTTCCTTGGGTCTGTCAAAAGGTAATATAAGTTTGGGTAGAGAGGAGACTCAGAGAGTGTTTCATTGTCAGTTGGTTTAATGTTTGGAATGTGTTATTAGTACTGTAGTGTAAATAAAAGATTGTTATTGTAGTAAACTCAATTTGGTTGTTAGTGTACTCTTAATTGATACCCAGCAATCGTTGATTTTGAATTGGGTGAAACCATCTTGGCAGGAAACAGAAAGTTAAGCTACATCAGCTAGCATCAAGGTCTAGCTTAACAAGAACAACAGTTCCTATATGTGTGCCTGCTAGGTCAGAAATGACACTTCCTGTTGTGTTAACTCGGCCACATAACAATGATTATTTGGTCACTGAGTCAATCATGTCAATGGAACTGGCCAATCCAGAACTGAAAGTCAGCACATGTATCGTAAAAACCAAAAGGGAAAATGACCGTCTGGCGAGTAGTCAACAGTGCAGATTATCCAGTAATTTTGACGAAGGGACAGATTCTCGCACTATGCTACCGAGTACTACCAACATATGCGATTGAAGTGTCAGACAGTGAAATTGATGTAGGTAAAGTAGCAGCTCCAGAGATTTCATTTCAGAACAATAGAATGATGTCAATCATGATCTGTTCAAACTGCGTGAACACTCAGAGCAAACAGGTATGACTCAGGATGGGCAAAATGGTCTAGCTGTCACAAATGACACCCAAGTCACTAGTGACATGACCTTGAAGCAGCTGATCAGCACTGATAAGGAAGCAAATGACCAGGATCAGCTGTTATTGAGAAAGTGTTGTGCCCTAGACCCTACAGGGATCATGCCTCAGTTACACTTTCTGGTGTGTTACACACAAATGTAGGGCACAGTAATTTTAGATATGTGTAATTTAAAAAAATCATATCATCTGACATAACTGCATTTGAGCAGGCACATTGGCAAGTTTACTGGTAGAACATGTTGACAGCGTAACTGTGGATTTTTAGATGATTTCAATAGGTGGAATATTGTTGGCATTTTTTCGCCACAAGTCATGTGTGCGTAGTAATTCATGCAGACATTTATAAAAACTGACGGGTATGGTATGTTCATGCATTTTAAATGAGTTAGAAGTATGAGACTTTGACTAAACTCGATCAGCATGTCAGTGAGATGATGACAACGGCAGGTAAGAAGTTTCAGAATTTTTGATGGTCCCGTTTCTTATAATCATGCAAAACAATAATATGGTCGCCAATGGGAAACGTAATAGTAGGCTGAACCCTACATGGGTAAGAGATGGTACAAAGTAAAGTGGGTTGCCATTTCTAAAACAGTATGGTTGACTGAAGATGTTGTGCCTAGTAATGTGCAATGGGAGTACTTTGTGACACACACTATGACAGGAAGAACTAAGAGAAAACAGTCATCTTATAAACCCAAGTTCTTTGATAAAATAAAGAACAAGTGACACACGGTTAATGTAAGTTATCTAAAAGAGGTATGAATAGACCTAATAGCTGAAGCTCTACCACGGATAACTACCAACTAGTGTAGAGATGAACATAAGTTATCTAAAAGAAGTATGAATAGAGCTAGTAGCTGAAGCTCTGCCGCTGATAACTACCAACACGTGTAGAGATGAAGACAAGGCACACCTCAAAGGTTGTAGTACTAGTGCGAGATTAAATGAAAGGTGCATAATAAGCATATTATTTAATGTATTGATTGACTTATGCAAATAATATGTTTGTTAACATACAGGGGTATGGTTTGATTAATATTAATTAATAAGTGGTTAATATAATTCTTGTGTAATTATAATTTAGAAAGGTGTACTGTGGTTATCAAGGACAACTATACACCTAAGGCATTTCTCAAGGATAACAGTGCACCTAAGGCATTTCTCAAGGATAACAGTGCACCTAAGGCATTTCCCAAGGATAACAGTGCACCTAAGGCATTTGTCGTTTATATGTGTGGTGATTATAACAAGTCACAACTGTATTATTGTATGTATTATTAGTTACTATGGTTATCATGACACTGGCTTATAGCAGAATTGTAAAATGGCCCACATATGGACAATCCTGTATACTGCACCACCTAAGTATATAATGAACTGTAGTAAACTATATCAACTGTATCACAATCACAGGAAGAAAATGTTCAAGACCAGAATGGAAACAGTGCTGTACTTCTGTCAATGGCACTGGAGATGATGTTGAACGTACCAGGCAACAGCATAATATGCCCACTTTATAACCAAATTAATGATGTGGTATTGGTAAAAATGTGCAACATTTATTTACAAATTATTATGACTTTTTCAGAAATGTCCAGCATTCCACTATACACCAAAGTTGTGGGGATGTATCAGTTACACATCTGAACATTTATATGGGACTTTGAGTGTTGGTCTATATTTTATTATTTCTTGTTAAGTATCAATAATCAACATGGCATATATATGTATGTATGTATGTATGTATGTATGTATGTATGTATGTATGTATATATATATATATATATATATATATATATATGCCATGTTGATTATTGATACTTAATAATCAACATGGCATATATATATATATATATATATATATATATATATATATATATATATATATATATATATATATATATATATATATATGAATGATATAAATTATATAGAAGGGTAGGATGGTGATGAAACATATAGGTGGCTAACATCACTTCCCTTGAGGGACTGTGACAGGGTGATGGCTGGACCCTTTATCAGATGTATGTTGTAGATAAGCCTGGTGGTCATTAATCCTAATGCAGGATTAATGACCACTGATTCTTTGGAATCACCAATTTCATAAACAAGACATCACAACCTGACACCTTTTGAGAGAAACCCAGCTATCAATTACAGCTAGAGAGGGATGATCCTGAGGATGGCTGGAATTATGGGTGCTACCCATTGGCTAATTCATCTTTCCTGGGGTCCTTCAAAAGGTAACATAAGTTTAGGTAGAGAGAAGACTCTGGGAGTTGTTGGAAGGCAGGAGTGGTTGCCTAGGAGTAGCTGGTGTGTCATCAGGCAGTGTCTTAACTGGCCAGGGAGTCTGTCAGATAGTGTTATGGTAGTTGAGGTTTATTGTTAGCTGTTAAAGTTTGGGGTGAGCCAGGGACTCAGTCTGTGAGACAAGAAGAGTAAAGTGTTTCATCGTCAGTTGGTTTAATGTTTGGAATGTGTTATTAGTACTGTAGTGTAAATAAAAGATTGTTATTGTAGTGAACTCAATTTGGTTGTTAGGGTATTCTTAATTGGTACCCCCCATTGTCGCATTAATAGAGATTACCTTAGTAAAGGATCAGTGTAGATTGGATATCAGGAAGTACTTGTTCTCACAGAAGACAATAAATGAATGGAACATATTGTCTATGGATTTTGTAACTGCTAGCAACGTGAGTATGTTTAAAAACACACTGGACTCTCGATAAGCCAATGGCTTCCTTGTCCACTTGCCATCTGGGCCTTTGGCTTGGATGGCAAATCTTGTTAAATGTTTGAACCAGCTATAATATTCATTTGCCGTGAAAGCGGAACATATTGTCAGGTTACTGTGATTTCAGTGCACATCAGTATTATATCTACCTAACTTAATCATGTCCTTAAACCAGTAAATATCAGTGCTAACGTAGTTTATTGTGCCTTTGAACCGATAACTGAAATGGCCTTTGACTCCGACCTAGTGACCCCGCCAGATAACGAGTGTTTTCATTAATAACCAGGAAATTATGCTTAATTAATTATTTTTACAAAAAACTACAACACTTACGATGCTGCAGTTTGGCACATGAATGTGCGTACATGTAGGCAACATAATGCGAATTTGAATTACAATTGGTGAAGGGTTTGTGTCAAAAATACACGGCCACTTTAGGCTGTCATTCAACTTTTGCTTAATTAATTCACAGTGGTGTAGCAGACGTAATTCCTTAATGTTAATCAAAATCTCCCTTTTGAAGTTATCAGTGACACTGTTATACTTGTATGTATGTCATTTATTTCTTTGGGGATTTTTAAAAACTATATAATTTCGCATTTTGTGGTTATTTTGTTCATATTTACAAAAAAAAATCTTGTAACAGAACCAAATAATTTAATAAATAATTATTAATCTTAACTTAATCTACATAATCTATTAGTATGTTAAATAACGAATGTCCAAAATTAGAAATAAATAACAGGTTTGTCCAGGTGAATCATCACAGTCATTTCGAGTAATGACTGACATTTTAGGCATTACATGAAATGACTGTTACACTAAGGCATTTCGCGAAAATGACTGAAAATTCCAGTCAGAAATGAAGCACGGTTATTACACAGTTTGACAGGCAATGCACAATAGCCAGTTGAGACAGTCACCGTTGTTAGGCAATTAACATTCCCAGTTGGAGAATGGATGGGTCATCCATTACCTGTCCATCAAATCAGAGAATACTAGTGAGATAGCTGTCAATCAAACTGTCAGGGGGAGGGTTGGAGTCTTGTACTCAGAGAGGGATAAATTATTAGCAAAATGTTGCCATTTGCAAATATATAGCAAATATTTATTCACTTTGTTTATCTACTTGAGTAATGTGAATGTCTGAAGAATTATGAAAGCTGACATTAATGCACAGTTAACATTGGAACAATATATAATGACAAAAATACACAAATTGTTATTACACAGTATGACTGAAATGGTCACCAGTCAAACTGTGTAATAACAGTGCCTTATTTCCAGTCATTTCGCATAATGACTGAAATTTTCAGTCATTTCGTGAAATGCCTGAGTGACAAAGTCATTTTGTGTAATGCCTAAACATGTCAGTCATTACGCGAAATGACTGATTACGCAGATTGACTGTAACATATATATATATATATATATATATATATATATATATATATATATATATATATATATATATATATATATATATATATATATATATATATATATATATATATATTTTTTCAGGAATATTTCTGAAATGTCATTTGTGATCTAGATGTTGTATTGTGTGTCTGTAGGTGTTACAAGGTCTGTTGCCGTGGACGAGGTTAATGGCTTTGTGTACTTTGGTCATGGTCATGGCAGTATCACACAGATGACACTTGACGGCTCCAGTACAAAGGTCATCATCTCTAAAGGCAAGTTGAACTTACCTGATTGTTCACGAGTTGTCATGGGCTATCATATAATATTACATACCATTTCATTGCTAATACATGATCCCTGTACCTTACTCATTGCTAAGTTCATTTATTTTATTAAAATGTCAATGCAGTCTCTAAACAGATTTCTGTCATGTTTATGCTTGTAATATTATAATTTTAGAGCACAACAGAATGTTATATTGAATCAATATAAGTGTTGCACATTTAGTGCACCAGATTGAACACTAATACGGCCATATTTGTTAAATTAATGCTTACACCATTGCTTATTGGAGTTCATGAAAAATAGTATATATAGGTGTATACCTTAGAGTGGTTTTAATAATACATGATCACTTATCAGATGTTTTAACTTGGTAATTTCGTGCCATACCCGTCAATTTTTACCAATTTCTGCATGAATTACTACGCACACGTGCCTTGTTGCGAAAAAATTGCCAAAAATCCTTCCGCCTATTGAAATCAACTTAAAATCCACAGTTACATTGCCAACATGTTCTACCAGCAAACTTGCCAATGTGCCTGGCTCAAATGCAGTTATGTCAGATGATATGATTTTTTGAAAATAACACATCTAAAATTACTGTGCCCTACATTCGTGTGTGTGTAACACACCAGGAAGTCTAACTGAGGCATGATCCCTGTATTAATCTGCAGCAGTTTGTGCAAATGTGCAGCTGCATGGTTAATTTAAATATTGGGCTATGACCTGGTCAAATTTCACCAACCTCCCAACCAACCACAAAGGTGTGGTTATAGCAGTAGTGTTGTTGCCTTGCATAACAATTAGTATGCAATCTAACTGCATAAATCCATTTTTTGCAATGCAACAATACAACACCAGATAGATTGAAAAAGGCCAGAATTTCTTTCTGAGATTTGTTAACTACCAGATTGCCTGGTTTAAAATTAAACAAATACAAACAAATGTGGGCCAATAAAGGTCATCAGAAAATGTACTCATTTGTCAAGACAGCACATTATAAAAAGGCCCACATTATGTATATGAACAATAACATACCAAAATGAATGCATTACATAAACACTACCTCTTACATAGAGGTCTACATTCATCTACAAATCATGTGGTGCACTAATTATGGCAATACAACAATTGCTAACACTACTAGAGATTAAGCCGACACATAAAGGTGGGGCAATTCCGCCACCCGGTCACCTAGACATGTGACCGCCCCACCAAAGCCTGTTGTGTTTGTGAAAGACCCATTTCATATTTACACAAACCAAAAGAACTTGTCCGAGACAAGTATTCCTAACATATCATCAAAGTAAATATAAAATGTTAGGTCATCACACATTCAAACTGTAGTTTCACAGTGTGTAGTGTCCATGGATTAGAAGAACTCGCAAAATCTCATTAAATATGATGAGACACCTAAAAAAAGCACTACCTGGTGTGATCACAGAACATGCAACATTTAGCGTCCCTGCTTCAGGATGACATTTAGCACACCAATGAGGGACTGAAGCTGCTTCAGGATGACTTTTCTTGTGGACAAAAAGTTGCACAATAACGACCTACATTTATCCAATTAAACCTCGGTGAGTATAGCTTCTAAGTTCAGCGTATCCAAAGTAATGTCCAAGAAATGCAGAGTTGTATCAGGGCCCTGTATTAATGGGACACCCAACAGCCCAAAGAGTTGTATCAGGGCCCTGTATTAATGAGATGCCCAACTGCCCACATAGTTGTATCAGGCCCAACTGCCCACAGAGTTGTATCAGGGCCCTGTATTAATGCACGGAAGAAAATTCCTGTGGATTGAAATGTTTGACAGAATCCGTGTGAGGATTTAGAACAGCCCCACACACCAGCAATATGCCCAAGACAGATCAAGAACATTATCAACAACTGGCCAGGGTGGAACAGTGGCGCCCCCTACCTGTTCAGAAGCCGCCATTTGGGCAAGCTTGTGGGGAATGCCAGATCAACAGCACGAAGACTGTCACTCCGGGCCGGCCTGTAGGGAATGCCATCTGTGGTAAGTCGTCCGCCGACTGCCTCGAGGCCATCCCTCGGCTCGGTGGCAGGTTGGATGGGGCAGAACATTACCAGGTACCGTGTCGCTATGGTCAGACAACATCTGAGGCATTTCTTCAGCAATCTGCTTGACCGCTGCATGCATTCTTAATGGTCTGCTCCCACCGCTGTCAGGCTGCCGTCGCTATAACACTTCAACAGTGGTGCGGACACCTGTGGGACAATATGCCACTCATTGATTTACTCAATGGTTACTGCAATGGGTCGATTCGCACTCTGGCTCCGTGCCCTTTTGGGCACCATCCTGGAATATTTACAGCATGCCAGACATGATGCTGATTATCTGAATGGAAAAGCGTTAGGTACGCCCTAGCCCACTGTGAAAACAACCTCACTGTACCTGTAAGGAATTCACTGTGTTGACATGTCAAATGGATGGCAGTAGTAACTACTGAAGTGTCCAACCGAACATCTGGACCAAAGCGCCGAACTGGACATCTAGGCCGAAGCACCAGGTACTGGCCGGTTCACCCAGATGCCAGTTCGTCACAGTGTTCATACAATATAAAACCTAATTACTTGTTGGCTAGCCAAACTGATAGTGTAAAAATGAACATCTGGACCGAAGCGCCAGGTACTGGCCAGTTCACACAGCCGCCAACTGGCCAGTTCATAACAGCATTCATACAAGGTAAACAACAAATTACTAGTTGGCTAGCTGATAATATATAAAATGACGAACAGCGCTTGTCATCACTGGCACAATCTGATTATGTGGTTGCTGTAGCTCCCATGCCCAGATTCCCATTTTCTGCGGCAATGACAAATAATTTTCGTAAAATCCACCGTGATTTACAACCCACTAGGGTGGGTAGATCGCAACATTTTGCAACAGTCCCTCGTTCTAAGGAGGCCGTATACAACCCCTTAGAACTGCCGTTAGGAGGCTTCTCTTTTTTTTTTCCAGTGGCTAGACACTCACAGCCTTCTCCAAGTTCTTGTTGGATGGCTCTGACAAGAACTGCCTTCTGACAACAGCCTCCTATGCTTCCTCCCTCTCTACGTCCTCAGCCATTTCTGCCCACCAGAGGACATGGTTCAGGGCGTTCCTTTCATGATTGAGGAGGAAGGAAGCATAACTTTTGACTGCCTATGTCAGGCTCCTCTGTCATCAAGCGGCCCGACCATCGCACACCCATCCACCTTGGGATCTCCAGGGATACCCCTCCAGGCAGTCGTACTCCCCCTTTACTTCCAGAAAAGGTGGGAGCTCGACTATCCCAGTTCTGCGATGTCTGGAGACGAAAGGGATGCAGCGGATGGGTGTGCAAAGCTCTGGAAACCTGTTTCCAGCTACGTTTCAGGGAGTGTGCTCCCAGGACATGTACCCTTCACCATTTTTGGACAGGGGCCCCCTCTTGAAGAGGAAGGCATTATCAGCCTTAGTCCACAAAACGAGAGAAACGAGGCGATCAAAATTACCTGCAGTGCATCTTCTCCCGGGTTTTATAGTCACCTGTTCCTCATTCCAAAGACGTCAGGAGGAAGGAGGCCTGTTATCGACCTCTCACTCCTCAACACATTCCTGGAAATTCCCCATTTTATTGACCTTATCGATGCCTACTTCCATATTATAATCCATCAGGGTTACAGAAAATTCCTTTGGTTCCAGACTCGGGATACCTTCTACCAATTCAGGGCCCTACCTTTTGATCTCTCTCTAGCACCTTGGGTATTCACCAAGGTTATGGTAGAGATCCAAGTTCTGGTGCATGGAATGGCCATCAATCTGTGTCAGTACCTGGACGGCTGGCTGATATACTCAATCAAAGCCTCCGGGACACAGGCGAAGTTCTCTCTATCTGTCACATGATGGCACTTCTTATTCACGAAAAGATGTCCGACTTGATTCCCATGCAAAAGTTCCTGTTTCTGGTATATTAATTCGACCTGATTTCCTTCCATGTGACCCCAATGTTGGAATATCATCGCAAGATCCAGGGGATCATTCAGTCCCTCCTGAATCGATGGGGGGGGGCAAGCTCGTATGTGGCATACCCTGTTAGGTTTGTTTGCGCCAACAGAGAAATTAGTTCCCCTGGGTCGCCTTCACACCTACGAAGCAAAGCATTGCATGTTGCTACATTGAGATTTAAATCCATCAACAAACGATATGTGGATCCTCATTTCCTCTGCGGGGGACGAGGATCTACAATGGTGGGTGTTGGGACGCAATGTTCGTATGGAAGCTCGGGTAATCCCCAAGGAACTAGGCGCATATTTGTTCATGGATGCTTTGAAAATAGGTTGGGCATTGGAACCCCTTGACAGTCTCCGATATTTGGTCAACAGTAACTATTAGATATTGTTACTACAGTGTGTAACATATTTTAGTTTTATTGCATTTTAATTATTTATTTAATTGTATTACTTGATTTTAAAGCAGTGTTTACTCTATATTTAGCCGATCCGTTATTTTGCATCACTTATTTCTTTACAAATGTATATGCAAATTTCTTATTATATCCTTTTTGTAGCGATTATGTTTTACAGATGTTGTATTTTAAGCGCCTCTGAACAGGTTTTATATCCAGATATATGGCGCTATACAAATAAAAGTTATTATTATAAACGCCCCAAATGTGTTCTTTCATGCACTATACCAGCACTGGACAGTCATTTGAACGATGGCATGGCCAATGACAGACTCCTGTGTCCTGTCCAAGCGTTGTGATTCTACCTAGAAAGATCTGTGTCATCCAGGACATAGATCAGATATTGTCCCATCAACAATCTCCAGTTAGATCCACCATTATGGAATGTTATGCGCAGTCATCTTCTAAACTCCTCGACTTCCATTGGGTTAAGGCACACCAGGTACAGTCTATGGCAACGTCCATTGCATTCCACAGACAGGCCTCAATGGAACAGATCCCGAGGTCCCTGTATCTGGCGGTGTCATTACAATTTTACAGATTTTTATCTGAAAGACCTATCCCTCTACCCCTCAGATCTCATTCACCTGGGACCAATAGTGGCTGCCGAGACAATTCTGCCACCAACAGGCCATTAGGTGTAGATTTGTTTATACCATCCATTAATCTATACTCTGCACTTTGTGAAGCGATGGAGCCAGGATAAGTCCATGATAGGCTGTAAATTCTATATTTTTAGAATTAAAATATGTATTTACGAATAATATACTTACCTGACTTCGTCGCTTCACCATCTTACCCTCCCTCCTGCCCAACTATAAAGAGATAACCTATAACAGGACAATCCTCGTAGCCAGTGGGAATGTGAAACAGAACTGTGAACCAATCAACAAGATACAATAGAAATGCAAATGGAAACCACCAGGTCTCATTAATTTTGGGTAACTGTTCCGTTACGTATGCTTATTGAATGTCTGTCAATTTATTACAGACATGCGAGTGATATTCGTCCGTCAGGCCTCGAAAACGTAACCCCTTTTATCGCCCGTTGAACTACACAGATGTGTGGCCCACAAACAACACCCTTGGGCCTGGGCCTGGGTCTGGGTCTGGGCCTGGAACTTCGATAAAAAAAAAAATTTTAAATGGTCACCATTGTCCACAACAGTTTTGTTTTGTGGGTTCCAGAAACCTTAAAGTTAATTTGACTTTGTGTCACAAGAACACGACCTGGTAACCCCCTCGCAAGCCGGCGGAACAAAGTTGTTGACAACAGCGGCACACTCGCCCCCTCCTGAGCTTATGAAGTGACAAATGGTGCCAGCTCTCACACCTAAGAAGCTGACAGATCATGTCGTGGCTAAAACCAAACTCCACCAATTCGTTTGTAAAAGCAAGAAGTTGTGAACCGACCAGTTGAGGGGACGAGTCAATGTGGTTTACAGCACAATGTAAAACCACCAAATCAATTGTGGGTTTAAAATTTCAATGTGATCCCAACTATCAACGGAACGCAAAGATGGCTGTTTCGCTCCCCGAATGCCGATGTCATGGACATGGCAACCAGGCCCTTAACCAAACATAAAATGTTGTCAGTCTTAAACTTTCTAAAAAGTGTAACCTTAAGTGCGCGAATGGCTTCCACGAAAGCCGTTCGCGCGTATGACAGCCATTGTTGGCCCAATTGTTTGTTTTCATCTGCAAGCCAATGCTGGTTGATATAATGACAGCCATGAGTGGCCCATTTGGTTTTTGCACTGGTAAGACAATGCAAGTTGAGACAATGTTAAATGACAGCCATTATTGGCTGAATTAGTTTTTCAAAGGCAGTCCTAGTCCAGTTTAGCCATTATTGGCCCAATCAAGTATTGCTAGCTGAGCAGCGAGGTTGGCATTATCACCTCTACAGTAGTAACAACTTTGCATTAATTTAAGGTCAAATGAATAACGCGTCGTTATTCAATCCATATTACATGGCTGATACATAAATTACTTTGTCTCTCTATGTTATCTGTTGGTATAATGCATATTCAAAGTTACACATTACGCACAACTCCAGTCTAACAAAAGGCATAATATTTATACCTCTGTTATATTGGCATATAGTTGAGCTGGCATTCCCCTTTACACTCTAGACATAGTGAAGTGCATGGCAGCCTTAACACACTTGCATTGACCAGTACAACCTTTCACACAGCCACATCGGATGAGACCCCTGCACGCCTCACTAGCAATTGGGAGGGAAGACCATAGTGGCATCTACTTTTCAGACTCCTTGGTCCATCCCCAGTCAGCAGGGGATACCTCCAGCAGTCGTGGTTCGTGAGCATGGCCCCAAATGTAACCTCCCTGTAGTGCTGCCGGCCTGGAGTGCTGTTCGAGGGCAGCTGCGGTGGGGGAATGTTCTGGAGCGTGCGCCCCTTTGCGGTGAAAAGGTGCTTTCGAACCTCATTGACACTGTTTGATTCGCTCGTGCGGTCGTACAGTAGGACCGTGAAGCATTCCAGGCACTGAAGGATGTCTTCGTTGATTTCAGACGGTCCTTCAGCAAGCGCTCCCTTGATTGTTACATTGCAACGGTATCTCTTCCTTCTTCATTGTACTGTTACTCACTGGTTCGATAGATGTGTAGTACTCTGGAAAATCCAGAGAATGTGTGTGTTCAATACTATTCATACCCGGGTGAGATATTTCAATCATGCCTGCATAGTTTCGACAGAGGCATTGGAACAGTGAAACAGCTGTACCATGAAGATTCGTCATGGCTGTGGTAGAGCTCGAGTTGATGTCTATGTTATCAATGGCTGCCAGAACAAACAGGAGACGATACAAAGGAGGGACAACAACACCAATGCCAATATACCTCTTACAAACCTGACTGTAAAGACACTTACGTATGTACATAACTCAGTCAATGCAAACTTTCCATTAAATGACTGACCGTGATCAAACATATCGAGTCTGAGAATATTAGCTGCCTTGAGCAATGTAATGGCCTAGTCATCCTCTTGTTCATTGTTATCCAGTTTACCAAATATAAGCGCACTTACTTGAACATCGAATACAAAGCACACAAACTTTCCCTGCTTAAAGCATCTGATATCTGGGATCTTTCACATAATTTTTTCCTTGAGTTTGGTGCTATGCACATATGTATCAGACGCACCCAGTTTCGTCAAGCGGTGTTTCAGCAGCAGAGTGAGATCAGATAATTTGAAGGGTGGACACTCAGGATCCCCCCGACCATCTTCAGTATAGTCAAGCAGCTCAGCAAAGGCCAAGCTGTGCCACAATGAATGACACAATTCTGAATGACCGTGGTCCTTTCTCAACCTTGCCTTTGCTTCATTGAACAAGTTCAGAGCACACCGGTCGTGGTACTTTGCTTCTTGGGCTATCAGATCCGCAGCACTCAACCTCGTGATTAGTTGGTCATCCTCTAGTACTTTAGCGTATTCCCTCAGTCGACTGTCCAGCTGTTTCGTCATCATCTGTCTCATTGGATTTTCTGCATTTGTTTCAGTTGTGCAATTAAAAAAACAATGCTTAGTTGAAAATGGCTAAAACTTACTGCGTGTGTATTTAGGGTCTGGGGCACTGTGTGTTGGGGCCGAGGCATGACGCTTCTTAATGGCCTGATGCAGTCTTTTGATTTTCAATTTCTTTATCATGGCTTTGCATGACGGATGCCACTTTGCACTACGACGCAACAATGTCAATGACACACCGTCTCCTTCATCAAGGGCGTCTAAATTCAGGCTTTAAAGGCAGTGGAGCCAGATCAACGTAATTTTTGAGATTGTCAGCAAACACAACATAGTCATTTTCAATATTGTCACATTTTGAGTTATTTGCGGGGCAACGCAATGCCTCTCCACCTCGGTCATCTTGACACAATATGCATTTCGACCAATCCATGATGAATCAGTATTGGATCCTTATTGAAAGAGTGGCATACGTGCAGGTTGTCACGTAGAGGTTGGCGTCTGCCTAACATTTTCCTAAGCAAGAAAAGAACATTCGTTACCGTAGTAAGTTCCACATCTCAATATTCCATATAAAAACAGGTATGTGCAAAAAAACATGGTAAAATGGCTAAAAAAAATGATTATTTTGACAGTTTACCTTGACCTTTATCCATGAATTTGACCTCTGAAGGTCATGAACCCAATTCCATTCGATTGTTCATCCAAAGAACTATCAAGATAGATCCTAAGTTTGTCTTAATCAGCCAAGTAGATGCAGAGATATGCACATTTTAGACAGGGGAATAATTTTTGGTGGTCGCCATCTTGGATTTATGCAAATGAGGTCGTTCCGGGTGAACTTTTTCTAGGCCACCCATCTGAAAAATTTTAATAAATATTAACCAACATCTGTGCAAATTTTGACAGACTCTTCCAAAAAGGCACTATCATAGCATTTTTTTGCACATAGCCGCTGGACTAATATAGGTGTATACCTTAGAGTGGTTTTAATAATACATGATCACTTATGAGATGTTTTAACTTGGTAATTTCAGAATCTTTCAATAACATTTTTAGTTTTAAGGACAATATAACTATGGGATATCTTATCCAAGCTTTCATGCAGTTAACAGTGTCCCATTGTTAAATCACGTTAGATAGGCCGTCTGTTAACACTGATTGGCTGGACGTTTTGCACCCTGTATTACTATGCAGCACTTTGTGCAAATGTGTAGCTGCATGGTTAATTTAAATATTGGGCCATGACCTGGTCAAAGTCCACCACCCTCCGAACCAATCACAAAGGTGTGGTTATAGCAGTAGTGCTGTTGCCTTGCATAAAAATTAGTATGCAATCTAACTGCATAAATCATTTTTTTTGCAATGCAACAATACAACACCAGATATATTGAAAAATGCTAGAATTTCTTTCTAAGATTTATTAACTACTAGATAGCCTGGTTTAAAATTAAACAAATACAAACAAATGTGGGCCAATAAAGGTAATCAGTCATTGCCTCATATTTTAAGTCAGCACATTATAAAAAGGCCCACATTATGCATATGAACAACAACATACCAAAATGAATGCATTACATAAACACTACCTCTTACAAAGAGGTCTACATTCATCTACAAGTCATGTGGTGTAATAATTATGGCAATACATCAATTGCTAACACTACTAGAGACTAAGACGACAGAGCGAGGTGGGGCAATTCCGCCACCCGGTCACCCAGACATGTGACCGCCCCACCAAAGCCTGTTGTGCTTGTGAAAGACCCATTTCTTATTTACAAAGACCAAAAGAACTTGTCTGAGACAAGTCTTCCTAGCATCCCATTAAAGTAAATATAAAATGTTAGGTCATCACACATTCAAACTGTAGTTTCACAGTGTGTAGTGTCCATGGATTAGAAGAACTCGCCCGAGACAAGCCTTTGCAAAATCTCATTAAATATGATGAGACGCCTAAGAAAAGCCCTGCCTGGTGTGATCACACAACATGCAACATTTAGCACATCAGTGAGGGACTGAAGCTGCTTGAGGCTAAATCTTCTTGTGGACAAAAAGTTGCACAATAACGACGTACATTTATCCAATTAAACCTCAGTGAGTATAGCTTCTAAGTTCAGCATATCCAAAGTAATATCCAAGAAATACAGAGTTGTATCAGGGCCCTGTATTAATGGGACGCCCAACAGCCCAAAGAGTTGTACCAGGCCCCTGTATTAATGGGACGCCCAACTGTCCACATAGTTTTATCAGGCCCCTGTATTAATGGGACGCCCAACTGTCCACATAGTTTTATCAGGCCCCTGTATAATGGGATGCCCAACTGCCCACATAGTTGTATCAGGCCCCTGTATTAATGGGACGCCCAATTGCCCACATAGTTGTACCAGGCCTCTGTATTAATGGGACGCCCAACTGCCCACATAGTTATATCAGACCCCTGTATTAATGGAACGCCCAACTGCCCACATAGTTGTATCAGGCCCCTGTATTAATGGGATGCCCAACTGCCCACAGAGTTGTATCAGGGCCCTGTATTAATGGGATGCCCAACTGCCCACATAGTTGTATCAGGGCCCTGTATTAATGGAATGCCCAACTGCCCACAATTGTATCAGGTCCCTGTATTAATGGGACACCCAACTGCCCACATAGTTGTATCAGGGCCCTGTATTAATGGGATGCCCAATGCCCACAGAGTTGTATCAGGGCCCAGTATTAATTGGACGCCCAATGCGCACAGAGTTGAATAAATGCATTAATGCCAGCTGCACCTTTTGCAGAAGAATCGGTTGAAAACAGACAAATCCTCAATCACATGTACCATCCATGTCAGTCCTAATATACCATCCATGTCAGTCCTAATGTACCATCCATGTCAGTCCTAATGTACCATCCATGTCAGTCCTAATGTACCATCCATGACAGTCCTAATGTACCATCCATGTCAGTCCTAATGTACCATCCATGTCAGTCCTAATGTACCATCCATGAAAGTCCTAATGTACCATTCATGTCAGTCCTAATGTTGTCTTTGCCATTCATTCCAGTGCACTACTAAATGATTCGAAGATGTTATAGGAGCTGACTAGTCCCATTGGAAGAATGGTGTCCATGTAGAATTTCCTTTCCACTGAAGACCCAACAAAGGCTTGTCGAGTGGTGACACAGGAATGATTTGGAATGCCGACTGTGTCAACTTTACCTAAGACAATAGTGCAGGGAGATTTCTTAATGAAAGCAATGACATATTGAATCGTAGCGTACTGCATGCAAGAAAATTCCTGTGGATTGAAATTTTTGACAGAATCCGTGTGAGGCTATTCAACACAGCCCCACACACCGGTAATATGCCCAAGACAGATCAAGAACATTATCAACAACTGGCCAGGGTTCAGAAGCCGCCACTTTGGGCAGGCTTGTGGGGAATGCCAGATCAACTGCATGGAGACCGTCACTCCGGCAGGCCTGTAGGGAATGCCATCTGTGGTAAGTCGTTCGCCGAATGACTCGAGGCCATCACTTGGCTCGGTGGCGTGTTGGATGGGCAAACCAGCACCAGAACATTACCAGGTACCGTGTTGCTACGGTCAGACAGCATCTGAGGCATTTCTTCAGCAATCTGCTTGACCGCTGCATGCATTCTTAATGGTCTGCCCCCACCGCTGTCAGTCCGCCGTCGCTACATCATTTCAACAGTGGTGCGGCCACCTGTGGGACAATATGCCAATATTGATTTACTCAATGTTTGCTGCAATGGGTCGATTCGCACTCTGGCTCTGTGCCCTTTTTGGGCGCCATCCTGGAATATTTACAGCATGCCAGACATGGTGCTGATTATCTGAATGGAAAAGCGTTATGTACGTCCTAGCCCACTGTGATGACAACCTCACTGTACCTGTAGGGAATTCACTGTGTTGACATGTCAAATGGGTGACAGTAGTAACTACTGAAGTGTCCAACCGAACATCTGGACCAAAGCGCCGAACTGGACATCTAGGCCGAAGCACCAGGTACTGGCCAGTTCGCCCAGACGCCAGTTCGTCACAGCATTCATACAATATAAAAGCTAATTACTTGTTGGCTATCCAAACTGATAGGATAAAATGAACATTTGGACCAAAGCGCCAGGTACTGGCCGGTTCACACAGCCACCAACTGGCCAGTTCGTAACAGCATTCATACAAGGTAAACAGCAAATTACTAGTTGGTTAGCTGATAATATATCAAATGACGAACGGCGCTTGTCACTGGCACAATCTGATTATGTGGTTGCTGTAGCTCCCATGCCCAGGTTCACATTTTCAGTGGCAATGACAAATAATTTTCGTAAAATCCACCGTGATTTACAACCCACTAGGGTGGGTAGATCGCAACATTTTGCAACAGTCCCTCATTCTAAGGAACCCGTATACAACCCCTTAGAACTGCCGTCAGGAGGCTTCTCCTTTTCTAAGGATCCTCCAGTCATCCACTGTGGATTCGCTGATGTTTCACCCTCTCGTGTGGGTGGGGTGGGGTGGGGTGGGGGAGCAGCACACTAATAAAAATTGTTGCGGAACAGCGCTATTTCTGTAATCTAGTGTCCATGTCGCGAAGATGGCTGTGTATATCCTCCTTTCAGGATTGGTCTGGGGCAGCCCTGAATAGCTCAGTCCCGGGCCTCATCAACCATGTGTGCGTGGAGGATGTTCAAGCAGTCTTTGCTTGAACAAATTAAGGGCAGCATTACAGCTTTTCCAATATGTGGCTACAGCTTGGTCCGATGGTGCGGCATTGGACTGCTCTATGGCATTCAACATATTGCTGCACCAACGGGCCCAGGCTCTGTTGGATGCCTCTCCTCATTTATCGCAGGTTGAAAAGGAGAGTCTACGTACTGCCCCATTCGGGTCCCCATCACTTTTTGACGATCTCCTGACAAAGCTGCATTTGCTAGAAAAGGTGGTCGGTCGGCAGAGAGAAAACATCTTGTATCATGCCTCTGCACCTTTTCCGGTGTCTAGACACTCACACTTTACTTTCAGAAAAGGTGGGAGCTCGACTATCCCGGTTCGGCGATGTCTGGAGACGAAAGGGATGCAGCGGATGGGTGTGCAAAGCTCTGGAAATCTGTTTCCAGCTACGTTTCAGGGAGTGTGCTCCCAGGACATGTACCCCTTCACCATTTTTGGACAGGGGCCCCCTCTTGAAGAGGAAGGCATTATCAGCCTTAGTCCACAAAACGAGAGAAACGAGGCGATCAAAATTACCTGCAGTGCATCTTCTCCCGGTTTTTATAGTCACCTGTTCCTCGTTCCAAAGACGTCAGGAGGAAGGAGGCCTGTTATCGACCTCTTACTCCTCAACACATTCCTGGAAATTCCCCATTTTATTGACCTTATCGATGCCTACTTCCATATTATAATCCATCAGGGTTACAGAAAATTCCTTTGGTTCCAGACTCGGGATACCTTCTACCAATTCAGGGCCCTACCTTTTGATCTCTCTCTAGCACCTTGGGTATTCACCAAGGTTATGGTAGAGATCCAAGTTCTGGTGCATGGAATGGCCATCAATCTGTGTCAGTACCTGGACGGCTGGCTGATATACTCAATCAAAGCCTCCGGGACACAGGCGAAGTTCTCTCTATCTGTCACATGATGGCACTTCTTATTCACGAAAAGATGTCCGACTTGATTCCCATGCAAAAGTTCCTGTTTCTGGTATATTATTTCGACCTGATTTCCTTCCATGTGACCCCAATGTTGGAATATCATCGCAAGATCCAGGGGATCATTCAGTCCCTCCTGAATCGATGGGGGGGCAAGCTCATATTGTGGCATACCCTGTTAGGTTTATTTGCGCCAACAGAGAAATTAGTTCCCCTGGGTCGCCTTCACACCTACGAAGCAAAGCATTGCATGTTGCTACATTGAGATTTAAATCCATCAACAAACGATATGTGGATCCTCATTTCCTCTGCGGGGGATGAGGATCGACAATGGTGGGTGTTGGGACGCAATGTTCGTATGGAGGCTCGGGTAATCCCCAAGGAACTAGGCGCATATTTGTTCATGGATGCTTTGAAAATAGGTTGGGCATTGGAACCCCTTGACAGTCTCCGATATTTGGTCAACAGTAACTATTAGATATTGTTACTACAGTGTGTAACATATTTTTGTTTTATTGCATTTTAATTATTTATTTAATTGTATTACTTGATTTTAAAGCAGTGTTTACTCTATATTTAGCCGATCCGTTATTTTGCATCACTTATTTCTTTACAAATGTATATGCAAATTTCTTATTATATCCTTTTTGTAGTGATTATGTTTTACAGATGTTGTATTTTAGGCGCCTCTGAACAGGTTTTATATCCAGATATATGTCACTATACAAATAAAAGTTATTATTATAAAGGCCCCAAATGTGTTCTTTCCTGCACTGTACCAGCACTGGACAGTCATTTGAACGACGACATGGCCAACGACAGAATCCTGTGCCCTGTCCAAGCTTTGTGATTCTACCTAGAAAGATCTATGTCATCCAGGACATAGATCAGATATTGTCCCATCAACAATCTCCAGTTAGATCCACCATTATGGAATGTTATGCGCAGTCATCTTCTAAACTCCTCAACTTCCATCGGGTTAAGGCACACCAGGTACAGTCTATGGCAACGTCCATTGCATTCCACAGACAGGCCTCAATGGAACAGATCCCGAGGGCCTGTATCTGGCGGTGTCATTACAATTTTACAGATTTTTATCTGAAAGACCTATCCCTCTACCCCTCAGATCTCATTCACCTGGGACCAATAGTGGCTGCCGAGACAATTCTGCCACCAACAGGCCATTAGGTGTAGATTTGTTTATACCCCACCATCCATTAATCTATACTCTGCACTTTGTGAAGCGATGGAGCCAGGATAAGTCCATGATAGGCTGTAAATTCTATATTTTTAGAATTAAAATATGTATTTACGAATAATATACTTACCTGACTTCGTCGCTTCACCATCTTACCCTCCCTCCTGCCCAACTATAAAGAGATAACCTATAACAGGACAATCCTCGTAGCCAGTGGGAATGTGAAACAGAACTGTGAACCAATCAACAAGATACAATAGAAATGCAAATGGAAACCACCAGGTCTCATTAATTTTGGGTAACTGTTCTGTTACGTATGCTTATTGAATGTCTGTCAATTTATTACAGACATGCGAGTGATATTTGTCCATCAGGCCTCGAAAACGTAACCCCTTTTATCGCCCGTTGAACTACACAGATGTGTGGCCCACAAACAACACCCTTGGGCCTGGGCCTGGGTCTGGGCCTGGAACTTCGATAAAAAAATTTAAATGGTCACCATTGTCCACAACAGTTTTGTTTTGTGGGTTCCAGAAACCTTAAAGTTAATTTGACTTTGTGTCACAAGAACACGACCTGGTAACCCCCTCGCAAGCCGGCGGAACAAAGTTGTTGACAACAGCGGCACACTCGACCCCTCCTGAGCTTATGAAGTGACAAATGGTGCCAGCTCTCACACCTAAGAAGCTGACAGATCATGTCGTGGCTAAAACCAAACTCCACCAATTCGTTTGTAAAAGCAAGAAGTTGTGAACCGACCAGTTGAGGGGACGAGTCAATGTGGTTTACAGCACAATGTAAAACCACCAAATCAATTTTGGGTTTAAAATTTCAATGTGATCCCAACTATCAACGGAACGCAAAGATGGCTGTTTCGCTCCCCGAATGCCGATGTCATGGACATGGCAACCAGGCCCTTAACCAAACATAAAATGTTGTCAGTCTTAAACTTTCTAAAAAGTGTAACCTTAAGTGCGCGAATGGCTTCCACGAAAGCCGTTCGCGCGTATGACAGCCATTGTTGGCCCAACTGTTTGTTTTCATCTGCAAGCCAATGCTGGTTGATATAATGACAGCCATGAGTGGCCCATTTGGTTTTTGCACTGGTAAGACAATGCAAGTTGAGACAATGTTAAATGACAGCCATTATTGGCTGAATTAGTTTTTCAAAGGCAGTCCTAGTCCAGTTTAGCCATTATTGGCCCAATCAAGTATTGCTAGCTGAGCAGCAAGGTTGGCATTATCACCTCTACAGTAGTAACAACTTTGCATTCATTTAAACCTTAGTATTTAGCATGGTAAAAAAATAATGAAACCAAAATGTGGCACGATAATGACAAATAGGAAAATTATTATATGGTAAAATCTACATAATAAAGGAAGAGCCAACACATGAAGGTTCGTGAAAAGGTAACTTGGAACTCTATTTTAAATATGTAAACATGGAAGTAATGCTTGCAACATCATGACTTAGTCTTAAGTATATGCCTACACACAAATATGTCTAATATGGATAAATTGGATTACAAAATAAAAATTAAAGGCTTGACCCTAAAAGTAAAGGATTTACACTAAAAGTAAAGCAGTACAACATATGTCAATTGAAGATAGCACTTAATTGGCTTTGAAAGTCATAAATTGAAGTATTACTTTTTTAATAAGACAGCCTATCATCCAGATCCAGTATTGCCTATTGGACAAAAAACAATATGCATTTACTAGACTGAGCACAGTCTAATTGTTCGTGGTTTGCTTTCGTTTGAGTTTTTTTTCTTTGTTATTTTCTTCTTATAAAATTCGTCGAATGCCGACCGCGTGCGCTAAAACTAAGTTAAACAATTATATTATGAAAAGTCCACCTCCCTCTTATCTAATCACTAAGGTGTGGTTATAGCAGTAGTGCTGTTGCCTTGCATAACAATTAGTATGACGTATAATTGCATACGTCCATTTATGTGAATTCCTACATTAGGCAATTACTTAATGCTGGTAAGCATGTCATTTATTTAATGATGATGCTTTTGGCCAATAATCCAATGATAATGAGCTCAATATATGGATTGA
The DNA here is from genome assembly GCA_963662155.1 of Lamellibrachia columna. Classification (NCBI taxonomy): domain Eukaryota; kingdom Metazoa; phylum Annelida; class Polychaeta; order Sabellida; family Siboglinidae; genus Lamellibrachia; species Lamellibrachia columna. The sequence goes on from OY759261.1 coordinate 18,391,696, forward strand.
CTTGACGTCACATCTACGTATACTAAAATGGCCCCATCGAATGTGGTGGAAAATATTTAACAGTCATAACAATTTGTTATTAACACAGCAATAAAACACTTTGTTATTTTCTTCTTATATGTTCAGGTTGTGGACTGCTTTATGGGCTCGCTATTGATCCAGTAGAAGACAAGTTGTACTTCTCAAACTACTGCGACAAGAAGATTGAAGTGGTCGGGGTGGACGGCAGTGGGAGGACAACATTCATCAACTGTACAGGCAACCCACGTGGGTTGACCATGGATCTGAAAGAGAGGTAACTTATTTCCTGCAATTTTACAATTGTAGCTTAAACTTACAATACAGAAATAGTATGCTATAAAAGTGTACAGGGCTTAGACATTGTGTACATTATGTAGCTTGTGTAATATGCAAATTGCAAACATGTGTAGAATGCAAATTGCAAATAATACAATTAAATTTGTACAACGTGTACTCTTTACAATGTTAATACCTGTACACCTACACACTGGGCTTTTGCTAATGTAGCTTGCAAAAAAAGTATTTACATTTTTAGGTGTTATTGCGTGTTAGATAAATTTGATAAAAAAACATGTAATTACCAGAAGGTGGCAGCAGTCTAGAACATTTACAATATGTACTTTATGAAGAAATACTTATTCAGTGGAGCACAAAGTTTTATTCTAGAATCCTGAATATATATTACGTTGTAGTGAAACAAAAGGCATTGTTTTGGGCCTTTGCACCTAATATCATGCAACTGGTTTACTGGGAATCTGTTCTAAAAGTGCGGAATTCTGGTCTAATGTCAGTGTGGATCGCGTGTATTTTTAACGTGGTTGAAATGTGCAGTTACAACTTTAGTTGCTTTCATATTGGATTTACACGCAACAAAAACTCTTACACTGCCATACTGTGCAGCATTCGGATGTAAACATGATTCAACGAAGTATATAGTTGTCTTGTTTTGATTTCCTCTGGAAAAACAGACAGTAGTGAAGCAATGGATTCACAATTGCGGGCAGGCTGGTTGGAAGCCGACGCAATATGCTAAACTTTGTTTGGCCCATTTTGAAGAGTCGCGTTTTGAAGTTGATATATTTTCATCAACTAATGGGTCAAGATCCTTCAAAACATTGGAACGTTAAAGCCTGAAGCAATACCGACAATCTTCCAGCATGTACCTCAGCCAAAGGCTTCAACACAACGCAAACACTAGATCAAGAAAACTGTCAAATTCGAACACACTGGGCTTTTGCTAATGTAGCTTGCAAAAAATATTTACATTTTTAGGTGTTATTGCGTGTTAGATAAATTTGATAAAAGTATGTAATTACCAGAAGGTGGCAGCAGTCTAGAACAATTCCAATATGTACTTTATGAAGAAATACTTATTCAGTGGAGCACAAATTTTATTCTAGAATCCTGAATATACATTACGTTGTAGTTAAAGTGAAACAAAATTAACAAGATTGAACAAGATTTGCCATCCAAGCCAAAGGCCCAGATGGCAAGTGGACAAGGAAGCCATTGGCTTATCGAGAGTCCAACAATGTTCATCTACTTATAACCCGCCCTCCTGAGATATGTGTCAATCTTGTTTTTAAACATATTCACGCTGCTAGCAGTTACACAATCTGTAGATAATTTGTTCCATTCATTTATTGTCCTCTGTGAGAACGAGTGCTTCCTGATGTCCAATCTACATTGATCCTTTACTAATTTTACCTCATGTCCTCTAGTTCTGCTATCCTTCTTGAGTGAGAAAAAAATATTTCTATCAATATTTTCATACCCATTCAATATCTTAAAAACTTCAATCTGATCTCCTCTTAACCTCCTTGTCTCTAGAGTTGTTAAACCACATTCCTTCAGGCGTTCTTCATAACTAAGGTCTCGCAGTTCTGGAATCATTTTAGTTGCTCTCCTTTGTATGCGTTCAAGCATATCTATATCCTTCTTACAATATGGTCTCCATGCTTGTATACAGTATTCTAAATGAGGTCTAACTATTGCTTTATAAAGAGGTTTAATTAACTTTTTTCCCTTGTATGTTATATATGCTAGACTTTGTTTGGCCCATTTTGAAGAGTTGAGTTTTGAAATTGATATATTTTCATCAACTAATGGGTCAAGATCCTTCAAAACATCGGCGATGGAGAACGTTAAAGCCTGAAGCAATACCGACAATCTTCCAGCATGTACCTCAGCCAAAGGCTTCAACACAACGCAAACACTAGATCAAGAGAACTGTCAAATTCGAACACGAGGAAGTTAGTATACAATGATTGAATGGACTATCTTGCCAACTAAGTTGATTTTAGTTACAAACAACATGTCCAAACTTATTAGCAAGTGTGCGACTAAAATCGTCTACGTCTACGATCAGGTGTTTAAAGTTGGAGTTGTGGGAAACCTAGTCAGCACCCTTGATGTAGGATTCTGGGCAAATTTGCAAAAAAAGATTTTCGGTGTTCAACGAGGTATATTTAATTAACCACTTGCGTAATATTCATGATTATAGTTGCAAATTGTTAGTTTTCAAGTACTCTTATAGGTGCAAAGGCCCCCAAAATGCCTTTCGTTTCACTGTAAGACTTAGTAAAAAAGAAATTAGTTTCTCGCCCCGCCCACTTCCTGTTTGGTCGCCGCCTCCATTTTTATTACTTACTTTTTCAAAAAAAAAGATTATTTTTAAATGTTTTTCGGTTCTGGGAAGATATCTCTGGCAAAAACTTGCCATGCGAAGTACTGTTAGAATCTTTTTATTAACTTTTTACGCATCATACAGGGTCTGTGACTACAGAGTCTAAAACACAAGCAATGATTTAACAAGATTGCCATCCAAGCAGGGTTGTTTGATTTAAATAATTTGATTTAAATCGCTAAAAAAAAATAATTAATTTATGATTTTTTTTTTTACTTCCGGTTTTTTTCATCGCTGATTTATATGAATTGAACACAAATAATTGTTTATAAGCATCGAGATCAACAAAGTGTTGTGTTTTTTAATACAAAACACAAAGTGTGCACACTTGTGTAGCTGTATTGACACCAGATAGCCCGATAGTCAAATATTTTATGACATTGTGTATATCAGATTTAAAAAAAAATCAAATAAATTAAAAAAATCTGATTTAAATAAAAAAATCCGATTTTTTTTTTTTTTAAATCATGATATTTTTCAACCCTGCATCCAAGGCAAAGGCCCAGATGGCAAGTGGACAAGGAAGCCATTGGCTTATCGAAAGTCCAACTTTTTTATCTATGTGTAATGAGTACTTCCTGATATCCAATCTATAACGATCCTTTACTAATGTTGACCAGAGTTGTTTGATTTAAATCGTTTAATTTAAATCATGATTTAAATCAATCCAAACAAATACAAAATTCATCCATCCGTTTAAATAACGATTAACACATCACAAAGGCCAAGATATTGTTGTTCATTGCATTCTGTCGTAATTTTCATTCATTCTATTTACATTTTGTTAAGATGATGTCGCGATGTTTCAAAGTCGCCTTCGACAACGGGCGCCATTTTCTGTTGACTTCTCGTAATGAATATTCATTGTCGTCATCATCAACGATGTTGCAATTGCAGTTGATCCATAGGTGCATAATAAAATTACATCAGTGATTCTTTCAACGTTAAACTAATTATTGTGCTTAAACGGGGACACTAATTAAAACTAGTGTACTACACATGATATAATATACTATATCATAAATGTTATGAAATAATGCTTACTATGCTAATAAATGTTTACTTGATGGGTTTTGAAAATTCACGGATGTGATGATGTTGCACATTACAGCTGTATAGCCAAACTTTGAAGACACGGGTTCATGAAATTATAAAAGTTAAACAAATTATTTTGTTATGTTTCCTGATTGCAGCATCAAATTTTATTTTAATGATTAATGCCCATTAACTGATCAAACAACTTCCTGCAGCATTTAGGAGTTGTTTGTTTTGTTAATATCCCACTAACTCTGCTTGATGTGCCATGTTATTACCATCACATTGTTTTACATGTACCATTTTAGACTGCTGTTTTATTCACAAACTGGTGCATCATCAACTGGTATCTGGAAGATGAATCTGGATGGAAGTGGAAACACTCGTATTGTGTCAAATGTGGGCTGGAGGATATATGGTGTGTCCATCAACTACAACAACAGCAGCAGCAGGTTGTGTTGGAGTGACTACCGTAAGTTGACATCCTATCTCTGACAAACTAAGAATTTACAGTGGAATCTCTAGAAAATAATTTCGCCAATTTGTTTCTTCTTCATTTAAACTTGAAGATCATTTGCTCGCAACGTATTCACACCAATGGTGTTTTTTAGGCATAGTGAGTCCACGAGAGGATATCGTTTTTCCTGGTTGGGATCTGTTGCTTTCCTTAGCATAGTTGACCCAGTTATATAATACAAAACTGAAGTCCCACTGAAGTAGTAATTTTAGGAACAAATAAATTGTGCGTGTGCATGTGTGGACGAGCGTGGGTATGTGCTTGCACGTATGTCATGATAGCACAATTACCTGGATGTGCTCAAAGTCACCACCATGTGAACGGTGATGTGAAAATAAACACTGTTTTGGGAAAACCTAAACTAACTAAAACTTACCCCCTTCCTCCATGAAACCAGTGTCATGTAGTGTCATATATTGGTGTTTTAATATAATCCATCAGCATTTTTTTCACTAGCACAAGGTGCATTAAACAAATTTAAATCAAGGAAAGGTATTGTATAAGTCATATTCTCTATATGTTATCAATGCATTCGTTCAGGTGAAATCCTAAGCCAGTCATGGTATTGCAATTTACAAAATATAATTTATGTAATTAACCCAATCTATTATTAACACATGTAAAATAGTATGTACAATTAAGCATATCTAGTATAGCATCATATATACGCTTTTAATTATTTTAAGACTATCCAACACAACAAATATTTAATTTGGGAACTGATAATGTACAAACAACAAGAAACAGTCACTTACAGTTATAGTGAAACATACTTTCATTTGCAAAACCAATTTAATTATTTAAGTAACCAAAGTCATCTTTTGATTTGTATTCTGTACGTGTCATTTTCTAGTTGCTCACACTGCTTTACTGAATGTCAAATGTCTTTGTTACAGCCCAGAGGCATGTACAGTGTTGTGACTACTCAGGCAACAACCCACAAGTATACAATGTCACTGGCCATCCAAGAGGATTAGCAGTTGAAAATGATGTTGTTTATTACTCACAATATGATCCACGCAGGTAATAGACTTTGTAGCTTCACTTCCCCTGTTGCATTACTTAGAATTGTCTACATGTGGAATATGCAGACTGTTAATTAAGTAATGTCTTTCTACTTAGGGACAGGTAGTTATTCCCCAAGTGGCTGTTCACTACAACAATATATAGGATCTAACAAAGGAGGGGCCAAAATGGGAGGTCAAAGGGGAGGGCAAAGGGAGAGGCCAAAATGGGAGGTCAAAGGAGGGAGGCCAAATGGGAGGTCAAAGGGGGAGCCCAAAATGGGAGGGCAAAATGGGAGGTCAAAGGAGGAGCCAGACTTAGTCACCCGTAGTCTACCAAGCCACCATGTAGTAGTACAACAGTTTACATACAAAACAAATAAAAAAAGCTAAGAGGGGCCATGGCCCCCTCCCTTAAATACACCACTGGCTCACACAGCAAGAATTACAACAAATACTGTACATGTAGTGTAACCAAACAAGTGGCTACTGTCTCCTGGTGACTGATTATTGGTTTGTTTTCTTGCAGTCATGGTTCAATCCAACTGAAAACAGGACTCCATACCAGTCTCAACATGGGGTCTTACAGTGACTCCTACACCTACAGCATGGCATATCTGCACGGGGAATGCAGCATGTCAGGTACAAGGAAGTATATTGATTATGTGTTAGTTTCAATTATTTAAGTTTTCTTGCTGTTTGAACTCTCCTCTCTATATTTCAGTTTTCTTCCCGTAGGTTTCAACTCTCCTCTCTATATTTCTGCTTGCACTGCTCTCCAGTCAGTGAGGGGTAAACAGCATTGACTGTGGTGACACTGACATGTTGCACATGTTCTCTAGTATGTCTTAGTCCAGGTATAACAGGTAAGGACGTCACACATTAAAACGTCACAGCTGATGACACTCCAGTACAAACACTAAAGGGCGACATCCACCATCTCCTGGGTGGAGATGAACTCATCAGTTAGGTCAGTGGCGTCACAGACAGGATGAAGTACCAAGGTGACCAAGTCGTCAGTTGACAGTGGGCAAGTGAAACGTGGACACATTTTCTTTGGGGTAAGGACAAATACTTGCATCTTCATATTGATGTGACAAATTCTGGCAGCATTATTTTATGATATTGAAACATCTATTTTTCTCCCCCCTTGGACCCTTGCAGGGTAGGGCCAATGTTCTGCCCTCTAAACAAATCATCCTGAGCCATTCCCTCCCACTCTTGGCTGGTCACCTCTGCCCTTTCGAGATATCTCTTACATAACATACACATATCCACCTGGTGGAGTATTTTCCTAGAAAGATCTGGTTATCTGAGTTATAAATGAGGGCAACTTTCATTCTAATTGTTATGGAATCAGTAAAGAGAATAATTAGACTGTCATAGACAGTCGATTAAACATTATTGTCTGCAATTAACAGCCAATCTGCCTACCATCTGACATGTTGTAAAGGACGTAGACACACGTGATACACTAAAACATAGACCCTACTAACAGCCTGTGTGCGAGAAAGATTCTACGTACGTTATTTGTTATGTATAAAGCTAACAGCAAATTAGCTATACATAGCTATGTAACAAATTAGCAATACATAGCTATGTAACAAATTTGGTATACATAGCTAGGCAACAGTTTGGGAATATAATTAAGGTAATATAATATGAATGTCTTCATTTCAATTGTACATTGCAGGATGACCAGAACGTATTCAAGGTCTGGCTGGAAAACGCCCACTATGGTCTTTGACGTCTAAACAGACAGTGTCAACTTCAGCCATCAACACAACAAACATGGCGCCATATACATATCAAGGTATTCAACTAACAAAACTTTATATTTCTTTAGATATATCAACAAATTATTCTTGTATATTTTATAAAAATGTTGCTATGATGTAGTAGATGTGTGATATTTACAGTTTCATATTAAATATGCACATCATTAAGCTGCTAATAAATGTATAGTTATGTAATGATAATTGGGTTCAAAGATTTGTTTTAATATTTTATTTTAATATAAACCCCAATAGCACAAATTTACATGTTATAGTTCACGTGGATTTACATATCATATTATCAGTGTAATCTACCAACATGGTACATCTGACAGTTAAATAAATGAATCAGATGAGATAACGCTATCCTACTATCCATTTTCATACATGGATTTTCATACATACCTTTATAATCAGCTTAGCTCACATTCCTGTAACATGGTATTGATATCAAAGTCATGCAATGTAGCTAAATATACGTTCTGTTAAAACAAACCATTGCTATCAACATTAGCCCAGTTATGGTTTGTTAAACAAAACAACCAGTGAGGTTTGTTTTTGTAGCTGTGTCAATGACGCTATGTTGAACCAGGCTGCTAGCCGGAAATCATGATCCAGAGATCCAGACGTCAGCATAAGGAGAATATCGTTGTCACAGACTGCAATACAGGCAAGTAGAAGATCATTGTACGAGAGAAAGCAGAAGGTCCAGTAGTCACAGACTGCAATACAGGCAAGTAGAAGGTCCTTGTACGAGAGAAAGCAGAAGTTCCAGTTGTCGCAGACTGCAGTACAGGCAAATAGAAGATCACTGTATGATAGAAAGCAGAAGTTCCAGTTGTCACAGACTGCATTACAGTCACGTAGAAGATCATTGTATGAGAGAAAGCACAAGAAGTTCCAGTAATCACAGACTGAAATGCAGGCAAGTAGAAGGTCCTTGTACGAGAGAAAGCAGAAGTTCCAGTAGTCACAGACTGCAATACAGGCAAGTAGAAGATCATTGTACAAGAGGAAGCAGAAGAAGTTCCAGTAGTCACAGACTGCAATACAGGCAAGTAGAAGATCATTGTACCACAAAGGTCAATTAGGGATGTAAAATAACCACAGAGGACGACAAGCACCCGGCAGTGACCATGCTCAGTGAGAGCATAGAAGGTCGACTAGGCGTGATGTTCTGAAAAAGTGGACAAGTTAAATAATGTCTCACAAGACCATCAGTTTTTTCATTATCACAACATATATACAAACTAATTAGTTAGTAGAACTTGTTGAGTGAGGGAAACTAATTAGAACTAGCAAACATTATGTTTCAATACTTTCAACCAAATCGCACATATTTATGTTGTTAAAGTATGTAAATATATTCCATCTTAGCATATTTAATAGTTAGATAAATGCATCATATGATATAACAGCTATTGCACAACACATTGTCAGACATTTGTCTTAATATAGATTTTCAAAAACATTTGACCTCAAATTAAAGAAATGCATTAAATACCATATTGATGTAATCAAAGTAAATATAGGTTGGAATAAAACAAATCAGAGCTAAGGTTATTCACTATTTACATTTGCATAACAAGCAGTGCAATTTGTTTCTAGTTCAAATATAGTTTTGTTAACATAAAATATATTTAGCTAGTGCAATTTATTTCTAGTTGCAGAGGTGTTGAAAAGTTGATTAATTAAATTACAATTAACTAAAAAATCTCAAATTAAATTAAATTAACCACATTCATTTCTTATGTCAATTAAATTAACCTCCCAAATTATTCAGTAAAATAAATTACTTTTAATTCAATTAATAATTACATCGTGTAGAAATGTTTACACATTTAAAACAGTTCTAAAATCACAAGACAGAAATGTGTTTTGTAACTTTGTTGGAAAGAGATTTGCTCATACAATATTTACAATACATTTCTTTCCGGGGCATTTAATAACATTTTAAAAGTTGCAGATACTTGTTAAAATTAATTATTTTATGGCAGGCTTTTGATTTAAGTTGGCTCTACAAAAAGATCTCAAGCTGAAGCTATATTACTTTTCTCTACATCACCCCATTAACAGTTATATGTACACTCGAACAAAATATAGATTCATATGTCTAATGGCACCATAGATTCACTTGGCTGCAAGATGCCAGCCCCAAATGTTTACTTTAAACAGAGATTTGCAGAAACCAAGATTAGCCAGAAACCAACTTCTGTTGTCTAGGACTTCCCTCCAATTCACAAGTGCCTGAATGACCAGCCCACCCCAGTTGGTACAGTCCATTTGTGCTCTGTTATGTTTTCCCTCCCTTTCACCCATGCCTTAGCCTGATCTCCCTCTCCCTCTCGCTCTCCCTCTCTCTCTCTCAGGCCTCATGATCTACCACTTTTTAACCCAAACCTACCATCACACTGTATGTTCAAAGTAACATAAAATAAAATATGCTCATTTTGAAACCAAACCACAATTTCACCTAAAAAACACCCACATTTTTTTATATTAAATATACCCTAAATAAAAAAATATTCAGCAAGGGGGGAGCCCCCTTCCACGCTTCCCCCTCCCAACTGCGGCTCAAGGCCCACTGTGCTAGATTTTCATCTACCCCATCACGTAATGAACAGTGGTAGATCTACGCCTCTTTTTGTACAATGTTATTGGCAGCTCTGCAGTTGTAACAGTGTGAGTGATGTCATGTTACAGAGCCAGGCAGCACTTGGAGATCACAAACAGAAGAGACAAGTACCACAGACCGAGTCCCAGCTGTCACAGACCGTGGAAGTCCCAGCTGTCACAGACCGTGGAAGTCCTAGCTGTCACAGACCGTGGAAGTCCCAGCTGTCACAGACCGTGGAAGTCCCAGCTGTCACAGCTGTCAAAGGACCAATGAGTAGAACATCCTCATAACACAAACTACAAGACAGGCGAAATGGTGTCATAGACAGGTAAGAGTAAATGTCAAGTAAATGTTGGATACTGTGTGTAATACAACACAGTACTGGCAAATACATTAGAACATATTCTGCTGTTGATTTATATTTTCCATTAATGATACTGGTCAGTGGTTACAGAATTTCTCTGATTAACAAATTCAGAAGATAAATGGCATATTTGTCAATCTTCAGAATTGTTATGATCAAATATGTTTCCAAATTCTCCATGCAGATTCAGCTAAAAACACCACATTGCCACTGACACGGTTGCTCCCAATTCTAAGTCTTTTCAAAACGCAATTTTTTACCAAATAAAAAACCACAGTAATAAAATCCACGACTTTACACATACAGACGATTATTATCTTTGTCCCTAAATATATTAATTCACAGCGATCTCGCAGCGGGTTATTGTAGAACTTTTAGAAAGAACCATTAAAAGAACCGGCTGCAAGATCGCTGTTGATTATCACATTTAGTGACGAAAATATCACCTGTATGTGTGAAGTCATGGATTGTATTACCGTGAAGGTTTTCTATTTGGCTAAAAGTTGCCGTGTCAGTGGCACTTTAGGCTATGCCAGTTGTTCAATGGAATGCATGAGTCACTCATTAACCACAATGATGTCATATTGTTTCAGCTGAACTGCCTTGACCGAGGAAGCACAGAGATATGACAGCGTCAACAGACACACACTTCACAGAAGATGTCAACACAACTCAGATACGAATCACTTCCCAGATGTAAGACGTCTACACCACTTGGTCAAAAGACAAGAACCACTTCACCAAATCAAACAAGATGTAACATCATTTGAGAAGACAAATTATATGCAATTAATTATCGTTGCTCAAAAACTGATTGAGCTACTTCAGTACGAGTTCAGTAATGAGACTCTGGTGATGAACCTCTGCAGCAACGAATCGTGGTGAGACTAGGTGAAATAACAACTGGACACTATGCAACAAACACGGAGAGAACAATGACATTGTGACAGTCACAGAGATTCACAGGAACACTTGTGATGTCCTTGATGGCTGTGTGAATAATAACAACTGGACACGCTGCAACAAACCAGGAGAACAATGACATTGTGACAGTCATAGGGATTCACACGAACACATGTAATGACTTTGATAGCTGTGTGAACAATAACAACTGGAAATGGTGCAGCAAACAAGGAGAACAATGACATTGTGAGAGTCACTGAGATTCACAGGAACACTTGTGATGACCTTGGTGGCTGTGTGATCAATAACAATTTAACTGGACACGCTGCAACAAACAATGAGAACAATGACATTGTGACAGTCACAAATATTCGCATTAACACTTGTGATGGCCTTGATGGCTGTGTGAACAATAACAACTGGACACGCTGCAACAAACCAGGAGAACAATGACATTGTGAAAGTCACAGGAATACCTGTGATGGCTAAGTGAGCAATATTGTGTTATTTTTGATTTGCAAACGTGGAAGTTTTGTCAGCCAGTAGATTAAGATGCTGGTCTCCCAGTGTTTGTGCCTGCGAAGCTCAGTTGGTGAATACAATACAAACTGACTGTACGAGTTGATCACCAGAGCAATATGTTGATGCCTAAATATATTTGTACCAAACTTGGTACTTGGACGACTGATTCAGTGATTTCTTGTGCACACACGCACGCACACACACACACACACACACACACACACACACACACACACACAGAATCAAATACAAATTACTGATTACTAATGACTGATTCAATGAATGCACTCTCGCACGCCGCAGGCATATACATTTATATATATATATATATATATATATATATATATATATATGAACATTTCGTCAAAGTTTAAGCACGTTTGTTCAAAATCAAGTACAAATCCACCCACCTTATTTTAATTAATATCGCATTAATAATTGTGCATTTTTTACCTGTAGTGTTTTTATAGTACAGATTGTGACTAAGCTTAGCACTTGGAAATCATGATTAAAATGTAACAGCATCTGTAATGTATACATTTTAAAGTGGTCTCAGTCTTAAATACAAAAATGTCGCGACCATTTTATATGGATTTATACTTGATCCATATCTATGGCAGAGGGGAAATATGCCATTCCTGATAGTAGGATTGTATTGGTGCCATTAGGTATTTCTGACATGTAATAACACTATTAAATCACTATTAATGATCATTTGACCATATATTGTTCTTGATTCATATAGTTTTACTCGTCTCATGTATTTTAACTTCATGTTTTGTTAATTTTGTATAATAATAATTAATTTTGTAATTAAATGTCTGTATGCACAATAAAATGTATGTCATAAATGTTGATATATTTTGCAATACCTTGTTTTTTGTAGCCTAATAGATTCCCCACAGACAAATCCGACATAAATTCCAGTTTTGTTTTTAAAGTACACAATTTACAGTTTGAAGCAGTCAGCACTTTATAACCCACACAAGTGCACTATTCCCTATAGAATGGCACCATTGAATGCTTTGTATAACGTGAATAAGTGTCCCAGTGTTGATTATAATGAGCGTCGATTACAAATCCACCCCACACTACTTTCAGCAGAGTGAAGTTAATGCTACTGTTACATCCTAGTCCAGGCAGACCGAAAGACTGCTACGAAACCTTCAATACAGTGACTAATCAACAATACATTAGCTCTGGTTGTTATTGTTAAGCATTATTTGTGGAATTGTACTTTAAATTCATTCCACATCTCATCCACTTTGACATTATCTCTGCTCTCGCCTGTAGATGGAGCAATGCAAATCCTGGAATTTCATGGATCACCCATAAACCTTACAAATAGTCACAGCAGTCGTCTTGGGGATGTTTTTATTTGTTATATATTCATATTTAGATGGATTTGTACTTGATGCTCACATTTTTATTATAGCGAAACATCCCCAAACACTAGAAATAAATATATAAAGGGTTTCAGGATAAAATGCGATAAACACTGATATGGGCGACATTTCTGAATGGATATTGTATTCTTAAGATATTCCAATATCAAGTATACAAGTTTATATTTACACTATAAGGATGAAAGACAATATTTTTTCTTTAAAAAAAACGCATTTTTCGCGTTTTGCCCTGAAAATCTTCACATAATATTATATTCTAAAGCATGCACTTCTCTTGAAATCAGACAGAACCATTTAAGCACCTGAAATACCTTTTTAAACATTGTGTTCCACAAAACAACACAACAAATACGTAAAAATTGTCAATATTTAGTGAGTGGCGCCACGTGGTGGCAAGCGGTTCAACCAACGTTTCGACGAGAAAAGTATACTCAAAATGTTGCATTACATCATACAGTTGTGTTGAACTTATAACACATAACATGATTGCCTTTCAAAGCCGCATTCATCATGTGAACAAAGTAAGGAAATCAATAGTATATGACATCTAGATGTGATGCCTACCGTTTAAATACTTTTTTCTATTTTGGTTTTAAATAAATCCACATTGCTAGCATAATTCATACACCTTCATATAGTGTGTCAATATATCAAGAATTTCCAAACAAAACACTGTATATTAACGTATATTAAACACATGTATGCAAACATTTCTTTTGATTCACCAACACTATTAAATAAAAGAAAACATTGCAATGCAAATCTTGCATAGGTTTCGTTTCGTCACCTACACTCACGCACGCACGCACGCACGCAGGCACGCACGCATGCACGCACGCACGCACGCACGCACGCACAAAAAAATCCGAAGTGGGCGTAAGTGTAAGAACAGTGGCGCCACGTAGCGCCACGTAGCTTAGTTAAATCATTTGTCTTATATGTATGGAATCAGTGCAATATAGTATTTTATTTGGGGGAATGCAATATATAAGTTTTTAACTTCTTGCATTTCCTTTCAACATTTTCTAATTGTCTATCTATAATTATGTGTTCATTATTCCACATTTGTGGTAGTTATGTTTACAACTATGTATGATTGAAAATGTACATGTATCGATTATGTTGAATAAAATTCAATTCAATTCAATGGACCAAACAACGCTTTCACGTGCAGCCCGGACACGTCATGGGTGTTATTTGGTTCATCGGGTTAATAATAATAACATCATGTGTTCTTGCTCTTCTTTCATTAACTTGCATCCTATGTTAGTTAAATGTCCTTTCTGAAATGCTGTTGTCTACCTAAGCATGTATACTTCCGTAATTTCCGCGAAGGGAACACTTATTGTACCAAAGAAACACAAAATATATTATTTCATAGTGACCTATGAAAATATAACCTGTATGTGTGAAGTCATGGATTGTATAACCGTGAAGGTTTTCTATTTGGCTAAAAGTTGGTTTTTAAAAAAGAATTAGAACTTGCAGCAACCGTGTCAGTGGCACTTTAGACTATGCCAGTTGTTCAAGAGTCACTCATTAACCACAATGATGTCATTTTGTTTCAGCTGAACTCTCTTGACCGAGGAAGCACAGAGATATGACAGAGTCAACAGACACACACACTTCACAGAAGATGTCAACACAACTCAGACACGAATCACTTCCCAGATGTAAGACGTCTACACCACTTGGTTAAAAGACAAGAACCACTTCACCAAATCAAACAAGATGTAACATCATTTGAGAAGACAAATATATACAATTTATTATCGTTGCTCAAAAACTGATCGTGCTACTTTAGTACGAGTTCAGTAATGAGGCCCTGGTGATGAACCTCTGCAGCAACGAATCGTGGTGAGACTAGGCGAAATAACAACTCGACACTAAGCAACAAACAAGGAGAGAACAATGACATTGTGACAGTCACAGAGATTCACATGAACACTTGTGATGGCCTTGATGACTGTGTGAACAATAACAATTTAACTGGACACTATGCAACAAACAATGACAACAATGACATTGTGACAGTCACAGAGATTCACAGGAACACTTGTGATGGCCTTGATGGTTGTGTGAACAATAACAACTGGACACTATGCAACAAACAAGGAGAACAATGATATTGTGACAGTCACAGAGATTCACAGGAACACTTGTGATGGCCTTGATGGCTGTGTGAACAATAACAACTGGACACTATGCAACAAACAAGGAGAACAATGATATTGTGACAGTCACAGAGATTCACAGGAACACTTGTGATGACCTTGATGGCTGTGTGAACAATAACAACTGGACACTATGCAACAAACAAGGAGAACAATGACATTGTGACATTCACAGAGATTCACAGGAACACTTGTGATGGCCTTGATGACTGTGTGAACAATAACAACTGGACACTATGCAACAAACAATGACAACAATGACATTGTGACAGTCACAGAGATTCACAGCAACACTTGTGATGACCTTGATGACTGTGTGAACAATAACAATTTAACTGAACACTATGCAACAAACAATGACAACAATGACATTGTGACAGTCACAGAGATTCACAGGAACACTTGTGATGGCCTTGATGGCTGTGTGAACAATAACAACTGGACATTATGCAACAAACAAGGAGAACAATGACATTGTGACATTCACAGAGATTCACAGGAACACTTGTGATGGCCTTGATGACTGTGTGAACAATAACAACTGGACACTATGCACCAAACAATGACAACAATGACATTATGACAGTCACAGAGATTCACAGGAACTCTTGTGATGGCCTTGATGGCTGTGTGAACAATAACAACTGGACACGCTGCAGCAAACAAGGAGAACAATGACATTGTGACAGTCACAGAGATTCACAGGAACACTTGTGATGACCTTGATGGCTGTGTGAACAATAACAACTGGGCAAGCTGCAACAGACAAGGAGAACAATGACATTGTGACAGTCACAGAGATTCACACGAACACTTGTGATGGCCTTGATGGCTGTGTGAACAATAACAACTGGACACGCTTCAACAAACAAGGAGAACAATGGCATTGTGACAGTCACAGAGATTCACAGGAACACTTGTGATGGCCTTGATGGTTGTGTGAACAATAACAACTGGACACTATGCAACAAACAAGGAGAACAATGATATTGTGACAGTCACAGAGATTCACAGGAACACTTGTGATGGCCTTGATGGCTGTGTGAACAATAACAACTGGACACTATGCAACAAACAAGGAGAACAATGATATTGTGACAGTCACAGAGATTCACAGGAACACTTGTGATGACATTGATGGCTGTGTGAACAATAACAACTGGACACTATGCAACAAACAATGACAACAATGACATTGTGACAGTCACAGAGATTCACAGCAACACTTGTGATGACCTTGATGACTGTGTGAACAATAACAATTTAACTGGACACTATGCAACAAACAATGACAACAATGACATTGTGACAGTCACAGAGATTCACAGGAACACTTGTGATGGCCTTGATGGCTGTGTGAACAATAACAACTGGACACTATGCAACAAACAAGGAGAACAATGACATTGTGACATTCACAGAGATTCACAGGAACACTTGTGATGGCCTTGATGACTGTGTGAACAATAACAACTGGACACTATGCAACAAACAATGACAACAATGACATTGTGACAGTCACAGAGATTCACACGAACACTTGTGATGGCCTTGATGGCTGTGTGAACAATAACAACTGGACACGCTTCAACAAACAAGGAGAACAATGGCATTGTGACAGTCACAGAGATTCACAGGAACACTTGTGATGGCCTTGATGGCTGTGTGAACAATAACAACTGGACACACTGCAACAGACAAGGAGAACAATGACATTGTGACAGTCACAGAGATTCACAGGAACACTTGTGATGGCCTTGATGGCTGTGTGATCAATAACA
Organism: Lamellibrachia columna; assembly: GCA_963662155.1. Lineage (NCBI taxonomy): Eukaryota > Metazoa > Annelida > Polychaeta > Sabellida > Siboglinidae > Lamellibrachia > Lamellibrachia columna. The sequence continues at coordinate 18,408,501 of OY759261.1, forward strand.
ACTGGACACTATGCAACAAACAAGGAGAACAATGACATTGTGACAGTCACAGAGATTCACAGGGACACTTGTGATGACCTTGATGGCTGTGTGAACAATAACAACTGGACACACTGCAACAGACAAGGAGAACAATGACATTGTGACAGTCACAGAGATTCACAGGAACACTTGTGATGACCTTGATGGCTGTGTGATCAATAACAACTGGACACGCTGCAACAGACAAGGAGAACAATGACATTGTGACAGTCACAGAGATTGACAGGAACACTTGTGATGGCCTTGATGGCTGTGTGAACAATAACAACTGGACACACTGCAACAAACAATGAGAACACTGACATTGTGACCGTCACAGAGATTCACATGAACACTTGTGATGGCCTTGATGGCTGTGTGAACAATAACAACTGGACACACTGCAACAAACAAGGAGAACAATGACATTGTGACAGTCACAGAGATTCACACGAACACTTGTGATGGCCTTGATGGCTGTGTGAACAATAACAACTGGACACACTGCAACAAACAAGGAGAACAATGACATTGTGACAGTCACAGGAACACCTGTGATAGCTATGTGAGCAATATTGTATTATTCTTGATTTGCAAACGTGGAAGTTTTGTCAGCCAGTAGATTAAGTTGCTGGACCCAGTAGTTGGTGAATACAATACAAACTGACTGTACGAGTTGATCACCAGAGCAACAAGTGGGTTGATGCCTAAATATATTGATACTAAACTCAGCACATGGACAAATGATTCAGTGATTGTAGGCACGCACGTTGTGGCCATGCAGGCATATACATATTTAAATATACATAACTTATAATTATATATATATATATATATATATATAATTATATATATATATATAGATATATATATATATATATATATATATATATATATATATATATATATATATATATATATATATATATATATAATTATATATATATATAGATATATATATATATATATATATATATATATATATATATATATATATATATATATATGAAAGTTTCGTCAAAGTTTAAGCACGTTTGTTCAAAATCAAGTACAAATCCACCCACCTTTTTAAAATTAATATCGCATTAATAATAGTGCATTTTTTACCTGTAGTTTTTTATAGCCCAGATTGTGACATAGCTTAGCACTTGGATAGAGGGATACCTTACTACCTGTAAAGCATGATTAAAATGTAGCAGCATCTATAATGTATACATTTTAAAGTGGTCTCTATCCTAAATACTAAAATGTTGCGATGATTGTTTATTATGGATTTATACTTGAAACATATGGCAGAGTGAAAATATGCCATTCCTGATAGTAGGATTGTATTGGTGCCATTAGGTATTTCTGACATCATGTAATAACACTATTAAATCACTATTAATGATAATTTTGACCATATAGTGTTCTTGATGCATAGATTTTTACTTGTTTCGTGTATTTTTATTTCATGTTTTGTTAATTTTGTATAAAAATAATTAGTTTTGTAATTAAATGTCTGGATGCACAATAAAATGAATGTCATAAATGATGATATATTTTGCAATACCTTGCTTTTTGTAGCCTAATAGATTCCCCACAGACAAATCCGACATAAATTCCAGTTTTGTTTTTAAAGTACACAAATTACAGTTTGAAGCAGTCAGCACTTTATAATCCACACAAGTGCACTATTCCCTATAGTACGGCACCATTGAATGCTTTGTATAACGTGAATAAGTGTCCCAGTGTTGATTATAATGAGCGTCGATTACAAATCCACCCCACAC
>OY759261.1:18412793-18992793 GCA_963662155.1 Lamellibrachia columna
CGAGACCGGCGAACACTGGTGCACTACGAACAAATATACATATATATATATAATATATATATATATATATATATATATATATATATATATATATATATATATATATATATATATATATATATATATATATATATATATATATATATATATATGTGGTATAACTTGTATGCATCAATAAAAACACGTACACCACATGCATTTCGCGAACATCTAGTCAACAACGATGCCATTGATGCCTTGCAGTAAGACATACTTGCCATATGGCGATTAAAAATACGCCTTTTTCGGTAACAATTATTGAGAGACGTACTACCATTCAGCTAAAGCATGATGCATATACGTTTCGCTACAATCACCCAGTAGGACATTTATCCTTATAAGGGTGATGAGACGTGTATTAAGAAGAGATGATCACTTGACAAGTATTGATTAAATGCTTATCCATTCCTTATGCATATATTAAAGCAGATGTTTTACACATGGCGACTAAGATGCTAAAACACAGAGACACAACACTATCATCATGAGGTTGGCGAATTTTGTTCAGCTGCTGCTAGTGGTTGTGACGTTCTGGTTGGAACGCAGAATTCCATGCTCATGATTCCAATGGACAACTGCACAAATCATCCACGATTTGGTCTTCCAAAAAATAGACCGATAATAACTGGAGGTAAGCGGTGAAAAGTGATATTTAAAAAAGCATACGCAATTTTGCTTTAAGCATGAATCCATCGACAATGATTATGGATTGAAGTAGATCGTTGCTGACATTTCGATTCAATATATTTGCGACGCCAAACTCCAAACTTGGTAAATCAATATTGTTGATGCTATGAGGCAATTTTCGAAATGTCCTTGAAATCTTGTTTGCGCGCCATTTTTAAACAAACCGGAAACAGTGGAACATACGTCACGGAACGACGACCCGCTTTGAAAACAAACATCGTTTTTTTCATGCCTGCTTACAATGCGGACATCAAACATTGTTATAATACTTTAGACGGCCTAACAATGGTCACAACTTAGACGATCCAAAATTATGTCTTTCGTTTTCATAGTGGACATTTGTTTTAATTACGGAGCTTCTATTACCCTTAGTATTGCATGAGTTTTAAGATAGATTAAGTGATGTGGCCCCCACTCCACAAGGGACCAGAGGGGGAGAAGATTAACCCTGGTATTGTGTCCACTCTACAAGGGACCGGAGGGGGAGGAGATTATCCCTGGTGTTGTGTCCACTCCACAAGGGACCAGAGGGGGAGGAGATTAACCCTGGTGTTGTGTCCATTCCACCTTTTTCGCCGCCCGATTATAAACAGTTTTTGTAATCTCTTAGATCATCTCTGTAATGTACTAAATAAACAAGATTTCAGCTTTCACCCAAACACTTTATTTCAATGTTCTGTTAATCATTGTTGAATAGTTGAAACAGTGAATACTGAGTGAGGGTCGACGGGTCGCATTTTACTTGTTTTTTTCACCCGCTTTCTGATCTTTTATTGATCAAACTCCAACAATTAAAGGAGATAATGTTGCCCAAAGATTGATTAACTGTTCCTGTAGGAATAGTCTGGGGACATCATCATGTCGCAATCAGTCCCCTCCCCTGCAACAGGAATAGTCTGGGGACATCATAATATGGCAATCAGTCCCCTCCCCCTGTGACAGGAATAGTCTGTGGACATCATCATGTCGCAATCAGTCCACTCCCTCCATTAGTCCGCGCCATCTCGTCCGGTTAGTCGCCATCTCTCTCAGCCTCACAAGGTTTCTGTCCGACCGCAGCCTGACGCCCGTCTGCTTAAATCTGATTTAAGGTTATTCGCCCCTAATTTTAGCCATGACGGAGATATCGGAGTAAAAATTCGACATTTTTCAAAGTATTTTTTAATGAAATCACCCGAAAGTAGATTATCTAAAGTTGCAAATGCCCCCAAAAGTATTTCTTAATATACAGAATTGCGTATTTTATGGCGTAATCGTAGGATCTCAATTCACGATGAAAACATTAAAGGGGTATACTCCTGGACGCACTTGCTTTGTTTGAATAAGGTTTTATTATTTCATGGCATTCGTGTTCTACATCCAAATACCATTGGGAGTGAAGATATATATTGTACATGTTTCAGTTAATGACCGTCCTAAATATTGTATTAGAGCTAACGTGTTGAACGTAATGTTATTGCATTTTAGCATTAATATATTGTATAAAATTCGTAAAAATAATCTTCCTACAAGAAATTAAACCCCAACATCTTCTTTAATCAATGTAAAATCCACGGCTTTCCATAAACAAAACCGGGCGTGATATTTCCAAATATGTAGAGGTTCCGGTTGTTTAACTTTTTTTGCTTCACAGAGGAAATTTATTAAATATATTTCCCCCCATCCAAATTTACCCTGTTTCAAATTGTCTAACGTTGTTCTGGTGGGATTGTAAAGTAAACCAATTGTTTAAATCATATATTTCATAGAATGGAAGTATTTTATCCAATCCAATTATTCCACGTCTTCATTGACTTCAAGGAGGCTTTTGAAATGGTTTGGCCTGACGCACTCTGGGCTACACTGAAGAAATATAACGTTAGACGAAAGCTTGTTCACACCATCGAACAGCTGAACGCAAAAGCCAGAAGTGCAGTACTCGTGCACGGCAAAATAGGTGAACGGTTCCACACATCAGTCGGAGTCCGTCAAGGAGGCCTCCTGCCACCTACACTGTTCAACATATTCCTGGAACGAATACTGACAGATGCACTGGAAGACCACAATGACACAGTTAACATTGGAGGACGCACCATCACCAACCTTCGGTTCACAGATGACATCGACGGGTTGGCTGGAGAGGAAGAAGAACCCGTCAACCTGGTGAACCGACCGGACGGAACAGCCAGATATGGAATGGGAATTAGGGCAGAAAAAACAAGATAATGACAAACAGCAGTAATACAATTACTGGTCCTTTTCATCTCCCTGTATGCATGTGAATCATGGACACATTTAACATTGGAGGACGAACTAAAAGACCACACCGGCACAGTTAACATTGGAGGACGCACTAGAAGACCACACCGGCACAGTTAACATTGGAGGACGCACTAGAAGACCACACCGGCACAGTTAACATTGGAGGACGCACTAGAAGATCACACCGACACAGTTAACATTGGAGGACGCACTAGAAGACCACACCGGCACAGATAACATTGGAGGACGCACTAGAAGACCACACTGGCACAGTTAACATTGGAGGACGCACTAGAAGACCACACCGGCACAGTTAACATTGGAGGACGCACTAGAAGACCACACCGACACAGTTAACATTGGAGGACGCACTAGAAGACCACACCGGCACAGTTAACATTGGAGGACGCACTAGAAGACCACACCGGCACAGTTAACATTGGAGGACGCACTAGAAGATCACACCGACACAGTTAACATTGGAGGACGTACTAGAAGACCACACCGACACAGTTAACATTGGAGGACGCACTAGAAGACCACACCGGCACAGTTAACATTGGAGGACGCACTAGAAGATCACACCGACACAGTTAACATTGGAGGACGCACTAGAAGACCACACCGACACAGTTAACATTGGAGGACGCACTAGAAGACCACACCGACACAGTTAACATTGGAGGACGCACTAGAAGACCACACCGGCACAGTTAACATTGGAGGACGCACTAGAAGACCACACCGACACAGTTAACATTGGAGGACGCACTAGAAGATCACACCGACACAGTTAACATTGGAGGACGTACTAGAAGACCACACCAACACAGTTAACATTGGAGGACGCACTAGACGAACACACCGACACAGTTAACATTGGAGGACGCACTAGAAGACCACACCGACACAGTTAACATTGGAGGACGCACTAGAAGACCACACCGACACAGTTAACATTGGAGGACGCACTAGAAGACCACACCGACACAGTTAACATTGGAGGACGCACTAGAAGACCACACCGACACAGTTAACATTGGAGGACGCACTAGAAGACCACACCGGCACAGTTAACATTGGAGGAAGCACTAGAAGACCACACCGGCAGAGTTAACATTGGAGGATGCACTAGAAGACCACACCGGTACAGTTAACATTGGAGGACGCACTAGAAGACCACACCGGCACAGTTAACATTGGAGGACGCACTAGAAAACCACACCGACATAGTTAACATTGGAGGACGCACTAGAAGACCACACCGGCACAGTTAACATTGGAGGACGCACTAGAAGACCACACCGACACAGTTAACATTGGAGGACGCACTAGAAGACCACACCGACACAGTTAACATTGGAGGACGTACTAGAAGACTACACCGGCACAGTTAACATTGGAGGACGCAATAGAAGACCACACCAGCACAGTTAACATTGGAGGACGCACTAGAAGACCACACAGGCACAGTTAACATTGGAGGACGCACTAGAAGACCACACCAGCACAGTTAACATTGGAGGACGCAATAGAAGACCACACCGACACAGTTAACATTGGAGGACGCACTAGAAGACCACACCGACACAGTTAACATTGGAGGACACATTAGAAGACCACACCGGTACAGTTAACATTGGAGGACGCACTAGAAGACCACACCGGCACAGTTAACATTGGAGGACGCACTAGAAGACCACACCGGCACAGTTAACATTGGAGGACGCACTAGACGACCACACCGGCACAGTTAACATTGGAGGACGCACTAGAAGACCACACCGACACAGTTAACATTGGAGGACGCACTAGAAGACCACACCGACAAAGATAACATTGGAGGACGCACTAGAAGACCACACCGACACAATTAACATTGGAGGACGCACTAGAAGACCACACCGACACAGTTAACATTGGAGGACGCACTAGAAGACCACACCGGCACAGTTAACATTGGAGGAAGCACTAGAAGACCACACCGGCAGAGTTAACATTGGAGGATGCACTAGAAGACCACACCGGTACAGTTAACATTGGAGGACGCACTAGAAGACCACACCGGCACAGTTAACATTGGAGGACGCACTAGAAAACCACACCGACATAGTTAACATTGGAGGACGCACTAGAAGACCACACCGGCACAGTTAACATTGGAGGACGCACTAGAAGACCACACCGACACAGTTAACATTGGAGGACGCACTAGAAGACCACACCGACACAGTTAACATTGGAGGACGTACTAGAAGACCACACCGACACAGTTAACATTGGAGGACGCACTAGACGACCACACCGACACAGTTAACATTGGAGGACGCACTAGAAGACCACACCGACACAGTTAACATTGGAGGACGCACTAGAAGACCACACCGACACAGTTAACATTGGATGACGCACTAGAAGACCACACCGGCACAGTTAACATTGGAGGACGCACTAGACGACCACACCGACACAGTTAACATTGGAGGACGCACTAGAAGACCACACCGACACAGTTAACATTGGAGGACGCACTAGAAGATCACACCGACACAGTTAACATTGGAGGACGTACTAGAAGACCACACCGACACAGTTAACATTGGAGGACGCACTAGAAGACCACACCGGCACAGTTAACATTGGAGGACGCACTAGAAGATCACACCGACACAGTTAACATTGGAGGACGCACTAGAAGACCACACCGACACAGTTAACATTGGAGGACGCACTAGAAGACCACACCGACACAGTTAACATTGGAGGACGCACTAGAAGACCACACCGACACAGTTAACATTGGAGGACGCACTAGAAGATCACACCGACACAGTTAACATTGGAGGACGTACTAGAAGACCACACCGACACAGTTAACATTGGAGGACGCACTAGACGACCACACCGACACAGTTAACATTGGAGGACGCACTAGAAGACCACACCGACACAGTTAACATTGGAGGACGCACTAGAAGACCACACCGACACAGTTAACATTGGAGGACGCACTAGAAGACCACACCGACACAGTTAACATTGGAGGACGCACTAGAAGACCACACCGACACAGTTAACATTGGAGGACGCACTAGAAGACCACACCGGCACAGTTAACATTGGAGGAAGCACTAGAAGACCACACCGGCAGAGTTAACATTGGAGGATGCACTAGAAGACCACACCGGTACAGTTAACATTGGAGGACGCACTAGAAGACCACACCGGCACAGTTAACATTGGAGGACGCACTAGAAAACCACACCGACATAGTTAACATTGGAGGACGCACTAGAAGACCACACCGGCACAGTTAACATTGGAGGACGCACTAGAAGACCACACCGACACAGTTAACATTGGAGGACGCACTAGAAGACCACACCGACACAGTTAACATTGGAGGACGTACTAGAAGACCACACCGGCACAGTTAACATTGGAGGACGCAATAGAAGACCACACCAGCACAGTTAACATTGGAGGACGCACTAGAAGACCACACAGGCACAGTTAACATTGGAGGACGCACTAGAAGACCACACCGGCACAGTTAACATTGGAGGACGCAATAGAAGACCACACCGACACAGTTAACATTGGAGGACGCACTAGAAGACCACACCGACACAGTTAACATTGGAGGACACATTAGAAGACCACACCGGTACAGTTAACATTGGAGGACGCACTAGAAGACCACACCGACACAGTTAACATTGGAGGACGCACTAGAAGACCACACCGGCACAGTTAACATTGGAGGACGCACTAGACGACCACACCGGCACAGTTAACATTGGAGGACGCACTAGAAGACCACACCGACACAGTTAACATTGGATGACGCACTAGAAGACCACACTGGCACAGTTAACATTGGAGGACGCACTAGACGACCACACCGACACAGTTAACATTGGAGGACGCACTAGAAGACCACACCGACACAGTTAACATTGGAGGACGCACTAGAAGATCACACCGACACAGTTAACATTGGAGGACGCACTAGAAGACCACACCGGCACAGTTAACATTGGAGGACGCACTAGACGACCACACCGACACAGTTAACATTGGAGGACGCACTAGAAGACCACACCGGCACAGTTAACATTGGAGGACGCACTAGAAGACCACACCGATACAGTTAACATTGGAGGACGCACTAGAAGACCACACCGACACAGTTAACATTGGAGGACGCACTAGAAGACCAAACTGACACAGTTAACATTGGAGGACGCACTAGAAGACCACACCGACACAGTTAACATTGGAGGACGCACTAGAAGACCACACCGACACAGTTAACATTGGAGGACGCACTAGAAGACCACACCGACACAGTTAACATTGGAGGACGCACTAGAAGACCAAACCGACACAGTTAACATTGGAGGACGCACTAGAAGACCACACCGGCACAGTTAACATTGGAGGACGCACTAGAAGACCACACCGATACAGTTAACATTGGAGGACGCACTAGAAGACCACACCGACACAGTTAACATTGGAGGACGCACTAGAAGACCAAACCGACACAGTTAACATTGGAGGACGCACTAGAAGACCACACCGACACAGTTAACATTGGAGGACGCACTAGAAGACCACACCGACACAGTTAACATTGGAGGACGCACTAGAAGACCACACCGACACAGTTAACATTGGAGGACGCACTTGAAGACCACACCGACACAGTTAACATTGGAGGACGCACTAGAAGACCACACCGACACAGTTAACATTGGAGGACGCACTAGAAGACCACACCGGCACAGTTAACATTGGAGGACGCACTAGAAGACCACACCGATACAGTTAACATTGGAGGACGCACTAGAAGACCACACCGACACAGTTAACATTGGAGGACGCACTAGAAGACCAAACCGACACAGTTAACATTGGAGGACGCACTAGAAGACCACACCGACACAGTTAACATTGGAGGACGCACTAGAAGACCACACCGACACAGTTAACATTGGAGGACGCACTAGAAGACCAAACCGACACAGTTAACATTGGAGGACGCACTAGAAGACCACACCGACACAGTTAACATTGGAGGACGCACTAGACGACCACACCGACACAGTTAACATTGGAGGACGCACTAGAAGACCACACCGGCACAGTTAACATTGGAGGACGCACTAGAAGACCACACCGACACAGTTAACATTGGAGGACGCACTAGAAGACCACACCGACACAGTTAACATTGGAGGACGCACCATCACCAACCTTCGGTTCGCTGGTGACATCGACGGTTTGGCTGGAGAGGAAGAAGAACTCGTCAACCTGGTGAACCGACTGGACGAAACATCAGCCAGACATGGAAAACCAAGATAATGGCAAACAGCAGTAATACAATTAGATCACGCATAACTGCCAATGGACAAGAACGGGAAACAGTGAAACAGTTTAAATACATCGGGGCCATCATCAATGACGAGGGATCCAAGACTGAAATCCTTGCAAGGTCTGCACAAACACTGAAACTGAAACCAATTTGGAGGGACAAGAACATCGCAATGAAGTCAAAAATGAAGCTCTTACATATACGGGTCCTTTTCATCTTCTTGTGTGCGTGTGAATCGTGGACTCTCACAGCGGAACTACAAAGAAAGATGGCTACAGTGGAAAGGAGATGCTTCCGAAGATTCCTCGACATCTCCTACTCCGACCACGTCACCATTGAAGAAATCTGTAAACCATCCCTCAACACGTGGGTCATTGTGAAGCCTTTTGACCACAGTGAAGAAGAGGAAGCTGAGATGGTGTGGGCATGTGACGAGATCAAGCGGTCTCTCTAAAATAGTCCTTCAGGGAACAGTGCAGGGGAAAAGAAGACGAGGAAGACAGGAAGAGATGGACAGACAGCATTGAGGAATGGACAGGAAGAGATGGACAGACAGCATTGAGGAATGGACAGGAAGAGAAGGGCAGACAGCATTGAGGAATGGACAGGAAGAGATGGACAGACAGCATTGAGGAATGGACAGGAAGAGATGAACAGACAGCATTGACGAATGGACAGGAAGAGACGGACAGACAGCATTGAGGAATGGACAGGGAGAGATGGACAGAGAGCATTGAGGAATGGACAGGAAGAGATGGACAGACAGCATTGAGGAATGGACAGGAAAAACCTTTGCAGAAACCCAGGCACTACAAGACTACCGGCAAGACTGGGGCCGACTTGTGCAGTGTTCACTGGAGCAGCTACCCTACGACCCAGGCGGGTTACGGATCAGTAAGCAGTAAGTAAGTAAGTAAGTAAGTAAGTAAGTAAGTAAGTAAGTAAGTAAGTAAGAAGGTAAGTAGGTAGGTAGGTAGGTAGGTAGGTAGGTAGGTAGGTAGGTAGGTAGGTAGGTAGATAGGTAGGTACGTAGGTAAGTAATTACGAAAGTAAGTAAGTAGGTAGGTAAGTAGGTAAGTAAGTAAGTAAGTAGGTAGGCAGGTAGGTAGGTAGGTAGGTAGGTAAGTAAGTAAGTAAGTAGGTAGGTAGGTAGGTAGGTAGGTAGGTAAGTAAGTAAGTAAGTAAGTAAGTAAGTAAGTAGGTAGATAGGTAGGTAAGTAAGTAAGTAAGTAAGTAAGTAAGTAGGTAAGTAGGTAGGTAAGTAAGTAAGTAAGTAAGTAGGTAGGTAGGCAGATAGGTAAGTAAGTAAGTAAGTAAGTAGGTAGGTAGGTATGTTTGTATGTAAGTAAGTAAGTAAGTAAGTAGGTAGGTAGGTAGGTAGGTAAGTAAGTAAGTAAGTAGGTAGGTAGGTTAGTAAGTAAGTAAGTAAGTAAGTAAGTAAGTAGATAGGTAGGTAGGTAAGTAAGTAAGTAAGTAAGTAGGTAGGTAGGTAGGTAGGTAAGTAAGTAAGTAGGTAGGAAGTTAGGTAGGTAGGTAAGTAAGTAAGTAAGTAAGTAAGTAAGTAAGTAAGTAAGTAAGTAGGTAGGTACGTAGGTAGGTAAGTAAGTAAGTAGGTAAATATGTAGGTAGGTAGGTAAGTAAGTAAGTAAGTAAGTAAGTAAGTAAGTAAGTAGGTAGGTAGGTAGGTAAGTAAGTAAGTAAGTAAGTAAGTAGGTAGGTAGGTAGGTAGATAGGTAAGTAAGTAAGTAAGTAAGTAAGTAAGTAGGTAGGTAGGTAGGTAGGTAAGTAAGTAAGAAAGTAAGTAAGTAAGTAGGTAGGTAGGTAGGTAAGCAAGTAAGTAAGTAGGTAGGTAGGTAGGTAGGTAAGTAAGTAAGTAAGTAGGTAGGTAGGTAGGTAGGTAGCTAAGTAAGTAAGTAAGTAAGTAAGTAAGTAGGTAGGTAGGTAGGTTGGTATGTAAGTAAGTAAGTAAGTAAGTAAGTAGGTAGGTAAGTAAGTAAGTATGTAGGTAGGTATGTAGGTAGGTAGGTAGTTAGGTAGGTAAGTAAGTAAGTAAGGAAGTAAGTAAGTAAGTAGGTAGGTAGGTAGGTAGGTAGGTAGGTAAGTAAGTAAGTAAGTAAGTATGTAGGTAGGTAGGTAGGTAAGTAAGTAAGTAAGTAAGTAGGTAGGTAGGTAAGTAAGTAAGTAAGTAAGTAAGTAAGTAGGTAGGTAGGTAGGTAGGTAGGTAGGTAGGTAAGTAAGTAAGTAGGTAGGTAGGTAGGTAGGTAGGTAGGTAGGTAGGTAAGTAAGTAAGTAAGTAGGTAGGAAGGTAGGTATGTAGGTAAGTAAGTAAGTAAGTAGGTAGGTAGGTAGGTTGGTATGTAAGTAAGTAAGTAAGTAAGTAAGTAGGTAAGTAAGTAAGTAAGTAGGTAGGTAGGTAGGTAGGTAGGTAAGTAAGCAAGTAAGTAAGTAAGTAAGTATGTAGGAATGTAGGTAGGTAAGTAAGTAAGTAAGTAGGTAGGTAGGTAGATAGGTTGGTATGTAAGTAAGTAAGTAAGTAAGTAGGTAGTTAAGTAAGTAAGTAGGTAGGTAGGTAGGTAGGTAAGTAAGTAAGTAAGTAGGTAGGTAGGTAGGTAAGTAAGTAAGTAGGTAGGTAGGTAGGTAGGTAGGTAATAAGTAAATAAGTAAGTAAGTAAGTAAGTAGGTAGGTAGGTAGGTAAGTAGGGAAGTAAGTAAGTAAGTAGGTAGGTAGGTAAGTAAGTAAGTAAGTAAGTAATTAAGTAAGTATGTAGGTAGGTAGGTAAGTAAGTAAGTAGGTAGGTAGGTAGGTAGGTAGGTAGGTAAGTAAGTAAGTAAGTAGGTAGGTAGTGTGGTATGTAAGTAAGTAAGTAAGTAGGTAGGTAAGTAAGTAAGTAGGTAGGTAGGTAGGTAGGCAGGTAAGTAAGTAAGTAAGCAAGTAAGTAGGTAGGTAGGTAGGTAAGTTAGTCAGTAAGTAGGTAAGTAGGTAGGTAGGTAAGTAAGTAAGTAAGCAAGTAGGTAGGTAGGTAGGTCGGTAAGTAAGTAAGTAAGTAGGTAGGTAGGTAAGTAAGTAAGTATGTAGGTAGGTAGGTAGGTAGGTAGGTAAGTAAGTAAGTAAGTAAGTAGGTAGGTAGGTAGGTAGGTAGGTAGGTAAGTAAGTAAGTAAGTAAGAAAGTAAGTAGTAATTCAGTCAACATTATCTTCGTAAATGTATTTGTTATGCAGTAGTGACTGGATGACAGGATTTTCTTGCAATTGATTCACACTAAGTGTCTCTTTCAATGGCACCCAACTCTTGTTCTATATAGTTAATACTATTAAAATATGTGACCAGTGTTCGTTTCAATTAAAGTAATTTGATAGGTGTTCGGACATATCCATTTTTGTCCGTTAAACCGTTTAACGCTTCCTAGACAGGTCATGTACACGGCTTTGTTGGCGCCCGGCTGAGAGACTGTTTTTTTCCGTCTCAGCCCTTGTCTTCTTAAAGACACTCTTTATTTCCCTCCACCCTGGACAACCTCCGATGAATACGTTGTTTGCGGTTTTGAAGCAGCCATAACATCGTCTGTGATCATAGTCCGGGAGATTGTTCATCCATGTCTGTCTTTGTTGTTAGGTTAGTGCAGCGTCTTCTGCGTTACCCCAGTCGCAGATTTCATGTGCAGTCTGTGTTCCTGCAGCATTTCCCTATGTAATTGCCTTATCGGCTGGCCTCAAACCCCAACATCGCCACAGGGGCCTTTCTGTGGCCCGCCTCAAAATAAAGCCACTTATCCTGGACTTGAAAGAGAGCATCATGTTTTATCACCAAACACTAACCCTGTCCTTAATCCGTAACCATGTCATTAACCCAAATCTTAACCCTAAACGTTTGCTTGTGAACCATCATTTAAGCGTGTATGACTTTTGTTTGATGTGGGTACTTCACACAACACGTTACCACCAGCTATCCACCCGGAAATAAAATTCTTAAGCAAGTGTATGCCAGGTTCTTCTGCGATACCGTCTCTGAAAATTGGTTAGATGCTGGATAAAACGTTCGTACTTAATTCCAAAATAACACTGTCTGCCTACATAAATCAAGTCATCAACCTAAGAAGCCATTGGAAACCGTGGTTCTGGTCTTCACAGCGCTTCACAATTATTGGGCATTTTCGCATTTATCCTGTTTTCAAACCATGCGATACATATGAAATGCTTGTCAAACATACATACACACATACATGCTACATATAACACCCTTTCCCTTTTTAATAACCCGATTATAAATAAGCCTGTAGCTCCCGTTATTGTTGGTTCTTGCTGTTACCAAAATGTTGGCGTTAGTGGAAATAATGTGTGTGGGTTATATTTTGGGATATTCTGGTCAGAGTTATGTTTTTAAATCCTTACGAAACGCATATACTTTAAAATACATCCAGAACAATTTATTAGTGTACAACAATAACAATAATTACCTGCAAACATGCCTTCATGTATTTTCTAAAAGAAGGAGGAATCCACTGGTGCTTAACTTATTTGAATTGGAGTTCATTTGACGCTTTTAAGGCCAATGTAAAATTGTGTTAAACAAAAAAATTGCATGAACAGTTTTGCGGAACACGCAGACCGGTCAATGTATTATATATACGTTGGTACGATGCGCTACCCAGGGTTTGCGTAGTAACTTGCAGTAGTACATAATCTCAAAGGCACTTATTCTCTTTATATTTGCTTAGTAGGGGAGACCGGGGCTAGTTGTATACAGGTGCAAGTTGTTACAGAGTCGTTTTACGAAAACATTGCACACATGTGGATATACCATCGATAGTTGGTTGCAAGTCCACCAACAGACATACTGTCCAAACATCGGGAGTCAAGAAGACGAAATTAACGAGGTGTTGCCAAAAATGTATTTTAACCACCTAAAATTTGTTTTGATATGTCTACAAAATATTATCTCACGCAGCCACTTTTTATGTTTCGTGAATGAAACTTGAAACATTTCTGCCATATAGTATAAGGGGTCATGCCAAGTAGAATTGAAATTGAAATTCAGGATTTGTCATCGTCCTCGTGCGTTCAACTACAAAAATTGTGTTTGGGGAAAATCTTGTTAATTTTTATAGCACAGCCGTATTTGAGCAATTAATAAATATTGCACGATTCACTGAAATGTGGATGCCCTTGCGCGTGTGCGTGCATCATTCAATCAAGTAGAAGTCGCATTACATGTACATTGCCATTCATTATTTCATACTTCATTAAATAATTTATATTCCATTCACAATTGATTGTTATATAAGAAACCGGGAATGGATGCCTTTTGGTAAGTTAAAATAAAAAACTTACAATGCGAAGCTGCGAACACCTACATTGTTATGCACATTGTGTATAACATGTATAGGATTTTTAATCCAATTAATGTAATAACAGTAACCTGACCGAGTGACACTTGCTTTACGATCCACGCGTTCTTTGCTGTAACAATGTGCCCCGCTTACAGGGCTAGTTGTTACAGTCGACTGCGCTTGGGAAACTTCACATATCTACCTAACTACCATACGGAATATCATGATATGGTACATTTTATTAACACGAATAATATATATATATATATATAATGTATACGTTGACAGAAATACTGCATCTAACATACATTTTATTAACAGGAATAATATATATAATGTATACGTTGACAGAAGAAATACTGCATCTAACATACTTTTCACAAAAAAAGTTACTTTAACTGAAAATTTAAAACAACTAGCCCGGTCTCTCCTACAACTAGCCCCGGTCTCCCCTACAACTAGTCCCGGTCTCTCCTACAACTAGCCCTGTCTCTCCTACAACTAGTCCTGGTCCCAATTTATGATTCATACCGACAATCGAGGTTTAATAGGGTGGTGATGTTAGGGCTTGGGGAAACAACCCGGCAAATGAAGGTACTGCAGGTGTTAGGCCTGTGGGATACGTTCTCGTGATGTTCGCATGTCTTTATAACACACTCACACACACACACACACACACACACACACACACACACACACACACACACACACACACACACACACACAAACACACACACACACACACACACAAACACACACACACACACACAAACACACACACACACACACACACACAAACACACACACAAACACACACACACACAGACACACACACACACACACACACACACACACACACACACACACACAAACACACACACACACACACACACACACACACACACACACACACACACAAACACACACACACACACACACACACACACACACACACACACACACACACACACACACACACACACACACACATGCGTGTTGACACAAAATACACTGCACAATCTCGATTCTAAAAAGTATTTTGAATTACATGAACATGAATGTCGTCGGCAAACTCTTCTGACCTTCAGCAATATACCATTTGCAGTGACTGTAGCAATGAGTATAGTAATAACAATTAGTCCCAATTAAAGTACTTAACTATTAACGTATTAAGTTTCATCACGACAGATGAGTAAAACAGGTAAAACAGAAACATGTTCTTAAGGAATTAAACAGTTTTCTGAAAATCATATCAAACATACCAACAGCATAGCTAATTGAATGTTTGGTTACAATATATTTGCAACCGTGGTCATTCATAGATACATAGTGGACCTGGAGACAAACCAGGTCATGTGAATAGATTACAAAATATCGTCTAAACAAGATTATCAGTGATATACGGCAAAAACAGCAATGAGCTGCAAGAGTAAAACAGAATGCATTAATAACAGATTAGTTCTAAATCGTATACTCTAGGAATCTGAACGAATAAACCGACGTGTTAAAGTGAATGATATTACAATAGTTCCAACGGTAATTGCATCATGATTGACAGGATCGAATGATCGATATAAGATGTCGCCAAGTTCATGCACGGTGCGGTGCGCATTGCGATACGATATTCCTAATATAATGGTTGGGACATGCCGCGTGTTTTAAGCACAACATAATATATATATATACACTAACAAAATAAGCATTACATGTCATATTCAAATAAGTTTACAAGAAATGCATGAACAGCTGTCCAAAAAAAAATTGTATTTGAAAGGAAATAAATGTTCCCACTAAAATTATTTGTAACAAGTCGCTACCTGGAGCGTGGTTTCCAATTCAGACAATGCCATCGTCGTCAGCTATAGATGTGACATATATGTAGTAAGTTGTATTACAGAAACGTGAACGCGTATCATACAAAATATGATAACAAACGTGATAAAATAACGTGAACCTAGTTCCGGTATCAGGTGCACACCATAAGTATTATTCATCACGCTAGCAAAACTCATTAAGTCCAGCTATGTGAAATGCTATGTATTATGTTTCACGTCATATCACATGGTAAACCATTCCACAAATCCGAGGGTCATTCACACATTTCTGTCGCAGTGTACCTTTAACTCTCTTCATATATGTGGTCTTTTATGTTACGAAATGATCTTCTATGCCATGCTTGTTTCTCCAAAAAATTCTTCTATAACCTCTTTCTCTGGAAGCGCTCCTCTCATTATATAGGATGCAAAATGCATCCTGACAGAAAGTTTCTCTTCTCCAGTCCATAGCACTCTTTCATATTGCACCTTGTTGTTGTTTTGGTCGGCGAGACCGCGGCGGGTTTGCACTGACCACGCTCTTCATTTCCATCTTCTGTCCCGCTGTGTTGTTCGCTGAATCTAATCCTTTTCTTGGGCATTGCCGTCTCCTCAGGTTTCTCCATCGTTAAGCGAGGTTCTGTGCAGTGGCTGTCGCCATGTTAATCATCTGAAGAGTAATCCTCATCTGCATCATCGAGATAGACAACTTCGTCATCATCCATTGTTATTTCGGATAGGCCTTTTCCAGCAAATTCGCTAATCCGACCTTCCTCGCATGCAAGGAACACTTTGGAGAATCTGGCGACTTGGAGGACATCAAGAGGCATGCGGTAGAATTACCTGTGAACTCTTAAGAAAATTGCCAGCAGGTCCATCTCATGTTCTTTAAGAGCGAGCACTTGGGCAAGACTTGCGACATGTTTGCGAAGTTTTGTTGTCGTCAATAGATGTGGTCGTTGTGCACCAAACAGCGAAGCAAATTTTCGCATAACATCTGATCCACGATGGAAGAAGTTGCAAGAGTTGGCAAACAGGTAAGGATTGTCGCCTGCTACAAACTGGGACCTACGCTTGGGTAGAATCTGCACCCATTCTGCCACTTCTTCTGTGCTCAGGATAGGAACTATGCGCCCTCTTTTACTTCTGATCTCCAGGCGTTCCAAGACGTGGATAAAGTGTTTTTCAAATTCGTTGAGGTTGTGTTCCATTTCTTATCTGCTACAGCCTCCTTCTTTTCTGAGCAGTACGTCACTGTTAATTTTGCAACATCCTCCTGTCGTTTTGTGTTAAAACAAATTAATTTGGCCAGGGTAAATTGTGTAAGCTCTGTGTACGCTTCTGATTTATTTTCACCTCATCATTCAAAATGGCAGCATTCTTCTTGCCTTTCTCCGTTAAGCATTTGCTCAATTTCATGACATCTGCTGTAAGTAGCAAGAAATCAACCCCATTACGACTTATTTCAGAAAGATTTCTCTGTGCTGATGCAACAACTTCCGACCACTGCTGGTCACACAATCTCAAGAATTGCGTTGATGCATCAACAGTGGTAGTATTCCCCATTTCTAAGGCGTGGGCCATGTTCAGCTGAGCTACCTTCTTCAACAGTTGCCCAGACCGAATGGCACTAGATGGTGTCAAGTAGGAGTGGCTTGCGTCATCAAATCCAGCGCATACTTGTGCTGCGTCAACAACCATTCTGAATTTTGTCGGATGGATAAAGTCGTGCAATTCACTCGCTTGGCTTCCCGTCTTGGCACGTAGGTGGATTAGAAGTCTGCCGAGATGTCGCATGTGGCTTCTGATGTAGCCATGCTGTTCCTTGTTGTTTCCAAGATTTCTGGTCAGGTGCTCACCCAATTTCAAGATAAGTCCATCATTCATGGCATCAGTGCCAATTGTATCTCTCCTCATTCCCTGTAGGAGAAAACCAAGATCATTTTCATCAGAACCTTCAGTGGACATCATGCTTGACCCAATATTGTACAATCGTTTTTTTCTTTTTATCACCTCCAGTATATTCTGGTGCCACACACATTCATTTGTACTATCATCATAATTTTTTTTAATTTAAAATCATTATAAAGAGTTGGTGCTATATAAATTAATAAACATTAACAATTAAAACGGCTCATTCATTGCATTTTAGTTTCAGTTCAAGCTCTCCTGTATCCGGCAGTCAAAATGGAAATGTCAATTTGCGTGAATGACGCCGACAACGAGGCATGTCTTGCTCTGGTAGACAGGGACCTCTACACGTTTGGCGCAAAATCCAGCCGCTGTTTCCCTCAGCCACAGAAGAAGTGTTTGTTGCCAGGACTTGTCATCAAGAAATCTGTTCCCGACACAATGAATACGTCGTTCACTGTCACAATCACGGGACGTCACTTATCAAACAATGCAATTTCGACCATATTACCGACCGATTATATCAATATTTCGCTAGTATATGATTGTTACTGATTGGTCATATTCGTATTGCCTTCGCATTGGCCCAAGGGTAGCTGTATTGGCCTGAGGGTAGCTGTAGTGGCCCAAGGGTAGCTGTATTGGCCTGAGGGTAGCTGTATTGGTCCAAGGGTAGCTGTATTGGCCTGAAGGTAGCTGTATTGGCCCGAGGGTAGCTGTATTGGCCTGAGGGTAGCTGTATTTGCCCAAGGGTAGCTGTATTGGCCCGAAGCAAATTCGTTACACGGCATCATCAAATATACCAGTTCGTTACACGGCATCACCAAGTATACAAGTTCGTTACACGGCATCACCAAGTATACCAGTATCACTAATTCGACGAAGTCAACATTGACATCGCTGGTCAGGCCAAAATATTAAGAGAACATTCCTAGTTCTCCTCGAACGCCGTGACTATACACGTCAAGTCCAATTTAATAGTCGCCACCGCCCCCCCCCCCCCCCCCGTTAAATCTTCCTCCCGGGGTTTTCATACCCCGAGTTTACACAATTTAGACGCTACCGTTGGTGACGCTGTAATCTGCATTGGTAATTTAAGAATCGCTATTGGTTCTTGATCACTTAACCCACCACCACCTCAGTTGCTGGACACGATGTCGTCAGCAAGTATGGTGTAAAAATATTACTTCTCCTCTTGGACTGTCGCCAAGCCAGGGTTGTCCAAGGTTTAACCACTATTCATTTCCCCCTTTAAGTGACAACCATATTGCTTTAGCTCTCCCGCACTTGACACTCATCGTTACTCACCCTGTGAAACACTAACAGTTCTTGTTGATATAAAGCAGGGTGTTTCCCGTCTCACAAACCTGGTTTCCGTTAATCTCTGGATGTTAATAAAACTAACATAGATTAAATACGTTCCAAGCGATCTATCTAACTATAATCGAGCTGGCGTATGTTTGTATGTTTCTTCACGTTTCCCTCCTAGACAGATTGCACCTCGGACGCCAAACTTTCAGGGATTAATCTACGACCCCATGAATGAAACGTAACGTCTTTATTTTTTTCGAAATACCCCGTTTATCAACTGCTTTTTATGGTAAATCAGCAAATGTTCGCTACGTAAAACGTTAACTTCCAACAATCGCTGAAACCACACGCGCGGTGAATACTTCGGTACGTAAACCGCTTGAGAGTACGTAGCGCCATCTGGGCGGTTTATTTTAATTATAGTAGAAAACACACGTAGCAATTGTACATAACATCGACTAGGTTGCTTGGTGTGTATATCCCGTCCTGGGGACGGGCATTTTTGCTAGTACTACTAAATATAACATATAAATTACCTTGTACTTTACAACGTGCGTGACGCGTTTGCCGCTGAATATAATTTCCCGCGACCTGTTTACGAAGCGCCATCTATGTCAGTGAAGCGCGCATGGGATTGGTCAGTCACCGACTTGCGCCGCGCCGTTCATGTCAGTGAAGCGCGCATGGGATTGGTCAGTCACCGCCTCGCGCCGCGCCGTTCATGTCAGTGAAGCGCGCATGGGATTGGTCAGTCACCGACTTGCGCCGCGCCGTTCATGTCAGTGAAGCGCACATTGGATTGGTCAGTCACCGACTTGCGCCGCGCCGTTCATGTCAGTGAAGCGCGCATGGGATTGGTCAGTCACCGCCTCGCGCCGCGCCGTTCATGTCAGTGAAGCGCGCATGGGATTGGTCAGTCACCGACTTGCGCCGCGCCGTTCATGTCAGTGAAGCGCACATGGGATTGGTCAGTCACCGACTTGCGCCGCGCCGTTCATGTCAGTGAAGCGCGCATGGGATTGGTCAGTCACCGACTTGCGCCGCGCCGTTCATGTCAGTGAAGCGCGCATGGGATTGGTCAGTCACCACCTCGCGACGCGCCGTTCATGTCAGTGAAGCGCGCATGGGATTGGTCAACGGTCGCGACGTGCTTCCCTCGCGGTCCTGAAATAGCTGTGCGCGTTACAGGGGGAAGACTACAGAAGTTGTATTGGTGACAATGTTAACGATTTGTTTGATTATAAGAAAACGTGACCATAACAAAAAGTCTTAAAATTTGTCACAGCAACTGACAACATCTCATTGATATGCTGACCAAGTTTTGTCAAAATTACGTACCCCAGCTCTTCTAAAACTCCCCGATGTGCGATGCCCTTCAATTTGTTTTACAAAAATGGCCATGTAATCATGCGCCCACGTGGCCCATAGCAGAAGAATTCCCTTAAATCCATCCGCCTGTTAAACTCTAAAAAATGCATTATTTCACATCCAATAGACTCTACAAAGAAACCTGTGAATATGCCTGCTCCTTGCTCTTATGTCATATCATATGAATTGTTTAAATTCACATATCACAATTTAATACGCCCTACATTCGTGTGAAACAATAAACGGGAAGGTCAACTGTGGTCTTACCCCAAATAGTTTTTTTAGAAAGTGTCAAATTTTATATCACGTTGCGGCACAATGTATATGTAGACACATTATGGAACACTCCTGCTTGTCAAGTCATTATTATTTGTTTGACAGCCAAGTCTAAACAATGCCTTGCCCGTAATATTAGCTGAAAACCGGTAACATAATTTAATTATAGGTCGATTTTGACACTTCGTAAATCATAGATCATATACACTAAATTTCCAGAGCATTGCGAACCAACGAAGCCTGCTTTTTGTCTCTTTAAATATACTAATGAGTTTATTTTCAAATTAATATCCATATAATTGCTTGATTATTAACCAAAAAATGGCATAGCTTTGTAAAAAAAAAAAAAATTCACATTTAACAGGATATCGGGTAAATTCCAATGTGTCAGGCTTGTCAAATGTTATTGTTTATGTGACTGCTTTCATACTTCTAGCTGATAAGATACGACACGAACGGCTTGATTTCGATACGCCACCTTATACGTTAAACAATGTGTATCTGCTTTTACTCCTTCAACTTGAAAAGAGTATAATTGTACGTAACTTGTGGAATGTGACTCCTGTCCAAGGAAAAGTGTGTACATATTTCAACCCGCTCAACGTAAAAACGGTATATTTTTTTTACTGAGAACGTATTTAAGGACTCAGTTCGGTCAGTTATCGAGGATAGTATACTGGCAATGCATTGGGTGGCTCCCAATGCTACTACCCGTGGGGTAGTACAATTATTGAGGGATTATAGTTAACCTGCGGGTAACTAGCGCACAGACCCTTAACGGGCGGGTTGTGTTATATTTATATCTGCGCAGCTAGCACAAGTTATAAGGCGACTGATGTCACTGCACTGGGTCCCTGTCTACCACTGGGTTGCTATTTCGGGACTGCGTATGACGAGTGACGCGACCGTTGACCAATCACATGCGCGCTTCAATGACATGAACTGCGCGGTGCGGTGACTGACCAATCCCAAGCGCGCTTCTCTGACGTGGATGGCGCTTCATACGTGTTTTGACGTGCGTCGAAACTGACGCGTATCTGTGCAAACGCGTGATGGCGTTTAACGTCATAACCGAACGTTCTTGGCGAATTCGATCAATACGGTTGAACTCGCCACAATACGGATGAACTCGCCACAATACGGGTTGAACTCGGCCAATACGGAATCTGACTCTGCATTATTCAGCAATACGGCGGGAATACGGCACGCACACGCGCACGCGTATGCGCTCGCACACGCACACGCACACAATAATATTTAACAATAGAATGTAGCGGAATACAATTTATGTATTCCGGCGAAATAGTTCTTTGTTTGGAACATGACGGCAATGGCTAGATACAGGAAAATCATGCATACTTTTTAACGATTCGCTAAGTGACTGTCCATAATCATACGGCTAAAACAAATCAAATGACATCATTTCGCAATATTTAAACAGCACAAACAACTGTAGTTTAAATGTACACATATATTTTCGCAGACAATACGGAACCAACACATTGGTTGACGAACCTTCCGTGACTCAAACCGAAAACGCGTAGTGAACATTATCAATGATAATTGAGGTGATATGTGATATTCAAAATACACTTTTATATCATAGAAGTGTCTCCAGCGTAATGTTGTGTAATGATTTGACATGCTGTATGTTGTACGGACTGCTGTGTGAGGCTGAATTTGTTTAAGGCGTTCCCAGGGCACATGTATGAGGCTGACTTTGTTTAAGGCGTGCCCGGGGGCCCATGTATGAGGCTGACTTTGTTTAAGGCGTGCCCGGGGGCCCATGGTGATAGTTCGTACTTTAAACAAATATTTCAGATTCCCTGGGGATGGAGACACCCCCAAACCCCTCCCTCCGGGGATGGAGTATTACATCAAAGAAAGCCATGAGGAAGATTGACTTAAATTACATAACTCAGACCAATAGTTACGTGCAACTGTTAGCGGCGCTGTGCTTGTTTTACCCATTGTTACATGATCTACGTCAAACGTCCACCGAGCGCTTCGTGAAACCGGCAGTTGTACAAGATTTTTGTAGCGTGAAGTTGTCATTGTCATTGGCACTCACTACTAAAACTTGACGGGGCAGTGCAAGGAGTCGTTAACTTGACGGGGCAGTGCAAGGAGTCGTCAACTTGACTGGGTCGTGCAAGGAGTCGTCAACTTGACGGGGCAGTGCAAGGAGTCGTCAACTTGACGGGGCAGTGCAAGGAGTCGTCAACTTGACGGGGCCGTGCAAGGAGTCGTCAACTTGACGGGGCAGTGCAAGGAGTCGTCAACTTGACGGGGCCGTGCAAGGAGTCGTCAACTGTTGCAGTGGTTACCTTTTTGTCCCGCGCGACGCCGGACAACTCGGGAGTATTTAAAATTGATTATATATTACTACGCGACACGTGGTCAACTGTATTTCTGAATTTACTGTGCAGACGTTTGACACATTTAATATGATGTGTCCTTATATTTAACTACGTAAAAACAACACGAGTTACTGTTGTTGCTCTCCTGTTTATTCCTGTAGTCCGAGGTGAGACTGGCACCGACACCGTTCGTAGATTTTTAGTTGTATTTAAGCCAAAATAAATGTACATTCGCATATTTCGTTTGAGTGTGATGTTCGTGCTATTTCATAAATGATTCACATAAACATTTAGTGTGATTGAGCTAAAAGCGAAACAAACATCTGAACGTGTATTTTCTGGAATTGGGTGACGTGACTCGGCATTATGTTCGTATCTATCGAAGATGATCATCTGATAATACACTTCCTTGTTCGTGAGTATTCGCGAAGGCATCTAAAAATAGACTTCCGTCGTTGCATTGTTGACAACGCAACATGATTCTTTATGACGAGTGATGAGTAAGCTGACGTACAGTAGAACACGGACCACTGCGGTGACGACGATGACTGTAGAGCGACAGTCGACTAGAACCGTAGCTTGAACAGCGTCAACACGAGCACATACGCGGCCATATATTCACCAACAGTGTAAATAGCACCGTTAATTAACGCGACGACGAAGGAATGGTGCGTGTCCTGTGGATCGTTCTTTAATAATAATAATAATAATATATTTTATTTGGTATAGCGCCAGATACAAAATTGTTCGTGGCGCTTCACAACATATTAAAATACACAAAATAGTGTAAAATTGCAAAATAACAAATAAATGCATTTAAAATACTACTAGTAATATGAATTATTTAAAATAAATACAGCAATAAAATAGTGTAGAATTGCTAGATAAGGAAATAGCTAAATAAATATATTAGCTGCTACTAATAAGAATTAAAAAAAATTACTATAGCATAATAATTAAAAACTACAGCAGTAATACTAATAAATAAATGTATATGTATGATTAATAGTAATAATAAATAATATCATAATTTATTAAAATATTTGTATAAAGTAATATTTTAAGTGATAAAAAGCAATTAGTAAAATAATGTTAAATATCATGAATAAGATTACTGGAATAGTCATAATTAAACTGCTATGAGTAGATGACAATGTTCATCTGCAATATACGCTAATACGCGATACGAAACAAATGTGTCTTTAGTCGACATTTGAAGCTGGCGAGAGTGTCATAGGTTTTAATAAAGTTAGGTAAAGTGTTCCACAGAGACGCCGCAGCCACTGCGAACGAGCCGCCCCCAGCCTTGGTACGAGTGCGCTTCACTTCCAAACTGTTACTGCTGGCAGAGCGCAGTGCTCTTGCCGGTTGATATGGGCGCACGAGTTCACACAGGTACACTGGCGCTTCGTCGTGCATGACTTTGTATGTAAGTACCAGTATCTTGAAATCGACTCTGCGTGCCACGGGCAGCCAGTGACGTTCTTGTAGCAGGGGCCTGGCACTGTCGCTACGTGGACGACGCAGAATCAATCTGGCAGCCGAATTGTGTATTCGTTGCAAACGCGCAATGTTAACCACAGACGTGCCGTGTAAGAGTGCATTGCAGTAGTCAAGCCGCGATGTGATGATGGCATTGACTACGCGTTCCTTTGTGGGTTTGGTTAAAAAAAACAGCTGATTTGATTGATGTGGCGGAGGTAGAATGAGCATGCATTGACGGTTGACGTGGTGGATCTCGTGACTTTTTCCTCTTTATCACTCACTAACTCGTCGTCGCGTATCGCATGTCCTTTAACAGGGTTCCCAATGGTCCAACGACGGAGACTTACGACGTGTGGGCGTGTGCAAACCTTTCGGCTGGTCCACTTGTCGTCGTTGTCGACGAGCGAGGGGTGTCCATCGCGGTGTTGTGGGTGTACGTGGGGGAGTAGGACGAACAGTGCTGGTACTAGCCATAGTCTGTTGTATGTAAGATCTCCTGTCGACGTTACCGACCCACCCCAAGGGTAGATTGATGGCCCTGAGTTGTTGCGTAAACGGTTGCCATCCCGTAGGATCACTCTTTTTCCTCTTTCGCAACGGATCGTTCACGAGATCCACCACGTTACTTCCACGTACCGGTGCACCATCGTGTATCAATTCACCTCGCTCGGTCCACGCGATATCTTTTTTGAGACGATCCATCAATTGTCTGGCCTTGACCTGCATGACCTTGGAAACGGTAGCCACTATGTCATCAGCCTCGATGTTCCTGGCTGCTGGGGTTGCTGCTGGTACCGACTCGTCGTTCATCACGACCACGCGAGTCGGTTTTTTGTCGCGCTTATCACTCAAGACATTGTATCGTTGCAAGACCTGATTGTACAACGTTACCTTGTCCCCGTCGTTGAGATCCTTTCTATCGATGATGGCGGACATCTCGGTATCGACTCATTGCACGACCTTACCTAGGGTGTCCGTCCATGACGGCAGTGGTGAGCGAAGGGTTCCCAATACCCGCGGATCTACCAAAACCATTTCGCATGCCTGCGTCTTATGTCATTGAATTTAATATCCCTACTTAATCTGACTGCCTGGTCTTAATGATACCAAAAACTGGTGTGGAGCCTGAGCTAGTTTCTGTACATATCAGTCATAACTGAAAACATGTATGAGTGAGAAAATGGCAATCCATTTATTGAATACAGTAATCATAGGCATGGAATGCCGAAGAGCCCCTACATAGGAGTGACAATCACAATTGGTTACAAGTGCCATAGTAGGGGCGTAATTATCAAGTTGATTAGCCATACACATACATGTACAAACAGAGAGGCTGGGGTACTCGATCCCCCACCTCCCACGGTACGAGGGAGACCACCCCTCCCCAGGCGAAGCGCCAGGCATAACTAAGCAATTAATGTTCCAGTGTTAAACAACATGCGTTAAAAGGCCACACTTCCCGCAAATATGCGTTGAAAGACACAACTGAGAACACATTCCAGGGACAGCACCTCACGAGCAGCTGGACCAAGCACCTCCCGCCTCACGATCAGCGCCAGGTCCAACCACGAGACGAGCCGCCCTGAAACAACACAACTTTTTTTTGGCAGACAAAAATTCAACAATGAGAGTTTAGTTATGGCTTCTTGATTGGTGAAGCAAATGATTTAATTCTAATGTATCAAATGAGGTGGAGCGCAGTCGACCCATTGGCTTAATTTGCTCGGTGCTGAACCCCCTTTTCGCAGCCCAAGTTGTGGCACCAATGCGAAAGGAATGAGGTGAAATCTGTTTAGCGTCCAGCTTTGCAGCTGTTGCCGCCTTCCTCAACATGCTAGAGAAATATGACCGAGACAAAGGAACCTTGTTCGAAAACCTGAACAAGGGCCCACCATCACGGCCCCGTAATTTGACATACTCTTTCAGCAACATGTGGGGACATGTGCTGCCACCTGTGGGTTGAATATCTAATTTGAAAGGGCGGCCTGTACTGTGTTTATAAGACAAAAAAGTGAGTTTGATCTTTGACTTTGTTACATGACATTGACTCATGTTAATATTATGATCCCCTTTTGTTACCTCACTGATCCGGAGAAAAGCAAAGAACATTAATGCGACCATGGCTTTGAGCAAAGCGAGAGTGAAAGAAGTGCACCCAGTTGCTGACAGTGCTTTAAGTAATTTCTTCAAATCATGTGTAGAGAGAGGACTACGCGTATCTATACTCGGACGGTGTTTAGCAGCGCCACGCATGTGTTTAGTGACAAGGTAGTTGGATGTTCGGTCAGTGAAACCTGTTGATTTATGGACATCCGCAATAGCCGCTAAATATGTACGAATTGTACTTGGTGGCTTTCCTTCCTTGCAAAGTGCTTCACAGAAACATCTAACAAGATAGGAAGAAGCAGGGAGAAATTGCTGCTTGCCTTCTGTAAGGTGTCGACAGAAATTAACAAAATATTGCCAGTTGCTGCGATACCTTGCTCTAGTGCGTGTGGTATTGGCCCGATCAATAGTGGCTATTGATGCTTTCCCCAAGGCAGCCAATGAGTACGAAGTGGCACCTTGTCTGGAGCAAGTGTCGGCTGTACTGCCTTCCTGTAACCAGGAGATATGATCCGCTACCACATTCGTCTTACCCGGAATGTATTTTGCTCGAAAGCAAATGTTGTGCGACATACACAAGACAACGAGCTCTCGAATGAGATCCATCAAGCTAACATCCCTTGCTGTTTGCTTGTTTATCACATCTACCACAGCAGAGTTATCGGAAAGGAACAAGATTCGGCGATTTGCGAATGTCCAGCAATGCAGAGCTAAATAATGGGTAACAGCTCCTTAACAGAGATATGGACTGCTGACCAATTTACCGGGAAATTAACTTGTAACCACTCATTTCCATAGACTGCACCAAACGCAAAACCGCTGGCATCTGTTGTAAGGTGAAGGACATCTGATGAAGTCCAGACAACTGGCAAGAAAGACATGGTACCATTAAAATGTTCCAGAAATTCCAACCAGGCCTTGATATCCTTCCGTGCTTCGCGGTTAAGCCGAATCAAGTGGTTGGGGTTGGACTTGCCTAAAGTTAGGTTTATGAGGCGACGACAAAATGTTCTGCCAGGCGAAATGATTCGGCAGGAAAACTGGAGGGACCCAACCAAGGACTGGACCTCACGCAGTGAAGCGTTTTTTGCGTTTAGACATTGCAATGAGCTTGGCGCGAAGCGCTGACAGTTTATCCTGGGGAAGCTGAATTGTCTGTGCTACAGAATCTACTTCAATTCCATGAAGGACAACTCTGGAAGTTGGTAACACCGTTTTGGAGTGTTTAATGGGAATGTTAATCATACGACAGATTTCAAAAAACCTATCCAGATATAACTGGCAACGTGAAATGGTGTTTCCGCAAAAGATAAAGTCATCAATAATGTGGCTGATGTGCAAAATCTTTGCTTTATGTACACATATCCATTGCACTGCTTGTGAAAATGACTCAAACGTCTGACACGACGTACTGCATCCCATTGGCAGACACATGTCAAAATAGAATTGTCCTTTAAACTTGAAACCTAGCAGGCGATAATCAAGGGGAGATATGGGAATGATCCTGAAAGCATCCTTGATATCTGCTTTAGCTACTAAACACCCTTTTCCCAATTCCAGCATAATGCGAATACAATCATCAAGCATCTCGAATGAAACGGATGAAAATTCTGGAGCAATGTGAGAATTGACTGAATTTTCTTTGGGATAGCTTAAATCATGAATGAGACGAAAATCCGCTGGTTCCTTTTTTGGAACTAAACCTAAAGGTGAGAAAACCATGTTGTATAGAGGGGGATTCTGGTAGGGACCAGCAATTCTACCAAGCGCTTTCTCTTTGTCAAGCTTAGTCTGAACGATGGATAAATTGTCATTGACAGATTTGTGATTTTCATAAAGACCTTTCCGGGGATCAATGTCAATGGATGAATTAATCCTAAAGCCAGATTCAAAACCCAAGATGAGAGATGTCTTTGATCTGCAATCATAGCCTTGTAACATATATTCGAGAACATTGTGTTTGACAGGTGTAGGCAGGACATGACCTGTATTTACAGGTTCATATTTTGTTGGTTGATGTGGCTGTGAAGGGCTTTTTACTCTGGGCTCTACAGGTTGACAGACCGTGGCCCGGGCGTTTACACTTGGAGCATAAGTGGCTGTAACGGCAATTTGGTCGTGATCAGTTGCCTTTGTTGAAGGCAAAACAAAAACGGGGCGCATTTTCACCCCGTCTACCTGCACGAAAGGGCTTCTGTGCACGTTTCCTTTTACTCTCACAATATGATTGACATTGTTCATAGAGGTCATATTGGAAATCATCCCATGCTACCCCCTCTGGGAGCCTCTGTAGGCGGAACTGGCCATCATATTCTATTGCCACGTCCGACCCTTTCCGCTGTGCGATTGTTTTAACATGCTTCATGTAGGATATTAACTGATGGCCTTCCATGGGGAACCTGCGGGCCCTAACCGCTGAATAAATCATGAACAGTTCCAGCCACTCGTCAATCTCGGTGACCGGAACCACCTCCTGCTTAGTTTTGTCTTCGCCTAATGCGCTTGGGTCAACGTTAATATCTAAAATGTGCGACCTTCGCAGACAACGTATAGGCATATAATCAGTAGAAATTTTTTTTTCTACTGTCGACTTAGGGAGACCATCCCCTACTTCCCCATACGCCATGCGCATGGACATCTTATTTTTCTTTCTGTCAATTATGCCTCTGCGGGCGCGTCGCTCGAAGGTCGCCTCTCCGTGATATTCGTCCCGATCGCTCTCGCTCGAGTCGTCCGACGTCGAGGGTCTGCGTTTGCGGGACGCTCCTTGGTCTGACGAGGCCGACGTCGACGGAATTGCCTCGTTCCCGGTTTGCAAGGCCTTGAACCCTTGCGCGATCTGGGTTGAGATGACCGACATCAGTGTCGCGTACAAAGCCGGGTCGACGGTAGGTGGCTGCACAGGTGGAGACTCCTCCTCCATCGACGCCTCATCCGCTGTCTTCGCCCTTGTGGCTTTCGGCATACTGCAAACCAAAGGCATGTATCAAGCCACAAACCGACCAGCATATAGCTTGCTGGCCGGTCCCCCCCTCACCGCCTACACCATTCCCTGGTTCAATGGTCACTCAAGCGCCTTCGAAGGGAGACAAGAAGTATACCTAGGCAGCAGGGGGGGGGGAGCTGGCGAACTGCAACGCCCTAAACTGAAGATAAATGGAAAAAGCACCCATATATCTCCAATGTATCTCCGCACCGGAGGACCAACTATGAAAAAAGGAAATGTTACATATATGCATATATTCAATACATCTCCGCACCGGAGGGAAAACATTTCACACATATACAATTCATCTCCGCACCGGAGGACCAAATGTGGACAAAGGGAGTCACACATATTCAATTCATCTCCGCACCGGAGGACCAAATGTGGATAAAAGGTGAAAAACACACACATGTTCAATGCATCCTGCGTTTCTACAAACTCGCCGTCTCATCCATTGCCGCGTTTGTACATGTGATGTGATGACGTGAATGTGACGACGTGAATGTGACGACGTGAATGTGATGACGTGAATGTGACGACGTGAATGTGACGACGTGATGTGATGACGTGAATGTGACGACGTGAATGTGATGACGTGAATGTGATGACGTGAATGTGATGACGGGAATGTGATGACGTGAATGTGATGACGTGACAGTGATGACGTGAATGTGAATGTGGTGACATGATTTTGAAGACGTGAATGTGATGACATGAATACGATGACGTGAATGACGCTAACGAATGAAGATATGATACCACGGGTAGGGACCAGTATGTGTGATGACGTGAATGACGCTAACGAATGAAGATATGATACCACGGGTAGGGACCAGTATGTGTGATGACGTGAATGACGCTAACGAATGAAGATATGATACCACGGGTAGGAACCAGTATTTCTATAGCCAAACGAGAAGTAATCGATGGCAGCATCGTTAAACCAAATCTACCACAAGTGACCTAAATCCGAAGCAGACCCACGGGTAAAAAATACAGTTCGCTATAATATACAACGCCTGACAGTATCGCTGTAACTGTCTGTCGTGGCTGTCTGACAACAGACACAGCACACGCTAACGAAAGAAGATATGATACCACGGATAGGGTCTAGTATTTATATAGCCAAACGAGAAGTCATCGAGTGCGCAGGTTCAATTTAGTTAATAGCAATGAAGTTGAGTTGATATATTAGCAATGCATAACGGTAGTGTATAGATCGTACTTTCCCGAGTTAAAGCCGAGTACGGGGAGCATAACCCTATCCTAACGGCGAGTATAGGACTAGGTGTTTACAAATAGATGTCCATTTGGTGAGCGGACATTACCAGACTACAAGCTCTCGTGACGTAGGGTTATCTATTAGTAGGCGCGGCCCATGAAATAAAGATGTTGTGTGTTCAATAAGGTTTTCCTTGTAAATCACTGATGTAATATGCTGGGTTGTAGTTACAAATGGTTATGTTTTATTAGCACGTATAGGTGCAAATGCCCAAAACCATGACTTTGTTTCGCTTTAACTCTATGTGGAATTGTTTTCGTTTTCTGTATGAAGTAGAATATAATTACCTGTCATTAAAGTGGTGCTTCACAAAATATATTCGTATCAGAGTGAAATGAAAACTGGGCTAAGTGGATTTTTAGAGAATGTACATGCATTACGGTAAAACAATAATCAGGGAATATGTATATGTATGTCTCAAATATTTGTGGAGTCTGGAAAATAATATATAACGTATAATTTATTTATCGCAACTATGACAAGAACTCACTGAGTCGATCCAGAATTCATTCTTAAAGAAAGCAATCGGCGGTCGCCGAAACTCTGCTTCCAGTACCAAAAAAACTCTAGCTTCTTGCGAAGATGGGGAGACCATTTCACCCACTGCCTCTGGTGATGAACGTGACTTTTGTCAGTTCTGACGACCAACACAAACTAGTTCCCAAATGTTGATCACATGTGTTGGGAACCTGTATATTTTAACTATGCAGGCGGCACGCACAACCTGCTCATGTCACGTGTTTTCCATCACGTGTCCCTTGAGTTTGATGCGGGACTGATGTCATCGGCTTGATGGACAACGGAGCCAGCTCATGAGATCGACTTGGACAATGGTCAAACTGATCTATCATTTTGCACCGACCACCCATTTATGTTTTTCATTATCAACGAACAGACGGGTGCCATCTTGGCGATGGGCAGAGTGCTAAGGCCAACACTCGCCTACTAGTCCGTCTTTGGTTCGTATTCACTGAGGTCAACTGTGATCTACTAGTCCGTCTTTTGTCCGCATATTCACTGCGGTCAACAGTGATCTACTAATCCGTCTTTGGTCCGTATATTCACTGCAGTCAACTGTGATCTACTAATCCGTCTTGTGTCCAAACTAACCGCAACCGACACTGCTCTATTAGTCCGTCTTTGGTTTGCATTCACTGTGTATGTGAAGTTGGCTGATCGGTCCGTCTTTCGTCCGTAGTTGACCGGAATGCACACGAGTAATGTACTGCTACTGAGGTTGGAACATAGTCTCACTTCGGCCTGAAACCAGCTATGTAGGTATTGATTCAACCATAAATATACACTAATTTCGAAGTCCACGCAAATATTTATGTATAGGACGTGCATCAATGTGTGATAATAAGCTGATATTCTCTCTGGTTTCAGCGAAACGCTGCAGTGCACATTGCAAGTACGGGATGTGTACATGCCAGGATACAAGATACGACTACGACTACCATCACAGTTCTTGTAATGTGTGTTGTTGCTGCCAGTGCACATTGCAAGTACGGGATGTGTACATGCCAGGATACAAGATACGATTACGACTACCATCACAGTTCTTGTAATGTGTGTTGTTGCTGCCAGTGCACATTGCAAGTACGGGATGTGTACATGCCAGGATACAAGATACGACTACGACTACCATCACAGTTCTTGTAATGTGTGTTGTTGCTGCCAGTGCACATTGCAAGTACGGGATGTGTACATGCCAGGATACAATATACGATTACGACTACCATCACAGTTCTTGTAATGTGTGTTGTTGCTGCCAGTGCACATTGCAAGTACGGGATGTGTACATGCCAGGATACAAGATACGATTACGACTACCATCACAGTTCTTGTAATGTGTGTTGTTGCTGCCAGTGCACATTGCAAGTACGGGATGTGTACATGCCAGGATACAAGATACGATTACGACTACCATCACAGTTCTTGTAATGTGTGTTGTTGCTGCCAGTGCACATTGCAAGTACGGGATGTGTACATGCCAGGATACAAGATACGATTACGACTACCATCACAGTTCTTGTAATGTGTGTTGTTGCTGCCAGTGCACATTGCAAGTACGGGATGTGTACATGCCAGGATACAAGATACGATTACGACTACCATCACAGTTCTTGTAATGTGTGTTGTTGCTGCCAGTGCACATTGCAAGTACGGGATGTGTACATGCCAGGATACAAGATACGATTACGACTACCATCACAGTTCTTGTAATGTGTGTTGCTGCTGCGAGTGCACATTGCAAGTACGGGATGTGTTCATGCCAGGATACAAGATACGATTACGACTACCATCACAGTTCTTGTAATGTGTGTTGCTGCTGCGAGTGTGACCGACGTGGCTTCGCTAAATGCTACCAATACTTCAAATACGGCTCCAGAAGGTATTAAGCAACCGGCAAATCCTGATTCGGGTTGTGGCTGCTTATTACTGAGAACGGCCATGTTGAAAATATAGAATTCGGAAGAGTTGTATCGATCAATAAATCCGTATCCTGGAATATTTCGTTGTATTTTGCGTATATTATGTTTAATGCATCAATTGTTTCATGAGGAAATTTTTGATAAAGTGCCACATCAAAGATTACTACTTAAACTAAAATGAATTGGAAGATGGTATGAAAAGAAAGGTACTACAATGTGCAGATGACTAAGAAATAGAAAGAAAATAAAACTTATAAATGATGGAGATAAACAATATTTACAAGTTGATCCAGACAAATTAATGAAATGGTCAAAAAATGGCAGATTTTATTCGACTTTGGGAAATATACTTACACGTACGCACGCACGCCCGCACGCACGCAAGCACGGACGCACCTACGTACGCACGCAACCACGCACGCAGGCACGCACGTGAGCAAGCTCGCAAGTACGTAAGTGCTGACATGAAACATTCAGAGCAGTGTGCAATTGCAACTTCATATGGTAGTACAACATAATAAAAACATAACATAACATAACATAACATAATAGCTGTTGCACTAAGAGAAAAAGGCAGACATAGGTAGTTTGTGTTGGTGACTAAGAAATGGAAAGAAAATAAAAAAACTTTTAAATGATGGAGATAAATAATATTTACAAGATGATCCAGACAAATTAAAGAAATGGCCTAACGAAAATGGCAGATGTTATTCGATTTTGGGAAATATACCTAAACGCACGAACGCACGCGCGTACGCAAGCACGAACGCACGCACGCACACACTCTACCAGGCACGCAAGCACGCACGCACGAACGCACGCGAGCAAGTAGGCTAGGTTTATTATTATATAGGTCTTTTTTAGCGCTACGATGTTGCTATAACGTAGCTTTTTCCCTGAAACAATGTCTATGGATAGTTACAATGTCACTGCAGTGTAGCTAGTGTTACTTTGTAATGCTATATATTGATGTTTCTATATATAAAACACCTCTATGGAATAATAAGAAAAAAATACAAATTGAAAAGTATTCCAAATTACTACGTGCGTCCAGCGCATTTGTACGCATAATTATTATCTTTCCGATGACGTAGAAATCAAAATGATTCCATTTATACTGACTCTCCTGGACGGGACACTAGTCCATCGCAGGTACCTTCCAAACAGTGTTTGTACTCATTTGCAGCTGAGTAGACTGAGGCAAAGTAGGGTAAACGAAATTGCCTAAGCTTCGAAAACGAACCCGTGCCCAGTGTGGGTCTTGAACTCACAACCCTCGAATTTAGAGTCCAACACCTTAACCACTAGGCCACGGCTGCCCCCTTCTTTAATCCTGACATTTGCTAAATTGCTCTGACCTCAGAGGTCAACGTAATTAGGGAACTGAGTGGGAGCCCTGGGAACCCTGGATTGGCCAGCTCCAAGAGTTCAAATGTTTAACTTACGAACTGGGCAAGGAAGTGCTGGCAGATGTCACATTGTCCAGGGGTTGAGACGGTAGATGGCTTAACAAGTTGACCAACGGTAAAGCGAATTGGGTATTTAAGCAATCACAGCGCCTATTGTGACGACGTCTGAATGTGGTAAGCTGATAGTGTAAGTGCACTGGAAGCGCGTTTCCAAAGGGCGGGCAAGACTATTTAAAATTCACACTCATGTGTGTAGTCATGCCTAATTTTAGGCATTCAAATTTTCAGGCGGCGGGAAGTACCTGCTTTAAATTTATAATTCCAAATTTGCGGTCAGAATTTACTTGTCAAGTCTTCTAGACGTTAAGAGTCTATACATTTTACGTGATGTTTACATTAAATACTTTTCTTTACGGTTTACGGTGATATATATCTTCAATGTTTCTTTTCATTGTCATCATGAGTGATTATATTGCTACTGTGTACGTAGCCGTCTGATTTACACGATTAAAATCTTTTCGAAACTGGAGAACAAAGCGTTGACTACACTTATGTAGTAATATATGTACTGATTGGTCGATTGAGTACAGAATCAATTATAAATCTTGACCTGGCGAGCGCATAGAAGACGGACAATTAAAACACATCTGCATATGTGAGAAATGCCTCCCGGACCTTTGCGTGCGGCCCCGAAGAAGATACGATGGGGAGGCATATATCGTACAGCATGAATATTATTTTTCAATTTGAACCGGTATTTATTTGTGAGTGAAAATCATGCCAACATTTGTCGTTGATACACATGATTTGTAAAAAAGAGTTAACACATTTTAACAAGATTTGCCATCCAAGCGAAAGGCCGAGATGACAAGTGGACAAGGAAGTGAAGGAAGGCTTACAGAGAGTCCAACAATGTTCATCTACGTGTCAACCCCCTCTTGGGATACGTGTCAACCTTGTTTTTAAACATATTCACGCAGTTAAACAATCCGTAGAAAATTGGTTACATTAATTTATTATCCTCTGTGAGAACGAGTATTTCTTGATATCCAATCTACACTGATCCTTTACTCAAATAGAGTGCGATCAGTTAGCGCGTTTTCGGCACTTCACACGACGGTGTTGCCATTTGTCGAGTTCCGTGTGGGTTTTTTATGTTAATTTGTTGTGTTAATGGTCATTTTGTAGCTGTTTGTTAATTGTCATTCTGTAGCTGTATGTTAATTAGACGCAGGTACACTGCCGCCTAATGTAGCACAGTTGCACCGTGTGTGAGTGCGGGCGGGCGGGCGTGCGTGTCTATATATACACACACACACACGCACACACACACAGATATATATCAAAACGGCGAATCAAATTGGTGGCCGGTAAAACACATTTGAATCAGCTACAAATTTACGAAAGTTGAGTGGTGGAGGACGCTTCCCGCTTTCCCTGATGTTTCCCGCTTTTCCATGAGTAGATGTTGACGCCTGTGCATTACATAAAATGTCTACAAACATGACATGTCTAGCTGCGAGAAGCATCAAGGAACCCGATTGACAACTTGTAATACAACACTTGATAAGATCTAGACACGAGCCGTCAGATGATGGACTTTAGTTGAATGTGCCAAAGTAAGATCACCAGATGCGACAGAGCATGACCAACAGGTCTATTGAAGAACTACGTAGCCCTCTGGCTGTCTCTGCGTTGTGGAATTTACAGGGATAACCTTATAACACGAACCTTTTACATGGTACATAATTGTTGATAACGTTAATTGTGTCACTAAGACGCCAGCAGCTTCTTAAATCTATGCGAGTGTCATCTGACGGCGAGTTAACTTGACTCGATGACGTGTCATGTTTGCTGGGGAAAGGGGAGTGTGGACGGAGGTTGGGAGGAGCGTATATGTGGGAAGTATATGAACGAGGAAGGGAGACGTGAAAGACCCGGATAAGTAAGGAGGTATCACATGTATAAGTTACTTGATGAACCTATCACAGATGCTTATGGACGGGAGGACAAGAAATACGCAATATAGCCACTTTCTATTTTAATCTCAAGAAGTAACTGTATTCAGCCAGTCAGGTTGGAACGTTCGAAATGTCGCACGTTTGGCAGTGAGATGTTGCAGCGGATTCGAAGCCGCGCAGGTATATTGATGGGGACATTCCGGAAACATCGATATGCATATTTTTACATGGCAAAAACTGCAATTTTTTAGGATAGGCGTGTTTGCGACTTAATTAAAGCAGTTGGAGGTATGTGATTTTGATAGCTTGTTCAGAATATTAACGACATTTTGGCGGTGGCTGATTTTTTTATAGAATTTTTGATGGTCTAGTTTTATTATAATCAGACAAAACGTAAACATGGCCACCAACGCACTGTGGCCTGACCTCTGCAGCGGTAGTTTGATGTATTCAATTTACGTGACAGACGTGACATCGCTGCTGAGGGAGGGAGGGAGGGAGGGAGGGAGGGCAAGACCAAGCTTGGTCACTGTCGTGGGAGCCACCGACAGAGCAACAACATCTGAAGCAGCAGTTCACAAGAATAAATGGTCCGGACAGTTACAAGATGTATCTCCCTTCACTTCCCTCCTCACCACTCTCACTCGCCCTCCATCCTCAGTCTCGCTCTCCCACTTCCCCCTCCCTCCCTCTTACTCTCCCTGCATCCTTTCCTCCCCCTCTGTCTCTCACTCTCACCTTCCGTCCCCCTCCCTCTCTCCTTCCATTCCTCCTCTGTGTCACTCACTCACTCTCTCCCTCTCCCTCCCTCCTTCCATCTCACTTGCTCTCTCCCCCTCCCCCTCTCTCACTCCCTTCCTCCGTCCATCCCCTCTCTCGCTCTCTATCCCCATCCCTCTTCCCGCACCTCCCATTCCCCTCTCTCTTCCT
This sequence comes from Lamellibrachia columna, assembly GCA_963662155.1. Taxonomy (NCBI): domain Eukaryota; kingdom Metazoa; phylum Annelida; class Polychaeta; order Sabellida; family Siboglinidae; genus Lamellibrachia; species Lamellibrachia columna. The sequence goes on from OY759261.1 coordinate 18,450,102, forward strand.
TCCTCTCCCTCCCCCTCTCTCACACTCCCTCCCTCTCTCTCTCTCTCTCACTCTCCCTCCGCACCCCTCTCTCTCTGCTTTATAGTAAAATGTTGCATGTAATACAGTGTGAGAGAGAGAGAGACGGGGAATGAGGGGGGAGAGAGAGGGAGAGGGGAAGAGAGAGGGGGGAGAGAGAGAGAGGGGGGGAGAGAGGGGGGGGGAGAGAGAGGTGAGAGAGACACGGAGATGATAGAGTGAGAGTGGGGAGGGATGGAATGGGAGAGAGTGTTTCAGGGAGTGAGTATGAGAGGGGGAGGGAGGAAGGGAGGGAGGGAAGGAGAGAGACAATAGTGGGAGGAGAGAGAGGGAGGGAGGCTCTATTGTGTTCACATCACAAAAATCACAGCACCTGAAGTTTGCTTGTAAATGCTTCAATAATGTTGAGACTGGACACTGAAATGTCATGTCAATAAACGACAACAGGTTCAGAATACACTGAAACAAGAAAGACTCTGGCAGTTTTTAATCCAGTAATTACTATTGGTGATAATTATGTAGATTAGGTTGATATTTGCATAGATATTCATATCACATTTCAGTGAACAGCAGATGACAATACTGACATCTGGTGAGTAGAAAGCTAACTATATATTGTTAACTCGCGCAGTGCAACCATCACATGAATAGATATCTGGAATTTACCGGAATAACCTTATGACACGGACGTTTTACATGGTACATAATTGTTGATAACATTGATATTGCTACTTCGATGCCAGCATCTTATTAAATCTACGCGAGCGTCATATGACAGAGCCTTAGGTTGACTCTATGCCGCATCATGTTTGCTGGGGAAAGGGAGTGCAGTTTGAGGTAGTGTGTATAATGTATAAAAACGGAAATTTGATTGAAAGATAAAGCATGTTATATCACTGCATCAGTTAACACATCAGTAGTTGTCATGAAGAAAGATCAACAAAAGGTGACAATGTCATTAAAAACAATGAAGGCAAGTTGCCACAATGTCATGACATATGGTGAATTTTTGTCACATTTTTTAATGTACACATTTTTATATTAGATACAGTATTATAATTTAATTATCTTCATAATTATATTTTGGTACTCTACATCCACTTTGGTAAGGAACAGTCCATACGCGAACACTTCACCCACCGAATAATTACTTATAGCACCATTGCAGATCAGGAGAGTATGCTCGGTCAGCAGAGATCTGGGGATACCCGTCACCATGTTCGATTTGCAAATCATATTCCAAGGTGTCCAGTGCTGATGTTGGAGAATTCCCTAAACGTAAGAGCTCCAGTGTCGTTGTTTGTGTATCTGCACAAACGTCACGATGGCGCACTGCATTTGCACTTTCCATCTCATGGTTGTGTGTTCAGTGAAGTGTGACTGTCATGGGATACCCAGCAAGGACTGACCAATCGGTTGTATGTTCAGTGAAGTGTGACTGTCATGGGACACCCAGCAAGGACTGACCAATCGGTTGTGTGTCCAGTGAAGTGTGACTGTCATGCCATGCCCAGCAAGGACTGACCAATCGGTTGTGTGTCCAGTGAAGTGTTACTGTCATGGCATGCCCAGCAAGGACTGACCAATCGGTTGTGTGTCCAGTGAAGTGTGACTGTCATGGCATGCCCAGCAAGGACTGACCAATCGGTTGTGTGTCCAGTGAAGAGTGACTGTCATGGCATACCCAGCAAGGACTGACCAATCGGTTGTGTGTCCAGTGAAGAGTGACTGTCATGGGATACCCAGCACGGACCTGCCAATCAACTGACCTGTTCAGATCAATTCCCAAGTCATAAAAATAATCAGTTGACCTGTTCAGATCAATTCCCAAGTCATAAAAATAAGACTGTGAACTGTGTTAAGAAACTGATGCGATTCAAACAACTTTTTTGATTAGTCTACCAACACAACTTTAGAGTTGTTTGAAGGAAACTTGCTATTAGCACCGGTGTCGTAATAGCATATATAGCTTGTTGGGCAAATGTTTACTTGCATTATAGGTACATATAAGAACACATTTATCAATATAGTGGGTGTGTATAATAGTGATTATTGATGAAATGTCAAATACATACATGCATGCATGCATGCATGCATGCATGCATGCATGCATGCATGTATGTATGTATGTATGTATGTATGTATGTTAGCATGCATGCATGCATGCTAACACACACACACACACACACACACACACACACACACACACACACACACACACACACACACACACACACACACACACACACACACACACACACACACACACACACACACACACACACACACACACACACACACACACACACACACACACACACACACACACACACACACACACACACACACACACACACACACACACACACACACACACATACTTTATCATTTCCAAAATGAGCAAATGTTGGGTTTCAATTCAACCAACTCATATGACAACAGGTCATAATACTATAATTATTACCGATTATGTCCACAAGATTTCTGTAGTCTTTTCACTACAATGGTCTTTGTGCTCAGACAGGAGGTATTCCTTTATCCTTTTTTGTTGTCCGCAGTAGAAGATGTTGCTCTTGTCTGATGCTGGCAGCGTAGATCAACCTGAATATTACATAATACAAATGTTTACTTCAGACTAGTTACAACATAACACATCTTTACATTGGGTCTCACATTATCAGCCTCAGGTAACAAGGGCTTTAAAGCTCTATGCAACTGTGAACAAAATCACATGTAAGGAACACATTTCCCATATTAATTAAAGTGCACATTTACGTAGGCACTGCAAGTTGCCATTGACAACTTCACTACTGATGGCTGTGTATGGTATAGTATAATCCCATACAACTTGACACAACACACGCTGCACATCTGTATTTAAACTGAACCATGGACTAGTTTCTGAGAATCAAATAAATCTATTAACAGATGTTGCAATATTATAGTTATGCAAATTCAGTGGGGTGGTTACTGCCTTAGATGGGGTGGTCATTGCCTTAGATGGGGTGGTCATTGCCTTAGATGGGGTGGTCATTGCCTTAGATGGGGTGGTCTCTGCCTTAGATGGGGTGGTGACTGCCTTAGATGGGGTGGTGACTGCCTCAGATGGGTTGGTCACTGTCTTAGATTGGGTGGTCACTGTCTTAGATGAGGTAGTCATTGCCTTAGATCGGGTGATCACTGCCTTAGATGGGATGGTTACTGCCTTAGATGGGGTGGTCACTGCCTTAGATGGGTTGGTCACTGCCTCAGATGAGGTGGTCACTGCCTTAGATGGAGTGGTCACTGTCTTAGATGGGGTGGTCACTGTCTTAGATGAGGTAGTCATTGCCTTAGATCGGGTGGTCACTGCCTTAGATGGGGTGGTGACTGCCTCAGATGAGGTGGTCACTGCCTTAGGTGGAGTAGTCACTGCCTTATATGGGGTGGTGACTGCCTTAGATGGGGTGGTCACTGCCTTAGATGGGGTGGTCCCTGCCTTAGATGGGGTGGTCACTGTCTTAGATGAGGTAGTCATTGCCTTAGGTGGGGTGGTCACTGTCTTAGATGGGTTGGTTACTGCCTTAGATGGGGTGGTGACTGTCTTAGATGGGGTGGTGACTGCCTTAGATGGGGTGGTGACTGCCTTAGATGGGGTGGTGACTGCCTTAGATGGGGTGGTCAGTCTTAGATGGGGTGGTCACTGTCTTAGATGAGGTAGTCATTGCCTTAGGTGGGGTGGTGACTGTCTTAGATGGGTTGGTTACTGCCTTAGATGGGGTGGTGACTGTCTTAGATGGGGTGGTGACTGTCTTAGATGGGGTGGTCACTGCCTTAGATGGGTTGGTCACTGTCTTAGATGAGGAAGTCATTGCCTTAGGTGGGGTGGTGACTGCCTTAGATGGGTTGGTTACTGCCTTAGGTGGGGTGGTGACTGCCTTAGATCGGGTGGTGACTGCCTTAGATGGGGTGGTTACTGCCTTAGATGGGGTGGTCACTGCCTTAGATGGGTTGGTCACTGTCTCAGATGAGGTGGTCACTGCCTTAGGTGGAGTAGTCACTGCCTTAGATGGGGTGGTGACTGCCTTAGATGGGGTGGTCACTGCCTTAGATGGGGTGGTCCCTGCCTTAGATGGGTTGGTTACTGCCTTAGGTGGGGTGGTCACTGCCTTAGATGGGGTGGTCACTGCCTTATTGACTGTGTACTAAATCAGAGAGGTGGTCACTAAATGATGTACCTTGTACTAAGGTTGGTGGACAGCCACTAACTTACTGACTTGGGCTGGACTCAATTATAATTGTCAAATACAAAGCATTACACACAAGTTATATTACAATTGCAAACCTTAAAACAATTCACTAGAATGCTTCTTACTTATTTAATATCTTCGCTCAAGGTAGAACATAGGGCCACAATACTTCAAAAAGGGTTAATTGCAATAGTTCTTTGGTGGAGTATGACTATACTCCTTTATAAAAAAGATTACATGTGCCATCGTTGCTCATCTTAGTCAGTGTTTTGGCTGAATTCATCCAGTCTTGCTGCCAGGAATGGTTTCAATTACAATGATCAATTTAAAATAAAAACATTAAAATTATGCAATTTCAATAGCTGGTACTTGGAAAGGCATGATTTTGATTGCTAGAAGACAGGCGTGTATAAAAACATTGATCGTGGGATCAATTGACGATGGAAGTACAACACGTAGTTTTATAATATAAATTAGAGTCTGAACAATGACGTATCCATGACAACAACAACAATGATGTATCCATGGCAACAAGTATGTAAATTGTTAAAGAATTACGGTTTCAGGAAAGAATACAGCGTATCACCAATAATGCTTACTTATATTAACAGAAATCATAATGCTACCACCAGAATGCAAAAGTCGGCTGATCTGATGTTTTAATAAGTTTGAGCATGATTGAGCATGTATTGGCCTAGATACGTGATTGAGCATGTGTTGACCTAGATACGCGATTGAGCATGTGTTGGCCTAGATATGTGATTGAGCATGTGTTGGCCTAGATACGTGACTGTTTCAGTGCACAGCATGTGTTGTACTTATGTTCACAATCTCATGATTTCGCCTTTATATTACACTCCAGAAGCGCCACATGTTATTTCGGGTAGCCTCTATTAGAACCCTATTACTTACCTGGTGCCCAGGTTGCTGGGGCAGCCACTGCATTGCTGGTGCTGATTTTGTGAGCATATTTAACGAGTTCCTCTGAAGACGTCCGCTGTTCATTTGAATGCTTGATCAACTCGTTTCTGCTTAGCCTGGTAAATGACAATAGCCCGCAAACAGTATAAACTTTGAAAGAGAGTAAACAACATGTCGGACATGCAATTTTTGGAATTAAAAAAGGTAAAGGTATGTTCTTAGCCCAGCATCTAGTCCTTGGGACTGGTAAAAACACTTTACACTTCACCCCAGCAGGCCTGCTCATTCATGCTTGATTTCTCTGGGAAGCTTTCAGCCCCTCTGCAATTAATAACAGTTTGCAGGCATTAAGGTCCCTCCTCAATTTGATTATCTAATATCCAATACGACAAGCTGCACTTTTGTTGAGATTTGTTACTTAGTTTTGTGTGTGAAATCAACGGACAAACTATTAAATTATTTTTCACTGGATACGGTCAAAATTTGGGAAAAAATGATCTGGCCCTATATACTATAACATCAAGCTATATACTATGACATCAGGCTATATGCTATGACATCAGGCTATAATACTATGGCATCAGGCTATATGCTATAACATCAGACTATATACTATAACATCAGGCTATGTACTTCATCATCAGGTTATATACTTTAACATCAGGCTATATACTTTAACATCAGGTTATATACTATTACATCAGGCTATATACTGTAACTTCAGGCTATATACTATCAGGGAGTTTAACCTGGGTTAAACTGGTTTTGTCCAGCCAGGTGGTTTAACCCAGGTTAAACCTGCATTTTACTAGTTTAACCCGGGTTAAACCTGGGTTAAACTGGGCTTTACTTTGAGAACTGAGGATGATATTAGTGGGGAGACATTCTCAATATTAATACAGGTGGCATGTGGATTAATGGTGGTTTAACATTGGTGTCATATTATTGATAAAAGATGAAAAATGCTCTTTAAATAAGTTTGTCAATGTGTCTACCTATCACTGTATGATAATCATGCTGTTGGTGTGTTCTGTTATTGATTGAAACAACTTTTATGCAATAACCAACACAAGTCTGATGTAGTAGAGATTGAAAAGGGCCAAATAAATGACGTTTTATTGCAAAGTGGACTGCTTATCACGCAGCCACTTTGGGAAGCACATTAACAGGAATGTGAGCTCCTCAAAGCAAACCAGACAGGAACTGAACACATGTACAGCCCCGTCCGGCAAGTTTCTCAGAGCCCACATTCCTACAGGCATGACGATAACATATATACATCAAGAAGTCGTCATGAACATGTAATGCAAAGAATACAGACATTCCACCACCAATACACAAATTTAATTACAAACAGGTGGGGCCATTTCGCCACAAGGTCACCCACAAACATGTGACCACCCCACCGCGACCTAACCTTTTAAGCAATTCTGATATACTTCCTAAAAGCATCTGAGCTCCACCTGCCTGCTGCCCTGATTTGTGCATCTGACTCCCCCCGCAAGGCCGCTGCGGTAGCTGCACCGATACGAAAACTGTGACCCTTAAATGAACTAGACTTGTATCCGCAAAAACTGAGGAGCCGTTTCAGAGACACATCGAATTCACCCCGGAGCATAGGTGAGCCATCCGGGTAACCAAAAAGGATACCTTGCACTGGGCCTCTGGCCTGAATAAACTCCCTCAAGAAAGCTGCCGGGTGGATGAGTGACCCTTCTAGGCATTCCCCTCTCACCTGCAGAGATTGCGGACCGTGTCGAGCACTGTGCTTAAAACGGCGGAAAGATACATTTATAAGGTCACCGGTCAACGTGACATCTCCCACGTGGAGACAGCCCTGCGTCATGTTCCTCGACCTGGGCACCATTTCTCCGACTCGCAAGTAGGCCCTGAAGGCAATGACCATCATGGATCGGAGCATAGTGCACGTATAGGTTGATGCGAAAACAGTGGGAAGAGCCTGCACCAGGCAAGAAAGGATGGGTAGTGTGACAGGCAGGCGGACATCAGGAACAGATCCAATATTCCGAGCGCCAGCCAGCAGCTTGACTACGATGAAGTTGCTAGTTGGATCTGGTAGGCCATTAATCTTGTGAAAATAGGCTAGTGCTGACACATTGGAAACAATTGTGGCAGGGGCAGCACCACTGGCATGCAGGTGTGCCACGAAGAGGAGGATCATTGCCACCGGTATTGGCAAAGAGGGATACATACCAAGCGACTGAAAGAAAGTTACTAACTTACCCCACGCCCGCTGATAGTGGGCTCTCGTAGATGGCGCCAGTGAAGCCTCTAGCAACCGACTCAGAGATTCCCCAAGCCCGCTGGGGAGATACTGTAGGGAATTTCCCGCGGGCTGGCTTCTGCCCATGGTGCCAGAGCTCGGAATTCCCGTACCTGTGAACGTGATAGTTTGTCAGCTAAAGTGTTGATCCTACCTGGAATATGGCGGGCAGTGAAATTGATGTTGAAACGCAAGCACGCTAAAACCAGTGGACGGATTAAGGCCATGATGTGGGGCTCGGTGACGTTTGCTTGTTAATAATTGGCACAAGAGCCTCATTGTCTGTGTAGAAACACACACTTCTGTTTGCCCATCTACTGCCCCACACGATCACTGCTGTCATTATAGGGTAAAGTTATAGAACTGATATGTTGTATGAGCGCCATGATACTGGCCACTGCCCATAAAACCATGCGCCACCATACAGTGCCCCGAAACCTATACTTCCGGAGGCATCAGTGTACAGGTGCAAGTGGTCGCCCGTAAGGAAGTTGTCATCTAGGAAAAAGGACCGGCCAGTAAATAGAAGCAAGAACTCCTGCCATACCTGTAGATCGAGTTTTGCCTGACGAGTCAACCTGATGTGGTGATGGGGTTTCTGGACCCCTAATGTCATGTCTATGATTCTTCTCAGAAAAGCTCTACCTGGCACAATCACTGTGCAAGCAAAATTCAGGATGCCGATGAGTGACTGCAGAACTCTAAGTGTTACTTTCTGTTGTCTCTGAAAATCTTCCAGCAGTGCCTTAGCTTTCTCTAACTTATCCTCTGGCAGTCTAGCTTCCATAAGCACTGTATCTAAAGTAATGCCGAGAAAAGTGATGACACGGGTAGGAGCCACTGTCTTCCCAGGTGCTAAGGGAACCCAGAGTTCGAGGCAAAGATTAACAAAAGCTTGTAGATCTTGTCCGCATTTCGCACGAGAATTGGCAATAAACAGAAAGTCATCGATAACATGGACGATCGCAGTCGCTCCCAGTTTGGACTTTGCGATCCACTCCAACGCAGTACTGAAAGACTCGAAGATCGCACAAGCGCTGGAAACTCCCATTGGAAGGACAGCATCCATGAAAAACTTACCCTTCCACTGGAAACCCAAAAGCGGTCGGTCCCTTGGTGAGACTGGAATAATCCTAAAAGCTGATTCTATGTCCACTTTAGCCATAAAGACCTGACTACTGGGTAGCTGTTTGATGAGCCTAATAGCATCCTGTATAGTTGCGTATTGGACAGCGGAAATTTCCTTGGGAATGAAATCATTTACCGAGGAACCCTCTGGGTAGGATAAGTGATGTATCGTTCGGAATTCCCCAGGACTCTTTTTAAGGACTACCCCCAAAGGGGAAATCCTGAAGTTGTCACTAGGGGGTGGCGTATCAAACGGACCCAAAATTCTGCCTAGCGCTAGCTCCTTCGCTATCTTGTTGTCTACAACTGCAGGGAATTCGATGGCAGACTTCAAATTGGTGACCCTTTTAGCTTGTTGTGCTGGTAAGCCAAAGCAGCCAATTCTGAACCCGTGCTGAAAGCCATTGAGAAGATACTCAACAATATTACGATTGTAGCCGACAAGAAAATATCTAAGTGCATCAGGGGAAACTGGGGTAGGCATACTATCTCCTGAAGACGGCTGGTCGCGAACTGGCAGTCGACGATTGGGTTGCAGGGATGCCGGTGGCTGACCTCGGTCGAGCAGGATTGGGTTGGGTGCGTTGCCTATAGCATCGTGCCGCTGAGTAGGGGCCACCACAGCGTCTACACTTGTGTGTGTAACGACAAGTGGCTGCGTTACAGACCTCCCCCCGATCGAATGCGAAGCAGGTTTTTGTGGATGGCCACTTAGCCTTACCCCAGCTGGCCTTACCCTTGCTACGAAAGGGAGTCACGCTGGGTGTGGCAGCTGGGCGACTCTCGGATGCATTCATCCATAGGTACCAGCAAACCGATTCCCACCCCCAGTTGTTGGCCTGACGAAGTGACCGGAACGCCTCATCATACGACCGCCAGTCCGCACCTTTCTCGTATAGGGAACGAATTGTCTGGACGTACATGAGTAAATTATGTGATTCTGACAGATGCTGTGGCTGCAGAAGAAAAACAGACATGTAAATTTCGAAGCCCTGCAGCCATTGGTCAAATGACACAGTGCTGCTCTTTGCCCTAGGGGCGACACAAAACATGGGGGTCTCGTCGTCACTGCCTGGCCTAACGGACACAGAATAGTTCTGTGGTGAGGAGTCATGCAACAATGAGGAAATACTAACATATTCCCCGGACCAAATTTGGGCTTTGAGTTTATCAGACACGCGGGAATGACGGGATAGGGCCGAAGTAGCGAACGATGCTACTAGATCCTGGGATGCCCGGGGAGGGCGTGTACTTCCTGACCTGTATGAATACCTGAAGATATGGCCTCTGGCCACGGGGCCGACGGTGGTCTTGGAACGGGGCTTGGTGGAGCACCAGTTGCAGATGATGTCACCCGACCTGACGTATGGCCGCCCTGCGGCCATAGACAAGGGTTAGCCAAGGGCGGAGCGATGGGCTCCCCCCCGGTAGGCGCCGCCACTGCTGCAGGGGCCTCTATTGGAAGCGGCGCAGGTAGGGCGTTGGCCGCAGGCAATTGCTGCAGGCCACGCACCATCGCGTGGACCTCCTGCAACATCTTGTCAGAGGCGTCAAGTCGGCGCTCCAAATTCGACAAGCGCTCCTCCGTCGTAGCTTTCCGACCCGCTGCTGCGCCCGCCACCGGACGAACGACATGCCGTAGGGCCGGTTCGTCGTCAAGGTGCTGCACGACGTGGCACTCTGGTGGGGGCGGGCACATCGCTGATCGTGCAACGGCAGCGCGGCTTGCCGCCGCCCGCGATCTTGTTGCCACCGGGCTGTGGCGCAGAGGTCGTCCACGACGCACGTTCTTATCTGGAGCCATCCTGCAACATATTGTGGAAGGGCCAATACTGAGTGAACAGCTAAACTCTTGGAAACTGCCGCCAAACTACTCATGAAAGCCACATGTGAAAACTAGCTCCTAAATTGTTGTGGCAATACCACCAGGACTGATGCCTTGCGTCGAAGCTGAAACAAAAGTTTTTTTGTTTTTTTTCCATTATTTTATTTTAATTTTTTTTATATATTTTTTTTTATTATTTTATTTATTTTTTTCTCCATTATATGAATACACATCAATATGCGACATTAGCCAAATGATTAGGGGGTCACCGCCCGCGATAGATCACCACAAAATGGAATCATAGCTAGTGAGGGGGTCATCGCCCATGATAAATCAACATAAAATGGAATCAGGGGGTCACCGCCCCCGATAGTATATCAATGCAAAATGACAGTCACATTTGGTTGGGGACACCGCCCACGATAGTATATTAAGGCAAAAAGACAATCACGTTTAGTTAGGGGACACAGCCCACGATAGTATATCAATGCAAAATGACAATCAAATTAAGTTAGGGGACACCGCCCACGATAGTATATCAATGCAAAATGACAATCAAATTAAGTTAGGGGACACCGCCCACGATAGTATATCAATGCAAAATGACAATCAAATTAAGTTAGGGGACACCGCCCACGATAGTATATCAATGCAAAATGACAATCAAATTAAGTTAGGGGACACCGCCCACGATAGTATATCAATGCAAAATGACAATCAAATTAAGTTTGGGGACACCGCCCACGATAGTATATCAATGCAAAATGACAATCACATTTAGTTAGGGAACACCGCCCATGGTAGTATATCAATGCCCAATGACAATCACATTTAGCGAGGGGACACCGCCCACGATAGTATATCAATGCAAAAATGACAATCACATTTAGTTAGGGGACACCGCCCACGATAGTATATCAATGCAAAAATGACGATCACATTTAGTTAGGGGACACCGCCCATGTTAGTATATCAATGCACAATGACAATCACATTTAGCGAGGGGACACCGCCCACGATAGGATATCAATGCAAGATTACAATCACATTAAGTAAGGGACACCGGCCACGATAGTATATACATGCAAGATGACAACTGAATGCATAGAAGCTACAAAGATTTCCCTTCAGTTAGTGGTATTTCCCCTAGCCAGAAACCTCAAGTTAATATCCACCTTATGGAAATAGCTTGTACTAGTTTCCAGTTCAGACCATAATCCTTGTACTCGCTTAAACCAGGCCAGGAAGTCCATAATAAAAGGGATTTTTATCAGTTAGCCATAACCATAAAATGCCTTTGTTGCCCTCACAATGGACAGTGCTGAGTCTTCTGAAAAAGAAGTGTAGTGATTCAAGCCAGGCAACCAGTATAGTCTGGTGTCAGCTTGCAGAGGGAATATTGAGCCTTGGAGACTGACAGGTGGTAATCCACTCTCTCAGCAAGCAGCACTTGTGTTCACTGCCAACAACTGGATTCACCCTCTAACCCCTAAAGTTAAAACAATCATCAGGGCCACCACCAATTCATGGTCAAGTCATTTAGCTCAACTCACCAACTAAGACCAGATTTATTCTTTCATACTGTGATAAAATATGCCTGAAAAATAGTTTAACCCGGGTTTAACCCAGTTTAACCCAAAATGGAGGTTTCAGCCAACCCACGTTAAACCTAGGTTAAACCAGGGGAACAGGTTTTATTTTGAGGATATTAACAAAAATATTTTATTAAACTGACTGCACATAACTACACTTTCACACACTATTAATTTAAACATTAACGAACCTGATTCAAAGTGAAATGTGTAATTGTAAGAGTTTTCATGATGCTGTGTTACTGAACACCCCCCCTGACACGGGGGGGGGGTGGCTGTAAACTTACCAGGAGGTCCTCTGCATCTCTCAGGTTGTAGAAGTCGGATGTCTCTGTCTTCAGAAACTGCACCTTCTTCTCCATCGCCATCTGTTGCTGTGCTGTCATGGAAACTGTTGTCATGGTGACATCGTTAAGAAAATAAAGTTGTGCTTACCGAATGTGTAGACGAAGTCAAGACATAAGGATGCTGCCAAACACGTATTTATAATTGACATTAAATTACTGGTCAATGTAGTTTTTAAACCCTGACAGTCTGCCAGTTCCAGCCAAGCTTAAGACACCTATCAGCAGCTCACCTGTGTATCCAGCCCTTGACTGAGGGAAACCCTCTTCCGCCTACACCACTGCCTGCCTGCAACTTCACTGTTTTTCTCTCTGTCTACAACTACAACCACATCATTATGTTATAATGAGCCCTACCACATAATTATGTTATAATGAGCCCTACCACATAATTATGTTATAATGAGCCCAACCACATCATTGTTATATTGAGCCCTACCACAGCATTATGCTATAATGAGCCCTACCACATAATTAGATTATAATGAGCCCTACCACATAATTATGTTATAATGAGCCCTACCACATAATTATGTTGTAATGAGCCATACCACATAATAACGTTGTAACGAGCCCTACCACATAATTACATTGTAACGAGCCCTACCACATAATTATGTTGTAACGATCCCTACCACATCATTATGTTGTAATGAGCCCTACCACAACTGCAGTCATTTAGAGGGAATGAACAATGATTAAAACATAAGCCCATTTTTGGTTTCTTTTTCCTCTTCCATTATGAACAACCCATGTCAAATAACTGGACACAGCTACATATCTTACATTGATTAAACATGTAGACATATTGGTAAAGATTATCTATGCAAAATTCAAGAATGAAACGGAGAAGTACAAAGGGTATACCCGCCCAGTTTTAGCTTACAACATCCTGGATATTAATTCAATGCTTTATCACTCCATGCAGTATACATATTTTTACATGGATAGTTGCTCAGCAAAGTGGGCTGATCTGACATTTGAATAACTTTGAACGCGATTGAGCATGAGTTGGCCTAAATACACGACTGTTTCAGTGCACAGTAAGAGTCATGAATTACGTGTTGTACCTACGTTGATTACCTCGTGTGATTTCACCTTTATACTACACACGCCTACAGGCACAACGGGTTATTTTGGGTTGGCTCTATTTAAACCCTATTACTTACCTGGTACCCAGGTCGCTGGGGCAGCCACTGCATTGCTGGCGCAGATTTTGTGAGCATATTTAATGACTTCCTCTGAAGACGTCCTCTATTCTTTCGAACACTTGACTGACTTCAGTTTCTGTTTAGCCTGGTAAATGGTGACAGCCTACAAACAGCATGAACTGTGAAAGAAAGAGTAAACAGAATGTCGGACATGTAATTTTTTGAATTAAAAAGGTAAAGGTATGTTCTTATATAGCGTGGTATTTAGTCCTTGGGACTGCTAAAACACTTCACCCCTTCCAGACCTGTTCATTTGAACGCCATCTCAATTTCTTTGGGAAGCATTCAGCCATGCTGCAATTAATAGTAGTTTGAAGGCATTAAGGTCCCTCCTCAATTTGAGTGTTTTGTTCATCTCGTTTCAGATTAATTTTTGCAAACAATAGACCCCATCTAGTATCCAATATGACAAGCTATATACAATAACATCAGGCTATATATTATAATATCAGACTATATACTATAACATCAGACTATATACTATAACATCAGATTATATACTATAACATCAGATTATATACTATAACATCAGACTACAACTATAACATGAGGCTAAATATTATAACATGAGGCTAAATACTATAACATGAGGCTAAATACTATAACATGAGGCTAAATACTATAACATGAGGCTAAATACTATAACATCAGACTATATACTATAAAATGGTCTGAGAAATGGCAGATGCTGTTCAATTTTGGGAAATGTAAATGCCTACATACAGGACATGGGAACTTGAATGTAAACTATAAAATGGGAGATACTGTTCTGGGTACTACTGTAAAAGAAAAGGACTTAGGAGTTACAATAAGCGCTGATATGAAAGTTTCAGAGCAGTGTGGTATTGCAGCTTCAAAGGGTAATCAAATTCTTGGATTGATTAGAAGAAACATAACATACAAGGGAAAAAAGTTAATTATACCTCTTTATAAAGCAATAGTTAGACCTCATTTAGAATACTGTATACAAGCATGGAGACCATATCGTAAGAAGGATATAGATACGCTTGAACGCATACAAAGGAGAGCAACTAAAATGATTCCAGAACTTAGAGACCTTAATTATGAAGAACGCCTGAAAGAATGTGGTTTAACAACTCTAGAGACAAGGAGGTTAAGAGGAGATCAGATTGAAGTTTTTAAGATATTGAATGGGTATGAAAATATTGATAGAAACATGTTTTTCTCACTCAAGAAGGATAGCAGAACTAGAGGACATGAGGTAAAATTAGTAAAGGATCAATGTAGATTGGACATCAGGAAGCACTCGTTCTCACAGAGGACAATAAATGAATGGAACAAATTGTCTACAGATTGTGTAACTGCTAGCAGCGTGAATATGTTTAAAAACAAGGTTGACACATATCTCAGGAGGGCGGGTTATAAGTAGATGAACATTGTTGGACTCTGGATAAGCCAATGGCTTCCTTGTCCACTTGCCATCTGGGCCTTTGGCTTGGATGGCAAATCTTGTTAAATCTTGTTAAACATCAGGCTATATATTATAACTTCAGACTATTCACACTTTGTGAGTTATACCAAAGTTAATTATTTTGAAAATTGTAAAAAAATATGCCATCTTTTATTAAATCGACTGCACATAACTTAAACTTTCACACTATTAATTTGAACATCAATGAACCTGATTCAGTCTTAATTTTAATTAAGTTTTTATGATGTTGTGTAACTGAACCCACCTCTGACACTGGGTGGGGTTGGCTGTACACTTACCAGGAGACACGGGGGGAGGCGGTGGCTGTAAACTTACCAGGAGGTACTTCGGTAGCATAGAGCACAGACTTCATGATCTCACTGCAAGGTGAAACATTTAATTAATAGACATGACTTGACCCCTCATATCTTATGCGGTTATATACCAAACAGCCCGGCCTGTGGGATACTCTGATATATGATGCTCTAATATAACTATTTAAAACATATGTTACATATAGTTGATATCATAACTAATGCATCTTAAAAAAATGTTTTTCAATTACAATATTCTATGTAAATTGTACATATAGTTAAATAGGCTGAATGTAGCGATGTGAATTCAGTAGATGTGTACACACCCCCAGTAGTGTTTGTATGCACACTGCAAACACCAGCAGGGATTGAACCTGCCACACACAATTAACACTGAAACATGTCTACAAATCAATGATCAGTTCGGCAAAACATTTACAAAAACACTCAAATGTTTACATTACATTTATCCCGTGTGGGATATTTATGTCCCCTGGCATAGACACCATGTAGAACCGACCAACGGCTTTTGGTAGCAATTGGATTCAAACCCCATCATCTCAATTAACAGTCTGGCCTCTGACCGCCCAGTCACAGCGTCTCCAAGTCACTGGCGTATCTAGGATCTCACAAAGGGGGGCCAAGTTTAGTCACCCATAAGTTCCTGTGCTACCATGTAGTGGCGCAAAAGGTTACATACAAAAAATCTAAACTTTAAGCCACAGGGAGATTTGACCCAATGACCCCAAAATACACTTCTAGTGGCACCTATATTTTCAATCTCAGGTGCAGCTCCAATAGGATCTTGAGATTAGACAGTGTCAATTCCAACAGGGTCTTGAGATTAGACAGTGTCAGCTCCAACAGGGTCTTGAGATTAGACAGTGTCAGCTCCAACAGGATCTTGAGGTTAGACAGTGTCCGCTCCAACAGGTCTTGAGATTAGATGTACACCCAGCTCTAACCAATGTACAACCAGTTGTAACCAATGTACACCAAGCTGTAACCAATGTACACCCAGCTCTAACCAATGTACACCCAGCTGTAACCAATGTACACCAAACTCTAACCAATGTACACCCAGTTATATCCAATGTACACTAAGCTCTATCCAATGTACACCAAGCTCTAAACAATATACACCAAGCTCTAACCAATGTACACCAAGCTCTAAACAATGTACACCAGCTGTAACCAATGTACACCAAGCTGTAACCAATGTACACTAAACTGTAACCAATGTACACCCAACTCTAACCAATGTACACCAAGTTCTATCCAATGTACACCAAGCTCTATCCAATGTACACCAAGCTCTAAACAATGTACACCAAGCGCTAACCAATGTACACCCAGCTGTAACCAATGTACACCAAACTGTAACCAATGTACACCCAACTCTAACCAATGTACACCAAGTTCTATCCAATGTACCCCAAGCTCTATCCAATGTACACCAAGCTCTAAACAATGTACACCAAGCTGTAACCAATGTACACCAAGCTGTAACCAATGTACACCCAGCTGTAACCAATGTAAACCAAGCTGTAACCAATGTACACCCAGCTCTAACCAATGTACACCAAACTGTAACCAATGTACACCCAACTCTAACCAATGTACACCAAGTTCTATCCAATGTACACCAAGCTCTATCAAATGTACACCAAGCTCTAAACAATGTACACCAAGCTCTAACTAATGTACACCAAGCTCTAACTAATGTACACCAAGCTCTAAACAATGCTGATCAAACAAACATTAACACCATTTTATGTTCTGTAACGGATCCGTTGGATTAATTGTTGCGATCAGCGGCCATATACAATGAAATGACCGGTTATCACCGTGCCAGGTGACGGACCAATCCTGTATCAGCAATGCTAAACGTCAGCACAGGGGACACATGCCAGTTATAATCTGATACAGGATAAGTAATATCTCAGTACAAATACATATTTAAGAGTCCCTGTGTTGGGAAAGTGTCAATGTTAGAAACGGGCACATTTCAAGTCTAATAAACACATCTCTTACTCACTAGGTGTATCAAGTTTGACCTTACCTCTGTAGGTCGTATCCCGTAGTAACCTTCAAACATTGCAATCACAAGTGAGTCATCAGCAAATTGTGACCCTTAATTCTCTCTGGATCTAAAACAACAAAGTGCTGTCAATTAACTATTGACAAAAGATAGTCTTCCTAGTCTAGCAGACATTTGGAGGGAGCCAAACATTCTGTTCTTATTATGACAACTGAAGTATAACAAATACAGGATCAATGTAAGTTTTTATAATCCAATATTTTTGGTTTTAAAATAAATTATCGCTCAAAATCTCGAATGTACATGTTTCAATTGTCAGTGAACATTATGGTTAATTTTGTTATTAATTGGTTTACAAATTTTCTTTAACACAAAATGGGTTGGTCAGCAAAAAATAAATAAAACACTAATCCAAATGTGTAATGCCTATGGAATTAATGAACTAGATTGGCCTAATTTATCTACGCCACTAGACAACATTCTTACCTAATTTTTTCTATGCCAGTGCAGTCATTCAACCATTCCAAGTACATTTTTCATGTTAACACAAGTTTATGGACACGTGTTTTCACGGGAAAATGTGTCCACAGAATTTCATGAATTCACGTTCGGTAAAACATGAACTGAACCAGCTGAAACATGTGATTCCACGTGTTCTGAACCAGAGTTAATAGTATCTGTACACCCAATTTGTGCACAGAATTTCGTGAATTCACGTTCGGTAAAACATGAACTGAACCAGCTGAAACACGTGATTCCAGAGTTAATACTATCTGTACACCCAATTTGTCCACAGAATATCGTGAATTCACGAATGGTACCACGTGAATTGAACCAATTGAGACACGTGATTTCACGTGTTCTGAACCACTGTACACACGTGTGTATACACCAGTGTACCCGTGTGTGTACAGTACACCAATTTGTCCACACAATCCCGTGAATTCACGTACGGAAACATGTGAATTCACCTTCAGAACACGCTAAATCACGTGTCAATGTTACCTGGGATATTTAATTAACGTCATGATTGTCTTACATAAGGCAGGGATGCAGCAATTACTCTACGAACTCTACATATAACATATAAGCCATGTGGTTTTTTTTGGGGGTAGGCAACGAATCATGATTAGCATTGTTGTCTTGTATGCATCAGATAATCTTTTGCAACTCCATGTATTCACACTTGTCAACGCCTTCAACAACATTGAAATCCTCACCTAGAAGCGCTGTTTCTATGTCACAATTATTCTGGTATTTTAATTGTAACAACACATGCATGTTGTTCTATCGAGGACACATAATCATTCTAGTTACAACATGTTTACTCAAAAAACAAACATCAGTTGTGTGAATTCAGTGTTCTGCTGTAAATGTACATGTGATTTCAATGTGGACAGAAAAGGAAAGCCCCTTACATAGGACCTACCGGTATACGCAGTACGCATGCACAGAAAGGGAGAGAGACAGGGATGAAACCACACAGGGATGGACGCGGGGAGGCAGGCGGGCGGCCGGGTAGGAAATGTGCGTCCTGCTCAAAGCACTGTATACTCCACACGTTGGCGCTTCTCCACCACAAGTATTATGTGGATGCAGTGTAAGTGTGAAAAGTTGTGCCTGAAACAGAATCATCTCCATCATTAGCTAGGCTAGCGCTACCGGTGGTCATTTGAGCAATAGACCACATGGCATCAGATTTTGCTAAACAAAAGTTTCCCATTTGAGCCAATTTGGCCAGTAGCATTTTCATTGAAAAGCATGTAGAATACATGTGCGTTTGTTGCTGTCTTGAGGCACGTAAACAAAATGGCAAAACTGAGGGCTTTAGGACAAACAGTTACACCAAAACTAGCCAAAATTAGTAATACTGTACGACACACAGAATAATTTCAGTCCATGCAGCTGCAAAAACAAATGCTAATCCTTCCAAACACCCCCTCCCCCCAACATCCCCTCCCCCCTACACCCACCCACCCGCAAACACTGAACAGAACATTATCCTTTTACCTCTTCTTAACTATTGTTTGTGTGCATGCATTGGAAGTGTCATTTCTCTTCTAGGCTCTACTAGTCTTGGTCTGCTATGCTATAGTACAGGTTTGGCAGCGACATCAATAGGGATTTTTTGTTTGAGCACTGTAAAATGTCAAGTTGCGGCACAATGTATAGGTAGACACATTATGGAACAATCCTGCTTGTCAAGTCATTATTATTTGTTTTACAACCAAGTCTAAACAATACCTTGCCCATAATATTAGCTGAAAACCAGTCACATCATTTAATCATAGGTTGATATTGACACTTGATAAACCGTAGATCATGTACATTAGATTTCAAGAGCATTGCGAACCAATGAAGCCAGTTTACTGTCTCAGTTGCCTGTAAACAAAGCTCAAGATTATCGCGACGTCGCCCTTTTGGTCGACAGGGTTGGTGGCATGTTGGAAGTAGAGAACTATAGTGTTGTAGACTCTTTCTTGTGCCCTAGAAAATAACATTCCCTCGTAGCCAGCACAGAACCAGGTGAAATTTCATGTACCAGCGACATTATTAGTATTACACCAATGACGACAGGCATGACAAGAGAGGATATTGACGTGACAACCGGATTTAAGTCATTCCAGCACTATGAGTATCAACCTGTCAAATAACAAACTTCCTCAGATCAACCCACACCGATGACATGTCACTGTTATTTGTGTTTATTCAATAAAAGTGCTTTTACCCAACTTCAAACTGAAATGAAATGCCAGAGTTTGTTCTTACCGTCACCACTGGCAATCATTACAGTGTTGTGCTAGGCCAGCAAGACGATGTTCTTGGCTGTCATGCCGTCGACTGTTTGTTGTAGCGCTTTCACGTGCATACGCAGGTTGTTGTTCTCTGTGTAACATCAAATTCTCGTGGAACATGTTGTTGAACCTCTCCGCACTATCCGCGTCCACCATATGCTTACCCTATCAACAAAACATCACCATTATCTACTCGCTCACCTATGCCATAGCATTCATTCATTCATTTGCATTCTCTTGAGATGTAGTTAGCAGAATTTACTGAATTGCATCTTGGACTCCAGTAAATTCTTCTAACTGCATCTTAGATTCTTGTGCAGTTAATTGTGAGAGATGGAGTACACAGCATTTCGTTATGATAGATGGAGTCCATGGCACTTACTCGTAAGAGATGGAGTCCACAGCACTTACTCACGACAGTCCACAGCATCTATACACGAGAAATGGAACTGTTGCTCTCCAAAGTGTTATTTCTTATTAAAACTGATTCGAAACTTTGTGCACACAAAACAATAGTGATCTGCAGCCACCTCCAGCATGGTCAATAATGTCTTTAAAATAAGCTTCAATGCTTTACCTATGGATGTCAGGACCCCCCATGATTTAGGACACCCCTACGATATAGGACACCACATGATATAAGTCATCATATGATATATATTGCATAACATGTGTTGCAGCGATTCAATTGTCGAACTGGTTCAACAACTGTTGTGCCAGTAAAATCGACACGCAACTCAACCAGTTTTGTTGAGTTGCGGATCTGTGTATATTCCATGGATGATCCATTTAAATCAAATAAACACACGAGCATAACGGGTAGATTTTAAGAATGTCTTGTAATCCATACTGATTACCAAAGTATTAAATTCAGTAATCCATAAAGAAATCTGGAAATCCGTGTGGTGATTACTTCTGCAGTGCACGTAATTTTTAGTAATTTAAATGGGCTCTGCTAAAGCATCATAACTTTGCTAATAAATATCATAAAAATATGAATGCAGTATCATTTAGTTGCTAAAAGATTAGTGTGGAGCACCGTGTGGCTCTATATGGTATATGGTACAAGAGAACTTGAGTTTGAATTCTCTTGCTACCGTTTCGAAATTTTGGCCTTTTCGTTCACCTCACATTGCCACTTTCATTAAGCTGTATAAATGAGTAAAGTCAGAGGTGGATATGTGAACGAATAGTTT
The DNA here is from genome assembly GCA_963662155.1 of Lamellibrachia columna. Taxonomy (NCBI): domain Eukaryota; kingdom Metazoa; phylum Annelida; class Polychaeta; order Sabellida; family Siboglinidae; genus Lamellibrachia; species Lamellibrachia columna. The sequence goes on from OY759261.1 coordinate 18,471,432, forward strand.
TCACACAGTAATTGCAGTGTGGCTGAATGCTTCCCAGAGAAATTGGCATAGGAATGAACAGGTCTGCCACAGGGAAGAGCAGTCCCAAGGACTGGATGTCAGGCTATATAAGAATGTACCTTTTATAAATCTGTTGAAAATGCCACTTCCCTCGTACTAACTAGGAATTTATCCCAGAGAGGGCACCACAAGTAGTGTTTACCCTGTTCTGTAGAGTTCTTGAGACAGGCAGCTTTTCTTCAATATGTTGCCTCACTTTCTCTACTGATTGTCTGGTCTGTTTGATGGCTCGAAGAATCATCTGGATCCTGTGGAAGACGACTGACATCAAGAGTCACCTATTAAACTTGGAGCTGGGTTGGAGTCATTATGGAGTGGTCATTATCATTACCATAATCGCTACATCAAAACTGTTTCACTATCACTTTTTCCACATATTGAATGCCATCAGGGACTACAATATGTTGCAGCAGCATGCGCGACTCTGCAGCAGACATGACTGTTTCACTGCAGACACGCTCCACTGGTCAAAGATACACGCGACAGTCACCTACCGCAGTAGTGTGTGGACGTTGCATGAGTTGCATACAAATGCCTGACTGACCGCAACACTGACCGGTGCCTCACAATCTCTCTGGCCGCCACACTGAAACACAGCAATGGTATCATGGCAGTTACATGTTCAGTGGTGTACACCATGGCAGTTACATGTACAATGATGTACACCATGGCAGTTACATGTACACTAGTGCATACCATGGCAATGACGGGTACACTGGTGTACACCATGGCAGTTAAAGGAACATCGGTGTACACCATGGCAGTTACATGTCCACTAGTGTATACCATGGCAGTGACAGGTACACTGGTGTACACCATGCAGTTACATGCACACTGGTGTGCACCATGTCACCTATATACACTGGTGTACAACATGATTTCACTGGTGTACATCATGTTCTTAACAGTATACACTTGTGCACAACATGCTCTGAACAACAGAAACAATGCTCTCACCAATATGCACTGGTGTACACCCAGCTCTAACCAATGTACACCAAACTGTAACAAATGTACACCCAGCTCTAACCAATGTACACCAAGCTGTAGCCAATGTACACCAAGCTGTAACCAATGTGCACCAAACTATAACCAATGTACACACAGCTCTAACCAATGTACACCAAGCTTTAACCAATGTACACTCAGCTCTAACCAATGTACACCAAACTAACAAATGTACACCCAGCTCTCACCAATGTACACAAAGCTGTAACCAATGTACACCAAGCTGTAACCAATGTACACCAAGCTGTAACCAATGTACACCCAGCTGTAACCAATGTACACCCAGCTGTAACCAATGTACACCCAGCTCTAACCAATGAGCACCAAACTGTAACCAATGTACACCCAACTCTAACCAATGTACACCAAGTTCTATCCAATGTACACCAAGCTCTATCCAATGTACACCAAGCTCTAATCAATGTACACCAAGCTCTAAGCAAAGCTGATCAAACAAATATTAACACCATTTTATGTTCTGTGACGGATCCGTTGGATTAAACGTTGCGATCAGCGGCCATATACAATGAAATGACCGGTTATCACCGTGCCAGGTGACGGACCAATCCTGTATCAGCAATGCTAAACGTCAGCACAGGGGACACATGCCAGTTATAATCTGATACAGGATAAGTAATATCTCAGTACAAATACATATTTAAGAGTCCCTGTGTTGGGAAAGTGTCAATGTTAGAAACGGGCACATTTCAAGTCTAATAAACACATCTCTTACTCACTAGGTGTATCAAGTTTGACCTTACCTCTGTAGGTCGTATCCCATAGTAACCTTCAAACATTGCAATCACAAGTGAGTCATCAGCAAATTGTGACCCTTCTCTCTGGATCTAAAACAACAAAGTGCTGTCAATTAACTATTGACAAAAGATATTCTTCCTAGTCTAGCAGACATTTGGAGGGAGCCAAACATTCTGTTCTTATTATGACAACTGAAGTATAACAAATACAGGATCAATGTAAGTTTTTATAATCCAATATTTTTGGTTTTAAAATAAATCTCGAATATACATGATACATGTTTCAATTGTCAGTGAACATTATGGTTAATTTTGTTATTAATTGGTTTACAAATTTTCTTTAACACAAAAATGGGTCAGTCAAAAAAAAAAAAAAAAACACCTTCAGAACACATTAAATCACGTGTGAATGTTACCTGGGATATTTAATTAACGTCATGATTGTCTTACATAAGGCAGGGATGCTGCAATTACTCGACAAAAACTATTCCTACATATAAGCCATGTGGTCTTTTTTGGGGGTAGGCAACGAATCACGATTATCATTGTTGTCCTGTATGCATCAGATAATCTTTTGCAACTCCACGTATTCACACTTGTCAACGCCTTCAACAACATTGAAATCCTCACCTAGAAGCGCTGTTTCTATGTCACAATTATTCTGGTATTCTAATTGTAACGACACATGCATGGTGTTCTATCGAGGACACATAATCATTCTGGTTACAACAATTTTCTCAACATGTTTACTCAAAAAACAAACATCAGTTGTGTGAATTCAGTGTTCTGCTGTAAATGTACATGTGATTTTAATGTGGACAGAAAAGGAAAGCCCCTTACATAGGAACTACTGGTATACGCACGCATGCACGCACAGAAAGGGAGAGAGACAGGGATGAAACCACACTGGGATGGACGCGGGGAGGCAGGCGGGCGGCCGGGTAGGAAATGTGCGTCCTGCTCAAAGCACTGTATACTCCACACGTTGGCGCTTCTCCACCACAAGTATTATGTGGATGCAGTGTAAGTGTGAAAAGTTGTGCCTGAAACAGAATCATCTCCATCATTAACTAGGCTTGCGCTACCGGTGGTCATTTGGGCAATATACCACATGGCATCAGATTTTGCTAAACAAAAGTTTCCCATTTGAGCCAATTTGGCCAGTAGCATTTTCATTGAAAAGCATGTAGAATACATGTGCGTTTGTTGCTGTCTTGAGGCACGTAAACAAAATGGCAAAACTGAGGGCTTTAGGACAAACAGTTACACCAAAACTAGCCAAAATTAGTAATACTGTACGACACACAGAATAATTTCAGTCCATGCAGCTGCAAAAACAAATGCTAATCCTTCCAAACACCCCCTCCCCCCAACATCCCCTCCCCCCTACACCCACCCACCCGCAAACACTGAACAGAACATTATCCTTTTACCTCTTCTTAACTATTGTTTGTGTGCATGCATTGGAAGTGTCATTTCTCTTCTAGGCTCTACTAGTCTTGGTCTGTTATGCTATAGTACAGGTTTGGCAGCGACATCAATAGGGATTTTTTGTTTGAGCACTGTAAAATGTCAAGTTGCGGCACAATGTATAGGTAGACACATTATGGAACAATCCTGCTTGTCAAGTCATTATTATTTGTTTTACAACCAAGTCTAAACAATACCTTGCCCATAATATTAGCTGAAAACCAGTCACATCATTTAATCATAGGTTGATATTGACACTTGATAAACCGTAGATCATGTACATTAGATTTCAAGAGCATTGCGAACCAATGAAGCCAGTTTACTGTCTCAGTTGCCTGTAAACAAAGCTCAAGATTATCGCGACGTCGCCCTTTTGGTCGACAGGGTTGGTGGCATGTTGGAAGTAGAGAACTATAGTGTTGTAGACTCTTTCTTGTGCCCTAGAAAATAACATTCCCTCGTAGCCAGCACAGAACCAGGTGAAATTTCATGTACCAGCGACATTATTAGTATTACACCAATGACGACAGGCATGACAAAAGAGAGGATATTGACGTGACAACCGGATTTAAGTCATTCCAGCACTATGAGTATCAACCTGTCAAATAACAAACTTCCTCAGATCAACCCACACCGATGACATGTCACTGTTATTTGTGTTTATTCAATAAAAGTGCTTTTACCCAACTTCAAACTGAAATGAAATGCCAGAGTTTGTTCTTACCGTCACCACTGGCAATCATTACTGTGTTGTGCTAGGCCAGCAAGACGATGTTCTTGGCTGTCATGCCGTCGACTGTTTGTTGTTCTCTATGTAACATCAAATTCTCGTGGAACATGTTGTTGAACCTCTCCGCACTATCCGCGTCCACCATATGCTTGCCCTATCAACAAAACATCACCATGTGGACAGCGTCATGTGGACAACATTTAATATGTTGGCTTCTTTCAAAAGATTCACATTGTCTTCTTTCACTGAAAATTAACAAAATACATATGTGCATGTTTCTGACACATATCTTATAAGATTTAACAAAATTTCCATCCAAAGGGCAAATGGATAAGGAATCCCTAAAAAATTGCACATTCTTGGCAGATATCTGTGAAATTTGTTTGTATATATATTATTGACACTTTTGGCACTTCCACAATCAGAAGATCATCTGTTTAATTAATTTATTGTCCTCTGTGATTTCCAAAGGGATCAGTGATATATTATCAAGTATCTACTCGAGTGATAAGATTACTAAATTTATTTTGATGTAAAATCACCCACTGAAGTCCTCTTCAAACACATTGAAGCTGGCCATCCACTCATTGAGGCCAGTGGTCAGTTTCAGGTTACAGGTGTCATTTCGGATGTAGGCGGTCAACGTGTGTCGGCAGATGAACAACTTGAGGTCAACCCAACAACCGACACTGGTACAAGTCTTGTCGAAGCGACACTAGTCGCTGTTCCCAACTCGACTCCTAATGTCAAAACATTCTGTCAAAGTTGAATACATGTTACTGCCTTGTAAGACTTTCTAAAGAACTCACAATTGAGCTATGAACCCCTATACTAAACACTTGAGTTAAGTTCTGATAACACAAGGTAACATCAGTGTAATGTGTTCAACATAATTGGGTTATATTACATTGATGGGAGCAATAATAAAAATATATTAAACTACATGAAAGTAGCAATTGTGACAAACATTCCGTCATATGTGACTTATTTGACAATACCATTCTACCTACGTGTCAGACTTGATATAGTGGTCAATGAGGGATTGACGGGCCCCTGGACTCTCTCGTCTCCATTCACAGTTCATTTCTCTGGTTACAACAATTTTCTCAACACATTTACAAAAAATAATAGTACACATCAGTTGTGTGAATTCAGTGTTCTGCTGTAAATGTACATGTGATTTCAATGTGGACATAAAAGGAGAAATACTTGCATAGGACCCACATGCACGCATGCACATATGCATGCACAGGGAGGGAGAGAGACAGGGATGAAAGCACACAGGGATGGAGGCGGGGAAGCGGGCGGGTGTTCGGGCAGGCGGGAAGGAAAGGTGCGTCCTTATATAGAGCAGTATACAGTCATTCCGACTGCTCTAAGCGCTGTATACTCCACACGTTGGAAGACATGTTAATTCCAAATCCATCTCGACTTCTCTGGGAAGCATTCAGCCATGCTGCAACTACTCCACGAAAAATATTCCTACATATAAGCCATGTGGTCTTTTGTCTGTGCTGGAGGTGGTAGGCAACGAATCACGACTATCATTGTTGTCCTATATGCATCAGATAATCTTTTGCAACTCCACGTATTCACACTTGTCAACGCCTTCAACAATGTTGAAATCCTCACTTGGAAGCGCTGTTTCTATGTCACAATTATTCTGGTATTCTAATTGTAACGACACATGCATGTTGTTCTATCGAGGACACGTAATCATTCTGGTTACAACAATTTTCTCAACACGTTTACTCAAAAAACAAATATCAGTTGTGTGAATTAAGTATTATGCTGTAAATGTTTGTGTGATTTCAATGTGGACAGAAAAGGAAAGCCCCTTACATAGGACCTACATGCACGCATAAACGTACGCACGCATGCACAGAGAGAGAGAGAGGGACAGGGATGAAACCACACAGGCGGGTGGGCAGGAAAGGTGCATCCTTGTAATTATAAAGCAGTATACAGAATCATCTCCATCATTAGCTTGGCTAGCACTACCGGTGGTCATTTGGGCCATAGGCTTCAGAGAGGCAGGGATTTCACTTCTCATGCCATGTCCACTGACATCCACTGTGTCATCTTTGCTCACAACCTGCAGAAAGAGTGCACTTTGAGTATACGGCAGTACAAAAATACAACTACAACAAAGCTGCTCATCACCTGTCAAAACGTAATATGGTGTGAATTACACCCTATCCTTATGTTCATGACTAAAACATCTTTGAAAGTGCTTACTGATTCGTTGTTATGTATCAGTGCATCAGATTTCTTTACTGTACAATAGCTAACAGATCCCCAGTGCGCGAATGAAAAGTATGGGATATGTATCTATTACTTTCTCAAGAGAAGTATAAGTTAATAAGCATACCACTGCATTTTAGGCAGGTGCAATAAATAGTAACACATGTAACTGATTAAAAAAATATATGCAAAACACGTTCGTAAATAATAAACTTATATTTAGTACAACCACAACAATTCTGATGCCAATGTCTTGTTTTACTTCTGAAAAATAAAATTATCTGATATCATCATGTGCTGCAGACGATATGTATTTAAGCATTTAGGCACAAATTAATTATTACTTACTGGGAAAGGAGATAAGTCTGCTGAACTGACACCACCAAGATCTTTCAAGCAGACACTTTCAGTTGAAGTATGATGCTGTTGTTGTTGCTGGGCAGAAGGCTTGTCAGTCATTATCTCATCAAGTACTACAATGTAAACTTGGTTGCCCAGAGTCCACTGCTTCAGGAGAATGTCAAGTTGTGCCATCTCTTCCACGAAATGCTTGGTGGAATGGTCAGAGCATACCCCAGCAATCTGTTTGCACACTGCCATCATCTTAGAATACTTTGTTCCTCTACCTATCGGCTTTGCTGGCTGAAATGCCTGTTGTTTTATGGTAACAGAACCAGTGGTTACTCGGCCATCCAGCTACCACTTGTCATCATGTAACCACCTCTCATGGATGAGGTTCTTGTCAAACAGGGGAATTTGCAGATGTAAGCGCACAAGAAAGATGTGCTTGCATGGTAGAAGGTTGGTTCTGAAATCTGTACAGTTACACCCCAGACACTCTTTGTCTACGGTCCATTTTGATGATGATGTTGCCACACTCTTGACTTCATAGCAGCTTGACATGGTTTCCACTGTTGCACCCTTTCGGAGCTGTCGAGCAGTAGCTAATCGCTTCCTGATTTCTGTAGCTGCAGTTTCTGTTGCAAAATCACTGTACTGCTTTAGTACAGACTCGGTGGCTTCAACATTTATGGGCTGTGTCATTTTAATGCGTAAGGCATTGTAGTCGTGACTGGCGCGGACACCTTGATTGTAAAGACGAAGCCCTCTGATCATCTCACTCAGTGACTACTTTGGGGAAGAAATCTCTTCAAAGTGGAATGATATGCTTCAATTCTATTGGTGGTGTGGTTACCAAGGTGGCCATTGGCATCGACATAGCAATGCACCCATGTCTCCTTGATGCGATCCCAGTTGTCAGAGAAGTATCTCAGGAATTTTTCTGGGGCATCTTTCTTTAGCTCATCGAAACTGGTTTGGTAGTCTTTCTCCGAATTGGTATATAACATTGAAGCCAGTGACTTTCTAACTGTGTCTGTTTCAGCAGAAGTGCACTGAATGTTACTCGTCTCTTTGCGGAATGTTTTGGCCACATGAAAGGTACACAAGATGATTTGTGCATTTAGCAAAATGTGCTTCATAACACCGAGTAGAGTAAAATCTTTGTCAACAATCACACACTTTGTTTTTTTCTTCACAGTTGGGACAGCTGTGGTGATAGATTCTAAGAAGAACTGAACATTTCTTTGTGTCTCTGTGCACACTATGCATTGTGCAATGACTTGGCAGCATCCATTGCTATCCTCAATAACTGCACTGATTAGTGGCATACGGCGGTCATTCAGGTTGTATGTTATGTCTACTTCCAGTACATGGCAGTAGCGTTCTGCAAGCAATTTCATTGCTGACGTTTGCACGAATATTGCTTCCAGGCAGTTGTCCTCGTTTATTTTTAGGTCAATGGTTGAACCTCGATCGTCTTCTAGAATCGCCTCTAGTTCTTGTAGGAGTTTCTCTTCTTCATTTGGACAAGCAAGTTTCTCCTTTGTCCAGATATTGTGCATATCTTTTCTGGTTAGTTGTTTCCCTGACTTCTCAGACATGCATCTTCACAGATTCTCCACATTGACACCCAAGGCCAGCATGTTGATGGCTTCCTCTCTGAAAGATGGTGTCAAGCGTCTGCTTTCAGGGTAAGATGCCTTGACACCCTTTGACACTTCATGGTTGTGATAAAGTTTGACCTCTCTCAAAACTAACTCATGTGGTACTTGTAGCAGTGACGTAGATTGAATCTGCGCACTGCATTTTGTAAGTTCTACAATAAACAGGAACAACTTTATGATCAAATATTGGCACATGAAAAATCAGATTAAAACATCAGTCAACTTATACTACTTAAAAAAATTCTTATGTTTAAAAGATGCATAGTTTTAAGAATCTTTGAATGAAAACATAAATTGGATCATGCTAGGCAATGTTGCCCTTATACTTGCTAAAATTCCTAAGGAGTATGTTACTGACATATATCTAGATCCAACATGAGAAATGCTTCAGTGTTACTTTATTCATGACTAATCAACGAGAGTTTATTTATTGTAAATTTCTAAGAAGTATATTTGTAAGTTACATATATACACCGCAAAATAAAAATCTGTGTCAAAAACAATTGTGTGCAAACAAATTCAAATTTATCTCCTCTCTAGAAAACTTCATATTTATTTGACAAGTAGTAATAAAGCACGAGAGTTTGACCTACTGAATCTAAAACTATCCTGACTTGAACTAAAGAAAGCTTATTTGATCCTTAGTTGTTTGATTTAATTTTTTTTATTTAAATCATTACTTAAATCACTCCAAAAAATCATTGATTTGATTTTTTTTTTTTAATTGCTCATTTATATGAATTTAACACAAATAATTGTTTACAAGCATTGAGATCAACAAAGTTTTGTGTATGTTTGAGCTATTCCCTTTCTGAATGCAGTGAAGCCACACAAACATGTCTTCCAGAGGAAGTATCTTTTCAAGTCAGAAGCCTCGAGTTAAAGTCCACTTAGAGCTTGTGCTAGTTTGTACCAATTCAGTATATTGACTCAAGTGAGACACTCTAGGCTACAGACTAATACTGTACCAGTTTGCAGTCTGGTTAGAGACCCTTAGAGTAGGCAGAGCCCTGGACAGGTGCTACTCCACCTCTCAGCCAACAATACTGTACCAGTTTGCAGTCTGGTTAGAGACCCTTAGAGTAGGCAGAGCCCTGGACAGGTGCTACTCCACCTCTCAGCCAACAATAATTATCAGGGCTACAGCCACACAGCATGCTTTAATTTATTTCAAAGACAGATTATGGAACTACAGGGGATGAGGCCTTGTGGACATTGTCTAAGGGGTGGATTCGTCCCAATGAGTGCCAGGAACAATTTAAAATTGGATCTGGCACTGTATCAAATAAAATATTATTATGCATGTATTTTAAAAACAACAGTTTTATTGCTGTTGTAAACCAAACTATGTCTATGGTATAACTATATAACTTTATATAAAAAATCATGTACCCTCTGTTAAGACAAGTACCCAAATCAATTTGAATAGAACACGTTTGAAAGAGTTTATCAATAAAAACATCTATATAAATGTCTATATACCAGATTTAAAATTTTTACAAATTTAATAAATGAAAAAAATCAAATTTAAATGAAAAAAATCAAGGCAATCAGAAAGAAATTCTATATAATCAAATTACAGCAACCAGCTATTAAAGCCCAATTCTCACTGAAGTTGCGCAACAATGGCAAGACTTTGAGGATGCATACAAAGAAACAGCTCAAGAAGTACTGGGGTACAAAAACCATGGATCAGCAAGGAGTCCTGGGAGCTAGCAGAAGAGAGAAAATGACTGAAGAACAACATCGAGCAGACAAAGTCAGACAGGATTAAGCAGAATTACATGGATAAATATCGGTGTAAAGACAAAGAAGTGAAGAAGAATCAGAATCAGAAATAGTTTATTATTAGAGACTCCTATTAAGACTGCAGCAGTCGCTGGCATAGGAGCCACCGTAGAATTGACTATACAAATACAATTTCTCAGTGCAACAAACAGAATAACCAAAGTTCAAAATCAGTAACCATCCTCAAAGTATTGTGTGTGTGCGTGCGTGCGTGCGTGCGTGCGTGCGTGCGTGCGTGCGTGCGAGTATGGGTGTTCTACATGTGTGCACAATATCCATGTACCTTACTATGCGATTTTTTAGTATTGTCTCTAGTTGCGCATGCATATGTAACAGTTCACGATTGCACATGAATTTTTATATTTATTTATAAAATTATACTTTGCATAGTTTACGAAACCTCGTAGACTATGTGTATAGAGTTTATCTTTCACAATTTGGGGTGTATCGTTTAATGTTATTGGTAGATTGTGTTTTAGAGATCGCTTTGTAAATGAATGCTTAATACCAACAATGTGAATTTCATGTTGTCTGCGCGTATTGTGGTTATGTATGTTTATATTTGTAATTAACTGCCAGTGTTGTAGGTAGCCAGGTAATTTATAATAAAATTTAAGTTCTTGCAATGCTTGTATATCTTTGACTGTTAGCAGATTCATAGTTTTAAATCATGGTGAAGTGTGTTTCGTTATATTTGCTCTGTGTAATTATCCGTATTGCGTTTTTTTTAAGCTTATTTATTCTTTCACATTGAAACCCCCATATTGTCAGGCAGTAATTTAGTTTAAGTCTGTTTAGTATCCCGATTATTCTCGCGCATCTGTTTGATATATATTCAGAGTGTTTCTTCCTATTTAAATGTGTATCCAACGTCAGTCCAAGAAAATTAAATTCATTAACTTTTTTGATAATGATATTATTGATTTTAGGAGCGGGTGCTTCTATATGTTTTCAATGCATGTGGAAGACCATGCATTCAGATTTAGCTATATTTAGTGAACGTTTATTTATTACAAGCCATTTTAGAGTTCTTTATTTATTAACAAATCGCCATCTGTATTTTGTGCATTTACGAAATTACTCAATGAGCTTAAAAGTAGGGTGTCATCTGCATATGATATAAAATTAAACAATTGACTAGCCTCTGAAAAATCATTAATATATATTATGAATAATAGTGGTCCCAGAATTGAGCCCTGAGGCACACCAGTAGCTATGTGCAGTGTATTAGATTTTATGTCATCAATTTCTACAAATTGTGTTCTATTTGTTAAATAACGTTTGAATAGTTGCAATTGTACTCCTTCTATGCCATAATATTTAAATTGATTTAGTAGAATCTTATATAAGAAGAGCATGAGACAAGACAAGAGGAAGTGGGTTGACCACCTTGCCATGGAAGCAGAGGAAGCAGCACATAATGGAAGAATGAAAGAAGTGTATGATATTACAAAAACACTCAGTAATGACAAACGTAAGTCAACAAAGGCAGTGAAAGACAAATGTGGAAATTTAATAACGGAAGGATTGGCCAGAAGGAAGCGATGGAAAAAAACTTTGAGGAAATCCTTAATTATTAAAAGCAGACATGAATACAACAAAAAAATGGCTTGTCAAATTATTCAGAACATTTTGGGAACAAGAGAATGTGCCAAAAACGTGGAAGCAGGGACTGATCATTAAAATACCGAAGAAAGGTGACCTTACAGAGTGCGGGAATTGGAGAGGAATTACTTTGACATTTGTTCCTAGTAAAGTATTCGGAAGACTGCTCATTGACAAAATAAGAGATGGAGTTAACAGCAAGTTGAGAGACGAACAAGCAGGTTTCAGAACTGGGAGAGGCACAGTAGAACAGATATTTATTTTACGAAATATTATAGAACAGGTAGTGAAATGGCAGTCAACTCTATACATCACGTTTGTGGACTTTGAAAAAGCATTTGATTCAGTGCACCGTGAGTCTATGGAAAAATTATGGAGAGCTATGGAATTAAGGAAACTAAAGCAAATATGGAGTTCAAATATATACACATTGAGATCTAAATTGAGGCTTTTTAACACACTTGTTAAACCGGTGTTGTTGTATGGAAGTGAAACATGGAAAATTAACGAAGGAGACAACAGAAAGATACATTTTTTTCAAGTGCTTGAGACGAATCTTACAAATTCAATGGCCATACGTTGCATCAAATCAAGATATTCTCGCAAAAACAAAAATGAAGACAATCAGCACTGAAGTCAAGTTAAGAAGATGGAAATGGGTAGGACATATCCTACGAATGGACAAGAACAGCAAATGTGAGACGGCACTGACCTGGACGCCTGAAGGTAGAAGAAAGGTTGGTCGACCAAAGACAACATGGCGATCAACTATTGAAAATGAAAGACGCACTTCGGCCTTATGGGCCACTGGGCCCGAAGAGGATAGGTGAGGTGAGGTGAGGCATAAAGCAGGGATGCCAACCTGAGGCTGTTCTTTGAATGGTTGTTAAACCATACAAGGTTCATGTTGCTGTCATGATTTGTGCTTCTAATTAACAATGTTTATCAAATTCAAGCTACCAATATTAATAATTATTGACTAGAACATAGTGTCACATAATGTAAATCTTCCTGTAATATATACTGGTCAGATGGACTACTAATTTTTTCTAAGTACCTTTATGTCATCTTCAAACAAATAAACCATAAGAAAATAAACATTAAAGGGCATATCTAAAGCTCTGGTCAATGAATCTATAATATTTTGCAGTTGTGGTGAATTACAGTTGTGATGTCTTTTAATACAGCCAAACTGACATGAATTTTTAACTTGGTCTATAATACTGTGTTCCCTGCATTTACACATTGGCTGCGTCACACATTATACGTCTTAAACTAATGTCTCTATTTCAGTTTTTGCTTAACTGCCTTTCTTAAATATAGCACAAATCAATGCTTTGGTATTTTTATGCCAAAAGTTTGTTAAACGCTTTAGCTATTGGTATACATAACTGTACAGATAGTTCTTTTACAAATCTAAGGTGAACCCTGTGTGGTTGTACTGATTTATTTACCGTTTGTAAAGTTTTCCTCCGTTTGAACACCCCTCTACTATGGCTGTTTTCCTTGCGGCCCTTTCCTTGCCGTTATTGAAATTTGGCCCATATTCTGGTTTATATCTACTGGTGGAATAGATGATATGGCATCATGCACCTGGTTCCAGAGAAGTGGTCAATCTTGATTTAGGATATATTACTATGACTATTCTAAGCCTAAGGCCCGGGGGGGGGTACTGCCATTCCAAAGTGCCACTAGAGCCCCATGGAGAGAAATCAAGAAATTTAGGGTCACCAACAGAGAATTATTGAACAATTTATCTAATAAACGGAACGTTTTCATTGGGAAATTTCCTCTTCCCCAAATAAAAATATACCATGGTAAATGCATGGTATACCATGGTGTTTTGAAACAGGTAAATCATAGTAGACCATGATGAAATCATGATATATTATGGTATATTTTCATGCCATGGTTTATCTGTTTCAAAACACCATGGATTACCATGGTATTTTACCAAGGTTTACCACGGTTAACCTGTTTCAAAACACCATGGTATTTACCATGGCACTGGTATATTTTTCATAAGGGTCAATATGAAAGAGAGAATTATCAGGTTTAATTTGGGCACAAATAGAGAAATTTTTTATTTTTCTACGGACAGAGAAAAATGGCCAAAAACAGGGGCATTTGTGCGGCATGTACATACCTCAGTATAGGGAGTACCCTTCGGGGGCTAAGGCCTTAGAATTAACAAATTTCCCCTTCCTCAGACGTATCCCCTGGCCCTGGCCCATGTGGACGTACCTTAAGGGTTAAATGTGTAATTATACTGATTTCCAATGTAAACTTACACTTCTTCGGATCTAATTTTGTTCACTTCGTGCTGCCTGACTCTAATGTCTACTTACATTCATTACACACATTAAACTTGATGATGGCGATTCATTAAACTTACCTCTGTTTCAGTCGCATACCTGTGCTGTGACTGTAGTATGATCCGTCGTGCTTGCACACCAAGCGGACGTAGCTGTAGCAGAGCTTTGCTGGATATTCATTGGTGCATTTCGCGATACGATTGGCTTGACGAACGCTTCTTGAAGATGAAATGGAAAACTGACAATGGTTTTCCGCCATCCATTCATGAAGGAATTTAGAAAAATCAGTCCAACACACAAACTTCCTGCCCACCTCCATTGTGGACAAAATTGGCTGAGCTAATGAATGCACCAGCTCTGAATTGCCGGGGGAATAGGAAGTATTCCATCCTGTGTTTTGATTGGTTAAATCAGCTTCCGGTTTTCTTGGGAAATAATGAATTATGGGCTGTTATTTCCAGAGCTGCTCGGTAAATAGTCAGTGCATTTAAAAATGGAAATATTCCTTTGCATTCAACAATAGCAATATCTATATCATCTCTCAAGTTACACATAGCTCTCAAAGGTTACATACAGCACTCACATATTTCTGGTTGTACTTGGTGAGAGCATCAACGGCGCTAGATCGCAGCGTGTGAATCAGTCATTGATTTAGGACATGAGTTGACCGAGTGATGAGTCGCTAGCTGCGTTACCTAGGGCGTGGATGTGTAGTCTTAAAGTTCAGGTGATCATGTAGTTCTTTCTCTGTAATCATAGAGCTCAGCTGACTGTGATGGTATGGATCTGGAAAGACAATACTTAACAACTACTACATGTCATGGAGTATGACAATTTGTTATTTAGCATTGTATGCAGTTTTGTTAATGTATGAATATGCGACTGTCATATTTGAATGTTATACTGAGAACTACCTGTGAAATGGTGTGTTTGATCCTTTATTACCTCAGTTCTAAATGAATCAACTGGTGCAAGATCTTCAACATTCATTAGATATTTTTATTGTTTAATTTTTAATAGATGAAACATGTTATTGCAGCCTCATTACACAACAGTTTACTGCATCGTGAAAGGTTGTTCATTCGTGGGTTTCAATATATCACTAGCTGAAACGATAAACTCATCTACATTAGAGTAAATAAAGAACATGTAGGTTTTTCCTTACATCTAATGAACATTTTGTGAAGTTACTATGACAATATCTGTATCATGAGAATTAATACACAGATGCAAGAGTGAAGACAAAGAAAATTCTTGAATTGAATGAATGAATGAATGAATGCCAAGGCGATTTTCCAGTTTTCTTCAGCCAATAAGGAAGGAACTCAAAGTTAGAATCTGCAATTAACTGGCTCCTATGTATAAATTCCCTACATTGCCCTACCTTTGTGTAAACCAATATTTATGTCAAACATAGCCAGGATACTAAATGCATGACAGATCAAACACACAGGTCTTGAATTATGCTCTGGTGTGTTTTAATTAATTCACCACATTTATTATATCATTCATCTAATTAACCATACACTAAATAAGTCAATAATAATGTGATTCTCTGATGATCAGTTAGAATACCACAATGTATGAATTAATTACTGATGACAAGTGCTGTGACA
Organism: Lamellibrachia columna; assembly: GCA_963662155.1. Lineage (NCBI taxonomy): Eukaryota > Metazoa > Annelida > Polychaeta > Sabellida > Siboglinidae > Lamellibrachia > Lamellibrachia columna. Next base: position 18,487,029 of record OY759261.1, read on the forward strand.
GTTCCGGGTCTAGAAAGAACCAATACCCGCAGTACCTACTGGGACCCACAGTTTCGGTTCTAGACCCAGAACCGTGACAGCACTAGTTACTACTGGTTCCTTATTATTACATGATTACACAGCCAATTACTATGTACATAGTCACGTACCACTAAAGGAATACAAATGGGGAAGACATCAGCTTCAGTTCAGCCCAACTCTTGTTTGATAAACTGTGAACATAGGCGTTTTTTAGTTTCTATAAAATATGCCCTATTTTGGTGACGTTTTTCTGGTTCAGTGTTACTGTATAAGAGAGATATATCTTCATATACATATATACTACTTTTCTTTTTTTTGAAGACAAACACGGTTTTTAGATTATTGGTATAAGTATGTTTGTCTTCAAAAAAGAAAAGTACTTTGATCCTTAAACTATTTTCACATTTAAATTTATCATGGCTACCACAATCTCATAAAAAAGATCTGCAGTGAAATTTTCACTGACATCCTTATTTTTCGTGCTACCAATTAATTTGTGACATTTGTGACACGTTCTTCGAACCAAATTCTTACCACTAGCAAATACTACCTACACTCCAGTAAGTCTAAATATAGGCAGAAACACCTACATTGCATTAAATAAGAATACTGGATAATCGTTTACTTAACTGGCCTAAATTATTAGGACTTTATGCCGTCGGTTTTCCCAGCATTTTTGTACCTGAATGCGTTCTTTACATCATTCCCCATATGTTCCAGTAAAAAAAGTTCATGTATTCTTTAAAAATATTGTTTTTTAGGCCACTTTTAATCAGTTTTACACCTCAAAACAGCGGAACAGATCGCATAATAAACATGGCGCGTGTGATTTGCGCATTAGTCACGCCTCGGTGACATCAGAACCACGAAGGCAATGTTTGTGTGTATTGGGCATACAATTACGCAACGTAAAAAAATGAAAAGAAAATATTTAGAAAATTGGCTCCAAAAATGTTTCAAACGAAGAAATTCTAGAAAAAAAATTGAAACATTCTATACAGTTTTCATATTAATCGCAACATTTATAGAGCACATAGTCACTTCTAACGTAATATTTCATATTTTATTTAATGAAATATTTGATGTTGCAAATATTATTTGTATGAAAATTATGTGGTCGATATTAGATGTTATACGCATGCGCAACTACAAGGGGACATCTCATTGCATGTCATTGTTAATATAATTAAATTTAAAAGAATGCATGGGTTAAATTATCTGTCATTTGGTGAATTAAGATTATTGTTTTTGTAATTAAAAATTATACTGATGATATTGCATGTCATGTGCATCTTTAAAGGGAAAATTCACTGCATGTCATTGTTAATATAATTAAATTTAAAAGAATGTATTGATTAAATTATCTGTCGTTTGGTGAACAAAAGTTTTTTTTTTAAATTATGCTGATATTCCATGTCTGGTTTCCTTCTGATGGGGAGGGGTATTGTTAATATAATTAAATTTAAAAGAATGTAGGGTTAAATGATCTGTAGTTTGGTGAACAAAGGTTGTTTTTAAATTATGCTGATATTGCATGTCTGGTTTCCTTCTGATGGGGAGGGAGGGAGGGGGAGAGGGAGGGAGGGAGGTATTCTGCGTTTGTAATTGTTCATATTAAATAACATTAATTAGTTTCCCATAATACATGTGAATTAAAAGCATCCTGTCATTGCGCATACACACATTCAACAAAATATATAACATTAACATATTAGTAATTAATTAATCCAGGTGCTACACTATTGTAACTGCTAGTGTGATTTTGATGTGTAATAAATAAAACACAAAAGTTTACAGTTATTTAGCTTTCTTAAAGGGATGGAGTCGTCACAGAGTATTCAATATCCTTGCCACAATAATTACTTAAAAACAGAAATGTATTATTATCATTATGGGACTACATAACTTTTCATTATCATTACAAGCCATCATTGTCAGTTTTGTTATCATTACCATCAATGGCCAGTTATATGTAAAGAACTAAAGGCCACAAGGCATTTAATGTGCAGTAGTTGTAGCAACTGGGTGGACTTCGTCAAGTCCAGGTGTGAGAAGTCCTTGGCTGAGGTTCAGACGGATAGTTTTAGTTTTGAGTGTAGGGGATGTACGAGGATGAAGGAACTTGAATTGAAGTTAGAACAGCTGAGGCTGCTCGTTGTGGCAGTGGTGGGAAGGGAGCAGGTGGTTTGTGCCAGTGGTTCTGGTGAGGGGACAGTGGATAAAGTGGGGGAAGACGACGAGAGAGATGCTAGGGTGAACTCACCTCAGCCTGGGAGGAGGTTGAGAGGAGGTAAGGTGACAGGTCATAGGGAGATGGGACGGAAGGAGACGGGACATAGGGAGACAGGATGAAAGGAATAAGGTAAATTGTTGCAGGAAATCCTTGCCCAAGCCTAAATAATAACACTATTTAGTAAGTATTTACATCGTGTGGCTTTCTTCCGCGCACCGAGGGCCTCGGTCCGAGGCAGTTGCACAAAAGAAATTGTGCAGCATTTGCACGAACTGCCGTGACGAGCGCATAACCATCGAATACACATTGAATGCACAGGATTATGTATCCGCTGGATGTGAGCTGTGAATGTGTTATCAGTCATTTGATCAAGAAATGTGTATTCAGACAAATCGGTGATACTACAATTGGACATAGACACAGCATATACGTGAAAAGCAATATATATGTGGTTTGGTTACTCACCAGTTTAGAATTATTGAAAAAACTAAATATGTATTTGGTGTACCCCAAAAATATGAATATGCATATAATTTAATTATTATATGTAATTTATTTAAATGAACATGTTAATGTAAAGAGATTATATTAAATTGTAAATTTAAATAAATTGACTTAAATTTATATAAATTGACTTAATTAAATTAAAGTACTCCTTCACTCCCTCCTTAAAGTTGCACATGACATACAATATCATCAGTATATTTTTTTTATTACAAAAACAATAACCTTTGTTCACCAAATGACAGATAATTAACCCATGCATTCTTTTCAATTTAGTTATGTTAACAATGACATGCAATGAGTTGTCCCTTTAAAGTTGCACATGTACATGACATGCAATATCAACAGTATAATTTTTAATTACAAAAACAATAGTCTTTGTTCACCAAACGACAGATAATATGAATTAAATGAAATAAAATTGTATTATATTAACAATGAAATGCAATGAGATGTCCCCTTGTAGTTGCGCATGCGCATAACATCTAATATCAACCAAATAATTTATAAAAAAAACAATATTAGCAACATCAAATATTTAATTAAATAAAAGATAAAACATTACGTTACAAGTGACTGTATGTGCTCTATAAATGTTGCGTTTAATATAAAAACTGGGGAGATTTTTTGTTTTTGTTTTTTGAGCTTACTTTCTCTTTTTATGCAATAGTACGCGCGATACACACAAAGATCGCCTTCGCGGTTCTGATGGCACCGAGGCGTGACTAATGCGCAAATCGCACCATGTTTATCATGCAATTGGTTCCGCTGTTTTGATGTGTAAAACTGATTAAAAGTGGCCTAAAACAATATTTTTAAATATATGAAATTTTTTAGTGGAACATATGCGGAATGATGTAAGGAACGCATTCAGGTACAAAAATGCTGTAAAAACCGTCGGCATAAACCTCTAATAATTTAGGCCAGTTAAGTAAACGATTACCGGTTCTACCACCAGCAAACTTACGAATGTGCATGCTCAAATGCAGTTGTCAGATGATTTTTCCTGCATTTTTGTACCTGAATGCGTTCCTTGTACCATTCCGTATATGTTCCAGTAAAACATTTAATATATTCTTTAAAAATATTGTATTTTAGGCCACTTTTAATCAGTTTTACACATCAAAGCGGGGTAAAGGTGCATTAACCTGGCCGAAATTATTAACGCTATTAAATGAGTTTTACCTCATTTTTTCGGTGCTAATGTGTTCTTTGCATCACTTCCCATCGGGTCAGGTACAAAACGGACGTATATTTGCAAAAAATATTGTGTTTTAGCGCACTTTTAGTGCCCAAAACAACGCTATACCGGCAATAGCCGGTGTTCTTAATATGGCGATCATCCGAAATGTGCTGTAACAATATCACGGTGGCATCAGAACCGGAAAGGCGATTTCGCTGTCAAATAATTTATACTGCAGTATAAGAAAATACGAAAAATAGAACAAAAAGTGCAATTTAATGTTACGAAAAACTCTAAAAATCGACAATTTAATGTTAAAAAGCCCCCAAAAATCGAACCGGACAGGTTATTTCACTGACAAATATTTTGTACGCAGTCTAAGGGGAAAAAAGTAGAGTTCAATTTAATTTTGAAAATCCAAAAAAATCCACCGACAACTATTTCGACAGTATAAGATAATGTAAAAAAAAACAAAGACATCGCACATATATCAACAAATTATTAAAAGTTCACAGATCGTGCAAATATCTTTAAATCTTAATCATAAACAAGTGTCTTGCTTGAGGTAAAACTGTCATTTAATAGCGTTAATAATTTCGGCCAGGTTAATGCACCTTTACCCTATTTTCTCTATTTTTTCTCTTCGTTTTTTTACGTTGCATAATTGTATGCACTATACGCACAAACATCGCGGTTCTGGTGGCACCGTCGTCACCGAGGCGTGACTAGTGCGCAAATCGCACGCGCGCCATTTTTATTATGCAATCGGTTCTCCTGTTTTGATCTATAAAACTGATTAAAAGCGGCCTAAACACAATCTTTTTGTTTATATATGAACTTTTTTACAGTGACATATGCGGTATTATATAAGGAACGCATTCAGGTACAAAAATGCAGGAAAACCGTCAGCATAAAGCCCTAATAATTTAAGTAAACGATTACGGCTGGTGACTGCAGTGTTTCGAGAGCGCCTCTTTCGTCCAGTGCCAGTGGCAGTGCCCGGCCAGGCCCACTGTACAAAATACGGTAATTCAAAACGACGAGAGCGTCTTCAGCTTACCTCTAAATTCCATGTGCTGACGTTTTTCTCTCGCTCCCCACTTCATCTTCACCACTACGTACGTACTGACCGATCGCTTACATCTATCGTAGTTATTCCGATATATGCTGATACGGCATGGGCTTCTTCGAACAGTTCAGAACCCTGGCGTCGACCGCCCAGGGTATAGACTTGATTATCCAGGCTCCGTGATGTGGCGCCACCGTTTGTCGCACACATCATCGCTTGGAAGCAGTGTTCTTTTGACGGGCTTTGCATACATAATATTATATGCACCCAGATTCTGGGTGCGTACATAATTAGTAATAATAATCATCCGGGGATTTGGCTATTAACACAGTGCTACTTTTATAATACGCACAACTTTTTAATTTGTTGCTAGAATCTAACAACGTCACATATGTCCAAGGAAAACAATACATATACTATTCAATAAGTCCACAAAATATAAGAGGGGTGTGGATCCAGAGAAAGATATTCTTCCAGAGATATTATATTTAGAAAATGTGGATTTTTTTTTATTTTGGCACTTGTTGGGAGACAAACAAGAAATTGAAAAATACCACTGAGGCAAATAAAAACATTAAATTTTTTTTTCTAATTTTATAAGTGCACATTAAAACAGGTTTCATTCAGCTATATCATTTTATTTTTATTTGAATGTTTGCAACATAATATTATTTCCCTGAATCGATTCGTGGAAACATTCAAAAGGTGACAGGGTATGTTTTCCTCCGTTCAGATTAGTGTTTGTTGCTGATTAGTGGATTAATTACTTCTTTTTAATATAAACTTTATTCAGAATGTATAAGACAAAAACTGACAGAGTGCGATGTATATAAATGAAACATGGTTTCCGGGTGAATTTGCGATCTGACCAAGTTTCCAAGGGCTCAGCGAGGCGCTTCGAACCTGCGGAGCAACTAACCCGACAGTACGTCACCACCGCGAGTTGATCGTGTATTTATACAAAGCTGCCAAGTCTACCGCTTTGGCGGTAGAACTACCACTTTGTCTTCAGTTTTACATTATCTACCGCTTTACTGCGTTCAAGCCAAAATCTACCGCCAAACCGCAATTCCAAGGGTACAGTTAAAATTACTCATTTCGAATCCAAATATACGACCAAACAACATCACTTCACATAGGAAATGCATAAGAATTAAGTAAAATCCTCTAAAATTGATTTTTTTTTGTGCCAGGACGGGAAGCCCCCTTCTACACCCTCCCTTCGCGGCCGCGGCGCGAGGAATTCGGCGCCAGATATTGATCTAATCTATCACCGTCACATCATTAAAAGCGGTAGATATGCCGTCACACGTCTGTCCTTATACGAAACACTTGGGAATGTCTGTCAGATGTCTGTCTTTATACGGGACATTTGGGAATGTCTGCCACACGTCTGTCCTTAAGCGAAACACTTGGGAATGTCTGTCACATGTCTGTCTTTATACGGGACATTTGGGAATGTCTGTCACACGTCTGTCCTTATATGAAACACTTGGGGAATGTCTGTCACGTGTCTGTCTTCAGGGTGGATCCAGGATTTAGAAAAGGGGGGTTGTCCAGGGTAATGTATGAAGCGTAACGAGTCTCGTGGTGGTCGAGAGAGGGGGTATCCCCCTTCCCAAACATTTAACGTTTTTTAGACAAAACAGTTGAAATGGTGTAATTTTGGACACCCATAATCTGGTTTTAAGCGAGATAAGGCCTAATGTAATCGACCCAAAATTCAGACTTGCGACGTCGTACGTATTGTCCGTATACAATACGGATTTTTGGGAGGAATACGGCTTTGGCCGTGTCCTGTTTTAATACGGATTTGCTGAATATATAAACATTGTGATAAAATAATCCTATGTATTTTCTTGACGATGACACAGCCACCCAGCGGCATGTCGATGACACCGAGTCAACAGACAGGAGTCCCTGTCACACAGCCACCTAGCAGCACTGGCACTTCCCAGGTAAGCATTATACACACACACACACACACACACACACACACACACACACACACACACACACACACACACACACACACACACACACACACACACACACACACACACACACACACACACACACACACACACACACACACACACACACACACACACACACACACACACACACACACACACACACACACACACACACACACACACACACACACACACACACACACACACACACACACACACACACACACACACACACACACACACACACACACACACACACCACTGAACGGAAACACAGACACACACAACTCTACAAGCATGCGAACACAGTTCCGAAAATCAAGTATGTTAATATTTATTATGTCATCAACTCGCTGAGCACAATTTGTTAAATTGTGTAATTTTTTCTCTCCAGAAAATCAAAACACAACATACTCCCCATCAAATGGCGGCCAAAACAATTGCAAGGCGTCTTCATGCGCAAGGGATCCTACAGTCACTGGCACACGCATATGTTGACAGTCGGCCACTAGAATTTTTTATCTGGGCACAGCATAAGTGTTGTGTAGTCCTCAAATATGGCCATATCTCAATGTTGATAGAGTGCCAACAGTTGAAGGTAGGCGTGTAGGGCGCGACATTGTTGATGAGGTTCTCTCCGTCCGAACCAACGAGTAGCCCTACGTACAGACACGCGGCCAACGACGCCATCGCTACCACTGCCTTAAAAGCGGAAAAATACAAGAACTGTACAGGATGGAGGAAATTTATTTCTTACCACACTGACAGGAGTTCTAGTGTCATTTGAATTCCTAACTGTAGTATGATGAACAGGTGTGTGCTCGTTTTCTTTATAAACAAGCATCAATCTTCATCATATTACATGATATTCTACACGATTCCTGCAAACGTTTGCTTACTTTCACCTACCACTGTGATTGTCGGGGAATATTGGAATGTAGTCGCGTGATGTTGAGTGGGAATCCACAAGGCGGGTCCGTGTGTATTGATACAAACGTGTCGTATGAAAATGTGATGTTGCTATAATGTTCCGCAAATTACGAACCATGTTTATAAAGGGATCACATAGCTTATAACACAATTCACATCGTGTCGCTCGCATACTCACCGTGTCTCACTCACATACACAACGTGTCTCGCTCGTAGACTCATCGTGTCACGCTCCAAGAATCACCGTGTCTGGCTCGCAGATTCACCGCTTCACGCTCGCCACGTTGCTTCGTTTTCTTCAAATTGCGAGCCATGGATTTAAAGAGACCATAACACTTTAAAAACAACACATCTTGTCTCGCTCGCAGACTCACCGTGTATCGCTTGCAGACTCACCGTGTCTAGCACGGGACTTGTTCATGTTTGCCACCGTGATCGACTTGTCCACAGTTGGTTGATGCCTCAACACGTTGTTCAATACTACATTATATCGGATGAGACGTCCTATGGACGAACAGGACATTAGTACATTTTGAGAACGGGCACGCACGCACGCACGCACGCACGCGCACCACAAACACGCACATACGCAGAGGCGCGCACCACAACCATGTACAAATATAAATGAATAAATATAATATTATTGGCACATTTCACTGTTTTCAGCCGACATTTTGTCACTCTTTAAATTTAATCTGTCATGAAAATAAGACGGTGGAAAATAGATTTAACATACGTGTAAGCCTGTACCTGTAACACAGATATGTGTGGCGCCGGAAACTGTAAAGCCGTGATGACATCTGGGACTCGGTAAGTTCTTCAGCCACAGCCATTTTCCTTCGTCCAAATTAGAGGTGACATAAACCACTATGATTTTACTGACATATTTATAAGAATATGGTTAGAAAATGCAGTCGTTTTGAAATAGGTATAATATTATACACATATAAGTAGATTGGAATTTGCGTTTATCACTAATTCACAAAACCGAAATCAGACATTAATGTCGTATCCTCTGTCACCTGTTGTGTTTTACTTCGACCTTACCATATCCAGTACCTTTTATCAAAGCATGGAGTGAGGAAACCAGGGAATCATTGACACCCTGAAATTAAGAATGCAATGCAAGGTAATAAACAGTTCGTGGGCCATTGTGATTCGAGGAATTGAGGGGTTCCCGGGCACATCATGGACACCCTGGATCCGACCGTGATTCAGGTATAAATGATAAGCATGAGAGGCACGGGACACTGTTTCTGAGGTGTCAACATTCGGTCGGGAAATACCGCTTTTTCCCCCTCCACTTTTTGGATGAAATGTCCAGTTTTTCGTTATTTAAAAAAAAAACCGCTAAAATTGATCTATGTGTTGCACACGAGTCCATCCTAAGCACATTTTATGTCTTTGGAGCCAATAAAGTTGAGCGGAGGAGGAAGTTTCCTGCTTTTTATGAGCAGTTAACCGCTTTATCACGAGAACTTGGATACCTAAAATAAGGTGTGGCATAACACCCACAGTAAGAGTCATGCAGAGCTACCAAGTCTCACACATTTGGCGGGAGACTCACGCATTTGGCTTCCATCTCACGCACTCGCGCAGCTATTTGTAGATCTCACGCACATTGGCCGTTTGAATTAATAATTAATATAATCCCCTAGGTATATTTTTATCATCATCGGTGACGTCGCGCGTAATCGCCACTTTCACACACGATTATCGACAGACAGCCCGCGTGACAACCCATTTCTCCCTGCCAGAGTGATCATGATCACGGGTATGGTCGGGGCTTGTTACGAGCGCTGGACCCTCGCCTCGTTGGCACATTGACTGTCAAACTGGCAATGGACCGCCCACTGACATTTGAGCCAACAAACGATTTGCTTATTAAAAGTATACATTGGCACACAACCAGACACATCCTAGTAGTACCAACCTTGAAGCATTTAAGCCAGACGTGTGCAGGTTGGGTGAAAATGCTAGACGTTTACCATGTAATTTTTACTTTCGAAGCTAATAAAGACAGTGTGATAATTCAACGTGATGACCAGTTGTGTTCTTACATGAGAATAACTACGGTTCCGAGTGTTCTTTCTATAAAACTTGCTGCGTTCTTTTGAAATCGTCTAATATTGTTTATGTTTAATATGTATGTGGTCCCAGAAGACTGATACGAATGACACATAGGGAATTATCATATATCATGATGTTACCTTAACTGTTTCAGAACAATTGAAAATATTTCGTCCCGTATTTAAATAAACCGCAACTGCATAAATAATGAAAATGTTATCAATCTGTCAATTATTTCCAGTGTATTATCAAAAGCTGTCCCCGATAGAAATTTGAATGAATAGAATTGCTTTCATCTGGTGCCCTAGTTGTTGGGAAACATAACACCATTTTTCAGTGTTTGGATCCTGCCAATATTTCTCGCATGTTCCTCTACACAACATGGCAGCTCTGGTCATAGACATGATAAGCTTTATGGAAATAACATACATTAAAAAAAATTAAGTGTCAAACTGTGGTTAACTGTATGTCTTCATGTGTGTTGCTGTCATGTTGCTGTGAATTACGCTCGCCATCATTAAAGTTTATAACGTTATTAGATATTTTGCTTTAGAAAAGGTCGAAAAAGGGTTATTTTGTCCCTGAGACAACCAAGGTGTGGTACGCATGTATCATGTACGTAAATTATTTGCCATCACAACTCTGCAATATGTTTCAGAATGCTGGCGTTTGACTGAAGCAGATGAGAGATAATTTTCAACCTTCCACACAACATATCTTTGAAACATCATGCCATTTTTCTGGCCACAAAAGATTTCGAACACAGAACTTCTGAAAGTAACTGCTCAGATTAATATGGATGACTTGTTCACCACAAGAATTAGCCAAGTTTTTACTAAACGAAGATGACAATACGGCGATAACAGCTGTGAGGTAAACCCCGAAGGACAACGAAAACGAGGTAGACTAAAGATACTTGCGACTTTTGTGCTCTCTAACGGTGGTTTGACGTGCCAAAGTAGATGAGAAAATAATATCATTTAAGTGCACCTATTTCATGTTTTGTGAGTTCCCACAATGTCCCACAATAAAATCCATAAACCTGCTCTTGAATTAGCGCGTTAGCATTGATACGCGATTGTTTCAACGCACGGCAAACGATTCGCGCTAAGTGCGTGTCGTACTTCCGTCGACAATCTCAAGCGATTTCACATTTACCTTGCAACAGAGGCGCCACGGGTTATTTCGGGCACCATATGTTCTAATTACAATGTAATTAACTCCAATTCTGATTGTAATACCCTATCAACTGAAACAGCGCTTCCGAATGAACTGTTGAAGGTCAGTGGCAGCCACAAAGGGGTGGTACGGCTTCAACTGAATCGGAGCGAAGCTTTTGACATCGACCGACATAAACATGCAGCTTACACGCTATTATGAAAACACGGGCAACATCTTCTGTTGGGTCGAACGATATGCCTGTCATGGTTCGTTGCCTATATCCAGCACAGACAATACAGTAGTTCAGCTGCCCGTGAACATTCAAGAGATCACCAAATGAACTGCGGCTAGTCCAACAAGGCTTAATTACTGTTGACCGACCAGCACGTTCTTCAAATTAGTTTCTTACATAACAGTCCAGGCGAAGTTGGTGCTTCTGTTGACGCACCTGACAAGACCCATTTGTAAAAGATCCCACTTGCTGGTTTGCATGGCTTCGGATTCAATACACATTATTGGCCTATGACACACACTGTATGCTTGATGCGGTGTTGTGCGTGACGTTGACAGCCAGTCGGGGAAAATTTGTGAAGATTGAAAAAGGTGTTCCAATACAAAGACGAACAAAAACAAAGTGTTCTTTATATGTGCACAGGAACGTGGTGACTAGCAGGAAACAGCGCCGTGCACGGGTGGCTTTTCCTTCATGGCAGGCACGGCGACACTCTGAGAGGTTGGTACTGATCGAGTGATGTGCATAACAGCAGCTAGGCGATGGAAGTTTATTCCATCATGCACTTCCTTTATCTTTATAGCTTGAAGCTTTCAAGTTTATGTATTGATTGTTGAAATGACTGTGTTTGTTTATTTATTTTTAAACTACGTAATAGCGAATCCACCTACGTTACAATATTGTGTCATATTATTTATTTTCTACATATCAATTGGTGAAATAACTCTGTATTGCATATCCTGTTTTAGATATTGTGTACTATTTTCTAGGAAATATTTTTATTGTCGCTGTTCCCGCGATACATGAAAGATGTTCATCAACGGACTACCTGTCATGTGTGCCTCTTCGAGTTTTGCTAAGTGATCATCTACAAACAATTTCGGCTTTAATTCTCATTATATGATGAAAAGCTAGGTTTGTGAATAAAGGTCAGTTCGGTATTGTATATAGATATGATCTATTCCATTGTTGCACATTTAATTGGACCGGCAATTAATGTATTTGAGAATATATTTATTACTAGTGATATTTAATGGTGACAGATTCGTAAATTTCAGATTACTATCTCCATACAGCCCCTTCTGGGGACAGTAGCATGCTAAAGCGCCGTCGTTGTATTTGATATGTGTGCTATATTTATTTGATATGTGTGCTATATTTATATTTGTAATACTAATACTTGTACATATAAGGGCCAAATAAAGAGCATGTGTCTGCTTGTCTGTTGTAGGCGCCATCTTAGGTTGACCACTTCCGGCGGATGTACATAGCTATGATTGAATATGCATAATTCAATATCAATAAAATGGATTAGTAATATTATATACGCATTTTGTATCGTGTATGATGGATCACCATATGATGTATTGTATATAATAAACATTCTAATGAATAAATATTTTCATTAGATGTCGTCACTTCAGTTAATTTAGATTGAACAGGTTTGAAAGACACACACCACAAATTCGTCTGTTTGTTCATGACATAGTATATAAGCAAAAGTAATTCCTATAGTTAATAGGTTGAGAACTATAACACACAGGGTTATGTCACAGTAGTCGGGTGGGAGACTACAGGCTTAGGGGTCGACATAGACTCTCCCTTGAATAGTTCAATAAAGCAACCAAAAGAGATCCTGTGTTGTGGAGGAGGTCCCACATACCAAATCTGTAAAGTGCTCCACTAATTGCCCGAGCCCAAGGCAGAATGGCAAAGCGTCACTCGCTTCACTGTGGTCTCTTCTTTTTTCTGTGCATTATTTTAATCTTTTGACTGACATTTGAAATTTATGACAAACTAGTGTTACAATTAGTGCTACATTGTAACGCTTTTATTTGGGAAACACACACACACACACACACACACACACACACACACACACACACACACACACACACACACACACACACACACACACACACACACACACACACACATACACACACACACACACACACACGCACACACATCCTACACACTACACCACACCACACGCACACACGCACCACACACACACACTCACACATACACACACGCACGCACGCACGCACGCACGCACGCACGCACGCACGCACACACACACACACACACACACACACACAAACACGCCCGACTAACTGGGGGCACACATCAAAACAGAGAAGTAATATTCGATGTAATTTTTTTATTTAAGGATATGACTTTCAACCTTGCACGGAGTGGCGTATTTGGGGGGGGGGGGAGGGAGATATGACTGCCTTTGGCTCCAAGGTGTTTTTCATTACAACCTGTTGCGCCACTACTTTATAGCATGGTAAACTAATGGGTGTCTAAGCTTGCCACCCCCCCCCACCCCACCACCACCACCCCCACATGGTCGTTAAACACACGTGTATCGACTGTATGACTTCTTCCTTTCGTCCAAGTATATTTTTCGTCCACCTATAAAAAAGCGACTTGTACAATCGTTTTTCTTTACTGAAATTCCTGTATCAGGCAATCGATTACGTAACTAATCATCGAAATGTCACCATGCTAATTGCCTGTTCCTGGTATCTGGATCGTTGTGTCATTTGTGGATTTTACGGATAGGCACGATTCGCAGATGATAAAACGAAATATAACAAATAAGTTTCTTCACAGAGCGGTTGTCAGTTGAACATGAAATGGCGTAGATTTCAATCTCCCGGACTAATATATTTTGCTTGTTTCAAAATGATGGAAACTACGCAATTGTTGAAAGTGTCCACTCAAACGTACGATCTTTCAGCTGATTGGACGAGCGAAAACGAGGACGAGGGAGTGAGGTATGGGAGGGAGACTAATCCCATGTAGGGACGAGGGGAGAGCAAGCATTGAAATATGGGGAATATGGAGAAGATGAAATGTTACAATGATTGGAAAGAAGAGCGAATACGGGAAAGATGGGAGGCCAACTGCGGGTAAGAGTGGCAAGTGAATGCTGGGACATAGGAGATCAAGTGTTGGGAGGAGGAACCAGTGAAAGTGGGGAATAGGGAGAAAGGTTGTTGGGACAAGGAACCAGTGAATGTGGGGAATAGGGAGAAATTGTGTTGGGAGGAGGAACCAGTGAATGTGGGGAATATGGAGAAAAGGTGTTAGGAGAAGGAATCAGTGAATGTGGAGAATATGGAGAAAAGGTGTTAGGAGAAGGAACCAATGAAAGTGGGGAATATGGAGAAAAGTTGTTAGAAAAGGAACCAGTGAATGTGGGGAATAGGGAGAAAAGGTGTTGTGAGAAGGAACCAGTGAATGTGGGGAATAGGGAGAAAAGGTGTTGGGAGGAGGAACCATTGAACGTGTGAAAGGTGTCATTCTGTGGCTGGCATGGCTGGTATTTGCTGGTTCGAATAAATCCGTGACCAAAATTAAGCAACACAGAAAAACGTTCTTCGTTAAGATTACATGTCAATACAGCGATGTGTGTTTGGTGGCGGCAGTAGTGGCGGCGGCGGTACGTGGCGGCGGCGGTAGTGGCGGCGGCGGTAGCTTTTTCCATACCGCCGCCGGCACTACTGCCGCCACCAAACTGTTGTCGGCTACCCGACCGGTTTGAACCGGTTCTGACGCACAACACGTGCACAGTGCTCCGTGGCGGCGGCGGTAGGGAAAAAGGTGTAACCCCAACCTGTTGTCGGTTGTATAACCCCAAACTGTTGTCGGCTGTATAACCCTAGGTGTAACCCCAACCTGTTATCGGTTGTATAACCCTAGATAGCCTGCATTGAGACAGTGGTAAATGTCTCCATACATATCACTCAGTGGTCAATGTATCCACGCATATCACATGACAACCGCCCGTGTTCCGTGCTGGCGGCGGCTTGGAAAGAGGTGTAACCCAACCTGTTGTCAGTTGTATAACCCTAGATAGCCTGCATCGAGACAGTGCTGTTTGCCAACCCTATCGTCACATAGTTGTTGGCTCGTAGATAGCCTGCATTGGAACGTTGTGTATGACAATGTCTTGTTTTCTTCAAGTTGTGTGTGACAATGTCTTGTTTTCTTCAAGTTGTGTGTGACAGTGTGTTGTTTTCTTCAAGTTGCGTATGACAGTGTCTTGTTTTCTTCAAGTTGTGTTCAATGTCTCCACGCATATCACACAGTGGTAAATGTCTCCACACATATCACATGGTGGTGAATGTCTCCATGCATGTCACATGGCATTCGATGTCTCCATGCATGTCACATGGCGGTCAATGTCTCCATGCATACCATATGGCGGTCAATGTCTGCATACATATCACACAGTGGTAAATGTCTCCATGCATGTCACATGACGGTCAATGTATCCACGCATATCACATGATGTCAAATGTCTCCATACATATCACACAGGCGTAAATGTCTCCACACATATCACATGCTGGTGAATGTCTCCATACATATCACACAGCGGTAAATGTATCCATGCATGTCACATGGCGGTAAATTTCTCTATACATGTCACATGGTGGTCAATGTCTCCATGCATGTCACATGGTAGGCAATGTCTCCATGCATATCAAATGGTATCAAATGTCTCCATGCATATCATATGGTGGTCAATATCACCATGCATGTCACATGGCGGTCAATGTCTCCATGCATATCACATGGTGTAAAATGTCTCCATACATATCACACAGTGGTAAATGTCTCCATGCATGTCACATGAGGGTCAATGTGTACACGCATATCACATGGTGTCAAATGTCTCCATACATATCACACAGGGGTAAATGTCTCCACACATATCACATGGTGGTAAACGTCTCCATACATACCACATAGTGGTAAATGTCTACATACATGTCACATAGCAGTCAATGTCTCCATGCATGTCACATTGTAGTCAATGTCTCCACGCATATCACACATTGGTAAATGTCTCCATGCATGTCACATGGTGTCAAATGTCTCCATACATATCACACAGCGGTAAATGTCCCTATGCATGTCACATGGCGGTCAATGTCTCCATGCACGTCACATGGTAGTCAATGTCTCCATGTATGTCATATGGAAGTCAATGTCTCCATGCATGTCATATGGCAGTCAATGTCTCCATGCATGTCACATGGCGGTCAATGTCTCCATGCACGTCACATGGCAGTCAATGTCTCCACGCATGTCATATGACAGTCAATGTCTCCATGCATTCCACATGGTGTCAAATGTCTCCATACATGTCACATGGCGGTCAATGTCTCCATATCACACAGTGGTAAATATCTCCATGCATACCACATGGTGGTCAATGTCTCCATACATATCACACAGCGGTCAATGTATCCATGCATGTCACATGGTGTCAAATGTCTCCATGCATACCATGTCAAAAAGACAAGACAAGTGGGAGCGCACAAGCTAAAGTCCACCAACAGTACCTGACCAATGTCAAAAAGACAAGACGAGTGGGAGCGCACAAGTCAAAGTCTACCAACAGTGACTGACCAATGTCAAAAAGACAAGACGAGTGGGAGCGCACAAGTTAAAGTCTGCCAACAGTGACTGACCAATATTAAAAAGACAAGACGAGTGGGAGCGTACAAGTTAAAGTATGTCAACAGTGGCTGACCAATGTCAAATAGACCAATCTTCCAACTTACACATTTTTCACAACACAAACTTTCAAAACATGTGTGTGTGCGGTGAAGCAAACTTCCAACTTGCAAACTTTCATAACATAAACTTGTCACATCACAAACTTCCAACTTAAAAATTTTCATAACACAAACTTTCAAAACATGTGTGTGCGGTGAAGCAAGCTTCCAACTTACAAACTTTCATAACATAAACTTTCAAAACGTGAACTTTTCACATCACAAACTTCCAACTTACAAATTTTCATGACACAAACTTTCAAAAACATGTGTGTGCGGTGAAGCAAACTTCCAACTTACAAACTTTCATAACATAAACTTTCAAAACATGTGTGTGCGGTGAAGCAAACTTCCAATTTGCAAACTTCCAAAGTACAAACTTCCAACTGGCAGACTTCCAACTCGCAAACTTCAAACAACTTCGTACAACTTTGCACAACTTCACACAATTTTACACAACTTCGCAGGCGTGGAGTGGAGTGGAGAACTTCCAATATGCACACTTCCAAAGCTAAAACTTCCAACTTGCAGACTTCCAACTCGCAAACTTCACACAAAATGTGTGTGCGGTGAAGCAAACTTCCAACTTACAAACTTTCATAACATAAACTTTCAAAACGTGTGTGTGTGACGTGAAGCAAACTTCCAACTTACACATTTTTCACAACACAAACTTTCAAAACATGTGTGTGCGGTGAAGCAAACTTCCAAAACTTAATATTATGTATGCAAAGCCCGTCAAAAGAACACTGCTTCCAAGCGATGATGTGTGCGACAAACGGTGGCGCCACATCACGGAGCCTGGATAATCAAGGCTATACCCTGGGCGGTCGACGCCAGGGTTCTGAACTGTTCGAAGAAGCCCATGCCGTATCAGCATATATCGGAATAACTACGATAGATGTAAGCGATCGGTCAGTACGTACGTAGTGGTGAAGATGAAGTGGGGAGCGAGAGAAAAACGTCAGCACATGGAATTTAGAGGTAAGCTGAAGACGCTCTCGTCGTTTTGAATTACCGTATTTTGTACAGTGGGCCTGGGCCGGGCACTGCCACTGGCACTGGACGAAAGAGGCGCTCTCGAAACACTGCAGTCACCAGCCGTAATCGTTTACTTAAATTATTAGGGCTTTATGCTGACGGTTTTCCTGCATTTTTGTACCTGAATGCGTTCCTTATATAATACCGCATATGTCACTGTAAAAAAGTTCATATATAAACAAAAAGATTGTGTTTAGGCCGCTTTTAATCAGTTTTATAGATCAAAACAGGAGAACCGATTGCATAATAAAAATGGCGCGCGTGCGATTTGCGCACTAGTCACGCCTCGGTGACGACGGTGCCACCAGAACCGCGATGTTTGTGCGTATAGTGCATACAATTATGCAACGTAAAAAAACGAAGAGAAAAAATAGCGAAAATAGGGTAAAGGTGCATTAACCTGGCCGAAATTATTAACGCTATTAAATGACAGTTTTACCTCAAGCAAGACACTTGTTTATGAGTAAGATTTAAAGATATTTGCACGATCTGTGAACTTTTAATAATTTGTTGATATATGTGCGATGTCTTTGGTTTTTTTTACATTATCTTATACTGTCGAAATAGTTGTCGGTGGATTTTTTTGGATTTTCAAAATTAAATTGAACTCTACTTTTTTCCCCTTAGACTGCGTACAAAATATTTGTCTGTGAAATAACCTGTCCGGTTCGATTTTTGGGGGCTTTTTAACATTAAATTGTCGATTTTTAGAGTTTTTCGTAACATTAAATTGCACTTTTTGTTCTATTTTTCGTATTTTCTTATACTGCGGTATAAAATATTTGACAGCGAAATCGCCTTTCCGGTTCTGATGCCACCGTGATATTGTTACAGCACATTTCGGATGATCGCCATATTAAGAACACCGGCTATTGCCGGTATAGCGTTGTTTTGGGCACTAAAAGTGCGCTAAAACACAATATGTTTTGTAAATATACGTCCGTTTTGTACCTGATCCGATGGGGAGTGATGCAAAGAACACATTAGCACCGAAAAAATTAGGTAAAACTGTCATTTAATAGCGTTAATAATTTCGGCCAGGTTAATGCACCTTTACCTAGGTTTCCTTTTTTCCCACCGCGCGCAGCTCCTTCGACGACATCCAAACTGATAATGAACGAAAGATAAACAAGAACAAGTGTCATATCGGACGCTTGGACCAACCGCGCGTCACCTTTGACCCGTTGCGCGTGCGCAGTGCAATGGAATGTGTCGGGAATCCCTTCTACGTCCGGGCTAGCGACCCTAGTCTAGGAGTCAGACCACAGTTGAAAATTGCATTGGTGGCCAAGTTAACGTTTTGTTAGATTATAAGAAAACGTGACCACTAAAAATTCTGAAACTATTTCACAGCAACTGCCATCATCTCATTGATATGCTGACCAAGTTTTATCAAAATCACCTACCTCCAGCTCTTTTAAAACGCCCCGACGTGCGATGCCCATAAATTTTGACAAAAATAGCCTTGTATTCATGCGCCCACGTGGCCCATAGCAGAAAAATTCCCATAAATCCCTCCGCCTTTTAAACTCAAAAATATGCACCATTTCACAGCCAATAGCTTCTACAAACAAACCTGTGAATATGCCTGCTCAATTGCACTTATGTCACATCATATGAATTCTTTAAATTCACATATCGCAATTTAATACGCCCTCCATTCGTATGAAACAATAAACAGGAAGGTCAACTGTGGTCTAAACCCAAATAGGGAATTTTTTTGTTTGAGAAAATGTCAAATTTTATATCAAGTTGCGGCACAGTGTATATGTAGACACATTATGGAACACTCCTACTTGTCAAGTCATTATTATTTGTTTGACAGCCAAGTCTAAACAATGCTTTGCCCGTATTATTAGCTGAAAACCAGTCACATAATTTAATTATAGGTCGATTTTGACACTTGATAAATCATAGATCATGTACACTAGATTTACATAGCACTGCGAACCAATGAAGCCTGCTTACTGTCCCTTTAAATATACTAATGAGTTTACCCCTGTAGACTAACTAGTCTGAGACTATCGATGCGCTACGTCCGGTTCATGCATCGCGACTAAATGTATCGCTAGTGTATAGCTTAGTTAGTAGGGCTTAGTCTGAGGCTACGCTACGCTCTGTCCATGCATCGCGACTAAATGTATCGCTAGTGTATAGCTTAGTTAGTAGGGCTTAGTCTGAGACTACGCTACGCCCTGTCCATGCATCGCGACTAAATGTATCGCTAGTGTATAGCTTAGTTAGTAGGGCTTAGTCTGAGACTACGCTACGCCCGGTCCATGCATCGCGACTAAACGTATCGCTAGTGTATAGCTTAGTTAGTAGGACTTGGTCTGAGACTACGCTACATCCGGTCCATGCATCGCGACTAAATGTATCGCTAGTGTATAGCTTAGTTAGTAGGGCTTAGTCTGAGACTACGCTACGCCCGGTCCATGCATCGCGACTAAATGTATCGCTAGTGTATAGCTTAGTTAGTAGGACTTAGTCTGAGACTACGTTACGCCCTGTCCATGCATCGCGACTAAATGTATCGCTAGTGTATAGCTTAGTTAGTAGGGCTTAGTCTGAGACTACGCTACGCCAGGTCCATGCATCGCGACTAAATGTATCGCTAGTGTATAGCTTAGTTAGTAGGGCTTAGTCTGAGACTACGCTACGCCCGGTCCATGCATCGCGACTAAATGTATCGCTAGTGTATAGCTTAGTTAGTAGGACTTAGTCTGAGACTACGCTACGCCCGGTTCATGCATCGCGACTAAATGTATCGCTAGTGTATAGCTTAGTTAGTAGGACTTAGTCTGAGACTACGCTACGCCCTGTCGATGCATCGCGACTAAATGTATCGCTAGTGTATAGCTTAGTTAGTAGGGCTTAGTCTGAGACTACGCTACGCCCTGTCCATGCATCGCGACTAAATGTATCGCTAGTGTATAGCTTAGTTAGTAGGACTTAGTCTGAGACTACGCTACGCCCGGTTCATGCATCGCGACTAAATGTATCGCTAGTGTATAGCTTAGCTAGTAGGGCTTAGTCTGAGACTACGCTACATCCTGTCCTTGCATCGCGACTAAATGTATCGGTAGTGTATAGCTTAGTTAGTAGGGCTTAGTCTGAGACTACGCTACGCCCGGTCCATGCATCGCGACTAAATGTATCGCTAGTGTATAGCTTAGTTAGTAGGACTTAGTCTGAGACTACGCCACGCCCCGTCCATGCATCGCGACTAAATGTATCGCTAGTGTATAGCTTAGTTAGTAGGACTTAGTCTGAGACTACGCTACGCCCCGTCCATGCATCGCGACTAAATGTATCGCTAGTGTATAGCTTAGTTAGTAGGGCTTAGTCTGAGACTACGCTACGCCCGGTCCATGCATCGCGACTAAATGTATCGCTAGTGTATAGCTTAGTTAGTAGGACTTAGTCTGAGACTACGCTACGCCCGTCCATGCATACGGCCCCAGATGTTTAAATGTCACATGAATATGTTGCCTGTATTTCACAAGTGTTGTTTCTTGGCAATGCCTTTGTCCCCCGTTGACATGCAATTACAATGGATTTTTGGTACTCAAAAAAAGGGGAGGTCCGGAACCCCTGGACCTCCCCTCTGGATCCGCCTACGTAATATATGTATACATATTGGTTACGGTGTAACTATATGTAGAGTAATTTCAAAAGGATGCTAAAATGTGTGGTTCGAGACATATTGATTGATTGTCTTACCCGTAGGACGGGTTAATTTGGTGAGATGGCCGTTGTGTGGAGGTCACAAAAAAGTCATGTTGGAGATAGGGAGTTTTGTCAGCGGAAAGGACGGGTAGAGGGGAGAATCGCGAGACAGTTCTGAGAGAACAGAGATGGGGCTGTACCACATACATAAATAGAACACCCGTTAGTAAATAGGGGGATGATTAATGTAAATCTATGGTTGTCACAGACAAGCCGGGCCTCCCGTGAGGGATACAAGATTCGTTCCACGAGGAACGAGACCGATGTGGTGTCGGCGGACAAGCCGGGCCTCCCGTGAGGGATACAAGATTCGTTCCACGAGGAACGAGACCGATGTGGTGTCGGCGGACAAGCCGGGCCTCCCATGAGGGATACAAGATTCGTTCGACGAGGAACGAGACCGATGTGGTGTCGGCGGACAAGCCGGGCCTCCCGTGAGGGATACAAGATTCGTTCGACGAGGAACGAGACCGATGTGGTGTCGGCGGACAAGCTGGGCCTCCCGTGAGGGATACAAGATTCGTTCGACGAGGAACGAGACCTAGTCGTCCCGTGAGAGGATTCAATCGTATGAAACAGGAATCGTTGTACATATCGACATAGGGTTTATTTAGCCCGGACTTTATAACAGGTCCTCTGCATTATGATAATGGTGTGACCAATACCGTTTCAAAGGGTAACATTACCCTTGCATATTCACTATGTGTGGATAACTATTTGAATGTCATTGGTGATTATTAGTAATATACACAGTGGGGGTCCTGGCACAGCCTTAAGTGCGCCAGGGGTCTGTGTAACACGCGGAGGCTGCCCCGTCCCCAGCGGCCCCCCATGCAGCTCTTGTTCGCCAAAATGTCAAGCTCCAATAATTACATCAATAATTACTAATTGCGCTTGTACCCGACCCGGCTCTAGTGCCACAAGTACGTTGCGGCAGATAAGGCCGAGGAGCTAGCAGCGAACATCTTCAGCGAGGCGGGTGCGTCAGCTAGAATTGCTCGAAGCCCACCCCTCGGTCTGTCTTGGAAGATGTGCAACGGGCTTGTGTTGAGTTTGGCCACGGTGGGTTCTGGTGCATCCCAGAAGGCTACAACGCCCATGACGTGGTGAGCCTGGATGGCCTGCTATCCAGGCGCGTTCCAGAGCAAGGGTGCAAGGGTGACTGCGCCACCTACTTCCAGCGCTTCGGACACCCCACCCATCGGCTGGTGAGAGTGGCTATAAACGGCGTTTTCCCAGAGAAGGACCTGACTGGATATGTCCAGCTCTCTAGGTGGGAATTTGCCCCTGGCTGCCACCCAGTCATACCGGCGTGGTTCAGTCGCCACTTCTCTGCAAATGAGAATGCTCGAACCAGGCGCGGATGGGCCCCGTTGCCCCCCTGAGCTACATGCTCGATACTGGGGTGTTGATCCACCTGGAGGTTGCCGAGGCCATTGTTGGGACGAAGGTCCAGAAAGACGTCTGGCTTCCAGAGAGCAGGGTTATGGGGTGTATAATCATCGGCAAGTTCACAGCGGGGAGCACCAACGACGGTAGAATGATGATGCGGCGAGTGGTGATTGACCAGGCCGAGCTCGACTTCCTAGTGCATGACCTGCGGGCCACAAACAGTCTCGGGCTTCTGGTAATTGGGGGCATGTATTAACTTACTACGAGGGTAGCCAACTTCAGTTCACCCACCTCCGAGCTAGCATTTTGGCTACGTCGGCATCAACCTATGTAGTATGCTCCAGCGGTTTGCTCCTGAAGAGGTTCAACGGGTGGCGACAGACTCGCTGTACCTCCGTCCGGAGGTGCTATGTAAGCTAGATGGTGTCGGGGCGTATGCAAAGGCATGTACCTGTCCACTTGACATATTAGCCATCATGAGCGAGCTCGAGGGTGGGGAGGCAGTACAAGCACACTGTGCATGTGGTTGGAGTTATCCACAGTAGGGCCAGTGGCGTGTCAAGGACGAGAAGATACACGCACCTACAGATAGCGCGATGTACCTCCCTAAGGAGGCATCAGCGGTAAGACCACTAGAGCAACAGAGCTATTTCGCAACACCCTGACGCATTGCCTGGCAAAGGAGATGCATAAGGATCGCAACGTGAGGGCTCAGACTTACCATAGCTTCTTCAAGAGGTGCGGCGGGCGCGGGCAACTAAGGAGGGCCTCCTTGTCCTGTCGGAGAAAAAAAACAAGGGCCGCCCTATCGCCGTCTGGAAAGGAGATGAAGTCCTCCTTGCCTGTGACGGGGAAGGGGAGGACCTGAAGTTCACAGCAAATAAACCCGGAGCACCTCTCCACAGACCCTGGTGTGCTTATGATGGTCCGCAGCTGGCAGGCAATAACTGGACGCCTGAACGCCTGAGGCAGAAATACGTTCCGCGCGTGATCATCTCGGACGAGATTTGTACGGTGCCCCGCCCCATCCTTGATACGTTCCTAGGCTGGCTAGACCAGAGAGGGGTCCAGCTCATATGCTGCTGCGACCAAGGCCAGCCACCGTCCATAGCCGGTGAGATGCCCCGCGACTGGCTCAGCCAGCATGTGGATTACTTCGAGGAGATCGGGGTTGACCACAGAGCCAAGGCCGAAGCTCTCCGGGACCTTAAGAAAGTTATCCGCCTCCAGCCAGATCGTGTCCAGTGCCAGGAGATGCGTAAAGCTGCTTTGGGTGGACCAGTTTCCAGTTCCCATTGGGGCTATAGTATATCCGTGAAAGCTTATTTATCCATTTATGCATTCACATATGTATTCCAGCAAGCTGATGAGTCTACAACACGCCCTTGCAGTCATCTGAGCGAAAGGTTCTGCCCCCACTGCGCAGTCCTCTAGCATTGCACTCCTCTGGCGCACAAACAATATGGCCATATGGCGAGGAAGACACATTTGCCACATATGCTGCCATCATGGGTAGGAACAGATCGCTGTCCAGAATGCATTCGGATCGGATCGCTGTCCAGAATGCACTGCGCGATGTGGGAACTCGTATTCCATATGCGGCCTCTATAGATGTGACCAACCTTCCTGGGAGCCGCCTGGACGCCGTCCATTATTCGGTTGCACAGCAAGTTGAGTTGAGCAACCGCTTCTTCGGCGCTTGGAACACTGCAAAGGCATCCGCATTGGCTTATCCACCACCGATCACAGATCCTATTCTGATTGTACGGCAAGAGTTATCACTGTTTACTAACAGATGGGATGCCGTCAGATATGAAGTGACCGACACAAGGGGCTCAAGGCTACATGAGCTCTGGAGGTACCGCCGAGCCTAGAGATTACCACATCTTAGTCCGGTACACCTATCCAGATAGTACCCATGAGGTATAACAAAAATACGCGCTCCCATAGTACATGTACCCATCGGGAAAGAAGCCACACCAATTGGATAGATGTGCATCTATCGAAATAACATGAAGCAACCGACAGCACCTCCCCCTGCAACCGACAGCACACCCCCCCCCCTGCAACCGACAGCACCCCTCCCTGCAACCGAAAGCACCTCCCCTGCAACCGACAGCACCTCCCCCTGCAACCGACAGCACCTCCCCCTGCAACCGCAGAGACGATGAATCTATGCCCCGAGCTGCCCGCGCCGGGTCAGCAACACCGGCTGCAGCAGGTAAACCGTCTCAAACAGCTCGAAGAAGCCGCCCTGTACAAAAAGTACCGCCGTGGTGTTAATGCCGCCGATGGCGTGCATGGACACTGCTCTACTCACTGCCAGTATGGGAATGGGCATTGGAAGAGGCTAGCATTGGAGGTATCGGCCTCCTGTCCACCATTATTGCAACACCAGTCGTATTGGGGCTGGAAGAGGCGGCACTAGCCTTGGGCTACTCGAGGTTACTAGAAAAGTTGTTAGTCGCCGCCTAGCCGTCAAGGCCAAGAAACATGACGAGATCCGAGTACTGACCCTCGGCAAGCTAAATACCATTACAGACCACGTAGCCAGTGCCCTGACTTGAAAGACCAAATTCGGGCTGGAGCCCACGCAGCAGTCGTGACAGATGAGGAAACAAAAAATCCCTTATCCTACGGGGCAGGGACGAGGCCAGGGCATCCTTCATAAAAAGCTGGCTGCATCTTAAGCTGCTACTGCGGGGACTCCAGCCTGAATTTGGTGTATGAAAGCCCACCCCAGTACACCCCCTAGGGCTGTTTTCCAGGACGCTGGCGTACATAATTTGTGTGCTATGTGCATTTAAACCCTGTCCCGTTCTGACCTGCTTAACACGTTCCCGCGTGAATGTGCTAGATCGATGCACAATAGTCCGCGTTCCTGGCTCTGGTCTGTTCAGCCACCCTCCCATCGGCGTTCCTCTATGAACGGCCCACCGGCGGGATGGTGGATGTTTGCTTCCCTAGGACGCCAGGCGTACATAATATGTGTGCGATGCACTTAAACCCTGTCCCGCTCTGACTAACGTGACTGAACGTACTCAGGGTGACACAACGCACCGCGCGTGACAGGTTTTAAGTGCAGTGTTTATTGGGACTATGGACGTAGACAGGCCGCAGTGTAGGCCACTAGAGCCGGGTCGGGTACAAGGGCAATTAGTAATTATTGATGTAATTATTGGAGCTTGAAATTTTGGCGAACAAGAGCTGCATGGGGGGCCGCTGGGGACGGGGCAGCCTCCGTGTGTTACACAGACCCCTGGAGCACTTAAGGCTGTGCCAGAACCCCCACTGTGTATATTACTAATAATCACCAATGACATTCAAATAGTTATCCACACATAGTGAATATACAAGGGTAATGTTACCCTTTGAAACGGTATTGGTCACACCATTATCATAATGCAGAGGACCTGTTATAAAGTCCGGGCTAAATAAACCCTATGTCGATATGTACAACGATTCCTGTTTCATACGATTGAATCCTCTCACGGAACGACTAGGTCTCGTTCCTCGTCGAACGAATCTTGTATCCCTCACGGGAAACCCGGCTTGTCTGGGACAACCATAGATTTACATCATTAATCATCCCCCTATTTACTAACGGGTGTTCTGTTTATGTATGTGCTAGAGCCCCATCTCTGTTCTCTCAGAACTGTCTCGCGATTCTCCCCTCTACCCGTCCTGACTGCTGACAAAACTCCCTATCTCCAACATGACGTTTTTGTGACCTCCACACCCAATAACGGCCATCTCACCAAATTAACACGTCCTACGGGTAAGACAATCAATCAATATGTCTCGAACCACACATTTTAGCATCCTTCCCATATGTTTTGAAATTACTCCACATATAGTTACACCGTAACCAATATGTATACATATATTACGTAGGCGGATCCAGAGGGTCCGGACCCCCCTTTTTGAGTACCAAAAATCCATTGTGATTGCATTGCCAAGAAACAAAACAAGGTCAGAATTATCGCTTACTACGTACGAATTCTTTAGTAGCAGTCCGACATTTTCAGACACTGGTCTAGCACAGGCAATATTATACATGGCGTCCAGCGTATCCCCAAAGTTATTCTTAGAATTAACCGTGACGTCGTTCATACATTCACAGCACACGCACACTACACACACGTGTACACACACACCCACGTGTACACACATGCGCGCACGTGTACACACACATGCACGCACACGCACACACACACACACGCACGCACGCACACGCACGCACACACACACGCCCACCTTATGTTTGACCTTGTCTCCCCGCGAAAGAAAAAACTACCTGGCTGCAATGAGTAAGCCGTCTTTCTCACTGCAGCCAGGTATTCCGGGTTGATGCCGTCCAAGGAATGGCCAGAATGTTCGGACGTCATTTACACATTGTGACCAGCCAGGAGCAGAGCACGAAACAAGGCTACTCGGTCGATGGTGTGGTATGAGTTAATAGTGTAGGAACATGCTTCAATTGTAATTTAATTGTACACATTGTGGTACGAATAAATACATATTTTACTATTACTACACTACCGTGCCTCAGGTTTGCAATAATGCCGATACATAGTTAAGACGATTACGTGTTGGTTTAGTAAATTGTAGTATACTCGTTTGGAATAGGCCTACCTACAGGTGTAAAGGAAACAAAATCCACGGCGTTTTGCCGAAACTGTAGTCTCAAAAGTAGTTGCACCTCGTCTACTGTAAATTTGACATTTGAAGTTATACTTATGTGAAGAATGCAAGAAAATACATAGGATTACTTTATCACGATTTTTATATTTTCAGCAAATCGGTATTTAAACGGGATACGGCCCAAGGCCCTATTCCTCCCAAAAATTCGTATTGTATACGTACGATGTCGCATGTCTGAAATTTGGGTTGATTACATTAGGCCCTAACTCGGTTAAAACCAGATTATTGGTGCCCCAAATTACGCCATTTCAAGTGTTTTGTCTAAAAAAAGTCAAATGGGTGGGTAGGAAGGGGGATACCACCACACCCCCCCCCCCCAGGAGCTTCACGTCTCGTTTCGCTCCTTCGGCGCTTCACACATTACCTTGGACCCCCCTTTTTAAACCCTGGATCCGCCCGTCATATATAACCACTTGAGTCGCTTTAAAATTAACATCTTTTTAATCCTAAATCCTACCTACCTACCTTACACATAATACACAGTTCCATACAGGAAACCCTGCAATATCAAACTTCAAGTCAACTTTGCCTGCCTTTACAATATTGCGTATCCAGTGATTGGCCACGCTATTACTGCCAAGGTAAACACTTCTCCAAAATACTTGTCATCCGCATATGCACACAGCATATATCCTTTTCTAAATCACCGGTCACACATGTTAAAGTTCTCAAACCCAAAAATAATGACAATCTGAACAAGTATCAATGTAAAGACTGACGTATTAGCAGCCGGCTAATATTAACCCTTCTGTAAGTATAACGACGTGTCGTCCCCCCCCCATGACTATGACTGAGACCTCCTCCCCCCCCCCCGCCAACAAGCCTAGATCCGCCCCTGAATCTTGCATAATGTGTACAAGGTTTCATCCATCTAAATTAGTTCAGAAAGATCCCCCCCCACACCTGCTGCCTTGTTTCTTTTATCCGTGCTACTGCTTTATGTAATTGCTTGAAACTTGCCACAGTGTGTCATTATGATCTCGAAAACTAAATAGCCGTTTAACACTATGACCACCTTTTATATAATGAACTATGGATAACATTTACCCTCAATTTCGCGGGGAAATATATATTTTTTTTTATCACGAAAACAAACCTTCTAGAAAAAAATTAGTTTTTAGCGAGATTGCATGGAGTAACTACGCACATAATTTGGGTAATTTAAGGCTGGTTGTTACTGATATATGTGAACTGAAAATGTGAATCCCAAGTCTCACCCTAATCCATTAGACCCCACACGTCCGAAAGCGTCCGACCTTGTTTTCCCCACGGCGCCCGCAAGGGAAAAAGGCTGTGGAGGTGGCGTCATCGGGTGGATTGATATGAAACTAAAACTAGCGGAATTCTACATATCTTAGCTATGAATTGTGGGTAAAATTAACATAATATTAGTCGTATTTAAATTTTCGAAGATAATCGCGTTTGAAGTCGAGCATGGGTGGCCTTTAAAAATGGCCGTTTCTCGTAGAACAGATGCGTTCACTGCAGATGAAGTTTGCGCGATTTTAGGGATGAATCTTCGGATGAAAGTGCTTCTGAGATGGATGTGGAGGTAAGATTTATATGTGGCTCGATCTTCGACTGAGTGAGCGATAAATTGATAAAGGCGTCGGATGGTTTTCTTCGTCTTCGTCACTGTCTTATTCAGCTTGTCGACTGTTTCAACACTGACATTGTGTGTTTTGTGCCATTTGCTCGGCTTAGATTACGTGGTTAGTTGTGCATGTTGTTATATAATGAATTATAACGCAAATGAGTAAATAAAACAGAAAAATCTAGCCCGACGAGCATGTAAACATTCAAGCAAGGCCTGGGCGGTGCCTGGATGGGTGGTGTTGTTGCTTTGCCTTTGGATATTGTTGACAATTTTATTATATTGACGGTGTCAGTGGTCTTTGTAATTAATTATATTTATCTATATTTCAGATATTAGTAAACTTTAAAAAGTCGTCATTATTGGCTGCTTGTAAAAATGATAATTTGACATTGTTATGTTGGATATGACGTGACAAATGCATAAAAATTCTTATTCTGTTTTCATTACTGTAGCTGTTTGTTTGTTTCAGGAGGCATGTAATAGTAGTGATGACATCCCTGATGAGAACTCCAACAACTCATT
This sequence comes from Lamellibrachia columna, assembly GCA_963662155.1. Classification (NCBI taxonomy): domain Eukaryota; kingdom Metazoa; phylum Annelida; class Polychaeta; order Sabellida; family Siboglinidae; genus Lamellibrachia; species Lamellibrachia columna. Next base: position 18,516,975 of record OY759261.1, read on the forward strand.
GTCATCGAAATGAGCTTGTCAGTTGTGTCGCGAAAACAGAGTGAAACGGCCATCTGGACGTGCAACTGAGACATGCTTTGGATGTCTGACATGCAATGTGCAAAATTGGAATCTTTGTGCAGTACCATGCACAGGAAGAACATTTCCTTGTGTGGAGCCAGCAGTTGGTGATGTTATTGTAATAAAATATGACTATCATGTCAAACTTCACTCTCAATATTTGTTAAAAAAAATTATTTCCGAAGTTCCACACCACAGAATGACAACATATAACAAGCTTATATATACCACAGTTACACCATTGCATAAATAATAAAATTTGCTTCAAAATAAACATAACTTGCAATTATAAGATATCAATACTTTTGAAGCTACAGCTTAAAAACTACAAGCACCCATAATTTTCAAAATCCGCCTCAGTTGCCCGGGGAAAAGCAGCACACGCTTAATTCAATGTGTGGGGTCTAATGGGTTAATACTGTCACTATGATTTTGATAAATAAACATCCGTCTTATCCTAGATTTGTCCCTGCGTTTCAGGTATGTGAAATACGTGACGGGCCCATCTCGGTTGCTGTTGCCCAATGACAGCTTTGATGCTTGACACGTGAGCCTCATGTATAGTACATATACAATTTAATTTGTTTTGTTATTAGTGTAGTTTGGTGTCAGAAACTGGGTTTTTTACATATTGATAGTGTACACTCCAACACATTTAAATTATATTGCGTACTCAGAAATAAAAATACAATAATGCTTTTGTGTGGTAGTGATACCAATTTCTTATACGTAATTCGACATGTTATGGTTGCCGTTTTTGGTTTGTTTTATCAAATGTTAACTGTTAAGCATTAATAAGACGGAAAAACTGTACACATACTGCAAGCAATCCATGATGGAATTGATTAAAACCTAACTTGAAATACACTTAAGACATGATTTTTAGTCACAAACTGGCAAGTCATTTTATAATAATAATTTTATTAAAATGGCAACTATAGTAGTTAAATTATACAATTGGCACAGTAAAACAACCAATAATAATAAATAAATTAAGACAAAAATTATGACTTATAATAGAAAAAATTTAAAAGGTGCATCAACATCATGTTTAAAGTTGTTTGTAAATAAAAAGTCATGTCAAGTTTGAAGTCAAGTCAAGTCATTGACTTCCAAGTTCAAGTTAAGTCTCTTAATCCTGATAGTTTGTTTATTTAAATAACAGGACGAATGAAAAAGACACGTTATTTATATCATCAATCATGTTGTTCATCTGGAATAGTAATCTAAGAACAAATGGTTGATATAATATAACTATGCTACACACTTATAGACATAGTTCAGGCGTTGTGTTGAAGATTGGATAGCAATGGCTGTTTGTTATAAAAGTTGGCTTAGTGATACATCAGCGAGTACTGAACATCTTCAGATGTGGAGGCAATTTCAAACGATTCAGTGAATACAATTTATCTACATGTTACAGATGTATTAAACTTAGATCTGCCAAACTCTGGAAGACTAAGCTTGTGAAATACAGGCAACATATTCATGTGACATTTAAACATCTGATGGATGTTTCTCATACACAGCCAGTCCGTTGTCTCAATATACACTGTTTTCACCCTCAGTTAGACGTGTTCTTGGTGCTGATGTTCTGGTAGGTAGGTTGTCCTCTTGTTACTTCTGCTGTGACTGTCTCTTTTACTTCTAAATACTCAGCAGCATCATCTCCGACCACTGTTGTCTGTAATAATGATAACATCAAAATAAGAGCGAGCAAAGCTTATAACAGATTCGAGATGAAACCATATATGTTTTGCAAGAATACATACAGGCCAAATCATATTATGACAGTGGACTGTTCACAAAGCGAAAACAAGAAGCAATGAATTAAAATAATTGTTCCAACGACATTGAACAACACAGTGGATAAGCTATTTTTCTGGGATTAAAGAAATTCATATTGCACCAGTGTGCCACACGTAATTGGTAACTGCATAGTAGATGGAAATGAATGTGGCAATTGTTAATTAAATAGTTATTGGCGTAAATGTGTGATTCCATTGTCAACTGTACAAAACATTTAATATATCCATGTTTGCTTATTTAGCAAAAATTATGCAGACACTTAATGTGTAGACTGAGTTCTTACTTAATGAAATAACTGGTACTGTCATGAGACTGAAGCTTGCCTCTTATTCATATTAATTATGTTGACTTACCTTGCTGCACTGAGATATCAATAGAATGACCTGTGAGACTTTCATACTGAATGTCACCACTGAATTCAGTACTTGATACTACATGTCTGTCTTTCTGTACCGGTGAGTGTTTCATTCCGGGCGCACTGAAAAAGTTAAGCAAATAATTGGTCATTGCATGACACCAATCATCGTACTCAGAGTTGTTTGATTAAAATCATTTTATTTAAATCACTCCAAATATTTTTTTAATCATTGATTTATGATTTTTTTATTTCTTTAATCGCTGATTTATATGAATTTAACATAAGTAATTGTTTACGAGATCAACAAAATTTTGTGTATGTTTGAGCTATTCCCTTTCTGAATGCAGTGAAGCCACACAAACTTGTCTTCCAGAGGAACTATCTTTTCAAGTCAGAAGCCACACAAACTTATCTTCCAGAGGAACTATCTTTTCAAGTCAGAAGCCTTGAGTTAAAGTCCACTGAAAGCTTGTGCTAGTTGTTTCCAATTCAGTATGTTGACCCAAGTGAGACAGTCTGGGCTACATACTAATACTGTACTCGTTTGCAGTCTGGATAGAGACCCTTAGAGTAGGCAGAGCCCTGGACAGGTGCTAATCCACCCTCTCAGCAAACAATAATTATCACTGCAACAGCTATACACAGCAAGCTTTCCTTTCCAAGACAGATTATGCAACTACAGGGGATGAGGTCTTGTGGACATTGTCTAATGGGTGGATTCGTCCCAATGAGTGCCACGAACAATTTAAAATTGGATCTGGCGCTATATCAAATAAAATATTTTATTCTACTACGACAGTTTTGTTGTTGTTGTAAATCAAACAGTGTTATAATTATATAACTTTATATAAACAAAAATCATGTACCCTCCTTTAAAACAAGTACCCAAATCGATTTACATAGAACAGGTTTGAAAGAGTTTATAAATATAAACATCTATATCAATGTCTATATACCAGATTTAAAAAAAATCAAATAAATAAAAAAATCTTTTTTAACTTATGATTTTTTCAACCCTGATTGTACTTTACTAATACTTTGCATTAATTAGTTATTGCTTTATTTATTGACGGGATAACTTGCATGGTAGTCCATAAGTGACTGTCACGATTACAATATTAAAAAATTCAGAATACATTATCACATAAATATCCATCTTAGCCTTGGTACTTTATGCTGCTGGTGGTCAAACTTGTAAACATAGAATGGAATAGCAAGTTTTGTTTACAAAATAAATAATAATTGAAAGCATGTAAACAACCTTAATAAACTGCAAAATCCTAGCATATTAAAACTATGTTTGTCATACATGTGATATACTGAAGGTTCACATCCACCTTACACATCACACCACCAGGGATGGGTGTTGAGTAGGTGCGTCATGTTTTTCTCCATGGCTGGAGGGGTATTCTTTTCTAAGTTTTTTGTTGACTTCAAAATGCACCAGATTGCAAATGATTACAGCTTTCTTTAAACAATGAAAGTCCACTCCCCCTCTTAGATGTGTGCTTCCACGTGAATGTATACATAGCTACGCCCTGACAGGTTTACTGTTGCATACTTTATTGGTGATGTATTTAAGGAAGCATTATGCATTGTTTTGACTAAAATGCACACCTTTCATCAATATACTGGAAATGTTCTTAACGTTTAAGCAATAGTATACAATCTACAATTTTATAATAACCATTGGTATGTAAATTTTTTATTTGGTAAGACAGAGATACCACCAAACACCCAGCACTGTTTAACTGAGTGGAATCTTGTTAATTCAGACACCTTGGTTCCCAGTGAATGAGTCCGGATTAAAGAGTTTTCCGGATAAGCGAACATACAATTAGCGGGGTATAACTATAAGCGTTTGGAATGCTGTATTACAAATATAATTAACTACAGAAGGCAACTAACTTCATTTCAGCAACATCGTCTGAAACAGAAGTACAATAGCCTGACCACAAATTTGGTTGAGAGATAATTTTGGTATGCAACAGTTAACAATGAAACATACATATTTGCTAATATACACTTCTATATAGTCAGAATGACCATGTTTTGGAATTTAGGAAAAATGCAAACAAATCAGAAAAGATATAGCTATTGGCTTGGTTACACATGTAGTTACCTGAACCGGTTTCCTTTTTTGTAATAGCTTCATCAAACGTGTATTCCTAAATGCTGAGACTATTGTGTCAAACTTAAATTATACAATCGAGATGTTTTCTGTATTAGCCGTCTATGAGATTTTCTGTGACACAACAGAAATAATGAGACAATTGTGGTAGACAAAATACCTTTTTTGGCTGACTGCCTTCTGCGTGGAAATGGAGATGACATTACAACAACAAAGCTGCAGTTGAATGGCTCCATAAATATCAAACATGCATTAATATTATTATGCACTATATGTTTTATGCTATAATTTTATTTGTGCAATCGTAGATTGTAGCTGATAGATGCAAAGTAATATCTTGATTCATATTAATTTGATGTTCCACTGGACTGTAGAGGTTTACTGATATAGTTATAATTATATCAAGATTTATGTAAGAAAACGTATCATATTCCACAAATTCTGCTCACTCCCTGGACCTGTGGAATAAAGCACAATGATATTCTTACAAATATATGCTAAAATAACAACATATTTGTGACCGGGATACTTGTTAAGACAATGCAAACCTAAGTGTCATTATAGCTTTTATAGTTTTCTTGCATCCTACCTGTGGTGCTGCCAGTCTGTGTGATGGTGAAACTTCTGTTTGTGCCTTTGTCTCGTGGTCGACTGTTCTCAGCATAGAGAGAGAGAAGAAATACAGTGTCTGAGGATGTTACCTGTCACAGTCGCCTCACACCAGGTAACATAATCTGTTGTGTAGATGAATATGTCGCTCCAAATTCTCAAAGCCACTTCATTTGATGCCCTGTACTGTAGGGTGAAAGTATGCGGAGGGTAGCCACCATCAAAACCAGGGCGCCACTGGAATGTGAGGGCAACTGAAGTGTGGTTCTTCAGGACTGTGAATTTAAGGGGTGCCCATGCTGGACCTGCAAATTATGACACATATATGACAGTAATTTATTGAGCATCACCAGCATGGTAAAACAGTAACTGTGAATAAACCGTAACATGACCATTTGAGAACATTTCAAAAAAGAAGCTCGGCATTGAGTGCTTTAAAAAGCACTACATCCTTTGGGAAATCAGTTCTTAACTTGTACAAATTATGTTACTTTTTTATTATAAATTATCATACACATGGTATTTGTTGGGGGAAGATTTGCATTGATGTGGGAGATACCTTCATGCCAGTCTAGTGCAAGAATTAGTTTAATCAGTGGGTTTGCACTGATGATAAGTCTTATTATAGCATTAGGACATTTAGCCCTAATGCTATGACTAGAACATGCTGTGTGACAGTCCTGGCATTAGTAAGATCATTAGTCAGTAAACAAAAGTAGTTTTGAAATTACAAGTAAATATTCAAAGTGCAACAAATCTTAACCAACCAGATCATCAGAGGGAATAAGTTTTTGTATCACGAAATTGCCTGGCTGTCCAACAGAAAGGCTACCTTTATAATGTTAATTTATCTGTAATATTATTCCTTTCGGTGAATCGTGTCATTACACAAGCAGTGTTAATAATGATTAGTTATAAAGGTATTATTATTTAACATTTCTCAGGATGCAATTATCATTCAGCCATTGATGAGAGAAACATAAATGAGGACATACCCAAGACATATGACCACAATGTTCTGACAAACCTACCTCTCTCCATTAACCTCATTGTTGACACTGCACACGTAGGAGCCAGTCTTCTATTTGACAACATCCAGGATGATTCTGTCTCCCATCACATTGATTCCATCTCGTAGAGTCTCATTGTTGACACTGCACACGTAGGAGCCAGTCTTCTATTTTACAACATCCAGGATGATTCTGTCTCCCATCACATTGATTCCATCTCGTAGAGTCTCATTGTTGAATGTCCACTGGAAGTGTGGCTGTGGATTGACACACACAGAACACATAATCTCTTTCGATGTCTCATTTGGAGCAGCAGCTGTTAGTGTAGGGCCAAAATTCCAGTGGGCCTCATCTGAAGAAAGACATAAAACACCAGGTGTTACTTCCAGCATAGGGAATTACATAATGTGCACATAAGCAATATGTAGGAGGGAGGGTATGAGAAAAGGAAATTGTGTAATACCTAGGTAAACTTACAGTGGACATTAACAATGAAGGCCTTGGACACATCATGTGTCATTGCACCGGCCGTCTCTGTAGTCACATCACAGGTGTAGTTGCCATCAAAGCGTGTGATGTTGTCACAGGTGAAATACCTCCCTTTCTTTGTCATCTGCCAAACCAATGTACTGTTCTTGGCGTCCGTTTGTCCATACATGTACTGTACGTCTATCACTTGGACTGTGGTGACAGCAAATTAAGTCACTATTGACAATAGACACTCCATCTTTGAGCCACTGAAGCTTCACGACACCACTGCCTGACACAGTGCATGTCATGTTGAAGTCAGTGTCATCAAAAGCAGTGGTCCGTGGAATGTTGTCAATGCGTGGATACTCCACCGAGGCTGGAGTTACATATAGAAATATACTATTAAAAGAATCATCATCATCACCACTGTAGACACCTATCTTGTACACACAATCACTCACCTTGCACTGTCAGAGTCATTCACCTTGCACTGTCAGAGTCACTCACATTACACTGTCACACAGTCACTTACCTTGCACTGTCACAGTCACTCACCTTGCACTGTCACATATTCATTCACTTTGCACTGTCACAGTAACTCACTTTGCACTTGTCACACAACCACACACCTTGCACTTGTCACACAGTTACTCACCTTGCACAGTCACACACCTTGCACTGTCACACAGCCACACACCTTGCACTGTCACACAGTCACTTGTCTTGCACTGTCACACAGTCACTTGTCTTGCACTGTCACACAGTCACTTGTCTTGCACTGTCACACATTCACTCACATTGCATTGTCACATTCACTCACCTTGCACTGTCACAGTAACTCACTTTGCACTTGTCACACAACCACACACCTTGCACTTGTCACACAGTTACTCACCTTGCACAGTCACACACCTTGCACTGTCACACAGCCACACACCTTGCACTGTCACACAGTCACTTGTCTTGCACTGTCACACAGTCACTTGTCTTGCACTGTCACACATTCACTCACATTGCATTGTCACATTCACTCACCTTGCACTGTCACATATTCATTCACTTTGCACTGTCACAGTAACTCACTTTGCACTTGTCACACAACCACACACCTTGCACTTGTCACACAGTTACTCACCTTGCACAGTCACACACCTTGCACTGTCACACAGCCACACACCTTGCACTGTCACACAGTCACTTGTCTTGCACTGTCACACAGTCACTTGTCTTGCACTGTCACACATTCACTCACATTGCACTGTCACAGTCACTCACCTTGCACTGTCACATATTCATTCACTTTGCACTGTCACATTAACTCACTTTGCACTTGTCACACAACCACACACCTTGCTCTTGTCACACAGTCACTCACCTTGCACAGTCACACGCCTTGCACTGTCACACAGCCACACACCTTGCACTGTCACACAGTCACTTGTCTTGCACTGTCACACATACACTCACGTTGCATTGTCACACAGTCACTCACGCTGCACTGTCACATTCACTCACCTTGCACTGTCACATTAACTCACTTTGCACTTGTCACACAACCACACACCTTGCACTTGTCACACAGTCACTCACCTTGCACAGTCACACACCTTGTACTGTCACACAGCCACACACCTTGCACTGTCACACAGTCACTTGTCTTGCACTGTCACACATTCACTCACGTTGCATTGTCACACAGTCACTCACGCTGCACTGTCACATTCACTCACCTTGCACTGTCACATTAACTCACTTTGCACTTGTCACACAACCACACACCTTGCACTTGTCACACAGTCACTCACCTTGCACAGTCACACACCTTGCACTGTCACACAGCCACACACCTTGCACTGTCACACAGTCACTTGTCTTGTACTGTCACACAGTCACTTGTCTTGCACTGTCACACATTCACTCACATTGCATTGTCACACAGTCACTCACGCTGCACTGTCACATTCACTCACCTTGCACTGTCACACAGTCACTCACCTTGCACTCTCACAGTCACCTTACACTGTCACAGTCATTCACCTTGCACTGTCACAGTAACTCACCTTGCACTGTCACAGTAACTCACCTTGCACTTTTCACACAACCACACACCTTGCACTTGTCACATAGTCACTCACCTTGCACGGTCACACACCTTGCACTGTCACGCAGTCATACACCTTGCACTGTGACACAGTCACTCGTCTTGCACAGTCACACATTCACTCACATTGCATTGTCACACAATCACTCACGCTGCACTGTCACTCACCTTGCACTGTCACACAGTCACTCACCTTGCACTCTCACAGTCACCTTACACTGTCACATAGTCATTCACCTTGCACTGTCACAGTAACTCACCTTGCACTGTCACAGTAACTCACCTTGCACTTTTCACACAACCACACACCTTGCACTTGTCACATAGTCACTCACCTTGTACGGTCACACACCTTGCACTGTCACGCAGTCATACACCTTGCACTGTGACACAGTCACTTGTCTTGCACAGTCACACATTCACTCACATTGCATTGTCACACAGTCACTCACGCTGCACTGTCACTCACCTTGCACTGTCACACAGTCACTCACCTTGCACTCTCACAGTCACCTTACACTGTCACATAGTCATTTACCTTGCAATGTCACAGTAACTCACCTTGCACTTTTCACACAACCACACACCTTGCACTTTTCACAGTCACTCACCTTGCACGGTCACACAGTCACACAGCCACACACCTTGTACTGTCACGCAGTCATTTGTCTTGCACTGTCACACATTCACTCACACTGCATTGCACACAATCACTCATGCTGCACTGTCATAGTCATTCACCTTGCACTGCCACACAATCACTCACCTTGCACTGTCACACAATCACTCACCTTGCACTGTCACACAATCTTTCACCTTGCACTGTCACACAATCATTCACCTTGCACTGTCACACAATCACTCACCTTGCACTGTCACACAATCACTCACCTTGCACTGTCACACAATCGTTCATCTTGCACTGTCACACAATCATTCACCTTGCACTGTCACTCAATCAGTCACCTTGCACTGTCATGCTATCATTCACTTTGCACCGTCACTCACCTTGCACTGTCACACAGTCACTTATTTTACACTGTCACAGTCACTCACCTTGTACTGTCACACAGTCACTCACCTTGCACTGTCACCGTGGCCCAGTCTGAGTAGTCACTCTGTCCAATCCAGTTTCCTGCCACACAGCTGAACTTGCCAGATTCGTCCACTCTTACAGGTGTCAGCCCTCCTGTTGTTTTGTTCCTGCTGAAGTCACTGTTCTGTTTGTGCCAGGTGAACCAGGAAGCTGCTGGGTTGCCAGGCTCAGTTGGGGCATGGCAGGTTAATGACACTTGTCCTCCTACGGCCACAGTCACACTTGTTGGGTCAGTTGTTGCTTGACCATAGGGTTTATCTGAAGTTCACAAAATACAAATATTACTGTATTAAGTATGGGCTTGGACACTCATAAACTGATTTTGCAGAAGTTAAGCAATACATCTATGCTTATGAATTTGTGCCATGTAAAATCTGTAATAGGCTTGAATACAGTGTTGAACTAACTTGATCTCCATATCGCAGATACACTTCAGTGACACCTTATAAGTTTTATATTTTTGCATCAATTTGATCATGTGTCTGCCTAGCTAGTCTAAGTTAGTATGTACATATGTATTCTTGATAACCACTTCCAATAACACTGCAATGTAAAAAAAAGTTTTATTTAATGATATATAGGAGCGCAGTGCATAGTTTGTGCATATTTAAATTAATTACTTGCAAGAAATACTAGTAATAATTATCAAAGTATACATAGTCTATGACAATTTATAATACATGATTTATTATTTAAGTCCTGTGCATGTTCTTCATAAAATATCAGTGACACTGGGTTAATTAATTGTCAAACCACTTTTAACTTGTAGCAGATTATGCATATGTTTTAATTTAAAAGTTACACATCAATACATTTTCATTACAATAAAAATAAATATCCTTTGGCACAGCTGCTACTTCAGATACACAACCTGGTGAACTAAAAGTTTGTAATTTCATGTTCCTTTGCTATGTTCAGTTTTATACTTCTTTGTAATATTCGACTTTATGATTGCAAACCAAACACATTCATAATTATATGCTGCAATCAAATACAAATATTGGTGAATATATTTGATATAGTTTCAGGTATCCCTAATTGCAAAATCCATTAGAACATCTGCAGTACAGTTTAAATTTAGGATGAAACTTTGCTGCAAGGAATGGGGAATGGGTGATATAACAGAGTTTATTAAGTGATAATCTAATAACAGTATTCAACTATGAAGCACAATATCAAACCACCTAAATAACTCTAATTTCCTCATGATATTGACATTCAGAACACGTGAGAGCAATGTATTATGCAGTATCAATACAAAGGTAGTATACAATACATGCATTCATTGTTTAAATAATTTTTTGTTATGAAGACAAATAATATAAATTAGGATGATTAATTCTTAGCATAAAACAGTATGTCTAGTTTTATTATACTGGTTAAACAGTATTCAACTAAGATGAGTTTTCATGAATGGTAAAGTGCTTGCTTTTAACTTGTGTTCAACTTAATCTACCCACTCAACTAGTTTTCAACTGATTGAACAATGTGAAATTCATTTTCAACAGCTGAAGTTCAACTGAACTTTTTTGTGTTTCTTGCCATACACAAAATCTCATAAATTTCCATTAAAGATTGAGGAGAAATGTAACTTCATGAACTACAACTATATGGTTGAAAATATTAAATTCTTTAAACCATTTTTTTTATATGATAATTTAATTTTAGGTAGTTGATTTCAGTTTTTCTCAAGCATTAACTAATGAATTTGGTTTTATGGTTCCATAAATCGGTGTGCTACTTTATTATATTATTATATATTCATTAGGACAATGCGATAGAATTAAGAAGGATGAGGATACTAATTCTGTTCTCCATTAAGAAGCTTTCAACAAATAGAGTAACAGTAGCTTCTCCACAACAAAATTATGTTCCAAAGATCAATGAATGATTCAGTAGTGGGAACCATTCAGTGGTTGTCAGGTCTTTGAATTCTCCATAAAAAAATGCACATTTTGACAAGACATTCAGTAACTTGCAGCAGTAGTTTACAAAAATAACAGCAGAACACAGATAAACCATAATGCAATTGAGAATTTAGTTCATCTTAACCAACCTACTTACACCAGTCTTGTAGTAAGACAGTTCCAGTGTCTTGTCCCACGTCACTGTTCAGTTGACACGTGTACTGTCCTGCATCTGTCCTCATGGTCTGCTTGAGTGTCAGTGGTTACTCTGATGACCTCTTGACCTTTCTTTCATGTGACATTGTTCACTGCTGGTCTTGCACCTAGTGACCAACATGCGATGGTCACTGACTGTCCTTCTACCACTGGATCTGGTGTCATGACTGACACGGTTGGTTTATCTACAATAATTGTACAACTATGTCAACATACAAGCAAAGACTCTCTTCCTTATTATAAACACCTCCACATCATTGTGAGCAAACAGGCATTACACAATTACAAAGAGGCACTTAATACAGCTACAACTAAAATTAGAAAATTATGTTCTTAAAGTTGGAGATTCCGGTCATAACTGACATGTTAACCAGTGTTACTGATAAGCATATGTGCAGTTCAATGAAATGGGCATAACCTCGCCTACAAGTGATGTATTAACGGAGGCCGGCATACACAAAACCAACACAAAGTCTTAAACAAACGTGCTATTTTGCGAGAAAGAGGACTAATTTAGTAAAAACAGGCCAAAATATGTTATTAGGTCATATCCTATTGGCAAGTATAGTAATTGGTGTATACAAAGTGATTTTCGTTTGGCAAGCGAATATTGCCAGAATACAACCCTTGTGATATAGGGTTATCTAACAGTATGGCGTGGCCCATGAAATTAAGATGTTGTGTGTTCAACAAGGTTTTCCTAGTAAATCACTGGTATGATATTTTTAATTGTAGTTATAAATGGTTATGTTTTAGTAACTCTTATAGGTGCATAGACCGAATTGTACAGGGATTGTCAATTGTATAGGGACTGTATACTGAACTGGATAGAAAATAGTTGACTGAGAGAAGTAGTTGATCAGGAGGTTTCAAATTGAAAATCAGTGTTGACTTCAAGGATCAGTATATCAATGACTTGGGAGATCATAAAAAAGCAAGGTTATGCAATTATGTAACAGCTCATAGAGAGGTCACCCAATTGTAATTTATTTTAGGACACTGGATCATTTAATCTTTTTAAATTGATGTAAACAGATGCTCAATATTGTACTTACAGTTCACCAGCAGATGAAATGTTGCACTGAAGTCTCCCATTCCAGCATCGTTTTCTGCAGCACAAGAGTAGTGACCATCATCCAGAGTGTGGTCAAGGGAACGTATTGTCAAGTCTAGGTCACTGAGTTGGTAGCGACTATAAGTAGAGATCACTGTGCTTCCTTTCTTCCATGTCACTAGTTTGACGACATTTTGCGGTCTGCCATCTGTGACGCTACAGGTCAGTGTCACTGAACTTCCTTCTGTTGGCTTCCCAATACTTAAGTGTGTCACAGCTGTATTTGGCGGGTCTGAAATGTCGAATATGACAGTTGCAAAGTTAACATGAAGGAAGTGTCATTTAAAAAAAGGAAAGTGTGAGCCCTGATCAATACTATGTCATTTAAAACTTACAGTCAAACAAATGTAAAGAAGAAATGCCAAGGCCCAAACTTTGAGAAGATTTACACAAGCGAACAAACTGGCACATATTTTCTCGCCCGTCCGAATGTCTGTCTGTGAAACATGAGCAGTGTATTGTAAATAGTATTTAAAATAAAAAATACCTGTAGTTTGCATATAACAGCGTATGGTTACGTCAGTAATTATCATTACATTAGTACTATTGTCAGCATGAACCAATGGCTGCATTTTTTAAGTAGATACTGTCCCAATCTGATTACCGTGTGCACTTGGACGTGAAGGCGCGACTAACGACGCATGCAGTATTTAATAGGAAAAACCTGGTGCAACTTCACGTAACAAATGCTGACAGTGTATCATGTCCTATGCAGCGACAAAAAATAAACTGTTTCTATATGCCGGTCTGTGTGTGATTGCTTTATTAATCATGTACAGTTCCACCAATCGCCGCTGCGTTCCAGCTTCTGGGACATTCCCGACTATTTCCCTGCTACCTAGAACGTCGAGTGACAAAGCGTTAACGTTGAAACACAACACATTGACTTGGTAATAATTTTTTGGTCAATGTGACGTTGTTCTAATAGTTCCCGCATGTATCTCAAATAGCATGGGTATCATTATATAGCTACCGTATCCCTCCCTCCCTCCCCCCTCCACCCCTCCCTCCCTCCCCCCTCCCCACTCCCTGGCATTCTCTAATACCAGATGAAGCTTGAGTACAGCCACCCACATGGGTTTGGGCTAGTGCGAACATAGACAGATAGTGAGTAGGAAATCTAGATGTGTGTGTTATGTCTGTAGTCCTCGGCCAACTCACGAACTCTGGGTATATGAAAATACAGGGGTGGCCATGAAGCACCCAAAGAAGGGCCTGTTTCTTAGTACAAGATGTGATAAACACAGTTTAAGATTTCTTTGAAATTCTAAGCTAAGTGTATCTAATTTATATTTATAACTAATACACAGTATATTTAAATTTGAATAGATGCACTATTTTTAGTTATGTTGGAGATGATTTGGGTTTCGCGCGTTTTAACAACTACAGTTTACATCCGTCATCTTGATTTATGGTGTAGAGCGTTTAGAAATGGTGATAATATATATATATATATATATATAAAGTAAGGACTACACCTGACGCATGCCTACCGTATCAATAACAGTTAAGTAATAAAACAAAGTACGTTTAGACTAAAGCCTTGCCTTAACACAATCAGTAGACAAGTTTCCATTAAGAGCCAAGAACTTACGCTGTTGATGTTCTCATCCTTGGGTGGTTTATCCCAGGTGACACCGACGCCATCCTGTCGTGACGTCTTTACTGCTTTTATGTTGTCTACATTTGGTGACTGAGTTTTGATGGTGACACCTGGAATGATGACATCAAGTCTATACAGGCAATACATATCAGTCAAAGTGTTGTAGTTTGGTCATTGTAATATTTTACAGAAATTACTTGGTCATTGTAATATTTTACAGAAATTACAAAATAACTTGACTTATCAAGCAGCTTTCTGTCAGTTAAAAAAATTATTTTCTTACCATTTAAGACAATCTGTTTTCCAGAACAAAGAACGATGCTTTGGCAGTTCATTTAGAAGTATTTCCTTGTTATAAATTTGTCTCAAACCATTTGTCTCAAAGAATTGAGAATGGTTGTACTGGTAGGTTAATATTGAAGTATTTCACTGACAGGCAAACAGATTTCAGAGAACGGAGAAAAGATGCACTGGCAGTTAAATGTAGTAGAATACATATTGCCTCTCTCTCGCTGTCAGTTGTGGTTGCGACTATGACTGCTCACTTAGTTTGCAATAAGTCCTCTCCAGATTGGTCTTTCATCAGCAACAAAGTACAACTGCTTGGAGTCTATATCTTTTTTTTCTGCAAGTTTCCCTTTACTATGTCTTTGAATCTAAGTTTTGGACGACCTCTGTTGTTTCTAGTACCTTCTGACAGTTGGGAGTGCTGAAAAATGCCACACTTCCATAAACAACTGGAACATATTAAAAAGTAATGACGTGAGTCTGACTTTGTGATGAGTTGGTTGTATTTAGTCCAGCATCGTTGACACACACCAATGTCACATAGTAGGTGTTTTTCTCAAACAGCCAGCTTTCTAGCGAAGTGTTGCTCACAAATGACTCGGCTCCAATGTCAACAAAAGGCTGCACATCAGTGCCACCTGGTGAGCTGCCAATAGACCACCATGTTTTGACCACCTAAAAAATAAGAGAGAGTTAATTATAGTTTTGTGAGTTACCAAGTTAATAATACATGAAGATATGACTTATAGCATGTGTACTGGACAGAGAAACATAACTGGGGAAAATGAACAAACATTTTGAGAATAAATACTCAATTGTATGAATATTCTAATATTGAAAGCTATGTAAATTACTTATGTTTACTATTTGTTGTTATATTCTATTATATATTGGTTACCTGATCCCAGCTTTTAACACAACATATCTTACTTTTGAATGAATCTATGAAGGCCGGTTGGTTTCAATCAAATGAAGCATGAGAGAGAGAGGCACGGCAGTGTAGTGGCTAGCACATCTGTTTTACACAACAGAGTTCTGAGTTCAAGACCAGGACCAGGCAAGGATATGTTTGGTGTAAAAACCTAGCCCTCAACAATGGGGACTGTGTATCTCTCGTGATTCGGATGATCATGTTAATGTTGGTTCCGTCTCATTTAATTGGGGACATAAAAGATCCATTGAGGACAACATGCACCCTGGCAGCGACCACCCTCAATGTCAGCATATAAAAAAGGTCGGCTTGGCGATATTGTTACGAAAAAGGCTGGCTAGTTGAATGAGGCCTTGTGACAACATAAAATTGTAGTAACCACAACATACAGACTAGTTAGTTAATAGAATGTTGCCAAGTGCTGGAAGCAACAAATATATAAACAAACAAACAAACACACGATACACTACCTGACTCTCTCTCTCTCTCGACCATTTCATAGTAGATGACTAGATGACAATGGACGATGTATCTCCCTGTAAGGTTGTGGGCTCGGATTTACTCCAGGAGAAATCAATATGGAATATCATCTGAATGACGGGTGGTGTCGTATCAATGTAGACCCCACTTGAAGACACTGTCACTGAGCGGCCAGACCCAGTGACAACCTTGACAGTCACAAAGTACGGTCGGACCCAGTGACAGCCTTGACAGTCACAAAGTTCGGCTGCAGGAGACTCTCACTGTTCACGGCCATCTGCAACGGCTTCAGGTCTGTCAAGTCAAAGTGGATGACTTGTGTCATCAGCCTGACAGGATGGTGTACAGACAACTTGGTCACATACACTCCTGCAGGGAAGACAAGCTCGGCTGATCTGAAACACAGGACAGTCAGGATTTTGGTAATCAGGTCTGATCTGAAACACCACCACAATCAGATGAGGATAGTCAGGGCTTTGGTAATCAGAATCTAGAGTTGAACTGATCTGAAACACCATCAGTCAAAATATGAGGACAGTCATGATTTTTGATAACCAGGATCCAGAGAGAGATCATCTTTACTGTTGGTTTACATAAGTTTATATTTTTATGTAATACAGTGTAATATATATCTGAACACTTGGTAAGACAGAATTACCTTGTGGAACATGACTACATCCTGAGAATAGGCAGTTGTTCCAATGGCTGCCTGGAATTCAACTACTGGGTGAGAACTTCCTTGGAATGTGGCTCCAAAATGACACAGTTGAGTGGACAAGGGAGGAAACCTGCAAGTCACATCAACCAAGGTTAGACAATGCCACATCAACAGAGGTGAGGCCAATGTCACATCAACAGAGGTGAGGCCAATGTCACATCAACAGAGGTGAGACATTGTTACATCAACAGAGGTGAGACAATGTCACATCAACCAAGGTTAGACAATGCCACATCAACAGAGGTGAGGCAAATGTCACATCAACAGAGGTTAGACAATGCCACATCAACAGAGGTGAGGCCAATCTCACATCAACAGAGGTGAGGCCAATGTCACATCAACAGAGGTGAGCCATTGTTACATCAACAGAGGTGAGACAATGTCACATCAACCAAGGTTAGACAATGCCACATCAACAGACGTGAGACATTGTCACATCAATGCAGTTAGAACAATAGAAGAACATTGTCCTAATTCTGAGAGTGGTACATACGTAAATGTATGGAAGCAGGCTGTTGTCTCTGGTGGATAGAAGACATTCTCCAGGGGGCCACCCAACCATGACGGTTGTAGATAAAAACTTAACACGATTGTCCCGGGAGTTTTTCCAACCAGGAGCACTTGTTGTCTCTCGTCAACGTACAACTTGAACTCCCAGTTCTCCTGCAGAGCAACACAGATGTCACACACAACAACAACCATTATGTCTGACAATGACAACAACACAGATGTCACACACAACAACAACAACAACCATTATGTCTGACAATGACAACAACACATATGTCACACACAACAACAACCATTGTGTCTGACAATGACAACACAGATGTCACACACAACAACAACCATTATGTCTGACAATGACAACAACACAGATGTCACACACAACAACAACCATGATATCTGACAATGACAACAACACAGATGTCACACACAACAACAACCATTATGTCTGACAATGACAACAACACAGATGTCACACACAACAACAACCATTGTGTCTGACAATGACAACAACACAGATGTCACACACAACAACAACCATTGTCTGACAATGACAACAACACAGATGTTACACACAACAACAACCATTATGTCTGACAATGACAACAACACAGATGTCACACACATGAGAACAACCACTGTGTTCTCACGACAGCAACACAGATGTCACAAATAATACGCAATGAAGGCGATTTGAGGTTAGACCTTTTATGGTAGAGAGAGTATTGGCCTAATTACTCGCTCACGCGTATGGATACACCAACCACGTGACCTAGAGCCAGCCTCTCTCGATTTCCAAGTTAGCTTGTGTCGTTGTGAGACCTTTGCGCTGCAAATATTTCCGAATTTCTATTGTTACTGATTATTCGTTATCGCTGAATTTGTTGATTTTATTGCAAGATCAGTTTTGTTGTTCGGTTTATTCCGATCCGTTTGAAAAATCCCACCCTCCCTCCCTAATATTGTGTTAACAGTTGTTACCCAGTGTTATCTAATAAATCAAGTGGTGCATTATGTAGGGATACACTGTGGAACACTGAAGACAGAGGTAGTTCACAAAGTTTTTGATTTTTTTGACGCTTTTCCCTGTTATAGTTTGGTACACGAGGTTCTGCATTAACGCTTTTCCCTCCACTGAGTTTTCAGTAGTGTACACAGGGTTTTTAGTGCGGGTACTTTTTACGAGTACATTTGGGTGGCTGTTTGGCCCTACCTCTCGGTCTGATGTGTTAGTAGTTACTGGTTGACTAATGTCTACATATGTAACACCTTTATACATTGTGTGTTGTGTTTCCATAATGTTCATTATGAATTGTTCAAGAATGTTGGGTGGTTAGCCCACTTTTTTCATTTACCATGTTTGGCTGGGGGATCGAGTACCCCAGCCTTTCTGTTTGTACATATATATATATATATATATATATGTATGGTTAATTCACGGCGGAGTGACCCCCACCGATACCATGTGAATTGTATATAAGTCAGTAGTGGTACAGATAGTACTGGTAGTGGGTAGCTGATAGGCATGATTTACTAATTATGTGTAAACACCTTTTGGGGGCCGGCATGCTTGCTGAGATTATTGGATGTATCTTATTTTGATGGTGTATGCTTGCCTAATTTCATGCTCCTTAATTAATAAATCTAAATGTCATTCTTTGGCCTATTTCAATCTACGCTGGACTTGTGTTGTTATTTTGCATAAAATACAATAACCATTCTCTAACAATGACAGCAACAGAAATGTCACACACAAGACAACAACCACTATGTCTGACAATGACAGTCCTCCACTAATTTATCGCCGATAGATGCCACCGAAAAAAAGACCAATTCCCCTACCTTCACAAGGTACCTCAGTTGGATGGGCTAAAAAGAGACAAACAATAGCTGAGACTGTTGTTGCTGAAGCAATTACGAAAACTGACAACGTGCGCGAGAGTGCTGAGATCCATGACATTGGGAACATCGTCAGTGACGTCAACAACCATAGCGTTGCCACTGACAAGACAGCCTGTTTTTGCCAAGTCATTTCAAACCAGAATTTGACTTCCAGCTTGCGCTTTCAAAGTGGCGGAATGTAGAAGATCGTGTCATCTTCCGATCAGTCAAGCAGTAGTGGCATGACTATGAAACGTGGGACAGACTCAGTACCTTGTTTGTTACATTACAGATTTAAAAATAAACTATTCTCGGGTGCCAAATAAAATAACAGTATAGGGTGGCAAATCGATCAAATTTAATAATAGTATAATGCTGAATAACAGTATAGGTGGGCAAATTGTTCAAAACAAATAATAGTACAGTGCAAAAAAGTCACTAGTATATTTGCCTTTTTTATGCTGAAGCAATTTTTTTACACAATGTGTAGCCAAGGGAAAGGCGTCCCTAGAAAACTACACGGATTCGCAGGTTTTTTTTTTTGTGTGCCAAATATGCATCAACTTTATGCATATTCGCGTCACTACTAATATAGTAACCACATTTTATATCTGTGAAAAGGCGGGGAATTTTCCTTTTTTAAATGGACATTAAACCCTGTTTCAGGGGAAACCGCCGCCAGCCGATTACGACCAGTTTGAGGCGCTGCACACGGCGACCATTTACGGTCGGTTAACATGGTGTTAATGGCATCTTATCTAATAATATACCATGTCGAGCTTCGAGAATTAAGGATTCTGATCGATTCATTTAATCATGGAAATCTAATGATCTAAAGCTTCGGGATCAAAATATAGGATCCTCAGAAGCACCTGATCCTGCTAAATTCACGACTGTCGTTCGAAAGGATGAAAATTTTGCCGTCAGAGGGAGACACATGCAGCTCCAGTTGGGAGCAAGTGATCTTAGCGCGAGTGGTAAAGCACTCCGTGGATTACTGATTGGCGTTTTATCATAGAATATAGGCTGGCACAAATGTTTAAATTCAATAATAGTATAGTGCCAAATAAGGTGCGTATAGGGTGGCATTTTTCATCAAATAAATATGCGCATGGCACTCAAGAATGTCTGTAGTGATCTCTGTACATGTTGTTGTTGATATTATTACTGGTAATATATTTAATATACCCAGAGACATGGGCAGTCATACAAACACTAAACATCAAATATCAAACATCAGATAGCTTACACCTCATATTTCATGCAGAACAAATTTTCAAGCAAGCAAAATCAAATGTACTGAATGTAATTTAGGGTTGGTGGGGTGGTCACATGTGTCGGTGACCGGTGGCGAATTGGCCCCACCTTTGTAGTTATTCCAGTTAGAGCTAGTGTATTTTTAAGCAGGTAGTTGTATTCATAGACTGCGTGATAGCATGTAGGGCATTATGCTATTTGGTTTAAGGGTGTTCCATGACAATAGTAATGCCATTGTTTCTTTTATTTGTTCTAGGAATACTGCTACTGCTTTGTGTTGAAATGTGGGCTCTGTTGAACCCGACGTCCAGGAGGCTCGCATGGGGCGTAGTCAGCCTGGCGTTGGGTTGTAGAGCCCACATTTCTTTGTTTTACATTTCTTTGAAAGTGGGCTTACCATTAATCCCCACAATAAACGTCATTCATTTGGCCTTTTCATATCTCTATATCTGTGTTGTGTTGTTGAATGCATAAATATGATTACTGGCCTAATATGAAATAAACTGTAATGTTCACAATTACCATGTTATGCAAATTAATTGAACTTTTGATTAAATTAATTTGGGGACACATAAAATTGCAAAATGGCACAGTTATGCATCTGATGTGCCCAAAGGGCACGTATGTCTTTTTCCAGTTCGATTCCTGTGGATGTAAACAATAAAATTTTAGATGCTAAGTTACTTACATACACACTTAGTCTTCCCTGCTACTTAGGGAAGGGGTAAGGGCGAGGTTACTTACACATCAGTCTTCCCTGCTAATTAGTGAAGGGGTAAGGGCGAGATTACTTACATACACACTTAGTCTTCCCTGCTACTTAGTGAAGGGGTAAGGGCAGGGCTGGCTAAATTACTTTAATTTTGTACTTAAGTAAAAGTAAAATAATTCACCTAAAAACTACCTGGGTAAAAGTAGAAGTACTTTGTAAAAAAGTAGTTGATTAAAAAGTAAAACTACTTTTTAAAAGTACTTGAAGTAAAAGTAGAAGTAAAAGTACAACACCTAGAAATAACAACAAAATCATGAGTAATATTATATAAATTACACAGCGTGCATCTGGCAACTGCTTTGCAACCACTCTGCCTATAACAAAGTATTCCCACACAGCCTTAGCTGGTCAATCGGCCTGCCACCCTGAACATGGTGCTCACTTGGAGGCTTGGAAAATTACATTATCATTAATGAGAGCTTACAACATCAAATAATGTCAGTTAAATACAGAACTAAATTAATGATGATGCACAACCTGTCTTTTTATCGACCTGTTCCACTGGGGTATGGGAGGAGCTAGATAGTAGAACAGGATATGCATACACAGGTGTATCTGAGTAGCTAGAGGGTCAGCCCAGTAGTAGTAGTAGCCTTTCATGGAAACTGGTTAGAGGTAATACTACTTAGCACTATCCGTAGTAAAATTAAAGATATTTGATGCCTAGCTGATGAAGCCATCTGGCTTGTGAACCCCCACCTTCCCATGTCTTCCCAGACATATATTATCAGCTCACACAAACATTGAAACAACAGGCTTTAGCAGCTAGCTGGGTTGGTTACCTGGTACCAGATGCAGCTAGGATGACCAGTGAGACAGAGGACAGTGCCCTGTCATGACCCCTGTCGCTTAATTGAGTTTTATGCAGAATACCGCCACGAATCCTTGCTCGCAAAGATATGTAGATGGAAACATCAGCAATACCCTCATGGGCACTTCAGCTACATCATATGGATACGATTTGTTCATCTTAGACCAACACTTTGGCAGGGGAAGAGCTTCATGTGCTTCAAATGCATCACATGCGGTGGAGTCATTCACAAACTTCAACAAATCCTCCACAATGAATGGATGAAATTCGAATCCAATGCTCTCAGATCTGGGTACGTATGAAATTCCTCTGCATGGAAGGCAGGTGCGCATGCACAAGTTGCCCCATTTTTCTATGTCCCATTTCTTCATCCTGAAGTCCCAGAAGGGATTTCTGGGACAATTTCTGAAAATGCTAAACAAAATTCTCTCAAAAAGGAGGGTTTGTTCGAACCCCCAACCCCCAATGATGGGCATGTGAAGCGCCACACTTAGATGTTGAAGCATCGTTCTTTGATTTTGGCATCCCACCAGCTCTAACTTCATGATGTATGCTTGTAAACTGTTCAAGAAATCAATCACCATGGTGAACCAGCCTTGGAGTGACTTATTAAATGAGTTTACGTGGAAAACGATGTTATTCAAGCGTGACAGCTTCAGAGCCTCGGTCCAAGGGTTTTAAAAATTTTTTCGAGACTATACTCCTTGTCAATGCATTAATAAATTTTGTGATCTAATTTTTTTGCGACATCACTCTAGACAATGAAGTTCCCCTGTGACAGCCAATGAGCTCGAACTCTTGGCACAAGTGCCTGGTATTGGAGGTGTTGGACTTGATGGCGCAAACTTACTAGTTAGGTATTAACCATTGAAATGATGTGAAATCATCGTAACTTACAAATAATTGAGATGAGAAGTATCTTAACTGGGAAAACTGTTGGTCTTTCGAATATAGCAATTTATAGACTTGGATCATGATGTTTTCTAATAGCATTGAATGTTTGCTTGACAGGAATGTGTTTTGTGTGAATTTGATAGTATTTCAGAAACACATTTTCTCTTTCGTGGACCACACAAAGTGACAACATTTTGCACCACTGCATGGAACCTTAGCTTTAGCCAACCCTTCGTGTAACCCCTGGAAAAACTCTGCCGTACCCCCAGGAGTATGCATACCCCAGGTTGGGAACCGCTAATTTAAGGTATGGTTCAGTAAACAGATAGCTTTTCACTGTCTCACACATGTTGTTTCAAGTAATTCAAGATCATTGAACATTTATCTACCAGGTGGTCTCATCTACAGCGACTTACTTGGAGAGCTCCAGTGATCCGGCAGAAACAACATGTTTGCCGTGTCCGACCTTGATGCAGTTAGAGGTGCCATCGAACATGGCGGATGACTCACTGTACGTTCGTACTCTTACGCAGTAGATGGAGGTATGCGCAATGAGATATAAGTCAGAGAACATCCATGACATATTGAGACCAATGTTGATGAAAGGACGGATGTTGTTCCTGGTGTTGCGGAATCTATGATCAGTGCTGACTGCCACCTTGTAGTGCTTGATCTTGAGATGTTCCCCAATCGTTGCATCAATACGACTCACTTCTGTAACACATCGACACCTTATTACATACAGGTTGTACAATTATATTCTATATGATTCCACAAAACTGGATAATTGCAGTTTTCCTGTTTACATGTCAATACAAATGAACAAAGAATGTGCTGTATGGGGTAGATGACTATATATACAATAGTCTCTTGTATATGTTCAATGGACTCTGACCAGGAAACATATCTGTTGCACGGACAGTTTATTTGTATTGTAAACCTGCCTCAAATGACCAGACTCTCTCGTGACTGGACATTATTGCTTGGATGCAGACGTGTGCATTGAAGCGACAGACAACTTAACTTACACTGCCAGAAAAAGTGGCAAAATGCCTAAATGTAAAACTGTCAAAGAACTACTTTGTATTCTTATAGTGACACTTATAGTGACTGATTAGTTGAAATATAATCAATCTAAAGACCCTGACTATACACTTGAAACACCTCCTGCTAATCACTGGACAACTGTCCTCATTCTTTGGTTCACCAAATCCATCCTAATTAGCTGACAGACTTGTGACAGAAGACTGGTAATTGAGGTCAGTCCCAACAATATCACCTTCCTGGACGTTGCCTGGCAACAGTGGTTCCAACTTCACTGTGACACCAAAAGAGTGGACAGTGTAGTCAAAGTCGAGTGTGTTGGTCACTCACAGAATGACAGTAGGATTCTCCGTCTTTCAGGTCCAACTCATCTGCCTCGGCCTGTCTTGCATCTACAGTGTGAAGAAAAGAAAGTTTCCAGAAAAATTAACAAGTGTGTACTCTAAATGTCATTCTTTGGCCTATTTCAATCTACGCTGGACTTGTGTTGTTATTTTGCATAAATGAATTTATGTGACAGCGGCGCATAAAGGATTTTATGCGAGATGACAGGGCAATGAAGGCGATTTGAGGTTAGACCTTTTATGGTAGAGAGAGTATTGGCCTAATTACTCACTCACGCGTATGGATACACCAACCACGTGACCTAGAGCCAGCCTCTCTCAATTTCCAAGTTAGCTTGGGTCGTGGTGAGACCTTTGTGCTGCAAATATTTCCGAATTTCTATTGTTACCGCTTATTCGTTATCGCTGAATTTGTTGATTTTATTGCAAGATCAGTTTTGTTCGGTTTATTCCGATCCGTTTGAAAAATCTCACCCTCCCTCCCTAATATTGTGTTAACAGTTGTTACCTAGTTGTTTCTAAAGAAATCAAGTGGTACATTATGTAAGGATACACTGTGGAACACTGAAGACAGAGAGGTAGTTCACAAAGTTTTTGAAAAAAAAAAAAAATATATCCGATATTTCAAACGGATCGGAATAAACCGAACAAAACTGATCTTGCAATAAAATCAACAAATTCAGTGATAACGAATAATCGGTAACAATAGAAATTCGGAAATATTTGCAGCGCAAAGGTCTCACCACGACCCAAGCTAACTTGGAAATCGAGAGAGGCTGGCTCTAGGTCACGTGGTTGGTGTATCCATACGCGTGAGCGAGTAATTAGGCCAATACTCTCTCTACCATAAAAGGTCTAACCTCAAATCGCCTTCATTGCCCTGTCATCTCGCATAAAATCCTTTATGCGCCGCTTTCACATAAATTCATATTAGCAAAATTATCGAAATTGCACGTATTGAAAATCTGAAGTAGTAATCACAACATGACATGATTTCAGTAGAAATGCATCACTTACATGTCTGTGTTGACGTCACTGCCATCATACACGTAGGAGTCTTCAAGTGGTTCAAGGTTGGTTCTGATGCGACTTAAGTAGACGCCATTTGATGTCGCGGTGCTGTGAAGTCCTGCTGCATTGTACCCTTTCACAGTGGCAAACACCCTCCGTTGACATGACAGGTGAACATGAAGGATGAGGAGATGCCCTAGGGGAGATGTCCTCAAATGGGTGGACCTGGGTTCCACCTGGTGTGGAGCCAAGAGCTACTTGGTATCTGTTGGAGGCAAGAGGAATAATAAACACTCAAGTATACGATATTGATGAATTGACCCGTATGGTTACTGAAAGTATCTGCAAATATGTACAGACACTTCGCACAAGAATCTGGACATGGACATATGAATGTTTTGATATACCGTTAAATAAAAAATAATAAATCCAATTTTTTACCCATATAAGTGATGGTTAATTCTAGTTTCATTGGCTTAAAAGATAAGAATTTGGAAGTATGCTGCCAGTGTGTGCTGCAGGTTGATCCCTTTGTAACAGGGGTCAGGTACTCATGTATACCACTGTGTGAACTGGGGCATTGAGGAGTGAACCAAATTAACCAGACTTCAAATGGCACCAAGAGGATTCAACCCCCGGTCCTATAGATTCAACCCCCGGTCCTATAGATTGAAAGTGCAATGGTTTAACTAATATATTAACTTCTATAGTGCCTATATCCTCAGAAACCAGAGCTCAGAGCCACAACAAATCAGAATCATTAAGCACAATCATGAACAGAGACATGCAAAACTCATTATCTTACCAAACCTGTTATTCTAGTTGCCTATATGTTTGTGCATTACATATATGTGAAGTACCTTGTGACCTCGGGGTCCTCAAATGGTTGCCAGGCTACAACCACCACGAGCTGGTAAATGACGTCCTTTCTTGTGAAAGATGCAGCTACTGAAGAACAATACACAAGAGTAAGTTGTCCAAATAACAGTTCTAGGACAATTAGAATTAACCCCACCTTAAGGTAAACACATTGTTAGACTATGTGTAAGTTAGCAGTTGTCTAGGTGTCTATTGTTTACATGTTGATAAAGTTGTAATCTGACTAATTAAAAGTAACAGTAGGAGCAGTATTGTGTGTGATATAACAGAAATCTGAACATGAAGCAAAGTCAAATCAGGCATCAATCCTGTCAACCAAGAACAACCATGTCCTTAGTGCATCAAAATGATGAGTATTATTTATACATGTTGAAGAAAATAACTCACCTGCTTCCTGCTGAGTTGTTTCTGTATCAGTGACTACTGCAGTGTTTACAGAAGTGATCTATGTGTCAGTCAACTGAATCGCAAGTCCTCCCTAACAACCACAGAGTACACAAGTAACTTAACCATGTTTTCAACAACATTTATTAATGATCAATAAACAATATAAGCAATACATTTTTTTTTTATTTAGTAACAAACTATCTTGTGTTAAATTGACAGCAGATACATATAAAAGGTCACAATTATTCTACACAGTAGTTAGACATTTACAAAGTTTGTTAATATTTAGCAAATAATTTACTTAAGTTCACTGTAAAACCAAGGAAATACACCGATTACTACAGAGAACTAGTCTGTGGTCCTCGTATACAAAGTGGCAGTTTCTGACAGTTTCTGTGATCATGAAATGTTCAACTTTCTGCTGCCTGGAGCAATGTGACCTGTACGAGTCACATCTAAATCAGCCGCATGGACAGTTCACCGATTAAAAAGTGTTTGTTCCATTAATTTGGCCAATTAAACAGATGTAGGAAGGCAGCAGATGGATCCACCAATAACAACAGGCAAGGTGTCAACAATGAGACTAAGACAGCTCTCACAGTAATTCAAATGTAAGTTTTTTTACACACACTTGAGGAGTATTATCAACCAGCAGACATCTTGAAAATGCTGTTGTTGTCAACCCCACTTTGTTGACAGCAGTCACTGTCACATAGTATGTCTCCTGGTGCTTCAAGCCGCCATTCTTCATGCCTGGACACACGAATCAACACATGAGACTGTTTCACTTCAAGGGTAGCAGCAACATTCACTGAAACTGATGTAACTAATTCTGATTTATAATTAATAGTACTAGCACAGTGTGTGTTCCTCCTGAGTTGGGCATTGAAACAGTCATACAGTGTAGTATCCACAGCTACCACAGAAGAGAACAGAAATGCATGTTCATACCTCACCAACACAAATGCACATACAAGGGTACACATATGACATCATACATATATATATATATATCGTCGTGTTGTCACATAAATGATATTGTATACAATCAGTCCATGTATAAAATTTCCATCTATACATATCACTAACAAAGAAACCTCAGACCACACCCACCTGTAGCCTTGTGTGAGTAGACGCTGGCTTCAACGCGGTGGAATTCATGCATGCTGTCATCGTCCTCCACCCTGCCAACGCCAAACTTATAGAACTCAACTTCACTTTCCTTCTCAATGAAGCCACTCCACCTACACTCAAGAGAGTCCTCTCCTCACACAACACAGGACACTGACAGTTGCTATGAACATTCTAGACATCTCAATGAAACCGCTCCAACTACATTCAAGAGAGTCCTCTTCTGACACAACAGGACACTGACAGTTGTATGAACATTCAAGACGTGGTTTAATTTGACACACAGAGTCTGATGACAACACATGGTCTTTTTGTGACAACATTACCATCCCATTACTGAAGGAAGTGGTTCCATGTGACACAGAGTCTGATGACAACACACAGCCTTTCTGTGACAACATTACCATACCATTACTGAAGGAAGTGGTTCCATGTGACACTCAGAGTCTGATGACAACACAATGTCTTTCTGTGACAACATTACTATCCCATTACTGAAGAGAGTTGCAAAGAATAAAATGCATGCACAGACCTGGTACAAATTCTACAAATGACCATGCCACCAAGAGGTGCAGATGAGATCTGGTGACACTTGAGCTGCTGTCAACCCAGCCTGATCAACAAGACACTTGGACTCAATCACTTGAGCAAGTATTAAGTGATGTTACATGACAAAGCTTAACAGCAGTTGTTTGCACTTTTAATAAACCATTGCTTAGACACATTGATGCCTGTAAGTACAGTTGTAGCCTACCTCCATCTGAGTTCACAGTCACATTCCTTTTAACGAGGCCACAATTGACTGCGGTGACACTGACAAGGTAGACAGCTTTGTGTTGTAAGTGTAGGCCATCCACACACCATATTATAAGGACAGTCAAATCAAATAACACAACATTGAAGACCATGTCCATAAACTGAAGTGCGTACTGCTTGTATACTTTTAGAATAAGATTAGAACAAACCATTGTTGGAGAATGTGGTAGTTGGATGTGGGAGTTGTTGTCCACAGCCGTCCAGCTGAGGACATACGTGTCCATTATGCTTCGACCCAGACCCATCTCTGAACTCTTGATGTCAGACACAGGATCACTGCAGCAATGAAGGTTTATACAGCAGACATTATTTTAGTTAACAAACTAGGATGAAGCATTATCTCTATGGATCTAAAAAAAGGACTGAAATCCTGATTGGCAACTTAATTTCAACCCTAATTATGGACCAGTCAGATAAATGAATTCTTATGTGGCATTGACTCGATATGAAATCAGGAAGGTGTCTTCATCATATGTGACGTGATTGACAGCGTAGATGATCGGGGGCTTGGTGGGACCGCATAACAAATTTAACAAGATTGCCATCCCAAAACAACAAGTTCCAGATGACAAGTGGACAAGGAAGCCACTGGCTTATCGAGAGTCCAACAATGTTATCATCTATGTGTAGCCCGCCCTTATCAAATATCTGTCAATTCTATTTTTAAACATATTCACACTACCAGCAATAATTTGGCAGTTTGTTCCATTCATTAATCACCCTCTGTGAGAATGAGTACTTTCTCATGTCCAACCCACACTGCTCCTTAACGAATGCTGCTTAGTGTCCTCTGGTTCTACTGCCTTCTTTAAGTTTGAAGAACATATTCCTATCAACATCCTCATAACCGTTCACTATTTTAAACAGTTCTATTTTGTCTCCTCTTAGTCTCCTGGTCTCTAGTGTTGTCAAACCACATTGTAATAAGCGACTTTCGTAACTAAGGTCTCTCAATTCTGGAATCATTTTAGTTGCTCTTCGTTGTATTCTTTCTAGCTTGTCTATGTCCTTTTTATGATACGGCCTCCATGCTTGAATACAATATTCCAAATGTGGTCTAACTATTGCTTTGCACAGGGGACCAGGGGTACAATTAACTGTTTCTCCTTATACATGATAGTTCTCCTAATTAGCCCTAGAATTTGATTTCCTTTTGAAGCAGCAATCCCACATTGCTCTGAAACTTTCATGTCAACACTAAATGTTACTCCTAAGTCCTTTTCTTGTGTGGTTCTACCTAGTATAGCATCCCCCATTTTATATTCTTCGTTCATGTTTCCATGTCCTATGTGTATACACTTCCCAAAATTGAATAACATTTGCCATTTTTCTGACCATTTAACTAATTTATCTAGATCATCCTGTAAACAGTATAGGGCCTAATACTGATCCCTGTGGTACCCCACTCAAAACCGATTTCCAGTTTGAAATCTCACCATCTACTATTACTCTGTCTTCTGTGTGTAAGCCACTTTTCTATCCAGTTGATTACATCATTACCTATTCCATGGGCTTTTAGTTTAAGTAACAATCTTTGATGTGGCACTTTATCGAAAGCTTTCTGAAAATCTAAGTAGACAACATCCACTGGTGACCTATCATCTACCCACTTGGTAATTTCTTCCAAAAAACATAAGAGATTGGTTAGACATGACTTTGCTTTTAGGAGATGTATTTATTCAATTATGTTTTACAAGAAATTCCACCATGTGGTCTCTAATTATTGTTTCGAGTAATTTACATATAACTGATGTTAAACTCACTGGTCTGTAATTTTCTGGTTTGTTCCTCGATCCTTTCTTAAATAGCGGTGTAATGTTTGCCTTTTTCCATTCTGAAGGAATTATTCCTTTTTCTAGTGACAAGTTAAACACTTTTGCTAGTGGTGTACTAATTTGCTCAACAATTTCCTTAAGCAGTGTTGGTGGTATCCCATCAACTCCAGGTGATTTATTATCTTTTATCTTCTTAATTTTTCTTTGCTAAAATTTAGTAAATGGAACTGGAAGTGAGCTGATATCTTCTGTGGTAAAAACTGAGCTGAAATACTCATTCAGGACCTCTGCCATTCGAAACCTGTTTGAAATTATATTTCTCCTGTTGTTTTCCAATGGTCCGACCTTATCTTGAACGTTCTATTTACTCCTTACATAAGCAAAAAAACTCTTGCTATAATTTGTTATATTACCTGCCAATTTTTTTCAAAGGTTCTTTTAGATTTTCCAATTTCAGTTGTTGCTAGGTTAAGTGCCTCTTTATAATTTGCATTGTCTTCATCCTTCTTCTGGTGCGCTTATAAACCCTCCACATAGTTTGCTTAAACACTATTTTTCTAATAGCTTCTTTTGACAAGTGTTTCTTTCTAGACCGTTTTCCATGTTTTTTCAAGGAAACACGTTTCGATGATACTCTCAATTTAAATAAGACTGGGCATGGCACACAGTCAGTGCAGGAGGACCGAACTAAATGTTGTTGATGGCTCATACTGTCACATAATATTTATTATCTGAAGGTAAAATGGCAGGTAAAGGTGCATTAACCTGGCCGAAATTATTAACGCTATTAAATAACAGTTTTACCAAATTTTTTTTCTGCTAATGTGTTCTTTGCATCACTCCGCATCGGATCAGGTACAAAACGGACGTATATTTGTAAAAAATATTGTGTTTGAGCGCACTTTTAGTGCCCAAAACAACGCTATACCGGCAATAGCCGGTGTTGTTAATATGGCGATCATCCGAAATGTGCTGTAACAATATCACAGTGGCATCAGAACTGTATAGGCGATTTCAATGTCAAATATTTCGTACCACAGTGTAAGAAAATACGAAAAATAGAAGAAAAAGTGCAATTTAATGTTACGAAAAAATCTAAAAATCGACAGTTTAATGTTAAAAAGCCCAAAAAAATTTAACCGGACAGGTGATTTCACTGACAAATATCTTGTACGCAGTCTAACAAATAAAATAGAGTTCAATTTAATTTTGAAAATCCAAAAAAAAATCCACCGACAAATATCTTGACAAAAAATATAAGATAATGTAAAAAAAGCAGACATCGCACATATATAAAAAAAATAATTAAAAGTTCACATATCGTACAAATATCTTTAAATCTTATTCATAAGTCATAAACACGTGTCTTACTTGCCCAAATCACACAATTCAGTAATAAATAGCGCAGAGGAAACTCCGGAGACAGTTCGGCACGGCACGGCGCGACCTCTGTTCGTCACGTACCTGGAAGAGTTCCTGTGGATGCAGCAGCACAGGAACCGCCAACAACGTCTCTCGTCACGGCTAATTTGCATTCACGACCAATACCCATGAACAAATGCTTACTAGCAGTGAACTTCGTCCAGCAGTCGCCCGAAGATACAAAACGGCTCTTTTCAGAGCCAACCATACTTTCACAAGAGTTGCTACATTGGGTGTGAACGATGTCTAGGTTTAAAAATTAAAACATTCTCCACAGTTTTCATATTAAACGGAACATTTGTAGAGCACATACAGTCACTTCTAACGTAATATTTTATTTAATGAAATATTTGATGTCGCAAATATTATTTGTATGAAAATGATGTGGTCGATATTAGATGTTATGCGCATGCGCAACTACAAGGGGACATCTCATTGCATGTCATTGTTAATATAATTAAATTTAAAAGAATGCATGGGTTAAATTATCTGTCGTTTGGTGAGCAAAGCTGATTATTGTTTTTGTAATTAAAACATATACTGATGACATTGCATGTCATGCGCATATTGAAAGGGACAATTCATTGTATGTCATTGTTAATATAATTAAATTTAAAAGAATGTAGGGTTAAATGATCTGTCGTTTGGTGAATAAAGGTTGTTTTTAAATTATGCTGATATTGCATGCCTGGTTTCATTCTGATAGGGTGGGAGGGAGGGGGGAGTATATGTCCTTCATACGCAGCGGGAACTTCTGCATGTCTGTAGGTAGGATGCAGAAACAACAAAACTCAATCAGCTTTAGTTTTCAATGTCTGCATACACATATTCTGTGTATTCTATCTAACATATAAAGAAGTTTATGATGGTCTGTCAGTTGTGTCCTATTCACGGACGTGAATTTGTGGGCCAATCTAGATGAAACTCTACAAGGTGAACCAGGAGCCCCTTCTGACGAACAGGGAATGTCAGATGAGGAATCGTCCATATGGGCCCCCGGGGGTAGGGATTAAATTTTAAAAAGGCTTTATTTTGTTTTCTATGTCATCATAAAGATAATAAATATGGCTGCCTTTTTTCATCTCGATACCAGAATTACACCAAGTACTGTCCTGTCAGTACACCAGCTTATATTAATTGTTTGGCCGTGATGAGAGTATTTGTTGACCACCACTGACTGCGGGTCTGGGAAGCTTTGGTGGATTCTGATCCATTCAGCCTTGTCCTCAGATTCTCGTCCACCAAACGGGCTTTCTGCATCCTCTAGTACCATACCTGCTAAAATCAAACATCTTCTTCCTTGTAATGTGGCCAAAGTACCGAAGCTTTCTTTGGTACTTACATAGTCATTTCTTTTCAATCCAGCTAATAACCAACAACCTTCTATAGCATCGCACCTCAAGAGCGGCAACACCACCTACCTACGTAGCATATCAATCCGTTGTTACCAACCAGGAATAGATAATGACTCAACCGTGTCAAAGCTTGTCAGTGGAACCATGTCCTGTACCTACAACAGAACAGAAATATGTGCAGTCTTTGCACATTTTACTGGTTTGATACATTTCCTTTGCAGAAGCTGAACGAATGATACTGCATTCCAAAAAGAGCACTACATGTACTAGTGTATACGTAAATCCTGGTTATGTCATGGTTAATAAACGAACAGTTTAACTAACAAATTATCTTGGATGGATATAACACAGTATGCTAGTAATATTTTCTTACTTTCTATTGTAAAAACAGCATGCAAACTGCATTTTATTTATCTGATTACAGTTCTGTGTCATGGCATGCGACACCAAAACCTTGCCTGTCTTGCTGAGTACAGCCACCATGAGATAATTACCTGCCAGTTTTGTGTCATGACATGCCACACCCCGACCTTGCCAGTCCTACTGAGTATAGCCACCTTGAGAGAATTACCTGCCAGTTCAGTGCCATGGAATGCCACACCCTGACCTTGCTTCTCCTTCTTAGTACAGCCACCTTGATAGAATTACCTGCCAGTTTTGTGTCATGGCATAAAACACCCCGACTTTGTCTGTCCTACTGAGTACAGCCACCGTGAGAGAATTACGTGCCAGTTCTGTGCCATTGCATGACACACCCCGAATTTGCTGTCCTACTGAGTATAGCCACCTTGAGCGAATTACCTGCCAGTTCTCTGCCATGGAATGCCACACCCCGACTTTGCCTGTCCTACTGAGCACAGCCACGGTGATAGATTTAACTGCCAGTTCTGTGTTATGGCGAGCCACCTCCAGACCTGTCCTTCGCCTGAGAACAAAAGGAAGAGTTGTGGTTGGATCTGGGTTGTCGGAAGAGTTTCCAGTTAACATCGGTTAGAGGCAAGGAAGTGACCCTTTACTGTTTATAATGGTGCTAGCACAAATCAGCAGGAAGATCAGCATAAGGAGGAGTAACACAAGAAAGATCATCTAACCAGAAAAACACCGTAAATACAAATTATACACATAAACAGTTAAAATGTTTCTACACCAACGCTGATAGTCTAATCAATAAATTTACTGAGTTCAAAGCTCGAGTCGAATCA
This sequence comes from Lamellibrachia columna, assembly GCA_963662155.1. Classification (NCBI taxonomy): domain Eukaryota; kingdom Metazoa; phylum Annelida; class Polychaeta; order Sabellida; family Siboglinidae; genus Lamellibrachia; species Lamellibrachia columna. The sequence goes on from OY759261.1 coordinate 18,551,365, forward strand.
CATAAATGTATGGTGATTGCAATCACTGAGGTTAAACCGAAAAACCAGAAATTTTTATTAAACACAGCTGAACTGGGTTTGAGTGCCTATGATTTATACCATAACATTGATAAGCAAGGACGAGGTGTTTGTATATATACCCACAAAACACTAAACGCAAAACCCTTCGTATCTTTAGGAACCAACTTTCAAGAATCGATATGGGTTGAGATAAAATTAAACAAAAAAGACACTTTTCTGATAGGATGTGTATATAAAAGCCCGGGCAGCTCTGGCACAAATAATGAACAATTAAATGAACTGATTAGTGAGGCAATGAGCTATAAACACTCACATCTTCTCTTGCTTGGAGATTTTAACTACCCCAACATAGACTGGCAAATCTGGTACACACTCTCAGAGAATACTAATAGCCCAGACACTAAATTTAAAGAAGGAATAAGAGATAATTTCCTCTTCCAACATGTCACACTCCCAACAAGGGGGCGATTAGGAAATAAATCGAACATTCTTGATTTAGTTTTCACCAATGAAAAAGGTATGATAGATGATATAGTGTATGAAAGCCCACTTGGTAAGAGTGATCACTCTGTCCTCATCATTACATTTAGGTGCTATGCAGAAATAGCAAGCCATACTCGACTTAAATATTATTACGACCAAGGGGATTATGATAGTATGAAGACGAAACTAGACCACACAGAATGGGGCGAGATACTTGGCACGAACACTATAAACCATCAATGGTTAGGTTTTAAAGAATATATTAAAAAGATAGAGGATGAATTCATCCCTCATCGACTTGTGAGTAATATTAACAGACATAAAGGAAAAGTACCCCTAAACAAGGAATCAGTAAAGAAAATTAAGAAAAAACACATTTTATGGAAACGTTATATGGAGACAAAAGAAGGAAAATACTATACTGAATATTGTAGGGCTAGAAATCAAGTCCGTAAATTAACGAGGAGGATACAGAAGGAATTTGAGATGAAGCTAGCAACAGAATCTAAGACAAACCCAAAAGCAGTATGGAAATATATGAACTCCAAAACCAAGAATCGGGAAGGTGTTTCAGATCTGAACACAGACCCTAAAGATCCTAAATCTAGACTCACAGATTCTGATAGGGAAAAGGCAGATGTCTTAGGATTTTTTTTTTCAAGTGTTTTTACTATAGGCCAGATGGTGATATCCCTCATATTCCAGCAGTGAAGTTAAGGCACAACATGGAAGAATTGACTATTAATGAGGAAATGATTAAAAAAAGACTTGATAACCTTAATGTGTGTAAATCGGTAGGGCCAGATGGTGTTCATCCTAGGTTGTTGAAAGAGCTATCTAATCATCTATATAAACCACTAGCTAGGCAATTTAATCATTCACTGGCTGTGGGTGAACTACCAAAGGAATGGAAACAGGGAAGGATTTCAGCCATATTTAAGAAGGGTAATCGAAAAAACGCAGGAAATTATACACCAGTCAGCTTAACAAGTATAATATGTAAATGTATGGAACAATGTGTCAAAGATCATATTGTCAATCATATGATTAGGAATAAATTATTTAGTATGCAACAATTTGGTTTTATTAAAGGTCGATCTACGGTACTCCAATTATTAAATGTTACTGACTCATGGACCAAAGCTTTAGATAGAGGGGAATCTGTAGACATTGTATATTTGGACTTCATGAAAGCATTTGACACCGTCCCTCACAAAAGATTGATAGGCAAACTTAAATCGTATGGAATAGAGTATTACACACTAAGATGGATCCGGGCGTTCTTGTCTGACCGGGAACAGCAGGTCAATGTAAATGGTACAAATTCTGAGCGGGCAAATATAACAAGTGGTATTCCACAGGGCAGTGTATTAGGACCGATCCTATTTGTTTTATACATAAATGATCTTCCTGAGAATATAGTTTCAAATGTATATATGTTTGCGGATGATACAAAGATTTTCAAAACGATTACTAGTCCACATGACCAGCGTACACTACAGAACGACTTAGATTATTTAACATCTTGGTCAGGTAAATGGTTATTAAGGTTCCACCCAGATAAATGTAATTTAATGCACGTAGGGAAAACAATACAGCAAGAGTATGCATACAACCTGAAGCTAGATAATACTGCCCATGAATTAGGAGGAATAGAAGAACAAAAAGACATTGGGGTTATAATTGATTCAAACCTAGAATTTGATAATCACATCAACCAAAAAATAAACAAAGCAAATAGTATCATGGCAGTTATTAGAAGGTCCTTTACAACCCTAAATCAACATAATTTTGTGCCATTATATAAAGCTTTAGTTAGGAGTCATCTAGATTATGCAATATCAATATGGTCCCCTTATAAACAGAAATATAAAGATGCCATCGAAAATGTGCAAAGACGCGCAACAAAACAGCTTCCTGGTATGAAGAATATTTCTTACGAGGAAAGACTTCAGAGATTGAAACTTCCTACACTTGCATATAGACGAACTCGTGGTGATATGATTGAGGTATATAAACTGCTCCATGGGAAATATGACAGTGATGTATCTAACATTGTAAAGCTGCACAAAGACAGTGATACAAGGGAAGGAACAAGGGGTCATAGTTTGAAATTGTTTATAGAACGTGCTTGTACAAATGTTAGAAAAGAAAGCTTCTCACTTAGAGTTACCAGATTATGGAATGATCTACCGGAAGTAGTTGTAACTGCCCCAAGTGTCAACTCATTTAAAAACCGTCTAGATAGACATTGGAGTACTGAGGAGTTTCTCTACAACTACAAGGCTGCCTTGCCAGGAAGTCGTAGAAAATTCCAAGGGATAATTGAAGATCTGACCACCAAGGCCACCGCCTAAATAAACCTAAGTATAAAGGATGTTCTCAGGAAGGTGTTGTATGCAAACGATCTGGCCATGACAGCAGACAACAAAAAAGAACTACAAGAAGTGTTGGATGAATGGAAGGGGGTGTTCAAGAAGCACGGTCTGAGAATGAGCTGGGAGAAGACAGAAGTGATGTGGGTTGGACATCAGAAAGAGGACTTGAATATTAGTTTGGATGGTAAGGAGATCAACCAAGTGGATGGCATTGTGTACCTTGGAGGAATGGTTAATGAGGATGGGCATTCAGAGGTAGAAATGCGATGTAGGATACAACAGGGAGCGAATGCTTGGGGAAAGGTAGAGGGATTCATGTTGGATAGAAACATTTTGAAAAAGCTTAAAAGGAAAGTCCTGAGAGCTTGTGTTACACCAGCCTGTATCTGTATCTGGACAGGGGCGTTGACAGAACAACAACAGCAGCTGCAAGTTTGGTTCTGGGTTCGTTGAATAACAAGAACAAAGAGGGTTGACGAAAGAAGGATGAACGACATGAGGAAAGATGGGATGCAACAGGACAGCTGAACAGGAATATTGGTGAGAAGCAAGGTGAGATGGGCAGGTGTCATGGTAACGATGGATGCAGACAAATTAGAAAAGAGAGTGGAAGGATGCAAGAAAAGGGAAAGTGAACAGCTAAGATGGAAGGACTGCATGAGGTGGGATACGAGAAGATCGGGGGATGATGAAAGATCGGGAGGGGGCGGCCGATAGAAAAGTATGGAAAGAAACAACAGAAAGAGTGGCTCGACAATATTTTACCTGACCCTAACCCATGTACAGCAGGGAACAAAGAGGAAAAGCACCGTTAGTTTGGTAAAAAAAAGTTATGTTTAATAAATCCAAGAATATCATTCACATTTTCATAAACAGTGCATAAATTGCTTATGAGAACAAACATTTCAATTAAAAATTTGCAAATGGGAGCTAGTAGTAGAAGAGAGAAAACGACTGAAGAACAACACCGGGCAGACAAAGTCAGACAGGATTAAGCAGAATTACATGGATAAATATAGGTATAAAGACAAAGAAGTGAAGAAGAATCAGAATCAGAAATAGTTTATTTTTGGAGACTCCTATTAAGACTGCAGCAGTCGCTGGCATAGGAGCCACCGTAGAATTGACTATATAAATACAGTTTCTCAGTGCAACAAACAGAATAACCAAAGTTCAAAATCAGTAACCATCCTCAAAGTATTGTGTGTGTGTGTGTGTGTGTGTGCGTGCGTGCGTGCGTGCGTGTGTGCATGGGTGTTCTACATGTGTGCACAATATCCATGTACCTTACTATGCAAATTTTTAGTATTGTCTTTAGTGTAACAGTTTACGATCGCACGTGAATTTTTATATTTATTTATAAAATTATACTTTGCATAGTTTACGAAACCTCATAGACTATGTGTATAGAGTTTATCTTTCACAATTTGTGGGGTATCGTTTAATGTTGTTGGTAGATTGTGTTTTAGAGATTGCTTTGCAAATGAATGCTTAATAAAAACAATGTAAATTTAATGTTGTCTGCGCTTATTGTGGTTATGTATGTTTATGTTTGTAATTAACTGCCAGTGTTGTAGGTAGCCAGGTAATTTATTATGCATGAATTTATAATAACATTAAAGTTTTTGCAATGCTTGCATATCTTTGTCTGTTAACAGATTCATAGTTTTAAATAGTGGTGAAGTGTGTTCATGATATTTGTCTGTTAACAGATTCATAGTTTTAAATAGTGGTGAAGTGTGTTCATGATATTTGTCTGTTAACAGATTCATAGTTTTAAATAGTGGTAAAGTGTGTTCATGATATTTGTCTGTTAACAGATTAATAGTTTTAAATAGTGGTGAAGTGTGTTCAGTATATTTGTCTGTTAACAGATTAATAGTTTTAAATAGTGGTAAAGTGTGTTCATGATATTTGTCTGTTAACAGATTCATAGTTTTAAATAATGGTGAAGTGTGTTCATGATATTTGTCTGTTAACAGATTCATAGTTTTAAATAGTGGTGAAGTGTGTTCATGATATTTGTCTGTTAACAGATTCATAATTTTAAATAATGGTAGTGTGTTCATGATATTTGTCTGTTAACAGATTCATAGTTTTAAATAGTGGTGAAGTGTGTTCAGTATATTTGCTCTGCGTAATTATCCGTATTGCCTTTTTTTTAAGCTTATTTATTCTTTCACATTGAAACCCCCATATTGTCAGGTAGTAATTTATTTGTGGCACAAGTAATGTTTTATAAAGCATGATTTTTATTCTCAAAGGCAGTTCTTGTTTAAGACTGTTTAGTATCCCGATTATTCTCGCGCATCTGTTTGATATATGTTCAGAGTGTTTCTTCCAATTTAAATGTGTATCCAAAGTCAGTCCAAGAAAATTAAATTCATTAACTTTTTCTATAATGATAGTGATTTTAGGAGCGGGTGCTTCTATATGTTTTCTATGCATGTGGAAGACCATGCATTTAGATTTAGCTATGTTTAGTGAAAGTTTATTTATTACAAGCCATTCGTTAATTTTAAAGAGTTCTTTATTTATTAACAAATCGCCATTTGCATTTTGTGCATTTACGAAATTACTCAATGAGCTTAAAAGTGTGGTGTCATCTGCATATGATATAAAATTAAACACTTGACTAGCCTCTGAAAAATCATTAATATATATTATGAATAATAGTGGTCCCAGAATTGAGCCCTGAGGCACACCAGTAGCTATGTGCAGTGTATTAGATTTTATGTCATCAATTTCTACAAATTGTGTTCTATTTGTTAAATAACGTTTGAATAGTTGCAATTGTACTCCTTCTATGCCATAATATTTAAATTGATTTAGTAGAATCTTATATAAGAAGAGCATGAGACAAGACAAGAGGAAGTGGGTTGACCACCTTGCCATGGAAGCAGAGGAAGCAGCACGTAATGGAAGAATGAAAGAAGTGTATGATATTACAAAAACACTCAGTAATGATAAACGTAAGTCAACAAAGGCAGTGAAAGACAAATGTGGAAATTTAATAACGGAAGGATTGGCCAGAAGGAAGCGATGGAAAGAACGTTTTCAGGAAATCCTTAATAGACCTATACTTGATGACCTTGTAACAGATGTGGAGATAGATCCGATCATAAATGAAATCAGCACTGAACCAATAACAAAAGCAGAAATTAGAACAGCGCTAAGGAAGATAAAAAACGGAAAACAGGGGGCAAGGACAAGGTGACCTTACAGAGTGCTTGAATTGGAGAGGAATTACTTTGACATCTGTTCCTAGTAAAGTCGGAAGAGTGCTCATTGACAGAATAAGAGATGGGGTTTAACAGCAAGTTCAGAGACGAACAAGCAGGTTTCAAAAGTGGGAGAGGCACAGTAGAACATGTTTATTTTACGAAAATGACTGTATGGCAGTCAACCCTATACATCACGTCTGTGGACTTTAAAAAAGCGTTTGACTCAGTGCACCGTGAGAGCTTTGGAATTCCATGCAAGATAATCCACATGGTACAGATGTTATACGAAGATAGTGAATGTGCTGTATTAGACGAAGATGAGGAATCTGAGTGGTTCAAGGTCAAAACTGGAGTTATAAACAAGGCGATGTAATATCTGGATTTATCTTCTTGATAGTAGTGGACTGGATAATGAGAAACACAACAGCGGGAAACAAAACAGGGATAAGATGGAACTTCACATCAAAACTAGAGGACCTGGACTTTGCTGACGACATAGCACTCATGTCATCATGCTACACACACATGCAAACAAAGACAAGATAACTGAATCAATTTGCAGCAAGGACAGGACTAAGAATAAAGTAAAAGAAAACTCAAATATTGAGGATAAACAGCAAGTGCGAAAACAGAATACTAATCGATGATCAAGAGGACAAGTATAACTATCTGGGTGCTAATGTCAATAAAAAAGGAGGAGGCGGTGATGACACTGTTAACAGAATTCGTAAAGCTAGGGTATCCTTCAGGAAACTAAAGCAAATATGGAGTTCAAATATATACACAGATAGTTCTTTTACAAATCTAAGGTGAACCCTGTGTGGTTGTACTGATTTATTTACCGTTTGTAAAGTTTGCTTCCGTTTGAACACCCCTCTACTACGGCTGTTTCCTTGTGGCCCTTTCATTGAAATTTGGCCCATATTCTGGTTTATTTCCACTGGTGGAATAAGTGATATGGCACTATGCACCTGGTTTCAGAGAAGTGGTAAATCTTGATTTAGGATATATTAATATGACTAGGGAATGACTATGTTCAAGTCTGAAACACTTTCACGATTCTAAGCCCAAGGTTCTGGGGGGGGTGTGCCACCAGAGCCCCCCGGGGCACATGGAGAGAGAGAAATCAAGAACTTTAGGGTCACCAACAGAGAATTATTGGACAACTTATCTAATATCTATAAGTGTAAGGTAAGACAGGGCGGAACGTTTTCATTGGGAAATTTCCTCTTCCCTGTATAAAAATATACCATGGTAAATGCATGGTATACCATGGTGTTTTGAAACAGGTAAATCATAGTAAACCGTGATAAATACCATGATATACCATGGTTTATCTGTTTCAAAACACCATGGATTCCCATGGTTTCCATGGTATTTTACCAAGGTTTACCACGGTTAACCTGTTTCAAAACACCATGGTATTTACCATGGAATACACTGGTATAGTTTCATAAGGGTCGATATGAAAGAGAGAATTATCAGGTTTAATTGGGGCACAAGTGGAGAAAATTACAAAAATTTCTACGGACAAAGAGAAAAATGGCCAAAAACAGGGGCATTTGGGTGGCATGTACATACCTCAGTATAGGGAGTACCCTTCAGGGGGGCTAAGGCCTTAGGATTCACAAATTTCCTTCCTCAGATGTATCCCCTGGCCCTGGCCCATGTGGATGTACCTTAAGGCTTAAATGTGTAATTATACTGATTTCCAATGTAAACTTACACTTCTTCGGATCTAATTTTGTTCACTTCGTGCTGCCTGACTCTAATGCCCACTTATATTCATTACACACATTAAACTTGACGCTGGCGATTCATTAAACTTACCTCTGTGATTGGTCGCATACCAGTGCTGTGACTGGTATGATCCGTAGTGCTTGCACACCAAGCTGTAGTGGAGCTTCGCTGGATATTCATTGGTGCATTTCGCGATACGATTGGCTTGACGAACGCTTCTTGAAGCTGAAATGGAAAACTGACAATGGTTTTCTGCCATCCATTCATGAAGGAATTTAGAAAAATCAGTCCAACACACAAACTTCCTGCACACCTCCATCATGGACAAAATCGGTTGAACTAATGAATGCACCAGCTCTGAATTGGTGGGGGAATAGGAAGTATTCCATCCTGCGTTTTGATTGGTTAAATCAGCTTCCGGTTCGCTCGATAAATAACAAATTATGAGCCGTTATTTCCAGAGCTGCTCGGTAAATAGCCAGTGCATTTAAAAATACATTAAAAACAGAAATATTCCTTTGCATTCAACAATATATATATCATCTCTCAAGTTACACATAGCTCTCAAAGGTTACATACAGCACTCACATATTTCTGGTTGTACTTGGTGAGAGCATCAACGGTGCTAGATTGCTGCATGTAAGTCAGTCATTGATTTAGGACGAGTTGACCGAGGGATGAGTCGCTAGCTGCGTTGCCTAGTGCGTGGATGTGTAGTCTTAAAGTTCAGGTGATCATGTAATTCTTTCTCTGTCATCATAGAGCTCAGCTGACTGTGGTGGTATGGATCTGGAAAGACAATACTTAACAACTACTACATGTCATGGAGTATGTCAAATTGTTATTTAGCATTGTATGCAGTTTTGTTAATGTCTGAATATACGACTGTCATATTTGAATGTTATACTAACTGAGAACTACCTGTGAAATGGTGTGTTTGATCATTTATTACCTCAGTTCTAAATGAATCAACTGATGCAAGATCTTCAACATTCATTAGATATTTTCATTGTTGAATTTTTAATAGATGAAACATGTTATTTTAGCCTCATTACACAACAGTTTACTGCATCGTGAAAGGTTGTTCATTCGTGGGTTTCAATATATCACTAGCTGAAACGATAAACTCATCTACATTAGAGTAAATAAAGAACATGTAGGTTTTTCCTTACATCTAATGAACATTTTGTGAAGTTACTATGACAATATCTGTATCATGATAATTAATACACAGATGCAAGAGTGAAGACAAAGAAAATTCTTGAATTGAATGAATGAATGCCAAGGCGATTTTCCAGTCTCTGAATAACACTGCTGCTCAATTTGGAGTGAGAATGTTTCACTTTGTAGGCAACAGATGCTAGCAGAAGAGTTGACCTGTTCCGTCCTTTCTTCTTCAGCCAATAAGGAAGGAACTCAAACTTAGAATCTGCAATTAACTGGCTCCTATGTACAAATTCCTTACATTGCCCTACCTTTGTGTAAACCAATATTTATGTCAAACATAGCCAGGATACTAAATGCATGACAGATCAAACACACAGGTCTTGAATCATGCTCTGGTCTGTTTTAATTAATTCACCACATTTATTATATCATTCATCTAATTAACCATACACTAAATAAGTCAATAATAATGTGATTCTCTGATGATCAGTTAGAATACCACAATGTGTGAATTAATTACTGATGACATTCTGAAATTGGCCATTACAGAATTGGCCTGGTGTGGTCGGTTCCCCCACCTTTGCTGTTAGTTGGTGAATTTGCAATTACCTAGATTTGATGATTTCGTTTTATATTATGTATACATATTGTATTCTTACATAATCAGTTGGCTTACTATAAAAGCTCGTATACAAACATACATCTGACTTGTACTTTTGTCTTCAGCAAACTAGCCACGATTCCAAGTCAATAACATTAGCAAGTAGCATTGTCCCACATAAAGACACCTTTTGATTGAAAATCAAACGGCGTTTATGTGAGCAATGCGGCCAGGTTCCTATTTTTAAATAACCCTCCAGGCCGACTAAAACACGTGACCATTTAAACCAATCCTACGATCGGCCTCGTTTTCAATATTTTGAAGAGTCAAAGGTAAACATTTTACTCTCTTCTAAAAATTTGTTTCCCACCCTCCTACCCCATCTGCACCTGTTTAATTCCGATTTCTAAGTGGGTCGCTTTACTGACTGGCTGTTATGGGAGGTTAAAAATAATGTCTGCATACTTATCAGATGTGTGGATCTATTGTCATAATATTCGTACTTTATAGTTAAATAAAAAGTGATTTATTATTGCTATCGTAATCATCATCAGGGGTTTTAGGGCGAGGTCAGGTACTGACGCTTTCCCCTTTTTTGTAGGTAATGTGTACACAAGGTTTTTACCCTTGTTGTTTGTAGAATGGTGGGGTCCTCCACCTGCATGTTGTCGGTTCCCCCACCTTTGCTGTTAGTTGGTGAATTTGCAATTACCTAGATTTGATGATTTCGTTTTATATTATGTATGCATATTGTATTCTTACATAATCAGTTGGCTTACTATAAAAGCTCGTATACAAACATACATCTGACTTGTACTTTTGTCTTCAGCAAACTAGCCACGATTCCGAGTCAATAACATTAGCAAGTAGCATTGTCCCACATAAATATATATATATATATATATACCAATAATCTAAAAAAACGTACTTTGATTCTTAAACTTTTTTCACATTTAAGTTTATCATGGCTACCACCATCTCATAAAAAAGATCTGCAGTTTGAAATTGTCACTGACATCCTTATGTTTGGTGCTACCAATTAATTTGTGACGGTAAAGCCTAAGGTGCATTAACCTGGCCGAAATTATTAACGCTATTAAATGACAGTTTTACCTCATTTTTTCGGTGCTAATGTGTTCTTTGCATCACTCCCCATCGGATCAGGTACAAAACGGACGTATATTTGCAAAAAATATTGTGTTTTAGCGCACTTTTAGTGCCCAAAACAACGCTATACCGGCAATAGCCGGTGTTCTTAATATGGCGATCATCCGAAATGTGCTGTAACAATATCACGGTGGCATCAGAACCGGAAAGGCGATTTCGCTGTCAAATATTTTATACCGCAGTATAAGAAAATACGAAAAATAGAACAAAAAGTGCAATTTAATGTTACGAAAAACTCTAAAAATCGACAATTTAATGTTAAAAAGCCCCCAAAAATCGAACCGGACAGATTATTTCACTGACAAATATTTTGTACGCAGTCTAAGGGGAAAAAAGTAGAGTTCAATTTAATTTTGAAAATCCTAAAAAATCCACCGACAACTATTTCGACAGTATAAGATAATGTAAAAAAAAACAAAGACATCGCATATATATCAACAAATTATTAAAAGTTCACAGATCGTGCAAATATCTTTAAATCTTACTCATAAACAAGTGTCTTGCTTGAGGTAAAACTGTCATTTAATAGCGTTAATAATTTCGGCCAGGTTAATGCACCTTTACCCTATTTTCTCTATTTTTTCTCTTCGTTTTTTTACGTTGCATAATTGTATGCACTATACGCACAAACATCGCGGTTCTGGTGGCACCGTCGTCACCGAGGCGTGACTAGTGCGCAAATCGCACGCGCGCCATTTTTATTATGCAATCGGTTCTCCTGTTTTGATCTATAAAACTGATTAAAAGCGGCCTAAACAATCTTTTTGTTTATATATGAACTTTTTTACAGTGACATATGCGGTATTATATAAGGAACGCATTCAGGTACAAAAATGCAGGAAAACCGTCAGCATAAAGCCCTAATAATTTAAGTAAACGATTACGGCTGGTGACTGCAGTGTTTCGAGAGCGCCTCTTTCGTCCAGTGCCAGTGGCAGTGCCCGGCCCAGGCCCACTGTACAAAATACGGTAATTCAAAACGACGAGAGCGTCTTCAGCTTACCTCTAAATTCCATGTGCTGACGTTTTTCTCTCGCTCCCCACTTCATCTTCACCACTACGTACGTACTGACCGATCGCTTACATCTATCGTAGTTATTCCGATATATGCTGATACGGCATGGGCTTCTTCGAACAGTTCAGAACCCGGGCGTCGACCGCCCAGGGTCTTGATTATCCAGGCTCCGTGATGTGGCGCCACCGTTTGTCGCACACATCATCGCTTGGAAGCAGTGTTCTTTTGACGGGCTTTGCATACATAATATTATATGCACCCAGATTCTGGGTGCGTACATAATTAGTAATAATAATCATCCGGGGATTTGGCTATTAACACAGTGCTACTTTTATAATACGCACAACTTTTTAATTTGTTGCTAGAATCTAACAACGTCACATATGTCCAAGGAAAACAATACATATAATATTCAATAAGTCCACAAAATATAAGAGGGGTGTGGATCCAGAGAAAGATATTCTTCCAGAGATATTATATTTAGAAAATGTGGATTTTTTTTTATTTTGGCACTTGTTGGGAGACAAACAAGAAATTTAAAAATACCACTGAGGCAAATAAAAACATTAATTTTTTGTTTCTAATTTTATAAGTGCACATTAAAACAGGTTTCATTCAGCTATATCATTTTATTTGAATGTTTGCAACATAATATTATTTCCCTGAATCGATTCGTGGAAACATTCAAAAGGTGACAGGGTATGTTTTCCTCCGTTCAGATTAGTGTTTGTTGCTGATTAGTGGATTAATTACTTCTTTTTAATATAAACTTTATTCAGAATGTATAAGACAAAAACTGACAGAGTGCGATGTATATAAATGAAACATGGTTTCCGGGTGAATTTGCGATCTGACCAAGTTTCCAAGGGCTCAGCGAGGCGCTTCGAACCTGCGGAGCAACTAACCCGACAGTACGTCACCATCGCGAGTTGATCGTGTATTTATACAAAGCTGCCAAGTCTACCGCTTTGGCGGTAGAACTACCACTTTGTCTTCAGTTTTACATTATCTACCGCTTTACTGCGTTCAAGCCAAAATCTACCGCCAAACCGCAATTCCAAGGGTACTGTTAAAATTACTCATTTCGAATCCAAATATACGACCAAACCACATCACTTCACATAGGAAATGCATAAGAATTAAGTAAAAATCCTCTAAAATTGATTTTTTTTTGCGCCAGGACGGGAAGCCCCCTTCTACACCCTCCCTTCGCGGCCGCGGCGCGAGGAATTCGGCGCCAGATATTGATCTAATCTATCACCGTCACATCATTAAAAGCGGTAGATATGCCGTCACACGTCTGTCCTTATACGAAACACTTGGGAATGTCTGTCACATGTCTGTCTTTATACGGGACATTTGGGAATGTCTGTCACACGTCTGTCCTTATATAAAACACTTGGGGAATGTCTGTCACGTGTCTGTCTTCAGGGTGGATCCAGGATTTAGAAAAGGGGGGTTGTCCAAGGTAATGTATGAAGCGTAACGAGTCTCGTGGGGGTCGAGAGAGGGGGTATCCCCCTTCCCAAACATTTAAGGTTTTTTAGACAAAACAGTTGAAATGGTGTAATTTTGGACACCCATAATCTGGTTTTAAGCGAGATAAGGCCTAATGTAATCGACCCAAAATTCAGACTTGCGACGTCGTACGTATTGTCCGTATACAATACGGATTTTTGGGAGGAATACGGCTTTGGCCGTGTCCTGTTTTAATACGGATTTGCTGAATATATAAACATTGTGATAAAATAATCCTATGTATTTTCTTGACGATGACACAGCCACCCAGCGGCATGTCGATGACACCGAGTCAACAGACAGGAGTCCCTGTCACACAGCCACCTAGCAGCACTGGCACTTCCCAGGTAAGCATTATATACACACACGCACACGCACACGCACACGCACACGCACACGCACACGCACACCCACACAAACACACACACACACACACACACACACACACACACACACACACACACACACACACACACACACACACACACACACACACACACACACACACACACACACACCACTGAACGGAAACACAGACACACACAACTCTACAAGCATGCGAACACAGTTCCGAAAATCAAGTATGTTAATATTTATTATGTCATCAACTCGCTGAGCACAATTTGTTAAATTGTGTAATTTTTTCTCTCCAGAAAATCAAAACACAACATGCTCCCCATCAAATGGCGGCCAAAACAATTGCAAGGCGTCTTCATGCGCAAGGGATCCTACAGTCACTGGCACACGCATATGTTGACAGTCGGCCACTAGAAATTTTTATCTGGGCACAGCATAAGTGTTGTGTAGTCCTCAAATATGGCCATATCTCAATGTTGATAGAGTGCCAACAGTTGAAGGTAGGCGTGTAGGGCGCGACATTGTTGATGAGGTTCTCTCCGTCCGAACCAACGAGTAGCCCTACGTACAGACACGCGGCCAACGACGCCATCGCTACCACTGCCTTAAAAGCGGAAAAATACAATAACTGTACAGGATGGAGGAAATGTATTTCTTACCACACTGACAGGAGTTCTAGTGTCATTTGAATTCCTAACTGTAGTATGATGAACAGGTGTGTGCTCGTTTTCTTTATAAACAAGCATCAATCTTCATCATATTACATGATATTCTACACGATTCCTGCAAACGTTTGCTTACTTTCACCTACCACTGTGATTGTCGGGGAATATTGGAATGTAGTCGCGTGATGTTGAGTGGGAATCCACAAGGCGGGTCCGTGTGTATTGATACAAACGTGTCGTATGAAAATGTGATGTTGCTATAATGTTCCGCAAATTACGAACCATGTTTATAAAGGGATCACATAGCTTATAACACAATTCACATCGTGTCGCTCGCATACTCACCGTGTCTCACTCACATACACAACGTGTCTCGCTCGTAGACTCATCGTGTCACGCTCCAAGAATCACCGTGTCTGGCTCGCAGATTCACCGCTTCACGCTCGCCACGTTGCTTCGTTTTCTTCAAATTGCGAGCCATGGATTTAAAGAGATCATAACACTTTAAAAACAACACATCTTGTCTCGCTCGCAGACTCACCGTGTATCGCTCGCAGACTCACCGTGTCTAGCACGGGACTTGTTCATGTTTGCCACCTTGATCGACTTGTCCACAGTTGGTTGATGCCTCAACACGTTGTTCAATACTACATTATATCGGATGAGACGTCCTATGGACGAACAGGACATTAGTACATTTTGAGAACGGGCACGCACGCACGCACGCACGCGCACCACAAACACGCACATACGCAGAGGCGCGCACCACAACCATGTACAAATATAAATGAATAAATATAATATTATTGGCACATTTCACTGTTTTCAGCCGACATTTTGTCACTCTTTAAATTTAATCTGTCATGAAAATAAGACGGTGGAAAATAGATTTAACATACGTGTAAGCCTGTACCTGTAACACAGATATGTGTGGCGCCGGAAACTGTAAAGCCGTGATGACATCTGGGACTCGGTAAGTTCTTCAGCCACAGCCATTTTCCTTCGTCCAAATTAGAGGTGACATAAACCACTATGATTTTACTGACATATTTATAAGAATATGGTTAGAAAATGCAGTCGTTTTGAAATAGGTATAATATTATACACATATAAGTAGATTGGAATTTGCGTTTATCACTAATTCACAAAACCGAAATCAGACATTAATGTCGTATCCTCTGTCACCTGTTGTGTTTTACTTCGACCTTACCATATCCAGTACCTTTTATCAAAGCATGGAGTGAGGAAACCAGGGAATCATTGACACCCTGAAATTAAGAATGCAATGCAAGGTAATAAACAGTTCGTGGGCCATTGTGATTCGAGGAATTGAGGTGTTCCCGGGCACATCATGGACACCCTGGATCCGACCGTGATTCAGGTATAAATGATAAGCATGAGAGGCACGGGACACTGTTTCTGAGGTGTCAACATTCGGTCGGGAAATACCGCTTTTTTCCCCTCCACTTTTTGGATGAAATGTCCAGTTTTTCGTTATTTAAAAAAAAACCCGCTAAAATCGATCTATGTGTTGCACACGAGTCCATCCTAAGCACATTTTATGTCTTTGGAGCCAATAAAGTTGAGCGGAGGAGGAAGTTTCCTGCTTTTTATGAGCAGTTAACCGCTTTATCACGAGAACTTGGATACCTAAAATAAGGTGTGGCATAACACCCACAGTAAGAGTCATGCAGAGCTACCAAGTCTCACACATTTGGCGGGAGACTCACGCATTTGGCTTCCATCTCACGCACTCGCGCAGCTATTTGTAGATCTCACGCACATTGGCCGTTTGAATTAATAATTAATATAATCCCCTAGGTATATTTTTATCATCATCGGTGACGTCGCGCGTAATCGCCACTTTCACACACGATTATCGACAGACAGCCCGCGTGACAACCCATTTCTCCCTGCCAGAGTGATCATGATCACGGGTATGGTCGGGGCTTGTTACGAGCGCTGGACCCTCGCCTCGTTGGCACATTGACTGTCAAACTGGCAATGGACCGCCCACTGACATTTGAGCCAACAAACGATTTGCTTATTAAAAGTATACATTGGCACACAACCAGACACATCCTAGTAGTACCAACCTTGAAGCATTTAAGCCAGACGTGTGCAGGTTGGGTGAAAATGCTAGACGTTTACCATGTAATTTTTACTTTCGAAGCTAATAAAGACAGTGTGATAATTCAACGTGATGACCAGTTGTGTTCTTACATGAGAATAACTACGGTTCCGAGTGTTCTTTCTATAAAACTTGCTGCGTTCTTTTGAAATCGTCTAATATTGTTTATGTTTAATATGTATGTGGTCCCAGAAGACTGATACGAATGACACATAGGGAATTATCATATATCATGATGTTACCTTAACTGTTTCAGAACAATTGAAAATATTTCGTCCCGTATTTAAATAAACCGCAACTGCATAAATAATGAAAATGTTATCAATCTGTCAATTATTTCCAGTGTATTATCAAAAGCTGTCCCCGATAGAAATTTGAATGAATAGAATTGCTTTCATCTGGTGCCCTAGTTGTTGGGAAACATAACACCATTTTTCAGTGTTTGGATCCTACCAATATTTCTCGCATGTTCCTCTACACAACATGGCAGCTCTGGTCATAGACATGATAAGCTTTATGGAAATAACATACATTAAAAAAAATTAAGTGTCAAACTGTGGTTAACTGTATGTCTTCATGTGTGTTGCTGTCATGTTGCTGTGAATTACGCTCGCCATCATTAAAGTTTATAACGTTATTAGATATTTTGCTTTAGAAAAGGTCGAAAAAGGGTTATTTTGTCCCTGAGACAACCAAGGTGTGGTACGCATGTATCATGTACGTAAATTATTTGCCATCACAACTCTGCAATATGTTTCAGAATGCTGGCGTTTGACTGAAGCAGATGAGAGATAATTTTCAACCTTCCACACAACATATCTTTGAAACATCATGCCATTTTTCTGGCCACAAAAGATTTCGAACACAGAACTTCTGAAAGTAACTGCTCAGATTAATATGGATGACTTGTTCACCACAAGAATTAGCCAAGTTTTTACTAAACGAAGATGACAATACGGCGATAACAGCTGTGAGGTAAACCCCGAAGGACAACGAAAACGAGGTAGACTAAAGATACTTGCGACTTTTGTGCTCTCTAACGGTGGTTTGACGTGCCAAAGTAGATGAGAAAATAATATCATTTAAGTGCACCTATTTCATGTTTTGTGAGTTCCCACAATGTCCCACAATAAAATCCATAAACCTGCTCTTGAATTAGCGCGTTAGCATTGATACGCGATTGTTTCAACGCACGGCAAACGATTCGCGCTAAGTGCGTGTCGTACTTCCGTCGACAATCTCAAGCGATTTCACATTTACCTTGCAACAGAGGCGCCACGGGTTATTTCGGGCACCATATGTTCTAATTACAATGTAATTAACTCCAATTCTGATTGTAATACCCTATCAACTGAAACAGCGCTTCCGAATGAACTGTTGAAGGTCAGTGGCAGCCACAAAGGGGTGGTACGGCTTCAACTGAATCGGAGCGAAGCTTTTGACATCGACCGACATAAACATGCAGCTTACACGCTATTATGAAAACACGGGCAACATCTTCTGTTGGGTCGAACGATATGCCTGTCATGGTTCGTTGCCTATATCCAGCACAGACAATACAGTAGTTCAGCTGCCCGTGAACATTCAAGAGATCACCAAATGAACTGCGGCTAGTCCAACAAGGCTTAATTACTGTTGACCGACCAGCACGTTCTTCAAATTAGTTTCTTACATAACAGTCCAGGCGAAGTTGGTGCTTCAGTTGACGCACCTGACAAGACCCATTTGTGAAAGATCCCACTTGCTGGTTTGCATGGCTTCGGATTCAATACACATTCTTGGCCTATGACACACACTGTATGCTTGATGCGGTGTTGTGCGTGACGTTGACAGCCAGTCGGGGAAAATTTGTGAAGATTGAAAAAGGTGTTCCAATACAAAGACGAACAAAAACAAAGTGTTCTTTATATGTGCACAGGAACGTGGTGACTAGCAGGTGTTCCCGGCACGGGTGGCTTTTCCTTCATGGCAGGCACGGCGACACTCTGAGAGGTTGGTACTGATCGAGTGATGTGCATAACAGCAGCTAGGCGATGGAAGTTTATTCCATCATGCACTTCCTTTATCTTCATAGCTTGAAGCTTTCAAGTTTATGTATTGATTGTTGAAATGACTGTGTTTGTTTATTTATTTTTAAACTACGTAATAGCGAATCCACCTACGTTACAATATTGTGTCATATTATTTATTTTCTACATATCAATTGGTGAAATAACTCTGTATTGCATATCCTGTTTTAGATATTGTGTACTATTTTCTAGGAAATATTTTTATTGTCGCTGTTCCCGCGATACATGAAAGATGTTCATCAACGGACTACCTGTCATGTGTGCCTCTTCGAGTTTTGCTAAGTGATCATCTACAAACAATTTCGGCTTTAATTCTCATTATATGATGAAAAGCTAGGTTTGTGAATAAAGGTCAGTTCGGTATTGTATATAGATATGATCTATTCCATTGTTGCACATTTAATTGGACCGGCAATTAATGTATTTGAGCATATATTTATTACTAGTGATATTTAATGGTGACAGATTCGTAAATTTCAGATTACTATCTCCATACAGCCCCTTCTGGGGACAGTAGCATGCTAAAGCGCCGTCGTTGTATTTGATATGTGTGCTATATTTATTTGATATGTGTGCTATATTTATATTTGTAATACTAATACTTGTACATATAAGGGCCAAATAAAGAGCATGTGTCTGCTTGTCTGTTGTAGGCGCCATCTTAGGTTGACCACTTCCGGCGGATGTACATAGCTATGATTGAATATGCATAATTCAATATCAATAAAATGGATTAGTAATATTATATACGCATTTTGTATCGTGTATGCTGGATCACCATATGATGTATTGTATATAATAAACATTCTAATGAATAAATATTTTCATTAGATGTCGTCACTTCAGTTAATTTAGATTGAACAGGTTTGAAAGACACACACCACAAATTCGTCTGTTTGTTCATGACATAGTATATAAGCAAAAGTAATTCCTATAGTTAATAGGTTGAGAATTATAACACACAGGGTTATGTCACAGTAGTCGGGTGGGAGACTACAGGCTTAGGGGTCGACATAGACTCTCCCTTGAATAGTTCAATAAAGCAACCAAAAGAGATTCTGTGTTGTGGAGGAGGTCCCACACACCAAATCTGTAAAGTGCTCCACTAATTGCCCGAGCCCAAGGCAGAATGGCAAAGCGTCACTCGCTTCACTGTGGTCTCTTCTTTTTTCTGTGCATTATTTTAATCTTTTGACTGACATTTGAAATTTATGACAAACTAGTGTTACAATTAGTGCTACATTGTAACGCTTTTATTTGGGAACACACACACACACACACACACACACACACACACACACACACACACACACACACACACACACACACACACACACACACACACACACACACACACACACAACACACACACACACACACACACACACACACACACACACATATATATACACGCACACACGCACACACACACACACACACACACACACACACACACACACACACACACACACACACATATATATATATACACGCACACACGCACACACATCCTACACACTACACTACACCACACGCACACACGCACCACACACACACACTCACACATACACGCACGCACACACACACACACACAAACACGCCCGACTAACTGTGGGCACACATCAAAACAGAGAAGTAATATTCGATGTAATTTTTTTATTTAAGGATATGACTTTCAACCTTGCACGGAGTGGCGTATTTGGGGGGGGGAGGGAGATATGACTGCCTTTGGCTCCAAGGTGTTTTTCATTACAACCTGTTGCGCCACTACTTTATAGCATGGTAAACTAATGGGTGTCTAAGCTTGCCATCCCCCCCCCCACCCCACCACCACCACCCCCACATGGTCGTTAAACACACGTGTATCGACTGTATGACTTCTTCCTTTCGTCCAAGTATATTTTTCGTCCACCTATAAAAAAAGCGACTTGTACAATCGTTTTTCTTTACTGAAATTCCTGTATCAGGCAATCGATTACGTAACTAATCATCGAAATGTCACCATGCTAATTGCCTGTTCCTGGTATCTGGATCGTTGTGTCATTTGTGGATTTTACGGATAGGCACGATTCGCAGATGATAAAACGAAATATAACAAATAAGTTTCTTCACAGAGCGGTTGTCAGTTGAACATGAAATGGCGTAGATTTCAATCTCCCGGACTAATATCTTTTGCTTGTTTCAAAATGATGGAAACTACGCAATTGTTGAAAGTGTCCACTCAAACGTACGATCTTTCAGCTGATTGGACGAGCGAAAACGAGGACGAGGGAGTGAGGTATGGGAGGGAGACTAATCCCATGTAGGGACGAGGGGAGAGCAAGCATTGAAATATGGGGAATATGGAGAAGATGAAATGTTACAATGATTGGAAAGAAGAGCGAATACGGGAAAGATGGGAGGCCAACTGCGGGTAAGAGTGGCAAGTGAATGCTGGGACATGGGAGATCAAGTGTTGGGAGGAGGAACCAGTGAAAGTGGAGAATAGGGAGAAAGGTTGTTGGGACAAGGAACCAGTGAATGTGGGGAATAGGGAGAAAATGTGTTGGGAGGAGGAACCAGTGAATGTGGGGAATATGGAGAAAAGGTGTTAGGAGAAGGAATCAGTGAATGTGGGGAATATGGAGAAAAGGTGTTAGGAGAAGGAACCAATGAAAGTGGGGAATATGGAGAAAAGTTGTTAGAAAAGGAACCAGTGAATGTCGGGAATAGGGAGAAAAGGTGTTGTGAGAAGGAACCAGTGAATGTGGGGAATAGGGAGAAAAGGTGTTAGGTGGAGGAACCAGTGAATGTGGGGAATAGGGAGAAAAGTTGTTGTGAGGAGGAACCAGTGAATGTTGGGAATAGGAAGAAAAGGTGTTGGGAGGAGGAACCATTGAACGTGTGAAAGGTGTCATTGTGTGGCTGGCATGGCTGGTATTTGCTGGTTCGAATAAATCCGTGACCAAAATTAAGCAACACAGAAAAACGTACTTCGTTAAGATTACATGTCAATACAGCGATGTGTGTTTATTTGGATTTATTGAGTCTAGTTTACAAACATATATGTCGCATTGTAGTTGCAACTCGTTTCGAATACTTCGATCCTCCGTTGCCTGCGTATGTCGCCTCAACCACTACGCAGTGGCCGTCAGAGGGCGCCAACGTCCGTCGTAGGCCGTGGGTGTTTTTTAGAAGACGGTCTCAGCTTGCAGATCTTAGGGGTCATCCATAAAGTACGTCACGCTCGCTAGGTGGGGTGACCGAATAAGTGTTACGGAGCATTACATGGGGGTGTCTTGGCGATCGCTACGTTCGTTATTAAGACACTTTTTTGTTCGTCCAGCCGGTGATTTCAGACTGATAGCATTGATTGCCATGTCAGTTTTGGGGTCTATTTCAACAAAAAGTCGAAAGGAAAGGGAAAGCCAACTGCACCGTGTATCAATGAAGTTTGTAAAGGCGCGATGTATAGATGTATGCATATTAGGTGGGAAATCCCTCAAAACGAATGTAGTTTTAGGAGTGTACAGGCCAAACTTAAGTATTTCATGTTTGCACAACATATGGGAATCTTTTTTCAAAACAAGCGTATTTTTTTAGGGGCGCTACGAATCGTGACAATGGGTGGGGTATCAAAGATG
Organism: Lamellibrachia columna; assembly: GCA_963662155.1. Lineage (NCBI taxonomy): Eukaryota > Metazoa > Annelida > Polychaeta > Sabellida > Siboglinidae > Lamellibrachia > Lamellibrachia columna. Next base: position 18,573,524 of record OY759261.1, read on the forward strand.
TAAAAAAAATAGTGTGACGTATTTTAAGGATGGCCCCTTATTTCGCCGGAGTCAGTGTCACATCCACATCCATTATCGCGTCCAACAACATCACCACATCGAGGGTAATGCAATAAATCGACCGGTAATGTAATAAATCGACTGGTAATTTAATAATCGACCGGTAATGGAATAAATCGACCAGTAATGTAAAAAAGATTTGATGGCAATCATTATGATGATGATGATGTTAATAATGATGATGTAGAAGGTGAGGACTACTCCGAGGATTACAACCTTGTCGTGGTGGAGTAGTTTGTGTGCTTCAGTGATCCTGAGAGCTTTGCCGGCTGGGATACGTGTATCCCTAGTAGGTTTAACCATGCCGGATTGTGAGATGAGATTCCAGACTAAGAGTGATCCCTGGTAGTAGTATGTGGGGGCATCTGAAGCTCCAAAAATTAGTAGATTTGGGTAAGCTTCTGATTGGTTGAAATTTGAAACGGAGCGTTCTGATTGGTCGTGCTCTTATTGCCGCCAGGGGGCGCCACGTGAAATCCCTTATTATCTCTCAAATGAGTAAATTTGGGTAAGCATCTGATTGGTCGAGAGCAGTTTCACCACCAAGGGGCGCCGCGGGGGGTAATTGTCGCACTCCTTTGCGGTCATACTGTCACCAGGGGCGCCACAGGGACTCATTCTGATTGGTCGAGAGCCGTCACGTGACCTATGACGTCTATATTTGCATAAATTAGCATATATTGCACACTTTTGTGGTGAAACCGTCACCAGGGGGCGCTACGGGTAAATTGTGTCGACGGTTTGTGACCTAGTTTCGACTGATATGATTGGTCGAGAGCCGTCACGTGACCTATGACGTCACAGCTCATTTGCATAAATTTGCATAAATTACACCGTTTTGTAGTGAAACCGTCACCAGGGGGCGCTACAGGTCCATTGTGTCGCCGGTTTGTGACCTATTTTCGGCTGTTCTGATTGGTCGACAGCCGTCACGTGACTTATGACGTCACAGTTCCTCATTTGTATATCACGTGACTTCTCTATACATGCCGCCATCTTGTTTTACTGCCATGTTGTTTTGCGATGATACGTTCACCAGGAGGCGCTGCTACAACGTCACTGTTCCTCGTTTGCATATCACGTGACCTCTCTATGGAGGCTGCCATCTTGTTTTGGGGCATTGTTTTGCGCTGATACGATTACCAGACGGCGCTGCGGGGCAAGGTCGAAGGTCAAAGGTCACCGACTTTTGTGCTGATACGATTGCCAGTTAGGGTTAGTGTTAGCAACCCTAATTCTGACGTCTGTAGTGAACCCTAATACGGACCCTGTACGGTTATTAACCCTAATGAAAGGTCAAAGATCGCCGATCTGTTGTACTTATGCAATTGCCAGTTAGGGTTAGGGTTAGTAACCCTAATTCTGTCGTCTTCGGTTTAATACTGACGATTATGACGCGCTTTCTGAGACGTGTCTGGCTACAGAACCGGTATGAACCGGTTCAAACCGGTTTGAACCGGTTTCATGTAGTTGTTTTCTTCTTTTCTGGAACATTCGAACGACGTCATGGAATTTTCCACGCTCACGAAAAGAAACACCATCCCGCATTTTCACCCTGCTAGCAGACTGAAACCTAGCGGACGAAAGTTCGTGCATGCAGCGGGAAAAACGTAACCGTGCATGTAAGCTATGCGACGCATATTGCCTCGTTGCATTATATCGAGAACCTTTCGACGTATTTCGTTTCGCGTCGACATCTACGTACCGCCTATTTCACAACGAGTCTACAAAAAACACCGCGAGGTCAAAAGGTCAAGGTCAACAAAACAAACACCACCGCTTTCTGGAACGTTCGAACGAAGTCACGCCTTTTCACCCAGCTAGCAGACTGAAATCTAGCGGACGAAAGTTCGTGCATGCAGCGGAAAAAACACGGGAAAAACCCAGAAAAAGTACATCGTCAGCAAACTTTCAGGGTAAACTGTAGGAGGTATGGGTAAATTGTAGGAATTATGGGTAAACTGTAGGAGTTATGGGTAACCTGTAGGAATTATGGGTAAACTGTAGGAGTTATGGGTAACCTGTAGGAATTATGGGTAAATTGTAGGAGTTATGGGTAACCTGTAGGAATTATGGGTAAACTGTAGGAGTTATGGGTAAACTGTAGGAGGTATGGGTAAACTGTAGGAAGGCTTGTGCATGGAGACATTGACCACCATGTGACATGCATGGAGACATTTACCGCTGTGTGATATGCGTGGAGACATTGACCACAACGTGACATGCATGGAGACATTGACTTGTATGTGACATGTATGGAGACATTTACCGCTGTATGATATGTATGGAGACGTTCACCACCATGTAATATGTGTGGAGACATTTACCCCTATGTGATATGTATGGAGACATTTAACACCATATGATATGTGTGTAGACATTGACCGTCATTTGACATGCATGGAGACATTTACCACTGTGTGATATGTATGGAGATATTTGACACCATGTGATATGCGTGGAGACATTGACCACCATGTGACATGCATGGAGACATTGACCACCATGTGATATGCATGGAGACATTTGACACCATGTGATATGCATGGAGACATTGACTACCATGTGACATGCATGGATACATTGACAACCATGTGACATGCATGGAGAAATTGACCGCCATTTTTGAAAGTTTATGTTATGAAAGTTTGTAAGTTGGAAGTTTTGGAAGTTTGCTTCACCGCACACACATGTTTTGAAAGTTTGTGTTGTGAAAAATGTGTAAGTTGGAAGTTTGCTTCACGTCACACACACACGTTTTGAAAGTTTATGTTATGAAAGTTTGTAAGTTGGAAGTTTGCTTCACCGCACACACATTTTGTGTGAAGTTTGCGAGTTGGAAGTCTGCAAGTTGGAAGTTTTAGCTTTGGAAGTGTACATATTGGAAGTTCTCCACTCCACTCCACGCCTGCGAAGTTGTGTAAAATTGTGTGAAGTTGTGCAACGTTGTACGAAGTTGTTTGAAGTTTGCGAGTTGGAAGTCTGCCAGTTGGAAGTTTGTACTTTGGAAGTTTGCAAATTGGAAGTTTGCTTCACCGCACACACATGTTTTGAAAGTTTATGTTATGAAAGTTTGTAAGTTGGAAGTTTGCTTCACCGCACACACATGTTTTTGAAAGTTTGTGTCATGAAAATTTGTAAGTTGGAAGTTTGTGATGTGAAAAGTTCACGTTTTGAAAGTTTATGTTATGAAAGTTTGTAAGTTGGAAGCTTGCTTCACCGCACACACATGTTTTGAAAGTTTGTGTTATGAAAATTTTTAAGTTGGAAGTTTGTGATGTGACAAGTTTATGTTATGAAAGTTTGCAAGTTGGAAGTTTGCTTCACCGCACACACACATGTTTTGAAAGTTTGTGTTGTGAAAAATGTGTAAGTTGGAAGATTGGTCTATTTGACATTGGTCAGCCACTGTTGACATACTTTAACTTGTACGCTCCCACTCGTCTTGTCTTTTTAATATTGGTCAGTCACTGTTGGCAGATTTTAACTTGTGCGCTCCCACTCGTCTTGTCTTTTTAATATTGGTCAGTCACTGTTGGCAAACTTTAACTTGTGCGTTCCCACTCGTCTTGTCTTTTTGACATTGGTCAGTCACTGTTGGTAGACTTTGACTTGTGCGCTCCCACTCGTCTTGTCTTTTTGACATTGGTCAGGTACTGTTGGTGGACTTTAGCTTGTGCGCTCCCACTTGTCTTGTCTTTTTGACATGGTATGCATGGAGACATTTGACACCATGTGACATGCATGGATACATTGACCGCTGTGTGATATGTATGGAGACATTGACCACCATGTGGTATGCATGGAGATATTTACCACTGTGTGATATGGAGACATTGACCGCCATGTGACATGTATGGAGACATTTGACACCATGTGGAATGCATGGAGACATTGACTGCCATATGACATGCATGGAGACATTGACTGCCATATGACATGCATGGAGACATTGACTTCCATATGACATACATGGAGACATTGACTACCATGTGACGTGCATGGAGACATTGACCGCCATGTGACATGCATAGGGACATTTACCGCTGTGTGATATGTATGGAGACATTTGACACCATGTGACATGCATGGAGACATTTACCAATGTGTGATATGCGTGGAGACATTGACCACAATGTGACATGCATGGAGACATTGACTGCTATGTGACATGTATGTAGACATTTACCACTATGTGGTATGTATGGAGACGTTTACCACCATGTGATATGTGTGGAGACATTTACCCCTGTGTGATATGTATGGAGACATTTGACACCATGTGATATGCGTGTAGACATTGACCCTCATGTGACATGCATGGAGACATTTACCACTGTGTGATATGTATGGAGACATTGTACACCATGTGATATGCATGGAGACATTGACCGCCATGTGACATGCATGGTGATATTGACCACCATATGATATGCATGGAGACATTTGATACCATTTGATATGCATGGAGACATTGCCTACCATGTGACATGCATGGAGACATTGACCACCATGTGACATGTATAGAGAAATTTACCGCCATGTGACATGCATGGATACATTTACCGCTGTGTGATATGTATGGAGACATTCACCAGCATGTGATATGTGTGGAGACATTTACGCCTGTGTGATATGTATGGAGACATTTGACATCATGTGATATGCGTGGATACATTGACCGTCATGTGACATGCATGGAGACATTTACCACTGTGTGATATGTATGCAGACATTGACCGCCATATGGTATGCATGGAGACATTGACCGCCATGTGACATGCATGGAGACATCGAATGCCATGTGACATGCATGGAGACATTCACCACCATGTGATATGTGTGGAGACATTTACCACTGTGTGATATGCGTGGAGACATTGAACACAACTTGAAGAAAACAAGACACTGTCATACGCAACTTGAAGAAAACAAGACACTGTCACACACAACTTGAAGAAAACAAGACATTGTCACACACAACTTGAAGAAAACAAGACATTGTCATACACAACGTTCCAATGCAGGCTATCTACGAGTCAACAACTATGTGACGATAGGGTTGGCAAACAGCACTGTCTCGATGCAGGCTATCTAGGGTTATACAACTGACAACAGGTTGGGTTACACCTCTTTCCAAGCCGCCGCCACCACGGAACACGGGCGGTTGTCATGTGATATGCGTGGAGACATTGACCACTGTGTGATATGTATGGAGACATTTACCACTGTCTCAATGCAGGCTATCTAGGGTTATACAACCGATAACAGGTTGGGGTTACACCTAGGGTTATACAGCCGACAACAGTTTGGTGTTATACAACCGACAACAGGTTGGGGTTACACCTTTTTCCCTACCGCCGCCGCCACGGAGCACTGTGCACGTGTTGTGCGTCAGAACCGGTTCAAACCGGTCGTGTAGCCGACAACAGTTTGGTGGCGGCAGTAGTGGCGGCGGCGGTATGGAAAAAGCTACCGCCGCCGCCACTACCGCCGCCGCCACGTACCGCCGCCGCCACGTACCGCTGCCGCCACGTCTCCATGCATGTCACATGGCGGTCAATGTCTCCATGCATACCATATGGCGGTCAATGTCTGCATACATATCACACAGTGGTAAATGTCTCCATGCATGTCACATGACGGTCAATGTATCCACGCATATCACATGATGTCAAATGTCTCCATACATATCACACAGGCGTAAATGTCTCCACACATATCACATGCTGGTGAATGTCTCCATACATATCACACAGCGGTAAATGTATCCATGCATGTCACATGGCGGTAAATTTCTCTATACATGTCACATGGTGGTCAATGTCTCCATGCATGTCACATGGTAGGCAATGTCTCCATGCATATCAAATGGTATCAAATGTCTCCATGCATGTCATATGGTGGTCAATATCACCATGCATGTCACATGGCGGTCAATGTCTCCATGCATATCACATGGTGTACAATGTCTCCATACATATCACACAGTGGTAAATGTCTCCATGCATGTCACATGAGGGTCAATGTCTACACGCATATCACATGGTGTCAAATGTCTCCATACATATCACACAGGGGTAAATGTCTCCACACATATCACATGGTGGTAAACGTCTCCATACATACCACATAGTGGTAAATGTCTACATACATGTCACATAGCAGTCAATGTCTCCATGCATGTCACATTGTGGTCAATGTCTCCACGCATATCACACATTGGTAAATGTCTCCATGCATGTCACATGGTGTCAAATGTCTCCATACATATCACACAGCGGTAAATGTCCCTATGCATGTCACATGGCGGTCAATGTCTCCATGCACGTCACATGGTAGTCAATGTCTCCATGTATGTCATATGGAAGTCAATGTCTCCATGCATGTCATATGGCAGTCAATGTCTCCATGCATGTCATATGGCAGTCAATGTCTCCATGCATTCCACATGGTGTCAAATGTCTCCATACATGTCACATGGCGGTCAATGTCTCCATATCACACAGTGGTAAATATCTCCATGCATACCACATGGTGGTCAATGTCTCCATACATATCACACAGCGGTCAATGTATCCATGCATGTCACATGGTGTCAAATGTCTCCATGCATACCATGTCAAAAAGACAAGACAAGTGGGAGCGCACAAGCTAAAGTCCACCAACAGTACCTGACCAATGTCAAAAAGACAAGACGAGTGGGAGCGCACAAGTCAAAGTCTACCAACAGTGACTGACCAATGTCAAAAAGACAAGACGAGTGGGAACGCACAAGTTAAAGTTTGCCAACAGTGACTGACCAATATTAAAAAGACAAGACGAGTGGGAGCGCACAAGTTAAAATCTGCCAACAGTGACTGACCAATATTAAAAAGACAAGACGAGTGGGAGCGTACAAGTTAAAGTATGTCAACAGTGGCTGACCAATGTCAAATAGACCAATCTTCCAACTTACACATTTTTCACAACACAAACTTTCAAAACATGTGTGTGTGCGGTGAAGCAAACTTCCAACTTGCAAACTTTCATAACATAAACTTGTCACATCACAAACTTCCAACTTAAAAATTTTCATAACACAAACTTTCAAAACATGTGTGTGCGGTGAAGCAAGCTTCCAACTTACAAACTTTCATAACATAAACTTTCAAAACGTGAACTTTTCACATCACAAACTTCCAACTTACAAATTTTCATGACACAAACTTTCAAAAACATGTGTGTGCGGTGAAGCAAACTTCCAACTTACAAACTTTCATAACATAAACTTTCAAAACATGTGTGTGCGGTGAAGCAAACTTCCAATTTGCAAACTTCCAAAGTACAAACTTCCAACTGGCAGACTTCCAACTCGCAAACTTCAAACAACTTCGTACAACGTTGCACAACTTCACACAATTTTACACAACTTCGCAGGCGTGGAGTGGAGTGGAGAACTTCCAATATGTACACTTCCAAAGCTAAAACTTCCAACTTGCAGACTTCCAACTCGCAAACTTCACACAAAATGTGTGTGCGGTGAAGCAAACTTCCAACTTACAAACTTTCATAACATAAACTTTCAAAACGTGTGTGTGTGACGTGAAGCAAACTTCCAACTTACACATTTTTCACAACACAAACTTTCAAAACATGTGTGTGCGGTGAAGCAAACTTCCAAAACTTCCAACTTACAAACTTTCATAACATAAACTTTCAAAAATGGCGGTCAATTTCTCCATGCATGTCACATGGTTGTCAATGTATCCATGCATGTCACATGGTAGTCAATGTCTCCATGCATATCACATGGTGTCAAATGTCTCCATGCATATCACATGGTGGTCAATGTCTCCATGCATGTCACATGGTGGTCAATGTCTCCACGCATATCACATGGTGTCAAATATCTCCATACATATCACACAGTGGTAAATGTCTCCATGCATGTCAAATGACGGTCAATGTCTACACACATATCATATGGTGTTAAATGTCTCCATACATATCACATAGGGGTAAATGTCTCCACACATATTACATGGTGGTGAACGTCTCCATACATATCATACAGCGGTAAATGTCTCCATACATGTCACATACAAGTCAATGTCTCCATGCATGTCACGTTGTGGTCAATGTCTCCACGCATATCACACAGCGGTAAATGTCTCCATGCATGTCACATGGTGGTCAATGTCTCCATGCACAAGCCTTCCTACAGTTTACCCATACCTCCTACAGTTTACCCATAACTCCTACAGTTTACCCATAATTCCTACAGGTTACCCATAACTCCTACAATTTACCCATAATTCCTACAGGTTACCCATAACTCCTACAGTTTACCCATAATTCCTACAGGTTACCCATAACTCCTACAGTTTACCCATAATTCCTACAATTTACCCATACCTCCTACAGTTTACCCTGAAAGTTTGCTGACGATGTACTTTTTCTGGGTTTTTCCCGTGTTTTTTCCGCTGCATGCACGAACTTTCGTCCGCTAGATTTCAGTCTGCTAGCTGGGTGAAAAGGCGTGACTTCGTTCGAACGTTCCAGAAAGCGGTGGTGTTTGTTTTGTTGACCTTGACCTTTTGACCTCGCGGTGTTTTTTGTAGACTCGTTGTGAAATAGGCGGTACGTAGATGTCGACGCGAAACGAAATACGTCGAAAGGTTCTCGATATAATGCAACGAGGCAATATGCGTCGCATAGCTTACATGCACGGTTACGTTTTTCCCGCTGCATGCACGAACTTTCGTCCGCTAGGTTTCAGTCTGCTAGCAGGGTGAAAATGCGGGATGGTGTTTCTTTTCGTGAGCGTGGAAAATTCCATGACGTCGTTCGAATGTTCCAGAAAAGAAGAAAACAACTACATGAAACCGGTTCAAACCGGTTTGAACCGGTTCATACCGGTTCTGTAGCCAGACACGTCTCAGAAAGCGCGTCATAATCGTCAGTATTAAACCGAAGACGACAGAATTAGGGTTACTAACCCTAACCCTAACTGGCAATTGCATAAGTACAACAGATCGGCGATCTTTGACCTTTCATTAGGGTTAATAACCGTACAGGGTCCGTATTAGGGTTCACTACAGACGTCAGAATTAGGGTTGCTAACACTAACCCTAACTGGCAATCGTATCAGCACAAAAGTCGGTGACCTTTGACCTTCGACCTTGCCCCGCAGCGCCGTCTGGTAATCGTATCAGCGCAAAACAATGCCCCAAAACAAGATGGCAGCCTCCATAGAGAGGTCACGTGATATGCAAACGAGGAACAGTGACGTTGTAGCAGCGCCTCCTGGTGAACGTATCATCGCAAAACAACATGGCAGTAAAACAAGATGGCGGCATGTATAGAGAAGTCACGTGATATACAAATGAGGAACTGTGACGTCATAAGTCACGTGACGGCTGTCGACCAATCAGAACAGCCGAAAATAGGTCACAAACCGGCGACACAATGGACCTGTAGCGCCCCCTGGTGACGGTTTCACTACAAAACGGTGTAATTTATGCAAATTTATGCAAATGAGCTGTGACGTCATAGGTCACGTGACGGCTCTCGACCAATCATATCAGTCGAAACTAGGTCACAAACCGTCGACACAATTTACCCGTAGCGCCCCCTGGTTTCACCACAAAAGTGTGCAATATATGCTAATTTATGCAAATATAGACGTCATAGGTCACGTGACGGCTCTCGACCAATCAGAATGAGTCCCTGTGGCGCCCCTGGTGACAGTATGACCGCAAAGGAGTGCGACAATTACCCCCCGCGGCGCCCCTTGGTGGTGAAACTGCTCTCGACCAATCAGATGCTTACCCAAATTTACTCATTTGAGCGATAATAAGGGATTTCACGTGGCGCCCCCTGGCGGCAATAAGAGCACGACCAATCAGAACGCTCCGTTTCAAATTTCAACCAATCAGAAGCTTACCCAAATCTACTAATTTTTGGAGCTTCAGATGCCCCCACATACTACTACCAGGGATCACTCTTAGTCTGGAATCTCATCTCACAATCCGGCATGGTTAAACCTACTAGGGATACACGTATCCCAGCCGGCAAAGCTCTCAGGATCACTGAAGCACACAAACTACTCCACCACGACAAGGTTGTAATCCTCGGAGTAGTCCTCACCTTCTACATCATCATTATTAACATCATCATCATCATAATGATTGCCATCAAATCTTTTTTACATTACTGGTCGATTTATTCCATTACCGGTCGATTATTAAATTACCAGTCGATTTATTACATTACCGGTCGATTTATTGCATTACCCTCGATGTGGTGATGTTGTTGGACGCGATAATGGATGTGGATGTGACACTGACTCCGGCGAAATAAGGGGCCATCCTTAAAATACGTCACACTATTTTTTTTACATCTTTGATACCCCACCCATTGTCACGATTCGTAGCGCCCCTAAAAAAATACGCTTGTTTTGAAAAAAGATTCCCATATGTTGTGCAAACATGAAATACTTAAGTTTGGCCTGTACACTCCTCCTCCCAACACCTTTTCTTCCTATTCCCAACATTCACTGGTTCCTCCTCACAACAACTTTTCTCCCTATTCCCCACATTCACTGGTTCCTCCACCTAACACCTTTTCTCCCTATTCCCCACATTCACTGGTTCCTCCTCACAACAACTTTTCTCCCTATTCCCCACATTCACTGGTTCCTCCACCTAACACCTTTTCTCCCTATTCCCCACATTCACTGGTTCCTTCTCACAACACCTTTTCTCCCTATTCCCCACATTCACTGGTTCCTTTTCTAACAACTTTTCTCCATATTCCCCACTTTCATTGGTTCCTTCTCCTAACACCTTTTCTCCATATTCCCCACATTCACTGATTCCTTCTCCTAACACCTTTTCTCCATATTCCCCACATTCACTGGTTCCTCCTCCCAACACATTTTCTCCCTATTCCCCACATTCACAGGTTCCTTGTCCCAACAACCTTTCTCCCTATTCCCCACTTTCACTGGTTCCTCCTCCCAACACTTGATCTCCCATGTCCCAGCATTCACTTGCCACTCTTACCCGCAGTTGGCCTCCCATCTTTCCCGTATTCGCTCTTCTTTCCAATCATTGTAACATTTCATCTTCTCCATATTCCCCATATTTCAATGCTTGCTCTCCCCTCGTCCCTACATGGGATTAGTCTCCCTCCCATACCTCACTCCCTCGGCCTCGTTTTCGCTCGTCCAATCAGCTGAAAGATCGTACGTTTGAGTGGACACTTTCAACAATTGCGTAGTTTCCATCATTTTGAAACAAGCAAAAGATATTAGTCCGGGAGATTGAAATCTACGCCATTTCATGTTCAACTGACAACCGCTCTGTGAAGAAACTTATTTGTTATATTTCGTTTTATCATCTGCGAATCGTGCCTATCCGTAAAATCCACAAATGACACAACGATCCAGATACCAGGAACAGGCAATTAGCATGGTGACATTTCGATGATTAGTTACGTAATCGATTGCCTGATACAGGAATTTCAGTAAAGAAAAACGATTGTACAAGTCGCTTTTTTTATAGGTGGACGAAAAATATACTTGGACGAAAGGAAGAAGTCATACAGTCGATACACGTGTGTTTAACGACCATGTGGGGGTGGTGGTGGTGGGGTGGGGGGGGGGATGGCAAGCTTAGACACCCATTAATTTACCATGCTATAAAGTAGTGGCGCAACAGGTTGTAATGAAAAACACCTTGGAGCCAAAGGCAGTCATATCTCCCTCCCCCCCCCCAAATACGCCACTCCGTGCAAGGTTGAAAGTCATATCGTTAAATAAAAAAATTACATCGAATATTACTTCTCTGTTTTGATGTGTGCCCACAGTTAGTCGGGCGTGTTTGTGTGTTTGTGTGCGTGCGTGTATGTGTGAGTGTGTGTGTGTGGTGCGTGTGTGCGTGTATATATATGTGTGTGTGTGTGTGTGTGTGTGTGTGTGTGTGTGTGTGTGTGTGTGTGTGTGTGTGTGTGTGTGTGTGTGTGTGTGTGTGTGTGTGTGTGTGTGTGTGTGTGTTCCCAAATAAAAGCGTTACAATGTAGCACTAATTGTAACACTAGTTTGTCATAAATTTCAAATGTCAGTCAAAAGATTAAAATAATGCACAGAAAAAAGAAGAGACCACAGTGAAGCGAGTGACGCTTTGCCATTCTGCCTTGGGCTCGGGCAATTAGTGGAGCACTTTACAGATTTGGTGTGTGGGACCTCCTCCACAACACAGGATCTCTTTTGGTTGCTTTATTGAACTATTCAAGGGAGAGTCTATGTCGACCCCTAAGCCTGTAGTCTCCCACCCGACTACTGTGACATAACCCTGTGTGTTATAGTTCTCAACCTATTAACTATAGGAATTACTTTTGCTTATATACTATGTCATGAACAAACAGACGAATTTGTGGTGTGTGTCTTTCAAACCTGTTCAATCTAAATTAACTGAAGTGACGACATCTAATGAAAATATTTATTCATTAGAATGTTTATTATATACAATACATCATATGGTGATCCAGCATACACGATACAAAATGCGTATATAATATTACTAATCCATTTTATTGATATTGAATTATGCATATTCAATCATAGCTATGTACATCCGCCGGAAGTGGTCAACCTAAGATGGCGCCTACAACAGACAAGCAGACACATGCTCTTTATTTGGCCCTTATATGTACAAGTATTAGTATTACAAATATAAATATAGCACACATATCAAATAAATATAGCACACATATCAAATACAACGACGGCGCTTTAGCATGCTACTGTCCCCAGAAGGGGCTGTATGGAGATAGTAATCTGAAATTTACGAATCTGTCACCATTAAATATCACTAGTAATAAATATATGCTCAAATACATTAATTGCCGGTCCAATTAAATGTGCAACAATGGAATAGATCATATCTATATACAATACCGAACTGACCTTTATTCACAAACCTAGCTTTTCATCATATAATGAGAATTAAAGCCGAAATTGTTTGTAGATGATCACTTAGCAAAACTCGAAGAGGCACACATGACAGGTAGTCCGTTGATGAACATCTTTCATGTATCGCGGGAACAGCGACAATAAAAATATTTCCTAGAAAATAGTACACAATATCTAAAACAGGATATGCAATACAGAGTTATTTCACCAATTGATATGTAGAAAATAAATAATATGACACAATATTGTAACGTAGGTGGATTCGCTATTACGTAGTTTAAAAATAAATAAACAAACACAGTCATTTCAACAATCAATACATAAACTTGAAAGCTTCAAGCTATGAAGATAAAGGAAGTGCATGATGGAATAAACTTCCATCGCCTAGCTGCTGTTATGCACATCACTCGATCAGTACCAACCTCTCAGAGTGTCGCCGTGCCTGCCATGAAGGAAAAGCCACCCGTGCACGGCGCTGTTTCCTGCTAGTCACCACGTTCCTGTGCACATATAAAGAACACTTTGTTTTTGTTCGTCTTTGTATTGGAACACCTTTTTCAATCTTCACAAATTTTCCCCGACTGGCTGTCAACGTCACGCACAACACCGCATCAAGCATACAGTGTGTGTCATAGGCCAAGAATGTGTATTGAATCCGAAGCCATGCAAACCAGCAAGTGGGATCTTTCACAAATGGGTCTTGTCAGGTGCGTCAACAGAAGCACCAACTTCGTCTGGACTGTTATGTAAGAAACTAATTTGAAGAACGTGCTGGTCGGTCAACAGTAATTAAGCCTTGTTGGACTAGCCGCAGTTCATTTGGTGATCTCTTGAATGTTCACGGGCAGCTGAACTACTGTATTGTCTGTGCTGGATATAGGCAACGAACCATGACAGGCATATCGTTCGACCCAACAGAAGATGTTGCCCGTGTTTTCATAATAGCGTGTAAGCTGCATGTTTATGTCGGTCGATGTCAAAAGCTTCGCTCCGATTCAGTTGAAGCCGTACCACCCCTTTGTGGCTGCCACTGACCTTCAACAGTTCATTCGGAAGCGCTGTTTCAGTTGATAGGGTATTACAATCAGAATTGGAGTTAATTACATTGTAATTAGAACATATGGTGCCCGAAATAACCCGTGGCGCCTCTGTTGCAAGGTAAATGTGAAATCGCTTGAGATTGTCGACGGAAGTACGACACGCACTTAGCGCGAATCGTTTGCCGTGCGTTGAAACAATCGCGTATCAATGCTAACGCGCTAATTCAAGAGCAGGTTTATGGATTTTATTGTGGGACATTGTGGGAACTCACAAAACATGAAATAGGTGCACTTAAATGATATTATTTTCTCATCTACTTTGGCACGTCAAACCACCGTTAGAGAGCACAAAAGTCGCAAGTATCTTTAGTCTACCTCGTTTTCGTTGTCCTTCGGGGTTTACCTCACAGCTGTTATCGCCGTATTGTCATCTTCGTTTAGTAAAAACTTGGCTAATTCTTGTGGTGAACAAGTCATCCATATTAATCTGAGCAGTTACTTTCAGAAGTTCTGTGTTCGAAATCTTTTGTGGCCAGAAAAATGGCATGATGTTTCAAAGATATGTTGTGTGGAAGGTTGAAAATTATCTCTCATCTGCTTCAGTCAAACGCCAGCATTCTGAAACATATTGCAGAGTTGTGATGGCAAATAATTTACGTACATGATACATGCGTACCACACCTTGGTTGTCTCAGGGACAAAATAACCCTTTTTCGACCTTTTCTAAAGCAAAATATCTAATAACGTTATAAACTTTAATGATGGCGAGCGTAATTCACAGCAACATGACAGCAACACACATGAAGACATACAGTTAACCACAGTTTGACACTTAATTTTTTTTAATGTATGTTATTTCCATAAAGCTTATCATGTCTATGACCAGAGCTGCCATGTTGTGTAGAGGAACATGCGAGAAATATTGGCAGGATCCAAACACTGAAAAATGGTGTTATGTTTCCCAACAACTAGGGCACCAGATGAAGGCAATTCTATTCATTCAAATTTCTATCGGGGACAGCTTTTGATAATACACTTGAAATAATTGACAGATTGATAACATTTTCATTATTTATGCAGTTGCGGTTTATTTAAATACGGGACGAAATATTTTCAATTGTTCTGAAACAGTTAAGGTAACATCATGATATATGATAATTCCCTATGTGTCATTCGTATCAGTCTTCTGGGACCACATACATATTAAACATAAACAATATTAGACGATTTCAAAAGAACGCAGCAAGTTTTATAGAAAGAACACTCGGAACCGTAGTTATTCTCACGTAAGAACACAACTGGTCATCACGTTGAATTATCACACTGTCTTTATTAGCTTCGAAAGTAAAAATTACATGGTAAACGTCTAGCATTTTCACCCAACCTGCACACGTCTGGCTTAAATGCTTCAAGGTTGGTACTACTAGGATGTGTCTGGTTGTGTGCCAATGTATACTTTTAATAAGCAAATCGTTTGTTGGCTCAAATGTCAATGGGCGGTCCATTTCCAGTTTGACAGTCAATGTGCCAACGAGGCGAGGGTCCAGCGCTCGTAACAAGCCCCGACCATACCCGTGATCATGATCACTCTGGCAGGGAGAAATGGGTTGTCACGCGGGCTGTCTGTCGATAATCGTGTGTGAAAGTGGCGATTACGCGCGACGTCACCGATGATGATAAAAATATACCTAGGGGATTATATTAATTATTAATTCAAACGGCCAATGTGCGTGAGATCTACAAATAGCTGCGCGAGTGCGTGAGATGGAAGCCAAATGCGTGAGTCTCCCGCCAAATGTGTGAGACTTGGTAGCTCTGCATGACTCTTACTGTGGGTGTTATGCCACACCTTATTTTAGGTATCCAAGTTCTCGTGATAAAGCGGTAAAATGCTCATAAAAAGCAGGAAACTTCCTCCTCCGCTCAACTTTATTGGCTCCAAAGACATAAAATGTGCTTAGGATGGACTCGTGTGCAACACATAGATCGATTTTAGCGGGGTTTTTTTTAAATAACGAAAAACTGGACATTTCATCCAAAAAGTGGAGGGGAAAAAAGCGGTATTTCCCGACCGAATGTTGACACCTCAGAAACAGTGTCCCGTGCCTCTCATGCTTATCATTTATACCTGAATCACGGTCGGATCCAGGGTGTCCATGATGTGCCCGGGAACACCTCAATTCCTCGAATCACAATGGCCCACGAACTGTTTATTACCTTGCATTGCATTCTTAATTTCAGGGTGTCAATGATTCCCTGGTTTCCTCACTCCATGCTTTGATAAAAGGTACTGGATATGGTAAGGTCGAAGTAAAACACAACAGGTGACAGAGGATACGACATTAATGTCTGATTTCGGTTTTGTGAATTAGTGATAACCGCAAATTCCAATCTACATATATGTGTATAATATTATACCTATTTCAAAACGACTGCATTTTCTAACCATATTCTTATAAATATGTCAGTAAAATCATAGTGGTTTATGTCACCTCTAATTTGGACGAAGGAAAATGGCTGTGGCTGAAGAACTTACCGAGTCCCAGATGTCATCACGGCTTTACAGTTTCCGGCGCCACACATATCTGTGTTACAGGTACAGGCTTACACGTATGTTAAATCTATTTTCCACCGTCTTATTTTCATGATAGATTAAATTTAAAGAGTGACAAAATGTCGGCTGAAAACAGTGAAATGTGCCAATAATATTATATTTATTCATTTATATTTGTACATGGTTGTGGTGCGCGCCTCTGCGTATGTGCGTGTTTGTGGTGCGCGTGCGTGCGTGCGTGCGTGCGTGCCCGTTCTCAAAATGTACTAATGTCCTGAGTAGTGGGTAAGTCTTTTTCAATACGCAAGAGCGGTGGTTACTAAAAATAGACACTGGGAAAAACCCACATATAGCTGACGTAGCGGTTAATTGGGGAAAACCCACCTATCGCTAACGTGACGGTTAGTTGTGGAAAATCCACATATCGCTGACGTGGCGGTTATTGAGTACGGTATCAATGAATGAGAGAGCTAATCAATCAGGGTTCAGTACGTTATCGGTGAATGGTATAAAGAGCTGTGATTCGTCGGTTATAGTTTCATAAAAGTTATGCGTATGAGTTTCATAAAAATCGTGGATGATTAATGAGGTAAGAAGTCTGAATGGCTCGTGCGTCCATCTGGAGGGAGGTGGGTATATGCTCGCGTTTCGGGCTACATACCATGTTAGGAATGCGGTTGTGTTGTATTCCGTAATATGACACCGCTCTGCCGCGTTCCCGAAAGAACGCATTAAGGCGATACTAACAGCTGACTAGTGGATTTTGGTACTCGGGAAATGCGCGTTTTAAATAACCTGGCGATATGTAGTCATATTAGCGCTGTAGTTAAAGCGCTGGTTCGCCCACTGGATGTATGCAAGTCTGAACAAGTTGAACGATAAACCCGTCA
The DNA here is from genome assembly GCA_963662155.1 of Lamellibrachia columna. Lineage (NCBI taxonomy): Eukaryota > Metazoa > Annelida > Polychaeta > Sabellida > Siboglinidae > Lamellibrachia > Lamellibrachia columna. The sequence goes on from OY759261.1 coordinate 18,591,026, forward strand.
TTTGCATAATGCTGTGCAGTAATTTATTCGATGCCAGCAATCATGAAATTCGGGTTTCATTATTGTTATTTTTTGTCGTTTCTCTAAGAAGAGTAGACCACGTGACGTCCTATCTGGATAATAAAGACAGCTGGGTATGCATCAACGAGTTGACCTGTATGCGTACATCTAACATATTTAGGGTATTGGTTATCGCATGAATCATACATAGCACGAGTAATTAGAAAGAGTACCGATTTGTCTAAGAAAATACCGCTTTTATATGTATTTAGTCACACTTAGTTACGTATTTAATGCTTTTAAGCTAAGTGATTACCACATTTATCTGCATGTTAACGCTTTTAAGCTAAGTAAATATTGCTTTTATTTGTATGTTAACACATTTTAGCTACGTAATTGCCACGCTTGGCTGTGTGTTGACGGTTTTAGCAAATTAAGTATCACGTTTAATTGTATGCTAACGTATTTAGCTAAGTATGTACCACATTTACCTCTGTGTTAACTTTTTTTAGCAAAGAAAATATCACTTTTAGTTGTACGTTAACGCTTTTAGGCTAAGTAAGTACCAAACACAGCTACATGTTAATGAGTTTAGCTAAGTAATTACCGCATTTAGCTATAGGTTAACGCTTTTAAGCTAAGAAATTACCACATTTAGCTGTATGTTAACGCTTTTAAGCTAAGTAATTAGCACATTTAGCTGTATGTTAGCGATTTTAAGCTAATTATTTACCACATTTACCTGCATGTTTACGGTTTTAAGCTGAGCAAGTACAACTTTTAGCTAAGTAATTAGCATTTTTAGCTGTGTGTTAACCCATCTTAACTAAATTATTACCACATTTAGCTGTATGTTAACTCTTTTAAACTAAGTAATTACCACATTTAGCTGTATGTTAACGCTTTTTAGCTAAGTAATCACCACATTTAGCTGTATGTTAACGCTTCTTAACTAAGTTATTACCACATTTAGCTGTATGTTAACTCTTTTTAACTAAGTAATTACCGCATTTAGCTGTATATTAACGCTTTTTGACTAAGTAATTACCACATTTAGCTGTATGTTAATGCTTTTTAGCTAAGTAATTACCGCATTTAGCTGTGTGGTAACACTATTTAGCTAAGGAATTACCATATTTAGCTGTATGTTACTGCTTTTTAGCTAAGTAATTACCGCATTTAGCTGTATGTTAACCTTTTTAGCTAAGTAATTACCACATTTAGCTGTATGTTAATGCTTTTATGTTAGTAATTACCGCATTTAACTGTATGATAACCTTTTTTAGCTAAGTAATTACCACATTTAGTTGCATGTTAACCCTTTTTAGCTAAGTAATTACCACATTTAGCTGTATGTTAACGCTTGTAAGCTAAGTAATTACCACATTTAGCTGTATGTTAACGCTTTTTAACTAAGTAGTTATCGCATTTAGTTGCATGTTAACCCTTTTTAGCTAAGCAATGACCACATGTTGAAGGCAATCACATGTAAGCAATGACCACATGGCATTGAAGGCAATCACATGTAAGCAATGACCACATGTTGAAGGAATCTGCAAATGCTTAATTAATTGTGATACACTTTAATTTGTATGTTAACGCTTGTAATCTAAGTAATTACCCCCATTTAGCTGTATGGTAACGCTTTTTAACTAAGTAATTACCCTATTTAGTTGCATGTTAACGCATTGAAACTAAGTATTTACCACATTCACCTGTATGCTAAGGTACTCGGGAAATACGCGTGATAAATAACACGGTTTTCTGTAGTGATATTAGTGGTGTAGTTAAAGCGTTGGTTCGCGCACTGGACGTATGCAAGTCTGAACAAGTTTAACGATAAGCCGGTCATTTGCACTTAAATCTATCCACGCTAGGTTCTGTGAAGAAAATAACAAACTCTGCGTATGATTATAATATATTTGTTATAACTAACCAAACACTACAATATGTACATAACAATTAATTATGAACATAATCGTCAGCATAATTAGTTATATAAACAAACAACACTACAAGTATTACTTAATATGATTATGAATTATTATTGTAATACCACGCCTTTTGGAGCGGGCTACAGAAGAAAGGTTTGCACTTAAAACACTGGGCGAGGTAAGTACAAACACATAGACCAACGAGTGGACTGTGGACTCCGGTTGCCTTAGCAACGAACGGGGTGCGGCTAGCGCTGGTATGATCGATGTGACAACCTGCATAGTTGTAAGAACTGCATGTGGCACGTATAGTTTATGTTTGTTTTGGTACACTTGCATGGTATAACCAAGCTTAATTAATTGTGGTACACTTTAATTTGCTAACTGTATATACGAGCGTCATAACATCATGACGTTAGCCCTGTGATAGTTCTGTCTTTTTTATAAACTGTATGACATTTCTCTACCATTTTCTAAATCGTGTAATTTTTTGCTGTAACATTTTTATTGAATGTATAAAAGATGGCCGCACCGGGTATCTGTTCATATGATACCGTTTTATGGTGGCGTATCGAAATTAAACCGTTCACCTTGTATCTTATCAACTAGAAGTATAAAAGCAGTCACCCAAACAATAAATTTTGACAAGTCCGGAATTTAACCGACATCCTGTTAAAACTGACACAATTTTAAATTTCTTACAAAGTTATGGCATGTTTGGTTTAACAAATCAAGCAGTTATGTGAATATTTGTTGGAAAATAAACTCATTGGTATATTTAAAGAGACAGTATGCATGTTTCATTGTGTCGCAATGCTCTACTATAAATCAATGATAACATAGTGTACTCTTCCAATTGACACTTGACTGTTTAAAATTGTATTAGTACTATTTTTGGTTTATTATCTATCAAAATATTAATTATTACGGATATATGTAGACACATTATAGAGTCATTATTATTTGTTTGTCTAAGCAATGCCTTGAAATAGGTTACTGCACAAGACAATGTACGCAGCATATGTTACTATTAGTATTATATTACATACCCTCTGGGTGTATGCATCACACGTGTCGCTGTCTTCACTACCACCTTACTGGCTTTAGGCTCACAAGGCAAACACGGTTATTTTATGTTGTCATACTCTTTTACTGAGAACAACCATATCGGTCAGCTGTTCAACATGTCCTAATCCAAGTTATGTGTGCCATGACTCATTGTATAGCTATCTTCGTCAGTACATCGTATTCCAGTCACATACTATTCCCAAAGTACGTTGTTCTTCTTTGTCTTAGGACAGTTGTGATATATTTTTATCTATTGTTTTAGAATATGCATTTAATATAAATTATTGGAAATGTGTAAGCACTATACGGAGCTGTAGTTTGTCATCTGCACTACTTCGTTCTTTCATTTGCTGCGTCATTGAAGTAATGATGCTATGACAGCATATGTTTAACATCACTAATCTACAATATAAACATATGAAAGGTTTTTTCTTAGATATTTTTTCCTACTGCACACTTTGAGCAATCTAAAAAAAATCTCAACAACACTATTGTTGAATTATCCTGGGTGTATGTATGCGTATTGCATCATATGTTGTGTATTATATTCTACTTCCAAAGTGCTACCCCTACAGCTGCCTTGGCCTGGTATCGCATTTTGTTTCTGTATATTTCATACACAGACATCCGTGAACTTGGGATCCATGCATAATATAAATATAGCAGGGTATATCAGCTTCATCCAGTTGATATCATATTTATTTTAATTGTATTATGATATAAATACATAACCATATATTTTTTTATTCCAATACCCCCAACTGAAAACTGGCGAAATGCTTTAATAACATTAAAAAATGGATGGTGAAAAAATTAAATACACATTAGAGTCTTCTAAATAGGCCACCCATGTGACCAAGATAAACTGGTCTGTTTACAGTGGCTGGTGAGATGTACAAATGTGTAGATCTGACAAAAACACGGGGTTTAAGGGGTGGCTGTTTTCAAAGGGTGCTTTTTGTAACTGGTTCTACTGTATCTATGGAATAAACCTTTTAGCTAGGGCTTAACTGGATGGTATAAGATACAACTACATACACCATTCTTGAAACCTAAACCTAAATATTAGTTTACCACATGTTGCATTTGTCTTTTTGCATGCTCTTCGTTGATTGCATTAAATAGACACATCCTTATGAGACAATGAAATATGTTTTGCTAGATTTGGACCACCATTTGTAAAAAAAATAATTAAATCCAATTGCTATCTCTTTCTTTTCTGAAAGTGGTTTGTTATTCTTCGTAAAAATTTCGGGATAAATTGGTGTGTCGAAATGTTTGTTAATTACGCACTTTAATATTTTCCAGGTATCTTTAACATTGATTTTCTGTAGTGCTGTTTTTAGTGGGTCTTAATATAACTGTTAATTTGCTTTTATAAGTTTTGTATATATGCACAGATTCAGAATATATAGGTATAACAATTGCTTTATACAGCCTCTTTTTCTTGACACCAGCACGTTTTAAACTTTGGTGAACCAAGTTGTCTTGTCAGTGCTACGGTACTCTAATAGGATGTGATCTCAGGCTAGTGACTGGAATACTTACTGCAGGCCTTTTTAGACACCTGGGTAACACGACTGTGAACTATCCTGTAATACCTATTGTTAAGCGAGCACTTAATTCAGAGTTAATTGCGAATTTGTCAAAGAGATTAAATTATGCTGTAATTTTCTTGACTGGATGTATGAAAGAAAAAGAACAAAGAATGCGCAACGACTGCAATGACATCAGCAACTATTTTAGTATTCGTGTTTCATTGGTAGTTTCGTGAATGGAAACATTGTTGCAAGCTTTTAAAATGTGTATACGTTCCCGCCGGTAGACACACACGATGCGACAGTTGACATTTTCTTTAACTGCGAGACATTTCGCAGTCATTTTCTTTAACTGCGTGACCTGTTATTTTCGTTTGTTGTGACATTTTTGTGTATTTTTATTTACCAGTCTTAACTAATGCGGTTTGTCACATATGTAACGCTGTTTTCTAAGTGTGTAACACATTCACTATGTAGTAACGCGTTTAGCTATTCTTCCAATGGCATACACAGCGCAGTCACCACAGCATGTACCATCCGTTGGCCTTTTTCCATTACTGGTCACCACTTCCACCATTTACCTCCGTCTGACTGTCCCTAAGAGCAACTCCATACATCGCCCCTACATTCACCTGTGTCCGTAATTTGGTTAGTTAACGACATTTGATACATTGTTACTAAGTACATGATAGCTGGTATAGAAAAAAACGTTACTGCTCATTAGTTTCAAAATATCCAGTTATGCACTAGGGTTACTCCGGCAGTGAGATAAAAACGCCGGACGAGAGTGCAGTCGTCAAGAAATCGCTTTCGTAATGGGAAGTAAAAATCTAGCTGTAGGAAAAACACATGCCTTGCAGTAGACACGGTTCCCCATGACACAATAGCTGTCACTGTCTGGTGCAAGCTCCAACGTCCAACACACAGAAGTAGAAGTGTCAATCTGCCATCAAAATCACACCTGCATGTCAATTTAAACATGTGTCAACTTAGGCATCTCAACTTTAAATTATTTCTGGTGAAATGAAGAAGGAAGCACTGTTGAATAAGCACAACTAACACACTCTGTGTTGTCCCTCCCTTGTTATTCTATTGACTAACACGAGTTGATACAAGATGCACTCCATAGAGGCAATATGTCTATGTTATTGCAACAGCCTACCTGACACTTACAGTGTTCATTGTCACCTCACTAACCATTACAGGCCAATACTAACTGCGTATGTAACGCTTTTTACCAAGTATGCAATGCATTCAGCTATAATAGTAACACGTTTAGCTATGTATGTTCGCCTGTCTGTTCGCTATCTTTATTTCCGTCCACTAACATCTTCGTGTACAGTCCTGTATAGTCACCCCCATGCACCAGAATATTAATTCATTACTGGTCAGTGCACCCCATCCACAATTGCCCTTCGTAGTCTCTTCAAACATTTTATTTACCACTAATCTCTTCTTTCATTCATCCCCTCCCACTACCCCCTACATTGACCGCCGTTCGTCTACCCCTACAAGAATATCCATCCATTACTGGCCACCTGCATCTCCATCCACATCCGTCCGTTGACTCTTCATCCATCAATGTTCTCCACCCCCACTCTTCACATCCATCTGACTGCACGAAGTGGCGAAATAACGAATTGGCAAAACAACCATTTTCTTTAACTGTGACATTTTGTGTGTCGTTTTTGTAACTACGTATGCGTTTTTGTCACATATGTAACACTGTTTGCCAAGGATGTAAGACTTTCACTATGCAACGCGTTTAGCTGTTCTTCCCGTGGCATACACGGTCAAATCTCAACTTAATTAAGGCAAATGATTGTATTGTATATAACACTTGGTATTACTCATTATCTACTCTGTCTACATACTTGATTTTATTATTCTACATACTGCATGGTTGAATGTGATTTAAAATATGTTTTTATGCTACTTCCTCAGTGTAAGACGTATTTCCGTTTTTTACAATAAAGTTATTATTATAATTATATTATTACTATTATTATATCAAATGAACTAGGTCAAATGGCAACATTAATTAGGTCAAATATCATATGATTTTAAGTCAAAACACACACTTTTCTAAACATAATGGAGCGTTTAGGATGTCGCCCTCGTATCCGTTTCGCTACCCCCTATCCCTAACCCTACCCTAACCCAACCCCCTCCTATCGCTACCCTCTAGTTATAACCCTACCCTAACCCTGACCCCTTCCTAGCGAAACCGCATTAGTTAAGTCAAGAAAAAGAGGCTGTATAAAGCAATTGTTATACCTATATATTCTGAATCTGTGCATATATACAAAACTTATAAAAGCAAATTAACAGTTATATTAAGACCCACTAAAAACAGCACTACAGAAAATCAATGTTAAAGATACCTGGAAAATATTAAAGTGCGTAATTAACAAACATTTCGACACACCAATTTATCCCGAAATTTTTACGAAGAATAACAAACCACTTTCAGAAAAGAAAGAGATAGCAATTGGATTTAATTATTTTTTTTACAAATGGTGGTCCAAATCTAGCAAAACATATTTCATTGTCTCATAAGGATGTGTCTATTTAATGCAATCAACGAAGAGCATGCAAAAAGACAAATGCAACATGTGGTAAACTAATATTTAGGTTTAGGTTTCAAGAATGGTGTGTGTAGTTGTATCTTATACCATCCAGTTAAGCCCTAGCTAAAAGGTTTATTCCATAGATACAGTAGAACCAGTTACAAAAAGCACCCTTTGAAAACAGCCACCCCTTAAACCCCGTGTTTTTGTCAGATCTACACATTTGTACATCTCACCAGCCTCTGTAAACAGACCAGTTTATCTTGTTCACATGGGTGGCCTATTTAGAAGACTCTAATGTGTATTTAATTTTTTCACCATCCATTTTTTAATGTTATTAAAGCATTTCGCCAGTTTTCAGTTGGGGGTATTGGAATAAAAAAATATATGGTTATGTATTTATATCATAATACAATTAAAATAAATATGATATCAACTGGATGAAGCTGATATACCCTGCTATATTTATATTATGCATGGATCCCAAGTTCACGGATGTCTGTGTATGAAATATACAGAAACAAAATGCGATACCAGGCCAAGGCAGCTGTAGGGGTAGCACTTTGGAAGTAGAATATAATACACAACATATGATGCAATACGCATACATACACCCAGGATAATTCAACAATAGTGTTGTTGAGATTTTTTTTAGATTGCTCAAAGTGTGCAGTAGGAAAAAATATCTAAGAAAAAACCTTTCATATGTTTATATTGTAGATTAGTGATGTTAAACATATGCTGTCATAGCATCATTACTTCAATGACGCAGCAAATGAAAGAACGAAGTAGTGCATATGACAAACTACAGCTCCGTATAGTGCTTACACATTTCCAATAATTTATATTAAATGCATATTCTAAAACAATAGATAAAAATATATCACAACTGTCCTAAGACAAAGAAGAACAACGTACTTTGGGAATAGTATGTGATTGGAATACGATGTACTGACGAAGATAGCTATACAATGAGTCATGGCACACATAACTTGGATTAGGACATGTTGAACAGCTGACCGATATGGTTGTTCTCAGTAAAAGAGTATGACAACATAAAATAACCGTGTTTGCCTTGTGAGCCTAAAGCCAGTAAGGTGGTAGTGAAGACAGCGACACGTGTGATGCATACACCCAGAGGGTATGTAATATAATACTAATAGTAACATATGCTGCGTACATTGTCTTGTGCAGTAACCTATTTCAAGGCATTGCTTAGACAAACAAATAATAATGACTCTATAATGTGTCTACATATATCCGTAATAATTAATATTTTGATAGATAATAAACCAAAAATAGTACTAATACAATTTTAAACAGTCAAGTGTCAATTGGAAGAGTACACTATGTTATCATTGATTTATAGTAGAGCATTGCGACCCAATGAAACATGCATACTGTCTCTTTAAATATACCAATGAGTTTATTTTCCAACAAATATTCACATAACTGCTTGATTTTTTAAACCAAACATGCCATAACTTTGTAAGAAATTTAAAATTGTGTCAGTTTTAACAGGATGTCGGTTAAATTCCGGACTTGTCAAAATTTATTGTTTGGGTGACTGCTTTTATACTTCTAGTTGATAAGATACAAGTTTAATTTCGATACGCCACCATAAAACGGTATCATATGAACAGATACCCGGTGCGGCCATCTTTTATACATTCAATAAAAATGGTACAGCAAAAAATTACACGATTTAGAAAATGGTAGAGAAATGTCATACAGTTTATAAAAAAGACAGAACTATCACAGGGCTAACGTCATGATGTTATGACGCTCGTATATACAGTTAGCAAATTAAAGTGTACCACAATTAATTAAGCTTGGTTATACCATGCAAGTGTACCAAAACAAACATAAACTATACGTGCCACATGCAGTTCTTACAACTATGCAGGTTGTCACATCGATCATACCAGCGCTAGCCGCACCCCGTTCGTTGCTAAGGCAACCGGAGTCCACAGTCCACTCGTTGGTCTATGTGTTTGTACTTACCTCGCCCAGTGTTTTAAGTGCAAACCTTTCTTCTGTAGCCCGCTCCAAAAGGCGTGGTATTACAATAATAATTCATAATCATATTAAGTAATACTTGTAGTGTTGTTTGTTTATATAACTAATTATGCTGACGATTATGTTCATAATTAATTGTTATGTACATATTGTAGTGTTTGGTTAGTTATAACAAATATATTATAATCATACGCAGAGTTTGTTATTTTCTTCACAGAACCTAGCGTGGATAGATTTAAGTGCAAATGACCGGCTTATCGTTAAACTTGTTCAGACTTGCATACGTCCAGTGCGCGAACCAACGCTTTAACTACACCACTAATATCACTACAGAAAACCGTGTTATTTATCACGCGTATTTCCCGAGTACCTTAGCATACAGGTGAATGTGGTAAATACTTAGTTTCAATGCGTTAACATGCAACTAAATAGGGTAATTACTTAGTTAAAAAGCGTTACCATACAGCTAAATGGGGGTAATTACTTAGATTACAAGCGTTAACATACAAATTAAAGTGTATCACAATTAATTAAGCATTTGCAGATTCCTTCAACATGTGGTCATTGCTTACATGTGATTGCCTTCAATGCCATGTGGTCATTGCTTACATGTGATTGCCTTCAACATGTGGTCATTGCTTAGCTAAAAAGGGTTAACATGCAACTAAATGCGATAACTACTTAGTTAAAAAGCGTTAACATACAGCTAAATGTGGTAATTACTTAGCTTACAAGCGTTAACATACAGCTAAATGTGGTAATTACTTAGCTAAAAAGGGTTAACATGCAACTAAATGTGGTAATTACTTAGCTAAAAAAGGTTATCATACAGTTAAATGCGGTAATTACTAACATAAAAGCATTAACATACAGCTAAATGTGGTAATTACTTAGCTAAAAAGGTTAACATACAGCTAAATGCGGTAATTACTTAGCTAAAAAGCAGTAACATACAGCTAAATATGGTAATTCCTTAGCTAAATAGTGTTACCACACAGCTAAATGCGGTAATTACTTAGCTAAAAAGCATTAACATACAGCTAAATGTGGTAATTACTTAGTCAAAAAGCGTTAATATACAGCTAAATGCGATAATTACTTAGTTAAAAAGAGTTAACATACAGCTAAATGTGGTAATAACTTAGTTAAGAAGCGTTAACATACAGCTAAATGTGGTGATTACTTAGCTAAAAAGCGTTAACATACAGCTAAATGTGGTAATTACTTAGTTTAAAAGAGTTAACATACAGCTAAATGTGGTAATAATTTAGTTAAGATGGGTTAACACACAGCTAAAAATGCTAATTACTTAGCTAAAAGTTGTACTTGCTCAGCTTAAAACCGTAAACATGCAGGTAAATGTGGTAAATAATTAGCTTAAAATCGCTAACATACAGCTAAATGTGCTAATTACTTAGCTTAAAAGCGTTAACATACAGCTAAATGTGGTAATTTCTTAGCTTAAAAGCGTTAACCTATAGCTAAATGCGGTAATTACTTAGCTAAACTCATTAACATGTAGCTGTGTTTGGTACTTACTTAGCCTAAAAGCGTTAACGTACAACTAAAAGTGATATTTTCTTTGCTAAAAAAAGTTAACACAGAGGTAAATGTGGTACATACTTAGCTAAATACGTTAGCATACAATTAAACGTGATACTTAATTTGCTAAAACCGTCAACACACAGCCAAGCGTGGCAATTACGTAGCTAAAATGTGTTAACATACAAATAAAAGCAATATTTACTTAGCTTAAAAGCGTTAACATGCAGATAAATGTGGTAATCACTTAGCTTAAAAGCATTAAATACGTAACTAAGTGTGACTAAATACATATAAAAGCGGTATTTTCTTAGACAAATCGGTACTCTTTCTAATTACTCGTGCTATGTATGATTCATGCGATAACCAATACCCTAAATATGTTAGATGTACGCATACAGGTCAACTCGTTGATGCATACCCAGCTGTCTTTATTATCCAGATAGGACGTCACGTGGTCTACTCTTCTTAGAGAAACGACAAAAAATAACAATAATGAAACCCGAATTTCATGATTGCTGGCATCGAATAAATTACTGCACAGCATTATGCAAATGACGGGTTTATCGTTCAACTTGTTCAGACTTGCATACATCCAGTGGGCGAACCAGCGCTTTAACTACAGCGCTAATATGACTACATATCGCCAGGTTATTTAAAACGCGCATTTCCCGAGTACCAAAATCCACTAGTCAGCTGTTAGTATCGCCTTAATGCGTTCTTTCGGGAACGCGGCAGAGCGGTGTCATATTACGGAATACAACACAACCGCATTCCTAACATGGTATGTAGCCCGAAACGCGAGCATATACCCACCTCCCTCCAGATGGAGGCACGAGCCATTCAGACTTCTTACCTCATTAATCATCCACGATTTTTATGAAACTCATACGCATAACTTTTATGAAACTATAACCGACGAATCACAGCTCTTTATACCATTCACCGATAACGTACTGAACCCTGATTGATTAGCTCTCTCATTCATTGATACCGTACTCAATAACCGCCACGTCAGCGATATGTGGATTTTCCACAACTAACCGTCACGTTAGCGATAGGTGGGTTTTCCCCAATTAACCGCTACGTCAGCGATATGTGGGTTTTTCCCAGTGTCTATTTTTAGTAACCACCGCTCTTGCGTATTGAAAAAGACTTACCCACTACTGTCCTGTTCGTCCATAGGACATCTCATCCGATATAATGTAGTATTGAACAACGTGTTGAGGCATCAACCAACTGTGGACAAGTCGATCAAGGTGGCAAACATGAACAAGTCCCGTGCTAGACACGGTGAGTCTGCGAGCGATACACGGTGAGTCTGCGAGCGAGACAAGATGTGTTGTTTTTAAAGTGTTATGGTCTCTTTAAATCCATGGCTCGCAATTTGAAGAAAACGAAGCAACGTGGCGAGCGTGAAGCGGTGAATCTGCGAGCCAGACACGGTGATTCTTGGAGCGTGACACGATGAGTCTACGAGCGAGACACGTTGTGTATGTGAGTGAGACACGGTGAGTATGCGAGCGACACGATGTGAATTGTGTTATAAGCTATGTGATCCCTTTATAAACATGGTTCGTAATTTGCGGAACATTATAGCAACATCACATTTTCATACGACACGTTTGTATCAATACACACGGACCCGCCTTGTGGATTCCCACTCAACATCACGCGACTACATTCCAATATTCCCCGACAATCACAGTGGTAGGTGAAAGTAAGCAAACGTTTGCAGGAATCGTGTAGAATATCATGTAATATGATGAAGATTGATGCTTGTTTATAAAGAAAACGAGCACACACCTGTTCATCATACTACAGTTAGGAATTCAAATGACACTAGAACTCCTGTCAGTGTGGTAAGAAATAAATTTCCTCCATCCTGTACAGTTCTTGTATTTTTCCGCTTTTAAGGCAGTGGTAGCGATGGCGTCGTTGGCCGCCTGTCTGTACGTAGGGCTACTCGTTGGTTCGGACGGAGAGAACCTCATCAACAATGTCGCGCCCTACACGCCTACCTTCAATTGTTGGCACTCTATCAACATGGAGATATGGCCATATTTGAGGACTACACAACACTTATGCTGTGCCCAGATAAAAATTTCTAGTGGCCGACTGTCAACATATGCGTGTGCCAGTGACTGTAGGATCCCTTGCGCATGAAGACGCCTTGCAATTGTTTTGGCCGCCATTTGATGGGGCGCATGTTGTGTTTTGATTTTCTGGAGAGAGAAAATTACACAATTTAACAAATTGTGCTCAGCGAGTTGATGACATAATAAATATTAACATACTTGATTTTCAGAACTGTGTTCGCATGCTTGTAGAGTTGTGTGTGTCAGTGTTTCCGTTCAGTAGTGTGTGTGTGTGTGTGTGTGTGTGTGTGTGTGTGTGTGTGTGTGTGTGTGTGTGTGTGTGTGTGTGTGTGTGTGTGTGTGTGTGTGTGTGTGTGTGTGTGTGTGTGTGTGTGTGTGTGTGTGTGTGTGTGTGTGTGTGTGTGTGTGTGTGTGTGTGTGTGTGTGTGTGTGTGTGTGTGTGTGTGTGTGTGTGTTTGTGTGCTTGTGTGCGTGTGTGCGTGTGCGTGTGCGTGTGCGTGTGCGTGTGCGTGTGTGTATATAATGCTTACCTGGGAAGTGCCAGTGCTGCTAGGTGGCTGTGTGACAGGGACTCCTGTCTGTTGACTCGGTGTCATCGACATGCCGCTGGGTGGCTGTGTCATCGTCAAGAAAATACATAGGATTATTTTATCACAATGTTTATATATTCAGCAAATCCGTATTAAAACAGGACACGGCCAAAGCCGTATTCCTCCCAAAAATCCGTATTGTATACGGACAATACGTACGACGTCGCAAGTCTGAATTTTGGGTCGATTACATTAGGCCTTATCTCGCTTAAAACCAGATTATGGGTGTCCAAAATTACACCATTTCAACTGTTTTGTCTAAAAAACCTTAAATGTTTGGGAAGGGGGATACCCCCTCTCTCGACCCCCACGAGACTCGTTACGCTTCATACATTACCTTGGACAAACCCCCTTTTCTAAATCCTGGATCCACCCTGAAGACAGACACGTGACAGACATTCCCCAAGTGTTTCATATAAGGACAGACGTGTGACAGACATTCCCAAATGTCCCGTATAAAGACAGACATGTGACAGACATTCCCAAGTGTTTCTTTTAAGGACAGACGTGTGGCAGACATTCCCAAATGTCCCGTATAAAGACAGACATCTGACAGACATTCCCAAGTGTTTCGTATAAGGACAGACGTGTGACGGCATATCTACCGCTTTTAATGATGTGACGGTGATAGATTAGATCAATATCTGGCGCCGAATTCCTCGCGCCGCGGCCGCGAAGGGAGGGTGTAGAAGCGGGCTTCCCGTCCTGGCGCAAAAAAAAATCAATTTTAGAGGATTTTTACTTAATTCTTATGCATTTCCTATGTGAAGTGATGTGGTTTGGTCGTATATTTGGATTCGAAATGAGTAATTTTAACTGTACCCTTGGAATTGCGGTTTGGCGGTAGATTTTGGCTTGAACGCAGTAAAGCGGTAGATAATGTAAAATTGAAGACAAAGTGGTAGTTCTACCGCCAAAGCGGTAGACTTGGCAGCTTTGTATAAATACACGATCAACTCGCGATGGTGACGTACTGTCGGGTTAGTTGCTCCGCAGGTTCGAAGCGCCTCACTGAGCCCTTGGAAACTTGGTCAGATCGCAAATTCACCCGGAAACCATGTTCCATTTATATACATCGCACTCTGTCAGTTTTTGTCTTATACATTCTGAATAAAGTTTATATTAAAAAGAAGTAATTAATCCACTAATCAGCAACAAACACTAATCTGAACGGAGGAAAACATACCCTGTCACCTTTTGAATGTTTCCACGAATCGATTCAGGGAAATAATATTATGTTGCAAACATTCAAATAAAAATAAAATGATATAGCTGAATGAAACCTGTTTTAATGTGCACTTATAAAATTAGAAAAAAAAATTTAATGTTTTTATTTGCCTCAGTGGTATTTTTCAATTTCTTGTTTGTCTCCCAACAAGTGCCAAAATAAAAAAAAATCCACATTTTCTAAATATAATATCTCTGGAAGAATATCTTTCTCTGGATCCACACCCCTCTTATATTTTGTGGACTTATTGAATATTATATGTATTGTTTTCCTTGGACATATGTGACGTTGTTAGATTCTAGCAACAAATTAAAAAGTTGTGCGTATTATAAAAGTAGCACTGTGTTAATAGCCAAATCCCCGGATGATTATTATTACTAATTATGTACGCACCCAGAATCTGGGTGCATATAATATTATGTATGCAAAGCCCGTCAAAAGAACACTGCTTCCAAGCGATGATGTGTGCGACAAACGGTGGCGCCACATCACGGAGCCTGGATAATCAAGGCTATACCCTGGGCGGTCGACGCCAGGGTTCTGAACTGTTCGAAGAAGCCCATGCCGTATCAACATATATCGGAATAACTACGATAGATGTAAGCGATCGGTCAGTACGTACGTAGTGGTGAAGATGAAGTGGGGAGCGAGAGAAAAACGTCAGCACATGGAATTTAGAGGTAAGCTGAAGACGCTCTCGTCGTTTTGAATTACCGTATTTTGTACAGTGGGCCTGGGCCGGGCACTGCCACTGGCACTGGACGAAAGAGGCGCTCTCGAAACACTGCAGTCACCAGCCGTAATCGTTTACTTAAATTATTAGGGCTTTATGCTGACGGTTTTCCTGCATTTTTGTACCTGAATGCGTTCCTTATATAATACCGCATATGTCACTGTAAAAAAGTTCATATATAAACAAAAAGATTGTGTTTAGGCCGCTTTTAATCAGTTTTATAGATCAAAACAGGAGAACCGATTGCATAATAAAAATGGCGCGCACTAGTCACGCCTCGGTGACGACGGTGCCACCAGAACCGCGATGTTTGTGCGTATAGTGCATACAATTATGCAACGTAAAAAAACGAAGAGAAAAAATAGAGAAAATAGGGTAAAGGTGCATTAACCTGGCCGAAATTATTAACGCTATTAAATGACAGTTTTACCTCAAGCAAGACACTTGTTTATGAGTAAGATTTAAAGATATTTGCACGATCTGTGAACTTTTAATAATTTGTTGATATATATGCGATGTCTTTGTTTTTTTTTTACATTATCTTATACTGTCGAAATAGTTGTCGGTGGATTTTTTAGGATTTTCAAAATTAAATTGAACTCTACTTTTTTCCCCTTAGACTGCGTACAAAATATTTGTCAGTGAAATAATCTGTCCGGTTCGATTTTTGGGGGCTTTTTAACATTAAATTGTCGATTTTTAGAGTTTTTCGTAACATTAAATTGCACTTTTTGTTCTATTTTTCGTATTTTCTTATACTGCGGTATAAAATATTTGACAGCGAAATCGCCTTTCCGGTTCTGATGCCACCGTGATATTGTTACAGCACATTTCGGATGATCGCCATATTAAGAACACCGGCTATTGCCGGTATAGCGTTGTTTTGGGCACTAAAAGTGCGCTAAAACACAATATTTTTTGCAAATATACGTCCGTTTTGTACCTGATCCGATGGGGAGTGATGCAAAGAACACATTAGCACCGAAAAAATGAGGTAAAACTGTCATTTAATAGCGTTAATAATTTCGGCCAGGTTAATGCACCTTTACCGGGCATGGCCCCCAGCGGCCAGGGGTGCGTCAAAAGTACGCAACGATCCGTTAAAAAAATAAAACAACCTTGTTAATTATAACATCACAACCTGGATAATAACGTCGATGGGCCGCTCTATTAAATTGCTCTTTTTAGCGTCGATTCAAAATGACAGGATTAAGGGAGTTTGGTGTAGACACTCACCCAGGATATCGAAGACACTCACCCAGGATATCGAAGTGGCCGAAATGTTTCGATGCACGGGTGACAATGTACGAAGTGCCAGTGGTGTATCATGTATGAAAACAAATATATGATCTTAATGACATTGTCCATGTCACGCACATAACCATAGTACGGGCCTTCACTCCAGGCGAATAATGTCTGCCAAGGATATGGAGCTTTCTGCGACATGTTATTCTACTGACAGCGAAAAACAGTTTCACGAACGAAAATGTGGGAAGAAATGGTAAAATAGTTACGTATTGCACATGGTATGTCGCACTAACGGCTGTAACGGATCCATGTTGTGAGGGAACAGACCACAATTGTTTGTTTGCATGAAAAACGTGATCAAGCATTCTAAGACTTCATGAAGCTCACTGACAAGATGTCACCAATGTGTTGAATATTTGTTGCTTTAATGACATACGCTAGGCTAAGTTCTGTTATTCCTGTTATAAACGTATTTACCATAAAAATGGGCAGGTAATTTTAACTAACGCCGTTCGAAACTTATTATCACGTAATATAAGCCCATGCTTATTATAGCCAATTCCATTGAGCCCCACTTCACTTCACTTGCCTTGGTTCACTCAACTGTATAGACGAGTAGGCCTTACATAGCAACAGACAGCGATGGGATTCACTTATTTTACTTTTGACTCGTTGTTGACGTCACGCACAGCACTAATCCCAGTTTAACTGTGAACACCTGTACAGGGAGAACTTCATCAAGCGTAGAATTATAGGAGAGAACAGCTTTCGTGCAGCAATTGCACCATGCATGAATGCTTCAATATAAGTTGAAATGGCATTTGCATGAACAGATCCACTAGGAACAAATTGTAATGCACCCCGAGAAACAAATGTTGGATGGGCGCGGTACAGTACCACGCCCATATATGTGGTGCTAAGTACCAAACTCCATAATGTGTATCTGCACCAACGTTACTTTAAATTTATGTTTTCAAAGGAATCTGTACGTGCACAACTAAAGGACACATTTGCACAAACGAGCTAGCATGTCGTAGTGGATTCTAGACATGTCTAGACATGTTCGACTTTTTGTGAAATGATTCTTGGGCGAGTAATATAAACATAATTAAGGGAGTTGTTGCTCTCCTCTTTAGTCCAGAGTGAGGCTGGCAACGATACCAGTCGTCGATTTTTTCCCCTTTCTTCTTTATCACTAGTCCCGTTTCACTGCCGTCTCTACCCCCTCTATACCTTGCCATCATTCTCCCCTCCCCTCCCACTCCTGCCAAATCTTTCTTCACACAGTCCTCCCGTCTCGGTCTTCCTCTTCTCCTGATACCCTCCAGTCCAAGTGCATCTCTTCGTCAACCATACCCCTTCCATTCTTTCCACACGTCCAGCCCACTCCTCAACAGCTTCCTCGTGAGACTCTCTCGCACCAACTTCCTCATGAGACTCTCGCATCAACTTCCTCCCTCAGCTCCTCCATTTTCCGCTTGTCTCTAGGCCGCATACGTATGTTGTGTTATGCATGAACTAAGCACATTTCCTTTCAGCTTCGGAGATATATGTCTATCTCCCATCATCCCTTCCACTTTCCTTCATGCACTTGTACCAGCTTGTATTCTGCTGCAAATTTCCACCTCCGTGCCTGTCCCCACAAACCGCTCTACCCAGGTATACAAAGCTGTCTCGTTGGTTCAGTTTCTTCCCTTCCAGTCCTATATCTAGATCTTTTTTCTGCTGCCCGACCCAAAGCACTCTTCTCAGCAGGGAGCTTTAAATAAAAAATCTTTATTTAAAACTAAGCTTTAAATTAAAATAAATCACTATGATCATGATTGCATTCGACATTAATTTTACCTGCCCATCTGATTTGCACCAACACAGACTAATGGCAACTATTTAACATGTATATGAAAAGAGGTACATATTGTTCACTCATCTTTACTAAAATTGCTGCTGCAATTAGATGTCTGTGTGTAAATGCCTGGATTACATGGATATGTAAACAATTAGATGTTTCTGTGTGTAAATGCCTGGATGACATGGATATGTAAACAATTATATGTTTCTGTACGTAAATTCCTGGATTACATGGATATGCAAACAATTAGATGTTTCTGTGTAAATGCCTGGATTACATGGATATGTAAACAATTAGACGTTCATGTGTGTAAATGCCTGGATTATATGGCTATGTAAACAATTAGGTGTTTCTGTGTGTAAATGCCTGGATTACATGGATATGTAAACAATTAGATGTTTCTGTGTAAATGCCTGGATTACATGGATATGTAAACAGTGCATCAATAACAACAATCAAATTTGTACATGTTCTGTGGATTTGTTTAATCTTAACCCATTTTTAGGCTTAACCTTTTGAAAGGACTAAATAAATCGTTAATCCTTGAACACAAAATAAACACAGAACATGAATATTGCAGCCAGAAACTAATTGACAAGACACACTTTTTCTCACAGACATTTATTGCTACACCAACCAATTACCTGGCAATGTGTCTTAGCGTTTATACATTTTGTATATTATAATTTTTACAAATTATATGTAATTATTACTTAACAAGAAAACAAAGATGCTGAATACTAGCATATGTAGTTCTTTATCAGACTTTTACAGAACCATTTCCCCATTTTGGCGTTCACATTTTCATCAGCTACATGTTTCAAATGGAAATGACTGTTATTTCATTTCCACAAATTAGGGCATTCATTTTAATCCAGCATTCTTGTTAATTCTTCTGCTATCCCAGCATGTTTTGTAGAGTTGATGACTCCTTCTTTGGTCGTGTTGTCCTGGCAATAAAAATGCAAGATTTATTAACTGAAATATCCAAAATACTTTGAATTTATAAATATGGTACGTCACTTTAAATAAAACTAAGCTACAATGATCACATCGAACTAGCATAACACCAAGTGACGGACACTTATAAGACTGTACACAAATCCATAAGACCCACAAACAATCCCATTGCTTCCTTGGTGGCATATTTGGAAACACTATAATGTGCCTCACTGATAATGCCGTCCGATGTCTTGGACCAAGAACGAGGGAGTACTGTATATGTTACAAAGTATTTAAGAAGATTTAGACTGTTTATACTGTTATACTAACTTAGTGATCACCATAACAGAAAACAGGCACTGTTTACTGAGCTCACAGTATTAGATTACAACAAATCGCTAAGATCAAATTTGTCGTACCAAATGTTTCACAGCCTGCCACCTATGAAGAAGCTTCAACACTGATTCGTAGGCAGACTGATGTCGTTACAAAGTTTGCTGGAAAGCTAAGCAGCACAACCTGGTGGACAAACCACAAACTACTTGAGCAACATAACACAGACAAAACTGTGGCTAGCGTAATAAATAATAAAAATGGGCATTTTCGGGCACCACAAAATTAATAAATTAGACATTTCAATGTTAAAATCAATAAAATAAGCCCAAAATAAATTAAAACATGTTAACAACATAATAATATATAAAAAGGTTCATGTACTTAAAAGTGCTATCCATTAAACAGACTGAATACATATTACTTACTTATCCTCTTCATGCCGTGTGGCACATAAGGCTCACACAAGATCTCACCAGACCCCTCTGTCTTGGGCTCTCCTTGCTGCAGTGCCACATGTTAACCCAGCAGCCTTCAGTTCTTCTTCCATTGTTCGTTGCCACGTTGTTTTCGGCCTGCCTCTTTTTCAGTTTCCTTCTGGCGTCCAGATTTGCACTGTTTTTGCTGGCAGATCGTTGTTCATCCTGTAGGCATTACCAAGCATATACCTGGTATATATAAAAGCATAACTAGTAAAACTCACTCAACATATCAGTATAGGGCATTCCTAAATTAGATTTCCTACTTTTGAAAGCAAACAAATAAAAATAACAATGTATACAAGCATGCAGTTTGTCCAATCTTGTGGCCAAACTCAGAGTTTATATTAATAGTTTTCTTTTCTGGTAAGCTGAAAAGTGACAAGTGGCAACCGTGCAAGAGAAAGCTCAATGCGTTGTGTTTTTCAGGGTTATTCTACTCACTGGAGACGTCTGAAAAGAAAACTGTGTAAATATAAACTCTGTCTTGGGCTACAAGATGGTACAAACTACTGGCTTCTATATCTATTAGTTGTGTTTGCATTTACATTCAAAATTGGACAGATAATTTATGAATACCATGTATATTTTGTTGCGCTCTCTGCTGTCTTTTCATTTGTTGGACATCTCTGATGCTGTGGATATTGTAAATTTATTTACCACTCTATGACAGTCTTACTGAATACCTCAGTGCTGCCATCTGTCTGTAACAATCACCATAGTTGTGAATGCCAGTATGTCACGTGACCAATGTTGATGCAGTCAACAATTATTAGTTGTCTTACAAGTTGGCAACATAAACGTCACTTTTAAGAGAAATGATTATAAGTAGTCTGACAACTAAGGGCTGGTCTCAAAACACTGATGTAAGTGAATTGTTTCTCACATATATAGTTATTTTTTAAAGTTTTCTTACAAATAACATATATTTACAAACTAATTTAGCCTATTACAATACAATAAAAGGCCCAACAACTGTTAAAAAATAATGTTTTTATTCTGAGCACTTGACTAAATATCTGGCAAATTCCAGGTACTTTTACAGTCAAGCTCACCAAAACTCGGTGACAGTAAAGTATGTGTACACGCATTCCAGTGACATCACAGCTCTGTGTGTACATATTCCTGGTTTCTGCAAGTTTGTTATGAAGTGTTAAAGTCGTACAAGCAAAGCAGATCAATAACAAAACTGTCGTAATGGCACTGACTGTCGCAAAATTTTAAGTTTTTATATATTTACTCTTCGAAAATACTGACAAATTCTGCGATCTGAGCTGCCAAATTTAGTCTGGCTACTCAGCCACAAGGCAGCAGCCAAAGTCTGGCTACTCAGCCATGTTGCAGCAGCCAAAGTCTGGTTGCTCAGCCATGTTTCAGCAGCCAAAGTCTGGCTGCTCAGCCATGTTTCAGCAGCCAAAGTCTGGCTGCTCAGCCATGTTGCAGCAGCCAAAGTCTGGCTGCTCAGCCATGTTGCAGCAGCCAAAGTCTGGCTGCTCAGCCATGTTGCAGCAGCCAAAGTCTGCAAACACGTATACAGTTTTCATCTGTGTTGCTCATCAGATATAATAGGTATGTCTAAATTATTGCATCAACTTTAAGCAAATAAAAAAATGTACGTTCTTATATAGCGCGGTCTCCAGTCCATGGCACTGCTCAAAGCACTTTACACTTCACCCCCCCTCCCCCCGGCAGACCTGTCCATTCTAATGCCATTTCTACTTTTCATGGAAGCATTCAGCCACGCTGCAATTACTGCATGAAGACTACTTGTTCAGATATCCATCTCTGTCTGTAGCCAGGTACTTATACAGCTGAGTGAACAATGTGGGATGAACAAAATTGGCAAAGCTTTGAAACGGCAGCAAGAGGACTCGAAACCAGGTTCTCTCGATTGAGAGCCTGACATTCTAACCGCCAGGCTACCGCGCCCCACTAGTCTGGAACTCTATTGAGAGCCTGACATTCTAACCACTAGGCTACCGCGCCCCACTAGTCTGGAACTCTATTGAGAGCCTGACATTCTAACTGCTAGGCTACCGCGCCCCACTGGTCTGGCTCTCTATTGAGAGCCTGACATTCTAACCACTAGGCTACCACGCCCCACTAGTCTGGAACTCTATTGAGAGCCTGACATTCTAACCGCTAGGCTACTGCGCCCCACTAGTCTGGAACTCTATTGAGAGCCTGACATTCTAACCGCTAGGCTACTGCGCCCCAGTAGTCTGGAACTCTATTGAGAGCCTGACATTCTAACCACTAGGCTACTGCGCCCCACTAGTCTGGAACTCTATTGAGAGCCTGACATTCTAACCGCCAGGCTACTGCGCCCCACTAGTCTGGAACTCTATTGAGACCCTGACATTCTAACCGCCAGGCTACCGCGCCCCACTAGTCTGGAACTCTATTGAGAGCCTGACATTCTAACCGCTAGGCTACTGCGCCCCACTAGTCTGGAACTCGATTGAGAGCCTGACATTCTAACCGCTAGGCTACTGCGCCCCACTAGTCTGGAACTCTATTGAGAGCCTGACATTCTAACCGCTAGGCTACCGCGCCCCACTAGTCTGGAACTCTATTGAGAGCCTGACATTCTAACTGCTAGGCTACTGTGCCCCACTAGTCTGGAACTCTATTGAGAGCCTGACATTCTAACCGCTAGGCTACCGCGCCCCACTAGTCTGAAATTCTATTGAGAGCCTGACGTTCTAACCGCCAGGCTACTGCGCCCCACTAGTCTGAAACTCTATTGAGAGCCTGACGTTCTAACCGCCAGGCTACTGCACCCCACTAGTCTGAAACTCTATTGAGAGCCTGACATTCTAACCACTAGGCTACTGCGCCCCACTAGTCTGGAACTCTATTGAGAGCCTGACATTCTAACCACTAGGCTACTGCGCCCCACTAGTCTGAAACTCTATTGAGAGCCTGACATTCTAACCGCTAGGCTACCACGCCCCACTAGTCTGGAACTCTATTGAGAGCCTGACATTCTAACCGCCAGGCTACTGCGCCCCACTAGTCTGGAACTCTATTGAGAGCCTGACATTCTAACCGCCAGGCTACCGCGCCCCACTAGTCTGGCTCTCTATTGAGAGCCTGACATTCTAACTGCCAGGCTACCGCGCCCCACTAGTCTGTCTATTGTAACATTCTGTGACCAATTTACTGATTAATATTCTACATAATATTAAATGGCAAGTTTGTAAATAATTGTGTGTAATTTTAGTTAACTAAAAATTTGCATATTCCTAGTGTTAGTTCAACAACTCCAAAGTTGCTATCCACATCCACAGTGAAAAGGTATATTATGTTCTTCACTCAATGTTTCCCTTATATCTCTAAAATTAATTAATTTAATTAACTGTATTTGTTGTAAAGATCAACATTAAACTAGATTTATTTTGAGAAAGACCAGCAAGCATGTCAAATTATGATCCTTAGGACAATGTTCCCATCATGATCCTTAGTGTAACATGATCCTTAGGACAATAACACATAATGTTCCCATCATGATCTTTAGTGTAAATAATCCTTAGGGAAATAAAACATAATATTCGCCTCATGGTCTTTAGTGTAACATGATCCTTAGGACAATAAAACATAATGTTCCCCTTATGGTCTTTAGTGTAACATGATCCTTAGGACAATTAAACAAAATGTTCCCATCATGATCTTTATTGTAACATGATCCTTCAGACAATAAAACATGTTCCCATCATAATCTAAGGGTAGGTCAAACGAAGTGAGCATGATTAGGACAATTCTAGTTTCAAGGTTCGTTAGAATTTGATACTATAAAACTATATAAAGGCATTGACACAAACAGAGACATTTAGGGGGTGACTATTCAGAAGGACACCAGAAGAGAAACAAACCACACAACTGGCTGAGAAAAGGGACCACAGGAAACAGGTCTACAAATTCTGCACCTTCTCAGCCCACTGCCTTCACCTGCAGCAAGTGTAGAAAGTGTAAAAAGGACGTATATAGACAAAATATGTCGATAGCCAAACTATTTTGAAAAACTCTTCAACATTGTTTACTGCAGTCAGCTATCTGAGAATGTGGTTTCAGGATGGTTTTTAGTTTGTGGCTGCTTGATCAGTGGAAGGAAACAGTGTGATACGTCCGTTACCCAATTGAAGCAAAGTCTAAACCATGACCTAAATACACTATATAAGACAGGAGTAAAAATGCAAAGGTCAACGTAAAGAATTCAGTAACCTTGAGTCGTTTGTTGCGTGACAATGCTGGACGAACGTCTTCCACTTGGGGTAGATGTCAGAGATGTCAAAGACAGACGACCCAACAAGTGTAGAGTCTTCCTCCTGAAAGTCACAGTAACGTCTTCCATTGGTGTAGATGTCAGAGATGTCAAAGACAGACGACCCAACAAGTGTAAAGTCTTCTTCCTGAAAGTCACAGTAACATGATTGTAACATTACGCAACTGTTACTGTTCACTGTTACATGGTATTAATCTAGCAAAACATTACATAATGCATTTTAAATCTTGCAATATATTAAATTATTGCTCTGCTCTTTCTCCCTGAAGTCCGGGGTGAGGCTGCCACAGATACCTCTTTATCCCTGGTCCGGGGTGAGGCTGGCACTGATACCTCTATATCCCTGAAGTCCGGTATGAGGCTGGCACTAAAACTGATTGTTTATTTTTGTTTTCCTTTCTTCGTTACAGATCTCGTTTCACCCATCTCCACCACCCATCTTCACTCCCCCATCCCTCACTCTCATTCTATACTCCCCCATCCCTTGCTCTCATTCTCCACTCCCCCATCCCTTGCTCTCATTCTCCACTCCCCCATCCCTCGCTCTCATTCTCCACTCCCCCATCCCTTGCTATCATTATCCACTCCCCCCATCCCTCGCTCTCATTCTCCACTCTCCCCATCCCTCGCTCTCATTCTCCACTCCCCCATCCCTCGCCCTCATTCCCCCATCCCTTGCTCTCATTCTCCACTCCCCCATCCCTCGCTCTCATTCTCCACTCCCCCATCCCTTGCTATCATTATCCACTCCCCCCATCCCTCGCTCTCATTCTCCACTCTCCCCATCCGTCGCTCTCATTCTCCACTCCCCCATCCCTCGCCCTCATTCCCCCATCCCTCGCTCTCATTCTCCATTCCCCCATCCCTTGCTCTCATTATCCACTCCCCCGATCCCTCGCAATCATTCTCCACTCTCCCCATCCCTCGCTCTCATTCTCTACTCCCCCATCCCTCGCTCTCATTCTCCACTCCCCCATCCCTCGCTCTCATTCTCCACTCCCCCATCCCTTGTCCTCATTCTCCACTCCCCCATCCCTCGTCCTCATTCTCCACTCCCCCCATCCCTCAACCTCATTCTCCACTCCCCCCATCCTTCGCTCTCATTCCCCCATCCCTCGCTCTCATTCTCCACTCCCCCCAACCCTCAACCTCATTCTCCACTCCCCCCATCCTTCGCTCTCATTCCCCCATCCCTTGCTCTCATTCTCCACTCCCCATCCCTTGCTCTCATTCTCCACTCCCCCATCCCTTGCTATCATTTTCCATTCCCCCATCCCTCGGTTTTGTTCTCCACTCCCCCATCCCTAGCTCTCGTTCACCACTCCCCCATCCCTTGCTCTCATTCTCCATCCCTCGCTCTCATTCTCCACTCCCCCATCCCTCGCTCTCATTATCCACTCCCCCGATCCATTGCACTCAATCTCCACTACCCCATCTCTTGCTCTCATTCTCCATTCCCCCATCCCTCGCTCTTGTTCTCCACTCCCCCATCCCTAGCTCTCATTCTCCACTCCCCAATCCCTCGCTTTCATTCTCCACTCCCCCATCCCTCGCTCTCATTCTCCACTCCCCCATCCCTCGCTCTCATTCCCCCAATCCCTCGCTCTCATTCTCCACTCCCCCATCCCTTGCTCTCATTATCCACTCCCCCCATCCCTTGCTCTCGTTCTTCACTCCCCCATCCCTTGCTCTCATTCTCCACTCCCCCATCCCTCGTCCTCATTCTCCACTCCCCCATCCCTTGTCCTCATTCTCCACTCCACCATCCCTCGTCCTCCACTCCCCCCATCCCTCGCCCTCATTCTCCATTCCCCCGTCCCTCATCCTCATCATCTCTCTTCACACAGTCCTTTCATCTCAGTCACAGTCTTCCTCTCCTACCCTCCACTCTAAGTTCATTTGCCCTCTTCATCATCCATTCCCCTTCCATTCTTTCCACGTATCCAGCCCACTAGCTGGCTCCTCACTCAGTTCCTCCATTCTTCCCTTGTCTACTCTCTCTCTCTCTCACCAACCTCCTCCCTCAGTTCCTCCATTCTTCTCTTGTCTACTCTCTCACACACCAACCTCCTCTCTCAGTTCCTCCATTCTTCCCTTGTCTACTCTCTCTCTCTCACATCAACCTCCTCCCTCAGTTCCTCCATTCTTCCCTTGTCTACTCTCTCACACACCAACCTCCTCCCTCAGTTCCTCCATTGTTCCATTGTCTACTCTCTCTCTCTCTCTCTCTCTCTCTCTCTCTCTCTCTCTCTCTCTCTCTCACCAACCTCCTCCCTCAGTTCCTCCATTCTTCCATTGTCTACTCTCTCACACACCAACCTCCTCCCTCAGTTCCTCCATTCTTCCATTGTCTACTCTCTCACACCAACCTCCTCCCTCAGTTCCTCCATTCTTCCCTTGTCTACTCTCTCTCACACCAACCTCCTCCCTCAGTTCCTCCATTCTTCCCTTGTCTACTCTCTCACACACCAAACTCCTCCCTCAGTTCCTCCATTCTTCCCTTGTCTACTCTCTCTCTCACACCAACCTCCTCCCTCAGTTCCTCCATTCTTCCCTTGTCTACTCTCTCACACACCAACCTCCTACCTCAGTTCCTCCATTCTTCCCTTGTCTACTCTCTCACACACCAACCTCCTCCCTCAGTTCCTACATTCTTCCCTTGTCTACTCTCTCACACACCAACCTCCTCCCTCAGTTCCTCCATTCTTCCCTTGTCTACTCTCTCACACACCAACCTCCTCCCTCAGTTCCTCCATTCTTCCCTTGTCTACTCTCTCTCCCACCAACCTCCTCCCTCAGTTCCTCCATTCTTCCCTTGTCTACTCTCTCTCACACCAACCTCCTTCCTCAGTTCCTCCATTCTTCCCTTGTCTACTCTCTCTCCCACCAACCTCCTCCCTCAGTTCCTCCATTCTTCCCTTGTCTACTCTCTCTCACACCAACCTCCTCCCTCAGTTCTTCCATTCTTCACTTGTCTACTCTCTCTCTCCCACCAACCTCCTCCCTCAGTTCTTCCATTCTTCACTTGTCTACTCTCTCTCTCACCAACCTCCTCCCTCAGTTCTTCCATTCATCACTTGTCTACTCTCTCTCACACCAACCTCCTCCCTCAGTTCCTCCATTCTTCCCTTGTCTACTCTCTCTCACACCAACATCCTCCCTCAGTTCCTCCGTTCTTCCCTTGTCTACTCTCTCTCACACCAACCTCCTCCTTCAGTTCCTCCATTCTTCCCTTGTCTACTCTCTCACACACCAACCTCCTCCCTCAGTTCTTCCATTCATCACTTGTCTACTCTCTCTCCCACCAACCTCCTCCCTCAGTTCCTCCATTCTTCCCTTGTCTACTCTCTCTCACACCAACCTCCTCCCTCAGTTCTTCCATTCATCACTTGTCTACTCTCTCTCACACCAACCTCCTCCCTCAGTTCCTCCATTCTTCCCTTGTCTACTCTCTCTCTCACCAACCTCCTCCCTCAGTTCTTCCATTCATCACTTGTCTACTCTCTCCACTCATCCTGTTTGTACTGACCTCAAATTAACAAATCTTATTAATTGACTGTGTATATTATTTCACGTCTATGGCGACAATGGCCGACTTATCAAGAATTGGTCGACCCTGTATCAGTCAAGTTTGAGTCATTTAAACTAAGGTGCATAAAAAACCGCAAAAACAAATTATTGATCTGATTTTTGATAACAATTTTATGTTTCAAAGCAAATATGACAAATTCCATTTTTAATACCAATTTACAAAATATCTTTTAAACACATAATTAATAATAATACACTACATAGGAATGAAGATTACGAACCGTCTCAAAACGGAGAACATGCAGCAGTTCTTTTAACTGGCTCTTTATTGACGTTTTCTGAAAGCAAGGCATGATTTACGTCAATTCAATGCGAGAAACATTTAATAAGGTTTGTATGTGTGCGTGTTTGCGAGCATACATGCATTTGTTTGCATGCTAGCATGCAGAAATTTAGTCCATGGTGTCAGCTTTTAAAAAATTTGAACATGGCCATAATTCTGGATTTACAACTCTGATATGTATTGATGGATGTGCCGCATGTGTGATGTGTGTTTCAGTTTTAATTACCTGTTAATGATCAAACAGATACTTGGGGATGTAGCAATTATAAAATACAAAATAATAGGTTAAGTTAATTTCAGTTGTTTTTGTGATATACATTACATTCTGAACTTTACCCCCCAAACAAAAAAACTGACCTGAGATTAGTGAACAAACTGATCTAGGTGCAGTGAGGATATTGAACTGAGGACATTGAGGATATTGAACTGAAGACAGTGAGGATATTGAACTGAGGACTGTGAGGATATTGAACTGAGGACAGTGAGAATACTGAACTGAGGAGAGTGAGTAGATTGAACTGAGGACAGTGGGGAGGATAGGAGGAGGATAATGGTGAGGCTGAACTGAAGATATTGAACCATTCCCCTTCCATTATTGAGGAGACTAATGTAATGGCAGTGATGATACTGAACTGAGGAAAGTGGAAATACTAAATTGACGACAGTTGGAATACTGAATTGAGAACACTGACCTCAGGACACTGATGAGACTGATCTAAGGACAGTGATGAGACTGAGAACAGTGAGGACACTGACCTTAGGTGTCCTGGGAGATAGTCGGTGACTCATGTTGATGATGGAACGCAGGGAAGCAGCCTTGGGTAGGAAACACAGATATGACAGTCCCAGTGCAGCTCTCCTTCCCAGTAGGGAGTGGACTGCTCCCTAGGGAAAGACAAAGTAAGGCACAACATCTCTGTCAGTTGATTACGGTTGCTCTGGCTGACATTTAATGATAACACATGTAAGAATTGTGACATTATGTAAAGTAGCCTTGCCCAGTAGGACACTGATTAGTAGGAACTCTTGGAAGAATCCCTAAAGTGACGAGGGGGTTGGTCTGTCCATCACCATGCCGACAATTTGTAATATGCAACTTGCCGTTACATTTAAAATTGCATAAACATAATACTTACGTCAACCATATACAACATAAACAAACCACCTTTGTTGTCATAGGCAACACGCATATTATTTATAAACATTCTCGCGTGGACTCCAGAAAGAAACAAAAATTAAAACAATCCTGACCTGTTCCTGCATACACCAACATGATTTCTCTGGGAAGCATTCAGCCACGTTGCAGTTACTGCATGAAGACTATTTGTTCATATATCCACCACGGTCTATAGTCAGGTACTCATTTATACAGTTGAGTGAACTGAGCCAACGAGGAGTGAACAACATTGGCCAAGCTTTGAAAGGTTACCTTCAGTAGCACCATGACACAGTCATTGGGGTGATTGTTGATGGGGTGTTTATGGATACAGTAAGGTTACCTTCAGTAGCACCATGACATAGTCATTGGGGTGATTGTTGATGGGGTGTTTATGGATACAGTAAGGTTACCTTCAGTAGCACCATGACATACTCATTGGGGTGATTGTTGATGGGGTGTTGGTGGATACAGTAAGGTTACCTTCAGTAGCACCATGACACAGTCATTGGGGTGATTGTTGATGGGGTGTTTATGGATACAGTAAGGTTACCTTCAGTAGCACCATGACATAGTCATTGGGGTGATTGTTGATGGGGTGTTGGTGGATACAGTAAGGTTACCTTCAGTAGCACCATGACATAGTCATTGGGATGATTGTTGATGGGGTGTTTATGGATACAGTAAGGTTACCTTCAGTAGCACCATGACAGAGTCATTGGGGTGATTGTTGATGGGGTGTTTATAGATACAGTAAGGTTACCTTCAGTAGCACCATGACATAGTCATTGGGGTGATTGTTGATGGGGTGTTTATGGATACAGTAAGGTTACCTTCAGTAGCACCATGACATACTCATTGGGGTGATTGTTGATGGGGTGTTGGTGGATACAGTAAGGTTACCTTCAGTAGCACCATGACATAGTCATTGGGATGATTGTTGATGGGGTGTTTATGGATACAGTAAGGTTACCTTCAGTAGCACCATGACACAGTCATTGGGGTGATTGTTGATGGGGTGTTCATGGATACAGTAAGGTTACCTTCAGTAGCACCATGACATAGTCATTGGGGTGATTGTTGATGGGGTGTTTATGGATACAGTAAGGTTACCTTCAGTAGCACCATGACATAGTCATTGGGGTGATTGTTGATGGGGTGTTTATAGATACAGTAAGGTTACCTTCAGTAGCACCATGACATAGTCATTGGGGTGATTGTTGATGGGGTGTTTATGGATACAGTAAGGTTACCTACATTGGGTACCCAGTGTAGGAACTTGGCGGTCAGTTCTTGACGTCTGAGGTGAGAGTGGACACCGTCCAGCCATGTGCACTATGTCACAGGACAATTCTTATCGATGTCTCGGGAGGGAGGGCGTACCTTCCAACTAGGGTGACTTTCAGGGTTGGGTTTTTACCAGAAAAAAACAGGTTACCTTCAGTAGCACCATTGAGTACCCAGTGTAGGAACTTGGTGGTCAACTCTTGAAGTCTCAGGTGAGAGTGGACACCGTCCAGCCATGTGCACTCTGTCAACTACCGATGGTATCACATGACAGCACTTATTGATGTCTCAGGAGGGAGTGTGCACCATCCAACTAGGGTCATTCTCAGGGTTGGGTTTTTACCAGGAAAAACCATAGTTGGTAAAACCTGGCAAAATAAGTTTTTACCACTTTTGTTCTGGTAATAACTGGTAAAACCTGTGGACACTGAAAAACATGGTTAAAATGTTGGCAAAACTGAAATGAAAACAAGGATAAAGGCAATATTATTCACTCATTAATAAAAAAATTACATATTTGTCAACAGTTTATTTTGCTAACTCATCAGTCACATTTAGTCAGGTAGGGTTGGGTTTCAACTGACAAAACCCAATTTTTGCCAGGACAGCTAGTAAAAATGTGTTTTTAGTGGTTTGTGTCATTTTTGGTCAGCAAGCCTGTTTTTACCAGGGCAAAAACCAGTTTTACCACTCGGTGACAAACACTTGTCAATCCTGGTCACTCTGTTACATCTTCACATGACAAAATGTGGCCAAAAACGTCCTAACAGAACTTGTAGGTAACTCTCATTTATAAATAGTCATGTCAAAGTAAAACTTGCCTTCAGAAACGTCATTCTATGTCAACTGATGTGGAAGACAAAAACCAGAATGTCACTGAGTTTCAATGAACAAGCAACACAAGATTTGTTTTATTGGAGCTGACTAACTGTATCACTGATACATCTCCAAAGTATCCAGTCCATATGACTTTTAGCGCACTTTACACTTCACCCCCTGGCAGACCTGTTCATTCCAACAACAACTCACCTACTCTGGGAAGCATTCAGCATTGTTGTAATTACTGCACAAAGACTATTCGTTCACATATCCACCTCTGTCTCTAGCCAGGTACTCATTTACACAGCTGAGTGAACAGCTAAGTGGAGTGAACAAAATTGCCCAAGTTTCGAAACGGCAGCAAGAGGATTCAAAAACGAGTTCTGTCAATTGGGAGTCCAGTGTTCTAACCACTGAGCCACCCCAGGGGAAATAATGTTATTGAGACCTGGGCTTGTTTGTTCTCTCAATTGGGAGTCCAGTGTTCTAACCACTGAGCCACCCCAGGGGAAATAATGTTATTGAGACCTGGGCTTGTTTGTTCTCTCAATTGGGAGTCCAGTGTTCTAACCACTGAGCCACCCCAGGGGAAATAATGTTATTGAGACCTGGGCTTGTTTGTGATAAGTTGACCTGTGGAGTTTGTGGTCAAGTTGGCCTTTGGAGTGTGTGGTCAAGTTGACCATTGGATTTTGGTCAAGTTGACCAGTGAAGTATATGGTCAAATTGACCTGTGGAGCATGTGGTTAAGTTGACATCTGGACTGTGTGGTCAATTTGACCCATGGAGTGTGTGGTCAAATTGACAAGTGAAGTATCTGGTCAAATTGGCCCATGGAGTGTGTGGTCAAGTTGACATCTGGACTGTGTGGTCAAATTGATACATGGAGTGTGTGGTCAAATTGACCAGTGGAGACTGTGGTCAAGTTGACCAGTAAAGTATCTGGTCAAATTTACCTGTGGAATGTGTGGTCAAGTTGATCTGTAGAGTTTGTGGTCAAATTGACCAGTGAAGTGTGTGGTCAAGTTGACATATGGAGTTGACCTGTCCAATATGTGGTTGATCTGTGGAGTGAAGTATCTGGTCAAATTGACATGTGGAATGTGTGGTCAAGTTGACCAGTGGAGTGTGTGGTCAAGCTGACCTGTGGAGTGAAGTATCTGGTCAAATTTACCTGTGGAGTGTGTGGTCAAGTTGACCAGTGGAGTGTGTGATTAAGTTGACCTGTGGAGTGTGTGGTCAAATTGACCAGTGAAGTATCTGGTAAAATTGGCCCGTGGAGTGTTGGTCAATTTGACCCGTGATGTATCTGGTCAAATTGACCAGTAAAGCATCTGGTCAAATGGACCTGTGGAACGTGTGGTCAAGATGACCAGTGGAATGTGTGGTCAACTTGATCTGTAGAGTTTGTGGTCAAATTGACCAGTGGAACGTGTGGTCAAGTTGACATGGAGTGCGTGGTCAAGTTGACCTGTCCAATATGTAGTGAAGTTGATCTGTGGAGTGAAGTATCTGGTCATATTGACATGTGGAATGTGTGGTCAAGTTGACCAGTGGACTGTGTGGTCAAGTTGATCAGTGGAGTGTGTGATTAAGTTGACCTGTGTAGTGTGTGGTCAAGTTGACATTTGGACTGTGTGGTAAATTTGACCGATGGAGTGTGTGGTCAAATTGACCAGTGGAGTCTCTGGTCAAGTCGACCAGTAAAGTATCTGGTCTAATTGACCTGTAAAATGTGTGGTCAAGTTGACATATGGAGTGCGTGGTCAAGTTGACCTGTCTACTATGTGTTGAACTATGGAGTGAAGTACCTGGTCAACTTGACCAGTGGAGTGTGTAGTCAAGTTGACCAGTGGAGTGTGTGGTCAAGTTGACATCTGGAGTGCATGGTCAAGTTAACTTGTCCAGTCTGTAGTGAAATTGACCAGTAGAGTGCGTGAAGTTGACCTGTTGAGTGGGTGGTCAAGTTGACATCTGGACTGTGTGGTTAAGTTGACCAGTGGAGTAGTGGTCAAGTTCACATCTAGAGTGTGTGGTCAAGTTGACAATTGGAGTCTGTGGTCAAGTTGACCTGTGAAGTCTGTTTTCAAGTTGACCAGTGGAGTGTGTGGTCAAGTTGACCTGTGAAGTATGTGGTCAAGTTGATCTGTGAAGTCAAATTGACATCTGGAGTGTGTGGTCAAGTTGACCAATGGAGTCTGTGGTCATGTTGACCTGTAAAGTGTGTGGTGAAATTGACCAGTGGAGTGTGTGGTCAAGTTGACATCTGGAGTGCATGGTCAAGTTAACTTGTCCAGTCTGTAGTGAAATTGACCAGTAGAGTGCGTGAAGTTGACCTGTTGAGTGGGTGGTCAAGTTGACATCTGGACTGTGTGGTTAAGTTGACCAGTGGAGTAGTGGTCAAGTTCACATCTGGAGTGTGTGGTCAAGTTGACAATTGGAGTATGTGGTCAAGTTGACCTGTGAAGTCTGTTTTCAAGTTGACCAGTGGAGTGTGTGGTCAAGTTGACCTGTGAAGTATGTGGTCAAGTTGATCTGTGAAGTCAAATTGACATCTGGAGTGTGTGGTCAAGTTGACCAATGGAGTCTGTGGTCATGTTGACCTGTGAAGTCTGTTGTCAAGTTGACCAGTGAAGTGTGTGGTCAAGTTGACCTGTGAAGTCTGTGGTCAAGTTGACCTGTGAAGTATGTGGTCAAGTTGACTTGTAACTTTGTGTTACATCAAAGAAGGATACTGGTGAGAAACACCCGTTTGTGGCCTGTGCACCCCCACAGGGCGGGGGGTATCACCCTGGTGCACACTGCTCGCAGGAAGTTCTTACATTTGGCAGTGAAAAATCAGAATACATATTTCAGTGTTTGAAGCAGCCTTGCCTACAACAACCCACCTACTTTCTAAAGAACACAACTAACCTGGCCTGGCATAGTATACAACTCCAGCAATGTACCAATGTCCTTCGTCTGCTTCTTGTGAGCTCACAAGTTTCTCACAGTAACCTTCCTCCGAGCACTGTCTGTCAAAGCAAATAACATTACATCATGATTTAGCCAAGAGCAACACAACCAACACAAACTTAACTTTCATGTTTCTTTGAGACAAATCACAGATAATCATGTATCAACATTCAAGAGTTAAAAGCCACACCTACAGTCTGACTCAGTCAGGATAAAGACAATAATCATGTATCAACATTCAAGAGTTAAAAGCCACACCTACAGTCTGACTCAGTCAGGATAAAGACAATAATCATGTATCAACATTCAACAGTCAAAAGCCACACCTACTGTCTGACTCAGTCAGGATAAAGACAATGATCATGTATCAACATTCAACACTCAAAAGCTACACCTACTGTCTGACTAAAGACAATACAGTGAAGATAATTGTACACAAACACAATATATTAAGTTTGAGCACAGAGCAAACTATACATAAAGTCACCATTTAATAAACAGAACTTCTTGGTCAGTTTGTTTCAAGTTGTGTTAACCATTTCATTGTGAGTTAGAACAAGAAGCCTGCTTTGTTAGGCAGTATCAATGGTTTAGTTTGTATCCAGTTTGTGTGTACATTTAAACAGTGCAATCTGTTGACTATCATTGCAACCAGGAATGTTTTAGCACAAAGATTACCCCAGTATCAATGGTTTAGTTTCTCTCTAGTTTGTGTGTACATTTAAAGAGTGCAGTTTATTGACTGTCATTGCAACCAGGAATGTTGTAGCACAAAGATTACCCCAGTATCAATGGATTAGTTTATCTCTAGTTTGTGTGTACATTTAAACAGTGCAGACTGTTGACTGTCATTGCAACCAGGAATGTTGTAGCACAAAGATTACCCCAGTATCAATGGTTTAGTTTATCTCTAGTTTGTGTGTACATTTAAACAGTGCAGTCTGTTGACTGTCATTGCAACCAGGAATGTTGTAGCACAAAGATTACCCCAGTATCAATGGTTTAGTTTATCTCTAGTTTGTGTGTACATTTAAACAGTGCAGACTGTTGACTGTCATTGCAACCAGGAATGTTGTAGCACAAAGATTACCCCAGTATCAATGGTTTAGTTTATCTCTAGTTTGTGTGTACATTTAAACAATGCAGTCTATTGACTGTCATTGCAACCAGGAATGTTGTAGCACAAAGATTACCCCAGTATCAATGGTTTAGTTTATCTCTAGTTTGTGTGTACATTTAAACAGTGCAGCTTGTTGACTGTCATTGCAACCAGGAATGTTGTAGCACAAAGATTACCCCAGTATCATTGGTTTAGTTTCTCTCTAGTTTGTGTGTACATTTAAACAGTGCAGTCTGTTGACTATCGTTGCAACCAGGAATGTTGTAGCACAAATATTACCCCAGTATCAATGGTTTAGTTTATCTCTAGTTTGTGTGTACATTTAAACAGTGCAGCTTGTTGACTGTCATTGCAACCAGGAATGTTGTAGCACAAAGATTACCCCAGTATCAATGGTTTAGTTTATCTCTAGTTTGTGTGTACATTTAAACAGTGCAGCTTGTTGACTGTCATTGCAACCAGGAATGTTGTAGCACAAAGATTACCTCAGTATCATTGGTTTAGTTTCTCTCTAGTTTGTGTGTACATTTAAACAGTGCAGTCTGTTGACTATCGTTGCAACCAGGAATGTTGTAGCACAAATATTACCCCAGTATCAATGGTTTAGTTTATCTCTAGTTTGTGTGTACATTTAAACAGTGCAGCTTGTTGACTGTCATTGCAACCAGGAATGTTGTAGCACAAAGATTACCCCAGTATCAATGGTTTAGTTTATCTCTAGTTCGTGTGTACATTTAAACAGTGCAGCTTGTTGACTGTCATTGCAACCAGGAATGTTGTAGCACAAAGATTACCCCAGTATCAATGGTTTAGTTTATCTCTAGTTTGTGTGTACATTTAAACAGTGCAGTCTGTTGACTATCGTTGCAACCAGGAATGTTGTAGCACAAAGATTACCCCAGTATCAATGGTTTAGTTTATCTCTAGTTTGTGTGTACATTTAAACAGTGCAGCTTGTTGACTGTCATTGCAACCAGGAATGTTTTAGCACAAAGATTACCCCAGTATCAATGGTTTAGTTTATCTCTAGTTTGTGTGTACATTTAAACAGTGCAGTCTGTTGACTATCGTTGCAACCAGGAATGTTGTAGCACAAAGATTACCCCAGTATCAATGGTTTAGTTTCTCTCTAGTTTGTGTGTACATTTAAACAGTGCAGTCTGTTGACTGTCATTGCAACCAGGAATGTTGTAGCACAAAGATTACCCCAGTATCATTGGTTTAGTTTCTCTCTAGTTTGTGTGTACATTTAAACAGTGCAGTCTGTTGACTATCATTGCAACCAGGAATGTTGTAGCACAAAGATTACCCCAGTATCATTGGTTTAGTTTCTCTCTAGTTTGTGTGTACATTTAAACAGTGCAGTCTGTTGACTATCGTTGCAACCAGGAATGTTGTAGCACAAAGATTACCCCAGTATCAATGGTTTAGTTTATCTCTAGTTTGTGTGTACATTTAAACAGTGCAGACTGTTGACTGTCATTGCAACCCAACACAGTGACATCATCAATGCTGTTTTTAAACATATTAAAGCTGCTAGCATTCACACAATATATAGATAATTTCTTTGTTCCATTCATTTACAGTCCTCTACGAGAATGTCAATACATACAAGCGTCACTGCCCGACACAGTGATGTCATCAGTGCTGCCTCGTGTCATCTTCGCACCAATGTCAGTCTTGACAAAGACACAGTCCATCAGAGACAGGACTCCCACGTCATCCGCCTTGACTTTTGACAGTACATCTGTAAATAGACCAGAATATGCACCCATTAAACACAATAACAAACTCTGTGGAACATATCATACGTACGTAAATGACCTGTCCATTTAATAAAATAAATATATACTTTCTAAGCTTTGAATAACTATTCAGATGCCAAGAATATACATTAAGGTTGACAAACTGGTGCTAAATATTACACAATGAATGAATGAATAACAACATATATGAGGTTTTGTGTATCATCAAATATAGTTACAATTTCCTGGAAACTTTTCTTGCAAGTCATGCACATAGAAGATTCCTCGGCGATCAATCGCAAGATGATAGCTGCAAGCGAACATTGAAAAATATTTTGTTTACTACCTTGTATTCCCCAGGCCCTCCCCAATCAATAGGGTAAACACAAATGTCTAACCAGTAACCAGTAGTATACATGTATCTTTTTGCACTGAAATATTGCAGGATTTTGTTCCATTTTCCCCCAAAGGGGTAGTCAACAGTTTTCACAATGTTGTGAAATCAGACATAATGAAAATAAACAATAATTTGTCCCACTGAACCAAACCAAAAATGTGCACTATTCAATGGGCTAAGGTTCATCAGTTTTGTGTAGCCCTATGAGATAATGTAATAATTACTATTAATATTACAATTACAATGCAATTGACCCCCAGGCCTGTGGGGGGCTAAGGTTCACCAGTTTTGTGTAGCTAGCCCTCTGGCCTTATGAGTTAATATATTATGGAAATAAGGATTAAGAACAAAGTCAAGCTACAGTAACCCGTATCCTAGGGGTGTTATAGTGTGTTATTATAACCAGTATCCTAGGGACGTTATAGTGTGTTATTATAACCAGTATCCTAGGGGTGTTATAGTGTGTTATTATAACCAGTATCCTAGGGGTGTTATAGTGTGTTATTATAACCAGTATCCTAGGGGTGTTATAGTGTGTTATTAGAACGTGGGTGAACATGTGGCATGTTGTAAACCTCAAATTTCTTACAATGCACAACAGTGTTAAATCAATTTGCTGGATTGCATCAATCAGTTGTTTTCAAGAGAAAATTTTCTTGCAAGTCATGCACATAGAAGATTCCTCGGCGATCAATCGCAAGATGATAGAAAACTAAACCTGCTGATTCAACACAACTAAGATTCAGATTTTTAACACAGTCTACTGGTCCACTATTGGTTGTCATTTAACACTATTTTAATGTATTTCCTGAGCTGTGGCATTAATAAAAAGTAGGATAAGGCTATGCTGTTTGCATCCAAACTCAACTTATGTAAAAAACATTTGCCTTTGTTTACTAAACTAGTCCTCTTTCTGACATAGCGTCCTGTTTGATTGAGACGATGGGTTGGTTGTGTATATACCCGCTGTGCTTAATATGTCACAGTGGTAGTCTAGGTTGACAGATTTCATAGAACTGCACATGCACTTATCAGTCAAACTGGTTAACATGTCAGCCCTCAGTTTAATGGAGAATTGACCAGAATCTCTTGATTTTAGTTGCAATTGGTTATTAATTCTTTAGTATTTATATTAATACAAAGCATCAACTATTATGTCGTACTTTTTATGGTGGAAATGCAATTTTGAATAAATAAAGTTTTTTTTCAGATGTTATAAAAGTGATGGGGAATTCATTCCAGATCTTAGACAAAGCAAAAGAGAAAGCACGTTTGCTCAAGTTAAGTTTTAGTTTTAGGCACAATAAGTTGTTGTGAAATTGATGACCTGAGCTGCCTAGGGATATTTGGAAGATGCAGGAAACTAGCCAAGTAGGGTGGTTGTTGTGTGGATATAGAACGATATGTAAGAGTAGACAGCTTAAAATTAATTTGATAAATAACAGGAAGCCAGTGTGAATCGAATTTGGTACTCCATCAGCAGATGGATTATGTCTACAAGTTGAAACAATTATCATTGTGCACCACTGCAATGATTCTGATTCGCCATATTATTTGGTCTCCGTTATGGTGTAAACCAGGGGTTGACAACCTTTTTGAAAGAGGCAATTGTTAGTTTATCCGTTGAGGTTT
The DNA here is from genome assembly GCA_963662155.1 of Lamellibrachia columna. Taxonomy (NCBI): domain Eukaryota; kingdom Metazoa; phylum Annelida; class Polychaeta; order Sabellida; family Siboglinidae; genus Lamellibrachia; species Lamellibrachia columna. The sequence continues at coordinate 18,630,468 of OY759261.1, forward strand.
AGCTGACAGGTTATTGTATTGCTACATAACCTTATATTTAGGCGAATGCCCGTTTAATGTAGGCCTAATAACGCGTGATCAAATGTAGCTAAGCCTAAATATGTGGCATGCAACGTAGCAATGAATAGCAGCTGTAGTGTTTACTGTAACTGAGAGAGGGCATCAATAATATTATGCCTAAGCTCTAAAGGCATGTCCATGTATATAATTTAAGTATTAGGCCTATTAAATGACATACGACATTTGGATGTAACTATTCATGAATACGTAATATTATTATTATTTGTGTCATGTGGTCTCGGCATACAACCCAGGATTCGTGGACAATATCCTAAAACTGGCCACACCTCGTGTAGAGACAATAGTGAGACAGTGCTTATTCTCTCAGTTGGTGAAGGACATTTGGAATGCTCTGTCTACACATATGGTGGAGGGGAGACCTCATATTCGGTGTTGTTGGCCTAACGGCTATTTTGCAGCTCAAGCAAATTCAGTTTTAATGTGCATGCGTGGTGTGTCACTGTCTATAATCTTATAGTCTGGGGCGGTCTCTCCAGTGTGTGCGTGTGTGGCGTGTCACTGTCTATAGTCTTATAGTCTGGGGCGGTCTCTCCAGTGTGTGCGTATGTTCTCTCCAGTGTGTGCATGTGTGGCGTGTCACTTACAGACTGGGGCGGTTTCTCCAGTGTGGCCGTGTGTGGTGTGTCACTGTCTATAGTCTTATAGTCTGGGGCGGTCTCTCCAGTGTGTGCATGTGTGGCGTGTCACTGTCTATAGTCTTATAGTCTGGGGCGGTCTCTCCAGTGTGTGCATGTGTGGCGTGTCACTGTCTATTGTCTTATAGTCTGGGGCGGTCTCTGCAGTGTGTGCATGTGTGGTGTGTCACTGTCTATAGTCTTATAGTCTGGGGCGGTCTCTCCAGTGTATGCATGTGTGGCGTGTCACTGTCTATTGTCTTATAGTCTGGGGCGGTCTCTCCAGTGTGTGCATGTGTGGCATGTCAGTCTGTTGTCTTATAGTCTGGGGCGGTCTCTCCAGTGTGTGCATGTGTGGCGTGTCACTGTCTATAGTCTTATAGTCTGGGGCGGTCTCTCCAGTGTGTGCATGTGTGGCGTGTCACTGTCTATAGTCTTATAGACTGGGACAGTCTCTCCAGTGTGTGCATGTGTGGCGTGTCACTGTCTATTGTCTTATAGACTGGGACAGTCTCTCCAGTGTGTGCATGTGTGGCGTGTCACTGTCTATTGTCTTATAGACTGGGGCGGTCTCTCCAGTGTGTGCATGTGTGGTGTGTCACTGTCTGTTGTATTATAGTCTGGGGCAGTCTCTCCAGTGTGTGCATGTGTGGCGTGTCACTGTCTATAGTCTTATAGACTGGGACAGTCTCTCCAGTGTGTGCATGTGTGGCGTGTCACTGTCTATTGTCTTATAGACTGGGGCGGTCTCTCCAGTGTGTGTATGTGTGGCGTGTCACTGTCTATAGTCTTATAGTCTGGGGCGGTCTCTCCAGTGTGTGCATGTGTGGCGTGTCACTGTCTATAGTCTTATAGACTGGGACAGTCTCTCCAGTGTGTGCATGTGTGGCGTGTCACTGTCTATTGTCTTATAGACTGGGGCGGTCTCTCCAGTGTGTGCATGTGTGGTGTGTCACTGTCTGTTGTCTTATAGTCTGGGGCGGTCTCTCCAGTGTGTGCATGTGTGGCGTGTCACTGTCTATAGTCTTATAGACTGGGACAGTCTCTCCAGTGTGTGCATGTGTGGCGTGTCACTGTTTATTGTCTTATAGTCTGGGGCGGTCTCTCCAGTGTGTGTATGTGTGGCGTGTCACTGTCTATAGTCTTATAGTCTGGGGCGGTCTCTCCAGTGTGTGGCGTGTCACTGTCTATAGTCTTATAGACTGGGGCAGTCTCTCCAGTGTGTGCATGTGTGGCGTGTCACTGTCTATTGTCTTATAGACTGGGGCGGTCTCCAGTGTGTGCATGTGTGGTGTGTCACTGTCTGTTGTCTTATAGTCTGGGGCGGTCTCTCCAGTGTGTGCATGTGTGGCGTGTCACTGTCTGTTGTCTTATAGTCTGGGGTGGTCTCTCCAGTGTGTGCATGTGTGGTGTCACTGTCTATTGTCTTATAGACTGGGGCGGTCTCTCCAGTGTGTGCATGTGTGGCATGTCACTGTCTATTGTCTTATAGTCTGGGGCGGTTTCTCCAGTGTGTGCATGTGTGGTGTCACTGTCTGTTGTCTTATAGTCTGGGGCGGTCTCTCCAGTGTGTGTATGTGTGGTGTCACTGTCTGTTGTCTTATAGTTTGAGGCGGTCTCTCCAGTGTATGCATGTGTGGCGTGTCACTGTCTATTGTCTTATAGACTGGGGCGGTCTCTCCAGTGTATGCATGTGTGGCGTGTCACTGTCTATTGTCTTATAGTCTGGGGCAGTCTCTCCAGTGTGTGCATGTGTGGCGTGTCACTGTCTGTTGTCTTATAGTCTGGGGCAGTCTCTCCAGTGTGGCATGTCACTGTCTATTGTCTTATAGTCTGAGGCGGTCTCTCCAGTGTATGCATGTGTGGCGTGTCACTGTCTATTGTCTTGTAGTCTGGGGCAGTCTCTCCAGTGTATGCATGTGTGGCGTGTCACTGTCTATTGTCTTATAGTCTGGGGCAGTCTCTCCAATGTGTGCATGTGTGGCGTGTCACTGTCTGTTGTCTTATAGTCTGGGGCAGTCTCTCCAGTGTGTGCATGTGTGGTGTCACTGTCTATTGTCTTATAGACTGGGGCAGTCTCTCCAGTGTGTGCATGTGTGGCGTGTCACTGTCTATTGTTTTATAGTCTGAGGCGGTCTCTCCAGTGTATGCATGTGTGGCGTGTCACTGACTATTGTCTTATAGTCTGGGGCAGTCTCTCCAGTGTGTGCATGTGTGGCGTGTCACTGTCTGTTGTCTTATAGTCTGGGGCAGTCTCTCCAGTGTGTGCATGTGTGGTGTCACTGGTGTGTCACTGTCTATTGTCTTATAGACTGGGGCAGTCTCTCCAGTGTGTGCATGTGTGGCGTGTCACTGTCTATTGTCTTATAGTCTGGGGTGGTCTCTCCAGTGTGTGCATGTGTGGTGTGTCACTGTCTGTTGTCTTATAGTCTGGGGCGGTTTCTCCAGTGTGTGCATGTGTGGTGTCACTGTCTGTTGTCTTATAGTCTGGGGCGGTCTCTCCAGTGTGTGCATGTGTGGCGTGTCACTGTCTGTTGTCTTATAGTCTGGGGCGGTTTCTCCAGTGTGTGCATGTGTGGTGTCACTGTCTGTTGTCTTATAGTTTGGGGCGGTCTCTCCAGTGTGTGCATGTGTGGCGTGTCACTGTCTATTGTCTTACAGACTGGGGCGGTCTCTCCAGTGTGTGCATGTGTGGTGTCACTGGTGTGTCACTGTCTATTGTCTTATAGACTGGGGCAGTCTCTCCAGTGTGTGCATGTGTGGTTTCACTGGTGTGTCACTGTCTATTGTCTTATAGACTGGGGCGGTCTCTCCAGTGTGTGTATGTCAATCACGTGCACACTAAAACTTAATTCGCTTGAGCAGCGAACTAGCCATTAGGCCAACATATGTATAATATAATATTTATTCAGACATACATCCCACAAGCCACTATCCAGCGTCTAACTAGTAAGGGACCATCCATAAAGTATGTCACGTTCATAATGGAAAATAAAAAAAAGTTTTGGGGGTTTTCTTCTTCTTTCCCCTCGGTTCCTTGCAGAGGGGCACATCACTTAGTCTGTTCTACCCTCTCAACGAGTCATCTCCATACAACGTAATCTTCTGCAATTCTCTCCCACTATCGACTGCTCACCTCTGACCTTTCGGGATCCCTCTTAGCACTGACTCTCCATCTTAATTTCGGTCTTCCCTTTCTTCTTCTGCCAAATTCTTGTTTTCCACGCTCTCTTTGTCAATCTCTCCTCACTCATGCTCTATATGTGTCCTGTATGTGTCCTGCCAATCACAGTCTCATCCCCGCTACCTTTGTCTTCATCCAACATATCTGAGTCGTTCTCTAAGAAAATACTGACAAATTCACCAATTTTACCATCCAAAACACAGCCACACGTTCTGTCGAGTCACTCAGCAACCAATGGAGGATAATTTGAATCTACGCCAGATAATTATTCATGTCCAGCATTGTTTTTGAGCATTGAACTTGTAATGAACATTCTTTGGTAGAAGGCATGGGATTCCATGTGACGTACCTGCGAACTCGCCAAAGCATCGCTGACAGATAAGTCTCAATAAGGGGTACATGTTGAGATGTCGATCTTCCTTCGTCAGATGTACGCCCAACTCAGCACAGACTCAAAGCAGGTACCCGTCCATATCACCCACTATCTGCAACATGAAGATCAGATCTGAATAAAGTACCAAAGACTGATGTGGGCTCAGATCACCTATCTCACATCAACTATTTCTTCATAAAACTAAGCCTAACCTGAGCAGGTGTGTTTTCTCTGTAGCTGCACCTAGGATCTAGGATGAACTCGCCATCACCTAGGATCTAGGATGAACTCACCATCACCTAGGATCTAGGATGAACTCGCCATCACCTAGGATCTAGGATGAACTCGCCATCACCTAGGATCTAGGATGAACTCGCCATCACCTATGATCTAGGATGAACTCGCCATCACCTAGGATCTAGGATGAACTCGCCATCACCTAGGATCTAGGATGAACTCACCATTACCTAGGATCTAGGATGAACTCGCAATCACCGAAAACTATCTGAAATTATTACAATCTTCTGTAATACATATTTTTTTTCGAAATTGCAATTCGACCAAAAATCCTCGACAGTCCCTCGCTGTGACGATTACTTTATGCATCCCAGTTCATGATTTCAAACTTAACCCCTTTGACGTCGGGTTCCTGAGGATTTAGGGGCCATAGAAGTATATTATTGTTATTATTCACAACTTCAAAAACATGTAGGACAGGAATAGATTTATCATTCAGAAACCAAGTTATGCAATAAGCTGTGTATGCAAATAAATGTTGTAGCTGGAAGTAACTGGCTTACAGGTGTTGATTTAGCAGCACAAAACTTAATAACATTTTTACCCCACAAATAATTATCCTCAAAAAACTTTAGTAAATATTTTGTTCTAAATATGTGATAAAAACATGTAACCATGACAACATTAATTATATTAAGCTTTGGGTAATTGTTCTCAACTGGAAATTTTTTTACTGAACATGGATGGCAGCAAATTTTTACATTTCCAGTTAAAAATATGAAACAATGTATTATCCATGTCAATCCACTTATTTAGCTAGTCGTCTCATTATGGTAGGGTTTATTTAATTATGTATGAATGATAGAAATTACATAGGGTAGATTGGGGATGTAACATGCCGATGGTCAACATCACTTCCCTTGAGGGACTGTGAAGGGGTGATGGCTGGACCCTTTATCAGATGTTTGTGATAGTGGTCATTAATCCTAATGCACATTAATGATCACTGATCCTTTTGAGTAACCAATTTCATCAACAAGACATCACAGCCTGAAACCTTCTCCTGACAGAGACCCAGCTATCAATTCAAATCATTTAGAACTAGAGAGGGGTGATCCAGAGATTGACAGTGATTGGATAATATCCATTGGTCTTCGTCTTTCCTGGAGTCTATCAAAAGGTAATATAAGTTTAGGTAGAGAGGAGACTCTGAGAGTTGTGCAAAGGCAGGAGTGATTGCCTAGGAGTAGCTGGTGTGTCATCAGGCAGTGTCGTAACTGGCCAGGGAGTCTGTCAGATAGTGTTATGGTAGTTGAGGTTTATTGTTAGCTGTATAAATTTGGTGTAATGTTTGGAATGTGTTATTAGCACTTGAGTGTAAATAAAATATAGTCATTGTAGTAAACTCAATTTCGTTGTTATCATATTCTTAATTGGTACCCCCCCTCCGTTTTTGCATTAATATAGATTATCTCTATGAAACAATGATGGTGTGACAGCTGCTATGCCATATAACATTCCCCCTTCCTAGGTTCAGCTGTAGGCTGGCCTGAAGATATGACAATGTTCCCTCTGCACGATGTCTGTTGCAACAGAAACCACCATTTTCTTAATAGAGAAGTCGAAACAGACGAAATCATGTAAAATATTGCCAAAACGGTCAACATGATATGGGAGAAGTAAAATAATGCGCCCAGGCTTACATGTCACTTACCTTCAGATAGTGGGTGCCAAGATGACGTACTGACTACTATGATGTTACATATATGCAAATAGAGGCATTAATGCCGGCGGAAATTTGCTAATTTTGTCACATCCTCCGATCCGGCGAGGACGATAATAAGGCTACATCGAAATGGAACAGAACAAAATGACAATACAGCGTTTCCCTCACTCACTCATCACTCGCTTGTTCCATAGCAATGTTATCTACATTTTATAACCGTCCATGAGTCAAAATATGACTAAATAGTAGCAATAAAGAACGTGAATGATGAATTCGAGCATCTCCAACTTAGCTCGCGCGCCACCTGTCGGATAAATTGCGGTGCTCCTGACCTGTCCGCTAGGAGGACCAGGAGCGTTGTATGTCGTCTTTACTGGGAACAGATCACATTTATCGTACAATTTTCCTTGCAGTTTCACAGAATATTTATCCTCTATTAACACACATGCTGGGTGAAACTCAAGAAAATGACACCTCATTTTAAAAAAACGTGCCCAAACCCATCAATTTCGGTTCAATCTGGTGATCGACTGATTCTTAAATGTTGATACATTCTGAAGAACAGTCAGTGTAATGATGCTCGCTTAATACTGTACTATTCACCATACCCGTTTTATGTGTCGTATTGATGTGAAGTGTGGGGAAATTCCTACAAAACAAATATTGACTGTATTAATTTGTTACATAAGAAAATACCGAGGATTGTCGGCAATGTGCATTATTACCATTATACAAATGCCTTGTCTTGTGAATTGCATATATTAAAGCTATCTGATTTTGTACAACTAAAAACAACCATTATAATGTATGAAGCAAACACAAAGTTGTTACCTAATAATCTTCAGTAATTATTCAACAGTTTATAACACAACACATGAAACATGACAAAGTAATAACTAAAGACAGGTATTTGCAAGAATTACTTTAAAAAAACCCAATGTTTATCTCTACAAGATATACAATTATGGAATTCACTAGATCAAAAAGATCCAATTTGATCAGGTAGGTATCGATCGCAGACAGTTTTGAACGTGGAAGGTAGCAAATTTCGACATGTGCAATTACCAATGTGAAACAATGTATTATCTATGTCAATTCACTTATTCGGGTTGTGGTCCCATTGTGGTAGGGGTTATTTCATTATGTATATAGGAATGGCAGAAATTCCATAGAAGGGTATATTCGTGATGTAACAAGCAGATGGTCAACATCACTTTCCTAGAAGGACTGTGAAGGGGTGATGGCTGGACCCTTTATCAGATGTCTGTGGTGGATAATCCTGGTGGTCACTAATCCTAATGCAGCATTAATGATTACTCATCCTTTTGAGTCACTAATTTCATCAACAAAGCATCACAACCTGAAGTCTGTCAAAAGTTAATATAAGTTTAGGTAGAGAGGACACTCAGAGAGTTGTTCAGAGGCAGGAATGATTGCCTAGGAGTAGCTGGTGTGTAATCAGGCAGTGTTGTAACTGGCCAGGGAGTCAGATAGTGAAATGGCAGTTGACTGTTATTGTTAACTGTTTAAAGTTTGTGGTGTGAGACAAAAAGGGTTAAGTATGTCGTTGTCATGTTTAGAAATAATTTATTAGTACTGTAGTAAATCAAATATTACCATTGTACTAAACTCAATTAGGCTGTTAGTGTATTCTTAATTGGTACCCTCCCCCATTGGCGTATTAACAGAGAATCAGAGATAACCTCTACGACATCATGATGGTGTGACAGCTACTATGTCATATAATATAATATTCCACCTTCCTAGGGTTTTGATTGAGCACGCAAACATACCTAATTACTACTATCCCACTGGGAAAAAAATCTTACATGACAATAAGAGCATATCAGGAAGCATGTAAGCCATTATGTTCATTACCTTGTTGCACTAACCAACCGTGTGTAGGCTGTCAAAGAGGTACCTCTCAAAAAGCCAGAGACAGTAGACGAGGTTCAGCTGTGTGCTGGCCCGAAGATATGACAATGTTCCCTCTGCACATTGTCTGTTACAACAGGAACCATCAGTCGGACTGCAACTATCAATAATACAAGAGCCAAATATCTGTTTCATTCATAACAAGCAGACTTGATTATCACCTTTGTTTAAACTTAACGGTTTGTGAATAATTTGTCAATCGGATATCTAACTGGTAACAAGTACTATCAACCGCCATTTCCCTTTACACATGTTAATGTAACAAAACTGTGCGCCTACCATTTCGATTCAGCAATCAATACTGTGTACCAAGCCCCTCAGTACAACAATGAAACCAAATATTCCTAGTTTACAAGATAGTGTCAATGGGCGCTGTTCTTAGTTCACACGACAGCAACGTTTGCTGTCGTGATCCACAGTAGGAACCACGAGAAGGTGACAAGCGCTTCTCCCACCACAAGTATTTGTGTGCATGCAGTGTAAATGTGTGTCTGAAACAGAATCATCTCTATCATTAGTAACACACAGAACAATTTCATTCAACACAAACACAACCTGTCACTTACCTTCAGATAGTGGGTGCCAAGATGACGTAGTCACTACTATGATGTTACATATATGCAAGTAGAGGCGTTAATTCCGGCGGAAATTTGCTAATCTTGTCACATCCTCCGATCCGGTGAAGCCGACGGTGTGAAACTGGCGGCGATAATAAGGATACATTGAAATGGAACAGAATAAAGTGAGAATACTGCGTTTTTCTCACTCATTCGTCACTAGCTTGTTCCATAGCAACGTCATCTTCATTTTATAACCATCTATGTGTCGAAAGAAGTCAAAATATGACATAATAGTAGAAATCAAGAATGTGAACAGTGAATAAGCCAGTTCGTAGTTTCGACTACGCAAAGCATCGTGGGTAATGTCATAGGTCAATTGACCATAAACACTTTCCTCGCTGTCCACGCTGCGCCTGTCAGATTGTTGTTGACGTTCGAACTTCTCGTGTTGTTTTGTGCTTTTCGTGTTTGTTGTTGTGTATGTCGATTGGTCGCCGGTACGGCCAACTTTAATGAGTTCCGTTTATGGAGAAAAAAATACAAGAATATTTACGCGACAGAGGGCTGCCAACAACTGGCAACAAGGAAGAACTGGTTGCGCTGGCATTCAGTGCCTCGTACTTTTTAATTGAATTGAATTTATTCAACATAAACATATAGACAAGGCGCAGCAATACATAAGATTTCTCTATTGAACCAAAACACATCTATCAGGATGCTGTGAATATATAAAATCTAAACAATCATTTTACAAATATGTTGAAAGGAAATGCATGAAGTTATAAAAACTTATATTTTACATGCATAATTTACAATCTTATTTCTTAAATTAAATAATCACAATTGATTAGTTTACAGTTTAGCAACATTTATTTATAAGTTGCTAAGTGTACTGAATATTAGGGTATACATAGGCATATACATCAACCAATATAGTACAATGTATGCATATATACACATACATATAAAAAACACTAAATTGATGATTGATATTAATCCAACAGTTCATATCTTTTATAAAGATTCAGCATTCCACAGAAAGCTAGTGTAAAAGAGGAAACCAGACAGAAAGCAGAACAATACCGAAGGCTTCTGATTGTGCAAGGTGATGTTTTGCCAGATCCATTGTCTGGACTAAACAGTGACTGGATGGGGGAAGGGAAGAGTATGTCAACGTGGCCACCATGTATATATATGTACTGTCATCTAGCTGAGTACCTGGTTGACACTAGTGAGAGGGACCTGAGGACTCGGCTACTGACTGATTACAAAGAAGGAAAAGCGTTTTCCTCCTTGTCTGGCGGCCTTCGTGATCTTTACGTTCTGTGGGAAACGGGTACAGAACAAAAAGGGAGGACAAATGCACTGCCCTACACCTTTCTTAAATCGTGGGTGGATTGTACAATTCTCCGACTTCCACCGGTCCAGCTTGTACTCTCCATTCCCACAATTCAACACTGCACAAACTTGACACTAGTGAGAGGGACCTGAGGACTCGGCTACTGACTGATTACAAAGAAGGAAAAGCGTTTTCCTCCTTGTCTGGCGGCCTTCGTGATCTTTACGTTCTGTGGGAAACGGGTACAGAACAAAAAGGGAGGACAAATGCACTGCCCTACACCTTTCTTAAATCGTGGGTGGATTGTACAATTCTCCGACTTCCACCGGTCCAGCTTGTACTCTCCATTCCCACAATTCAACACTGCACAAACTGGCATGTATTAATTATTAAGTATTAATTTGTATATGTAAGTAGGTAACTTTGTTTTTACAACATAACATATATAAAAACACAATTATACAATATATCTGAATACTTTCAATATGTTAGATTACTTGTAGTAAATTCTTAACATTGATAGAATATTAGCAGATATATCGCATGTACAAAGCTGACACACATTTATCATGCAACTGAATTAAGAAGAATTGCTAAACATTGATTTCACAAGAAACACAGTTACAAGATACCAGTGACTGGGGTTTGTAACTGGGAGGGTATATTTGGACTGGGTACTTAATAGCAACCCAACAGTGCCCAAAGCAGTTCATACTGTTGTTTATAGTAATTAAGGCACTGCTGGAGTCCAAGGGTTGCCACCAAAACACCCACTTGGGAGAATCTCTTAAAACTTAACAACACATAGGCACATAACTACACACCCGTACTATCCCATATATATTCATTCAGGTGTCAAACTTAAATATGCAAAACAAAGAAAGACGGATCAACAATTTACTACCATCTACACTGTAGCCCTAACCTATTACCTATGGCTATACGGGTAAACGGAAAGAAAGAACCAGGAAAAAAGAAACGGAAAGAAAGAAACAAATTTGGCTAGGAAAAAAGTAACAGGAAAAAAGAAACAGAAAGAAAGAAACACTGTTTTTGCTATTTTTACCTTTGTAATGATGTTAAATGATGTTAAATGTCTCGAAAGGAAAAGTTTCAAATATTAACACGACCAGTTGAGGTTTACAAGCTAATGGCATGAAGATATTAAATATTTTCAGCTTTCATAATTGCAATTCATAGTCCATTGATCCACAAATTCACTCCGGAAGCCATTCCCAACTTACCCTTGATGCCCAATTGAGCCATGCAGCCATTTCCTTGATCCCGTAATTGTATCTTGGATGATCCCTTTTATTCCAATTGAGCCATGAAGCCATTTCCTTGATCCCAATTGTTTCTTGGATGATTTGCTTAATTCAAACTGACATTAAATGTCAAATTGGTGGCTTCCCTTTTAATTGCCTCCCAAAAAAACAGGATAAAAGCACTGATGGTGGCACTATTCCTCAGAACAACCAGTTACTATTGTACATGTTGTAATCATTCTACTACTAATACTTTACCATGGAGATCATCAAGAACCAGAAGGGTGGCTCGAAGATTTGTCACCACGTAAGTTCTGTGGTAAGCTGGACGGACTCGCATTCCTTCCCATCGATGAGGTTCCAGAAGGTATGGCCCACCTGAAGGACACAGCTCCTCCAGAAGGTATGGCCCACCTGAACGACACAGCTCCTCCAGAAGGTATGGCCCACCTGAAGGACACAGCTCCTCCAGAAGGTATGGCCCACCTGAACGACACAGCTCCTCCAGAAGGTATGGCCCACCTGAAGGACACAGCTCCTCCAGAAGGTATGGCCCACCTGAAGGACACAGCTCCTCCAGAAGGTATGACCCACTTGAAGGACACAGCTCCTCCAGAAGGTATGGCCCACCTGAAGGACACAGCTCCTCCAGAAGGTATGTCCCACCTGAAGGACACAGCTCCTCCAGAAGGTATGGTCCACCTGAAGGACACAGCTCCTCCAGAAGGTATGGCCCACCTGAAGGACACAGCTCCTCCAGAAGGTATGGCCCACCTGAAGGACACAGCTCCTCTAGAGGGTATGGCCCACCTGAAGGACACAGCTCCTCCAGAAGGTATGGCCCACCTGAAGGACACAGCTCCTCCAGAAGGTATGACCCACCTGAAGGACACAGCTCCTTCAGAAGGTATGGCCCACCTGAAGGACACAGCTCCTCTAGAGGGTATGGCCCACCTGAAGGACACAGCTCCTCTAGAGGGTATGGCCCACCTGAAGGACACAGCTCCTCCAGAAGCGGCAGATCTCGTCGCCTACTTCAACAAGAATTACGTAAGTGGGAGTTTCCGCATGATGGGCTCCCAAGATGACGAACACACCAACCTCCGAGTTCGCCGCACACCACCATTATATCCACACGCCATATGGAACGTTCATGATGCCACACTGACTGATTCACACCGAACGAACAATGTGTGTGAAGGCTGGAACAACAAGTTCTTCAGCATGGTTGGCAACCATCATCCCTCCATCTGGAAGGTGATCATGTGGTTTCAGCGAGAGGAATCAACTGTGAAGACCATCCTTCAGCAGGATGCCGTTGGTAACCCTCCCAGGAAACGTGTCAACAAGGGGTTGGCTCGTCTCCAGAAGAGACTGAAAACCTTGTGTGAAGACCGTATTCAGGGTTCCAAGTCCATTCCAGAACTCCTAGATGTGGGCCATAACATCCGTGTCAATAAACGCCATTGAGGCAAAACTGTCATTTCACAAACTGTGATCCCTTATATGTGTGATCTGTGATAATTTTTTATAAATTTGTGTTATGTTGCGATATAATAAATAATTATACATATTTTTCATGTGAATTATTGGTGTATTTTCACTGAAATAAAATTTGAAAAACCTGTTTCTTTCCGTTTCTTCTTTTCCTGTTTCCTTCTTTCCGTTTCTTTTTTTCCTGTTTCCTTTTTTCCTGTTTCTTTCTTTCCTACATTCAGCTATACGAGGGTATATAGGTAGTCACTTCACACTTGACTAGACGAGTTATTATCTTATCTTGATTCTACAAATACTCATAGGGCTGTTGTGAAGACAACACTACTAGACTACTACATTTTATGTACGTTGGTAATAAAAGTGATATAGGTTACTTACTTGACAATACTGTGTGTGTTTATGTAGCAGACAGCACGAAAGGCGATATGGTTGTCAACAGCAGTTTATGTTGATTGCCCTCTGACCTGGAATTGTAACAAGGGAATTGGCGCATGCGTAGTCGAAACTCCGAACTGGCTTAGTCAAGCATCTCAAACTTAGCACGCGCGCTACCTGTCGGATAAATTGTGGTGTTCCTGACCTGTCCGCTAGGAGTCTCACAGAAGATGTATCCTCTATTAACACACATGCTGGGTGAAACTCGAGAAAATGACACCTCATTTAAAAAAACATGCCCAAACTCATAAATTTTGGTTCAACCTGGTGATCGACTGATTCTGAAATGTTGATACGTTCTGCGGAATAGTCAGTGTAATGATGCACTGAGTAGTACAGAGAACGTTAACTTTTCGTATGTATCCGATGTGAAAGTGTTCATGAAAAATCACTCATCATGCGCAATCCCCACTTTCCTAGGGACTGTACGTGGGTAATGGCGGACGGACATGTGGTCTGTGGCCTACCACCAGTGCCCTGTTAAAAGCCGACCTTGCTACGCAACACAACACAACATACACAACACAAGAATCATGCAAGGCATAGTCAAATGACTAAGTACTTCAACTAAAACTATTTGACACTTAATTTGTTGTAGTGCCAGCCATGCCAGTAGTTGTTTTCTGCTATTACATTATATCAACCGAACCACTGCAGACTCTGCCATTGCCTTGACCTTTCCCTTCGCGGCCATCAGAATTGGGGCCGAGTACATTTCATGAGTAAAGTAGGAGTACGAGTACATTGGTGAAGGTTGAGTATGAGTACGAGTACATTGCTCAAAGCCGAGTATGAGTACATTTCCATGAGTACGAATACAAGTACGAGTACATCTTGTACGATATTATAGTAACTCTGTATAGTAATAATAACATATTTTAAAAATAAACATTGTGAATGAATTTACATAAATCAGGAAGAGTTGACTATGCAACGGCAGTTGATCATACTTTTTTATGAGGAAAACTGTAAAAATCATATTTATGTTTGGGACAAAACTGGGGTTTGCATTTCATTCAAAGGTGCGATTCGCATTTAAATGCAAATGTTCAGGGTATGCATTCAAATGTGGGTTAAAATGTATTTAAATTGAAAACACTTTTCAAAATACATTTTATAGCACAACATAACAAGAGAAAAGAAATAAAGAAATATAACCATTAAATATATTTGATATATGAATCATTGAACACTGTTAGGCATGTTGTGGCTGGCAGTGACCACAAGTCCACAACTAATGTTTGCTGAGAGGGTGGATTAGCACCTGCCAATGTCCAGGGCTCAATATCCCTGTTGTTCTTTGACCACACTACAAATTGGCACCAAACAATACTGTTGCAGGTTGTCTGACTTGAGTCACCAAACTTCTTCAGAAGAAGACCCAGTTAGCAGTACTTAGCACTGTCACTTGTGAGAGCAACGTTATTTTATCGCTAACTGATGAATGACTCTTTCATTATGGGCTTACTGGACTTCCTGGCTTAATTAAACAAACACAAAGATTATCACCTGGACTGGTAACTAGTACAATTATGGATATGAACTAGGGGTTTCTGACTGGAAAAAGAATCAAAAGATGCTGCCTGTTGAAGTTTACTGGAAAGACCATATCAAGATGATAATATTTGAGCTGTCAAAAAGTATTGCAATTATGCATAGAACAAAATATTTACTAGACAAAAATGCTCGCTTAATACTGTATTATTCACCATACCTGTTTTATGTGTCGTATTGATGTGAAGTGTGGGGAAATTCCTACAAAACAAATATTGACTGTATTTATATGTTACATAAGAAATTAGCGAGGATTTTCAGCAATGTGCATTATTACCATTATACAAATGCCTTGTTTTGTGAATTGCATATATTAAAGCTATCTGATTTTGTACAACTAAAAACTACTATTATAATGTATGAAGCAAACACAAAGTTGTTACCTAATAATAATATTCAATAGTTTATGACACAACACATGAAACATGACAAAGTAATAACTTAAAACAGGTATTTGCAAGAATTACTTTAAAAACCCCAATGTGTGTCTCTACAAGGTATACAATTATGGAATTCACTAGACCAAAAGATCCAATTTGATCAGGTAGGTATCGATCTCACAGTTTCAATTAAAAATGTTACACAATGTACTATCTATGTCAATTCACTTATTTGGGTTGTGGTCCCATTGTGGTGGGGGTTATTTCATTATGTATATAGGAATGATAGAAATTACATAGAAGGGTATGTTGGTGATGTAACATGCAGATGGTCAACATCATTTCCCTTGAGGGACTGTGAAGGGGTGATGGCTGGACCCTTTATCAGATGTCTGTGGTGGATAATCCTGGTGGTCACTAATCCTAATGCAGCATTAATGATCACTCATCCTTTTGAGTCACTAATTTCATCAACAAAGCATCACAACCTGAAGTCTGTCAAAAGTTAATATAAGTTTAGGTAGAGAGGACACTCAGAGAGTTGTTCAGAGGCAGGAGTAATTGCATAGGAGTAGCTAGTGTGTAAACAGGCAGTGTTGTAACTGGCAAGGGAGTCTGTCAGATAGTGAAATGGTAGTTGACTTTTATTGTTAGCTGTTTAAAAGTTTGGGGTGTGAGACAAGAAGAGTTAAGTGTGTCATTGTCAGTTGGTTTAATGTTTGGAATATGATATTAGTAAATCAAATCAAATGTAAATCAAACATTGTCAATGTAAAAAACTAAATTAGGCTGTTAGTGTATTCTTAATTGTAGCATTAATAGAGATTACCTCTATGACACCATGATGGTGCGACAGAAACTATGCCATATATTGTAATATTCCACCTTCCTAGGCATTTGATTCAGCATGCTAACATACCTAACTACTATCCCACATGGAAAAAATCTGACATGACAATGAGAGCATATCAGGAAGCATGTAACCCATTATGTTCATTACCTTGTTGCACTAACCAACCGTGTGTAGGCTGTCAAAGAGGTGCGATTTTTTCTTCAGCGACAATATTCATTGCGTTGTCACGTGTACAAAGCAAACAGAAAACTACATTCGTTTAATATTTTGTACAAATGCGACTTATCAATCTTTGTGCTAAGCCATGTTTAAAGTCATGTGACCGGAAATTCTCCGCTCGCGACATGCCCCATAGGCGGCGAGGTCGGAGCGGTCCTGGCAGCTTCTCCGGTCTGTTCTATTTAACGCGAAGAGATCACGTGACCTCTCCGCGTAAAAAAGAATAGCACATTTCGCTCCGCGGACAGATCGGAGACAAAAAGAATACACCCTATGGATATGAACTAGGGGTTTCTAACTGGAAAAAGAATCAAAAGATGTTGCCTGTTGATGTGAAGCCTTTGTGGCTTTAGTGCATTCATGTGGAGAAAAGTGATCCACGGTGTGAATTTGCGAAAACTCATCAAAACCAAGTAAAAATGAAACCACATCTACTAAATGTAACAATAATTATTACAAATCATGGGCTATTACATTGCAATTAATATCATGGTTATTGCAATAGAATTGACATAATTAAAGTGTTTTTAATGATCCTGTATTAGAAAACATATATAACTCAGATGAGATGCTTGCAAGAACACAAAATATTTTGTTAATTTGATTCATATGCAGGTAATACAATTTGCTACCATACTTGTTGAAATTAATGTTGTAGTTGTTAATTATTTGATAAAATAAGAAATAAAATAATATTCACAATATTCTATTGAAAAAGTACTCGGATGTACTCGTAAAATCTGAGTATATTGAACACGAGTACGAGTACGAGTACTTGACCATAATTTCTACGAGTATTTAAAAAATGTACTCGTGTACACAAGTACCGAGTACTTCGGCCCCAGGTCTGGTGGCCAGTTTAACGTTTTGCAAAAATTCAAAAACTTCATGACATCCACTGTCACTGCGTTGCCAATATGGTGAACAAATCTTGTCACAATCACATACCTCAACCAAACGCACTTACTCTCCAAACTGGCAGTTTTAGCAAAATATTGACACACCGCCTACTGGTTCACCGGTGATTTGGGAATGTCAACACTGAAATATCTACGCGTCTTCAAATTCGCTTCATATTACAACATCTCACTGCCAAACGTCCGACATTGCAAACATTCCCTCCTGTCTGGTGAATACAGCAAGTAAAATCACTGACAACAGCTAAATTGCACATCTTTAGACATTACATTCGTCTGTACCACTTCCGCTGCAAACTGTAACTGTCGCCTGATCCCTTTCAGCCAGCACAGAGGCTATTCCACAGAACACACCAACGTTTCAAAATCAGTTACCGGACTGGGTTGAAATTGAGGGGTATCAGTTTGGTTTCTCTGACAAACGATGTACCGTATTCAACCCAATAAGCAAACAGTATGCTTGAAAAAAATTTGGCAACAACTTTGTCAAGGAATCTATTCTTATAAGTATACACCAACATTTGTTTTTCTACACAATACGGCAGATGTTAACACAAGTCGTGACATTTCGTGATTGACATCGAAGAACTGAAAAGTGGTGCCAACTGTTTAACACCAGATGGTGACACTTTTCAGTTGTTCCACACTAAACAAATTACAATTATGGGTCTTGCTGATTAAAAAAGGGGCGTACACTAATTAGGGCATGTACGCTTGAGAGGCCGAATACGGTACGTGGTTTTCACAAAATTCCTACACAAGATCAGTTAATTCATGTTTAATGTGTTTTGTCATGGGCCCACAAAACACTCTAATGGCCACCAATGCAAGTATTAATAATTACGAATTAGATCTATTAAAAGGTACAACGTGGAGTTCCATAGAGTTAAATTTTAGGACCTAAGCTGTCCATATGATATATAAATGATATATGTAATACACCAGCACTGTTGTTGATGACACCAATATTTTTTCAATCATGAAATTACCTGGTTGAACTCAGCAAAGATATAAACAAACTACGAAGTAAGTTGATGATATGGTTCATAGTTAATAAATTATCACTTAATGTGTTTGAAAAAAATATCATGCTATTTAGTAACATTAAGAGAACAGCCAGTATTAATGCAAAAATCTATGATATTGAAATAATATATGTAAGTAAATTTCAAGGTGTGTTAATATATATAGATCCAGTTTACTGGAAAGACCATATCAGGATGATAATATCTGAGCTGTCAAAAAGTATTGCAATTATGCATAGAGCAAAATATTTACTAGACAAAAATGCTCGCTTAATACTGTATTATTCACCATACCTGTTTTATGTGTCGTACTGATGTGAAGGGTGGGGAAATTCCTACAAAACAAATATTGACAGTATTTATATGTTACATAAGAAATTAGCGAGGATTTTCAGCAATGTGCATTATTACCATTATACAAATGCCTTGTTTGGTGAATTGCACATATTAAAGCTATCTGATTTTGTACAACTAAAAACTACCATTATAATGTATGAAGCAAACACAAAGTTGTTACCTAATAATATTATTCAACAGTTTATGACACAACACATGAAACATGACAAAGTAATAACTTAAGACAGGTAGTAGGGGGCAGCCGTGGCCTAGTGGTTAAGGTGTTGGACTCTAAATTCGAGGGTTGTGCTGGGCACGTTTCGTTTTCGAAGCTTAGGCCCTACTTAGTTTACCCTACTTTGCCTCAGTCTACTCAGCTGCAAATTAGTACAAACACTGTTTGGAAGGTACCTGCGATGGACTAGTGTCCCGTCCAGGAGTCAGGATAACTGCACTCTAAGTTGCTTCGCACTACAGAAACCAGGTTTAAGCACTGGCCATATAAGCCTTCATGGCTTCCTAAGGCGTAATGCCTGGGGGATGACTTTACCCAAAACAAATATTGATGGTATTTGTTACATAATAAATTAGAGAGAATTGTCGGCAATGTGCATTACTGCCATTATACAAATGCCTTGTTTTGTGAATTGCACATATTAAAGCTATCTGATTTTGTACAACTAAAAACTATCATTATAATGTATGAAGCAAACACAAAGTTGTTACCTAATAATCTTCAATTATTATTAATCTTCAGTTATTATACAACACATGAAACATGACAAAGTAATAACTTAAGACAGGCATTTGCAAGAATTACTTTAAGGCGTCGCTTGGGTCTAAACACATTTTATTTTCTTATTTCATTATCACTGAACCTACAGAGCTGAAACTTTCATAGATTGCAAGTTCAGGTAAGAGTAATGCTGTGAATTTTTTTCAGAAAGTTTCATACATATTTTCCCACGGTATGCAGCCATCTTGGATTGAATGTTGCGTGTGACTTATATCAGTAACCATTGGATTTAGAGGACTCAAATTTGGTGTGTAGTTACTCCACATAATCCCAATGAAAACAGTCAGTTGACTTTCCAAGTTTTCAAAAAACTTTTGTTTTCATGATTTTTTTACATCTCAATGTATTTTTTCATCATGAAATTTTACATTGATGGTTCATTATATAAAATATAAATAATGTTTTCTAAAAAGTTACTACATAGTTTTCAAGAGCATTCTATCAAGAAACACTGTAGAAAGTTTCAAGTAATTCTGTCAAACAATAGCAAAGATAAGTGACACGGGAGGCAGTAGGTGTGAGGGAAAACATGTTTTTGAGAAAATCGTGTTCAAAGTTTATGTACATTGGCACATACATTTCAACGTCTGAAAAGCAACCTAGATGATTGAAACTTTGCATACATATTACTGAATGTATAATCTATCAAAAGGCAAAGTTAAGAGTCATTGGCATTGTAAAATAAATTTCACACAAGTCCCGAGTACCCGACACCCATGTCCATCGTTGCCGACACAGCTGATCTCACCACGACAAATGGGACATTCGTCGCCTGAGTCCCATCGATACAGTCTGATGACAGAGTTGCATTGATGACCTTGTCGCAACTGGTGCAGAAAGTCTCGAGGCCACACACCATGCCGAGGGTGCGGTGCGGTCGACAGCTGGGGTGGAAAGTGTATGCTTCCTACACAACGTGCATAGCAGGTTCGCAACAAGTGATGGCAACACTGCACAGCGTACAAGTACTGTTGAAAGATCGCCATCAGCATCTGTCTCATGCTCAACCAGGAATCGCGGGACACCTATCTCCTCCAGAAGATCTGCATAACCAAACTTCCGTTCAGTGACAGACAGTCTCAGAGACAGATCAGCTGGTACTGTTGATGACCGCCTTGATGCCTGGAAAAAATACACAATATAAATGTATTTCATGAACAAAAAGTATCCAAGACATGTTCAACAACAAAAGCCCCCCCCCCCCTACTACGTATGCAGGGGTATGGCATTGAATGCAATTTATTTTATTGGCATTGCCATATTATATACACACACCCGCGCGCGTGTGTGTATATAGGCTATGTATACGATAATTACCAGGGCAAATTGTAGTAATATAATAAACCATAGTTACAACTCTGCTTCAGTTCTGATGTGCCTGGATGGCCCCTGGGCCTGAATGTCAACACAACCACGAACATCAACAGCATGAACTAGATCAGCGTCAAATCGTTTATACAGTAATAGTTATGCCACAAAGGCGATGTTTGGATAAAACACAAGTGAACATATGAAATATCAGAATTAAACTTACACTGCGTGCCATTCTCCATGGTGGACGGTGATGGTCGAAGAAGACGAAGTTGTCGCCGCAGGTTCATTGGCGAATTCAACCCTCGATGCCTTCGCATCGCGCGCTAACTGCAACGATGCAAACTTTCGCTGCCTCCCAGTACCGTAACCGCCCACTCGCTTTCGACCAAATGGCATAATGTCGTTTTACAAAGCGATATAAATGAACGAAACTCATGGGATAAAAAAAGTCGATCGAATCGAACGTAGCTGGTATTTCAAGCTGACGTCAGAGGATGGAAATTAGTATTACAACCAATTAGAGCGCTTGATTTGAGGGAATCCGACATCACGTGGTGATGTCCGGCGAATCGTCGTGGCATTCCCCATTCCTTTGTCACCGAGATGGTTCAGAGGCGGTCATTTATAGTCGGAATTACTCGGATACTTCCGGGCACATTTTAAAACTGTTTGTACCATCATACAGAGCGAAAAGAGGGCTTTCCCGTGATATGCGCCATGTTGGAATGGCAGCGTTTTCCGGCATGCAATGGCTCGCGGAAAATCACCTAATGTCCCATTAGTCTCGGTTCATTTGACATAAACAAAGACTTAGCAATGATAGGCATCATACAAAAGACACGTTTTATGACAGAAACGTGTTTATTTCGACAGTGCAACTTACATGAATGGCAAGTTGAATAATATTTATACACGGAAATAGCAACAACTCGAAATTCATTTTATTGTAAAAAATCCGTCAAATCCGACCCGAGTCTCCCGTTAAAAACCCAATGTGTATGCGTACAAGGTCCACAATTATGGAATTCACTAGACCAAAAGATCCAATTTGATCAGGTAGGTATCAATCGCAGATATTTTTGAACATGGAAAGTAATAAAGCATCACAACCTGAAGTCTGTCAAAAGTTAATATAAGTTTAGGTAGAGAGGACACTCAGAGAGTTGTTCAGAGGCAGGAGTAATTGCATAGGAGTAGCTAGTGTGTAATCAGGCAGTGTTGTAACTGGCAAGGGAGTCTGTCAGATAGTGAAATGGTAGTTGACTTTTATTGTTAACTATTTAAAGTTTGTGGTGTGATACAAGAAGAGTTAAATGTGTTGTTGTCTGTCGTTATTAGTGTTGCGGGCAGTTTCGGAATGGGGGCAAAGTGGAGATGATTCTCACTTGGGACGGACCATTGTGAGAATTCCCAAAACGCCCGCCCAAGTTGGAATGGACTAAACGTTGATTCTCACTTGGGACGGACCATTGTGAGAATTCAGAAAACGATCAAATGGATTACAGTGTATTTGAACTCTGCCCGGCGTGATATGTTTCTTTGAAGATGTGCTCAGTCGAGGTGTGCTGAGCGTATCTTTAAATTGACACATGCGCCTGTATAAGATCATGTCCTGCGGTAGAAAATAATAATAGGCTTCTTTAGCACATAGAGCTTTGACTTTGAACACGTACAATGGAGGTCCTAGGTGTTATAGGTACTTCACTAGCTACCAGTTCATAATTGGTTAGCCAGCGTAGAAGTTGAAACATGTCCTTTGTGTGTGTTGTGAATGTGTTGAAGCTGTAGCGGAGTAACAAAGGGGGTAATTAACTAGCTAATCCTGCGTTGTATGTTTTGCTTATTCCGACTTTGCCCCTTCTTGTATTGTGCAGAATGGGAATAACCCCGTTAGTTCAAGCGTGCCGTTGTGAAAACGTGTGTGCCGACGTCCTTTTTTTACTGGATGACCATATATTGTGTATAACATTCAAAATACTGACTGTATGACAATAACGGAACGCAATATTTATAAATGACATATAAAGCTTATTCCCACTTTGCCCCCCGACTGAAATGGTGCAGAGTTGGAATGATACCGTTATTTCGTTCAAGCTTACATGTACAAGCGTGGATTTCATAATGTTTCACCTAATAACGTGTGTGAAATTATAAATGCTAACTGTGTGAAACCAACGTAACGCAGTATCTGTGATCAGCGTGTACTTATAAAGCTTATTCCGACTTTGCCCCCTCTTGCATGGTGCAGAGTTGGAATGATACCGTTATTTCATTCAAACTTATATGTATAGGCGTAGTTTTCATAGTGTTTAGCCTAAGAACGTGTGTTACATTATACATGCTAACTGTGTGAAACCAACGTAACGCAGTATCTGTGATCAGCGTGTACTTATAAAGCTTATTCCGACTTTGCCCCCTCTTGCATGGTGCAGAGTTGGAATGATACCGTTATTTCGTTCAAACTTACATGTACAAGCGTGGACTTCATAATGTTTAGCCTAATAACGTGTGTAACATTATAGGTGCTGTGTGACACAAACGCAACGCAATATCTTTGAATATCGTCTATTTATAATGCTTATTCCGACTTTGCCCCCTCTTGCGTGGTGCAGAGTTGGTATAATACCGTTATTTCATTCAAACTTATATGTATAGGCGTAGTTTTCATAGTGTTTAGCCTAAGAACGTGTGTTACATTATAAATGCTAACTGTTTGACACCAACGCAACGCAATACTTTTGAATATCGTCTACTTATAATGCTTATTCCGACTTTGCCCCCTCTTGCATGGTGCAGAGTTGGAATAATACCGTTATTTCGTTCAAACTTACATGTACAAGCGTGGACTTCATGTTCAGCCTAATAACGTGTGTTACATTATAAGTGCTAACTGTGTGACACCAACGTAGCGCATTATCTGTGATCAGCGTGTACTTATAAAGCTTATTCCGACTTTGCCCCCTCTTGCGTGGTGCAGAGTTGGAATAATACCGTTATTTCATTCAAACTTATATGTATAGGCGTAGTTTTCATAGTGTTTAGCCTAAGAACGTGTGTTATATTATAAATGCTAACTGTGTGACACAAACTCAACGCAATATATTTTAATATCGACTACTTATAATGATTATTCCGACTTTGCCCCCTCTTGCATGGTGCAGAGTTGGAATAATACCGTAGTTTTCATAGTGTTTAGCCTAAGAACGTGTATATTTAACCATGTCCTTTTGTGTGTTTCAGGAATGTGAGGTAGTTGGCACTTCTATTGGGTAACAAGGGGTAATCAACTGGGTGGGGGTAATTAATTTCAATCGTGTAGAATAGGTTTGCTAAGCGCTGTGTTTCTGAAGTGTAAAGTTAATGTACAGGGAGTCCCAATAGTCGTTTGTTATGCTTCCTGGAAAACAAGCAGGCGTGACGGCAAGGAAAGTGTGAGAGTAGGTAGGCCAATCAGTTGTTTGTTAGGAAATTCCGTTAGCCAATTAGGAAAAAGTTAGGCATGTGCAAAACTACTTGTGATCGGCCACTCATTCGTGCGACACTTGAAAGGAAAAGGACTTCGGTTGGAGAAACAATGCAGCAGGACATTGATACGAGATTTCACCGGCTTGAGGCTGACAAGTTTGCGACAGCAGGTTACGTGCAGAGGGAAAAACCGTCAGTGATCGTCGCAGCGTTGCACAGACCGATAGACGGGCTGGCGAACGTACACACGTGGAAACACCGAGGGATGTCAGACGAGTGGCAGTCGTACCTGCTTCCTGATAGTGTCCATCCCAATACATACATATGTTTATGCACAAACATTACCAAAACATAATTCCTATTGTTAAGGTAATCGTTCTTTAACTTAATAAGTAATATTATGCATATCTATTGAACTTTAATACATTTTTCTACAGAACTCATGAACCAATCAACCAACCAATGCTACATGGAAAAAATGTCAGATGGTGTGCAGTACTGCCACTGTGAAATGGCTTCCTTTTATTGTTGCATTAGCATCAGTCACAAATGTCACACAGATTACAGGAACAGCTTAAAGTCAGTCAGGATGGGATCCACACATGCCTAAGCCATGGAGCCTTAGTATAGAAGCCATGCATAATTATACTGGAAACCCTGCACACTTGACCAGACTACCAGGCAGGGTGGGATCCACACATGCCCAAGGCAAGGAGCCTTAGTACAGAACCTCACTAATTATATTGGGAACCCTGCACCCTTGACTAACAGGCAAACAATACAATCTGGTAAACACGGTGGCCAGGTGGTGCTATGAACAAGTGTGGACAAATGATAAAACAGTAATTTAGCTAGTGTTAATGTACTACGTATAATAACTCCAAATGAAAAAAGTATATGAAAGAAGGATAAAACAATATAATAATATTATGCACACAACATTAAAATAATTATTAGTGTAACATCTTGGTAATTAAAACATACATGGAAAGTGACACACATTCAAGTTAGGGTGCCTCAAGTTATTACCCGTAATTTAGATTATAATGTTGTGTCTTTAAAAGTTTCTTAAATGAGTCTTCAAATTTTTTTTAAAGAAAAATCTTTACATAACTCTTAGCTGAATAGTTTCGCTCGTCTAACTGTCAATGTCAAGATGATAATATTTTTTTCCAATGAGAGTTTTCGGTTATATTTCAACTGAATTACAACGTACACATTTCTTCGAAAAGCGCACGTATTTTTTGGGGGGGTTACAAAATCTACAGGCGTTACGTTACCCTAAACATATAATATTCGTATACAACAGTCACATACGTACATCGCTTGGGAATGACAGCGATGTTGAGCTCAAGAAAGCTGATCAGCTGAAAACGTTTACGCTTGATCCACCAGCGAAGTTTGGGGTCGGTGGCCGCATATGGTCGTTGTAGATGCTCAGCGATTTTGTCATATTTCGCCTCTGATATGACTTTTGAACTAATAGCAAATTGGTCACTACTTCGGACATGCAAGTCTTACTATCATTAGCAATATTCAAACGATACGATGTTTACTATAGCATAGTATAAGGTCACACGTAACAATTGTTATTAGAGAAGATAATTCAATCAATCAAACATTTAACACGAAATAATTTATCGCAAACAATGTAATAGAATGATCATTAAATGTACGCAAACGAAAAGTCAGTCAAGCACGTGTAATGAAATAAACCACACATATGCAACACGAACAATGTACGTCTCACCACTCCGAATATTGCCGAGCGACTGACAGATCTATCATCTCCACTTGGGCGGGCATTGTGGGATTCCCACAATGACCCGCGAGACATCCGGGGCGATTCTAGAATCGCCCCACAATTCACTTTGCCCTGTACATTAGTACTATAGTGTAAATCAAATATTGTCATTGTAGTAAACTCAACTTGGCTGTTAGTGTATTCTTAATTGGTACCCCCATTGACGAAGTAATAGAGAATCAGAGATAACCTCTACGACACCATGATGGTGAGACAGCTACTATGCCATATAATATAATATTCCACCTTCCTAGGGGTTTGAATGAGCACGCAATCATACCTAACTACTATCCCACTTGGAAAAAATCTGACATGACAATGAGAGCATATCAGGAAGCATGTAACCCATTATGTTCATTAACTTGTTGCACTAACCAACCGTGTGTAGGCTGTCAAAGAGGTGCCTCTCAAAATGCCAGAGACAGTAGACGAGGTTCTGCTGTAGGCTGGCCCGAAGATATGACAATGTTCCCTCTGCACGTTGTCTGTTGCAACAGGAACCATCAGTCGGACTGCAACTGTCAATAATACATGAGCCAAATATCTGTTTCATTCATAACAAGCAGACTTCATATCACTGTATTTAAACTTACCGCATTGTAAATAATTTGTCAATTGGATATTTAACTGGTATCAAGTATTATCAACTACCATTTCCCTTTAAGCATGTTAATTTAACGAAACTGTGCACCTACTATATCGAGTGAGCAATCGATATGACTTCGCTTAGCACCAAGACCCTAGGTACACAACAAAACAAAATATTCATGATTTACAAGATAGTGTCAATAGGCGCTGTTCTTAGTTCACACGACAGCAACGTTTGCTGTCGTGATCCACAGTAGGAACCACGAGAAGGTGACAAGCGCTCGTCCCACCACAAGTATTTGTGTGCATGCAGTGAAAGTGTGAAAAGGTGTGTCTGAAACAGAATCACCTTTATCATTAGTAACACGGTATGACACACAGAACAATTTCATTCAACACAAACACCCCCCTCTTCAGCTCTTCAAGGATTAGGCTACACGGCATAGTGCCTTTTAGCAGGTTTTGACTATTGTTTGTGTGCATGGCCATGGGTGGGAAGTTTCCATGTATCTTCTTGGTCTACAATAGTATAGTAGAGGTTTGGCAGCTTCAGTGGCAGTGCCCTGAGCCTCTCACCATGGCCCATGCTTTTCAGTTCTGGCACTATTAGGAAGTTTTCCAGCATCGCTAGTCTTGATGACAGTGATGAAGGTTGGTTAGGGTAGGGACATTTTCTTACTACAGAAGTAGAAACAGACAGTCGTGTAAAGTATTACCGAAAGCAAAATGGTCAACATGATATGGGAGAAGAAAAATAACGCGCCCGGGCTTATCTGTCACTTACCTTCGGATAGTGGGTGCCAAGATGACGTAATGACTACTATGCCATTACATATATGTAATTAGAGGCACAAATTTGCTAATCTTGTCACATCCTTCGATCCGGTGATGCCGATAATAAGGCTACATTGAAATGGAACTGAATAAAGTGAGAATACTGCGTTTCCCTCACTCACTTGTTCCATAGCAACGTCATCTTCATTTTATAACTGTCCACGAGTCAAAAGAAGTCAAAATATGACTAAATTGTAGCAATAAAGAACGTGAACGATGAATTCAAGCATCTCCAACTTAGCTCGAGCGCCACCTGTCGGATAAATCGCGGTGTTCCTGACCTGTCCGCTAGGAGGACCACGAGCGTTGTATGTCGTCTTTACTGGGAACAGATCACATTTATCGTACAATTTTCCTTGCAGTTCCACAGAAGATTTATCCTCTATTAACATTCTGGATGAAACTCAACAAAATGACACCTTAAAAAAAAACGTGCCCAAACCCATCAATTTCGGTTCAATCTGGTGATCGACTGATTCTTAAATGTTGATACATTCTGAAGAACAGTCAGTGTAATGATGCACTTAGTACGAGGTAAGCTGATGATATGGTTTGCAGTTAATAAATTATCGTTTAATGTGTTGGAAACTAATTTCATGCTATTTAGTAACATTAAGAGAACAGCCAGTATTGATGCAAATATCAATGATACTAATAGTGAAATGGTACATGTAAGTAAATTTCTAGATGTGTTAATATATATAGATCCAGTTTACTGGAAAGACCATTATCAGGATGATAATATCTGAGCTGTCAAAAAGTATTGCAAATATGCATAGAGCAAAATATTTACTAGACACAAATGCTCACTTAATACTGTACTATTCACCATACCTGTTTGATGTGTCGTATTGATGTGAAGGGTGGGGAAATTCCTACAAAACAAATATTGACTGTATTTATTTGTTACATAAGCTGATCTGTGGAGTGTGTGGTCAAGTTGATCTGTGGAGTGTGGAATATTTCTTTGAGACAAATCACGAATAATCATGTATCAACATTCAACAGTTAAAAAAAGACAATGCAGTGAAGATAATTGTACATAAACACAATATGTTAAGTTTGAGCACAGAGCAAACTATAAATAGAGTGACCATTTAATAAACAAAACGTCTTGGTCAGTTTGTGTCAAGTTGTGTTAACCATTTCATTGTGAGTTAGAACAAGAAGCCTGCTTTATTAGACAGTATCAATGGTTTAGTTTCTCTCTAGTTTGTGTGTACATTTAAACAGTGCAGTCTGTTGACTGTCATTGCAACCAGGAATGTTGTAGCACAAAGATTACCCCAGTATCAATGGTTTAGTTTCTCTCTAGTTTGTGTGTACATTTAAACAGTGCAGTCTGTTGACTGTCATTGCAACCAGGAATGTTGTAGCACAAAGATTACCCCAGAATCAATGGTTTAGTTTGTCTCTAGTTTGTGTGTACATTTAAACAGTGCAGTCTGTTGACTGTCATTGCAACCAGGAATGTTGTAGCACCAAGATTACTCCAGTGTAAAATTATGTGGTATTTCTTTGCAGACATCTTACGATATTTAAAGTTTTTGATGTGATGTTTTGACTTGTCAGTGCAAAAAAATGTACAGGGCATTTTTAATTTCATTCCGCCATACGGTGTATATGGTCGGTGTATAATCTTTGGCCCTATGGTGTACAGGGCATTTTTAAATTAAATTCCGCCATACGGTGTAAATGGTCGGTGTATAATCTTTGGCCCTGTGGTGTACAGGGCATTGCTAATTTTATTCCGCCATACGGTGTAAAT
Organism: Lamellibrachia columna; assembly: GCA_963662155.1. NCBI lineage: Eukaryota > Metazoa > Annelida > Polychaeta > Sabellida > Siboglinidae > Lamellibrachia > Lamellibrachia columna. Next base: position 18,659,567 of record OY759261.1, read on the forward strand.
GGTCGGTGTATAATCTTTGGCCCTATGGGGTACAGGGCATTTGTAATTTTATTCCGCCATATGGTGTTAATGGTCGGGGTATAATCTTTGGCCCTATGGTGTACAGGGCATTTTTAATTTCTGTATTCCGCCATACGGTGTAAATGGTCGGACTAGAGGAAGGGCCCTATGGTGTACAGGGCATTTTTTATTTTATTCCGCCATACGGTGTAAATGGTTGGTGCATAATCTTTGGCCCTATGGTGTACAGGGCATTTTTATTTTTATTAAATTCCGCCATACGGTGTAAATAGTCGGTGTATAATCTTTGGCCCTATGGTGTACAGGGCATCGTTCATTTTATTCCGCCATACGGTGTAAATGGTCGGTGTATAATCTTTGGCCCTATGGTGTACAGGGCATTGTTCATTTTATTCCGCCATATGGTGTAAATGGTCGGTGTATAATCTTTGGCCCTATGGTGTACAGTGCATTTTTAATTAAATTCCGCCATACGGTGTAAATGGTCGGTGTATAATCTGTGGCCCTATGGTGTACAGGGCATTGTTAATTTTATTCCGCCATACGGTGTAAATGGTCGGTGTATAATCTTTGGCCCTATGGTGTACAGGGCATTTGTAATTTTATTCCGCCATACGGTATTAATGGTCGGGGTATAATCTTTGGCCCTATGGTGTACAGGGCATTTTTATTTTCCTTATTCCGCCATGCAGTGTAAATGGTCGGTTTATGTTCTTTGGCCCTATGGTGTACAGGGCATTTTTTATTTATTCCGCCATACAGTGTTAATGGTTGGTGTATAATCTTTGGCCCTATGGTGTACAGGGCATTTTTATTTTCCTTATTCCGCCATACGGTGTAAATGGTCGGTTTATGTTCTTTGGTGTACAGGGCAGGTTACTTTTAATTTTTCTTGTTCCGCCATAAGGTGGGTATGGTGGCTGTGATGGTGTTTCCCACAGCGTACAGGGCATGGTAATCATTAATTGTCTTATTCCGCCATACAGTTTGAATGGTCGGTTTATGCTATCGTTCCTACGGTAGTGCATGTTAATTTTGATTTCTTGTTCCACCATACAGTGTAACTTGTCTGACGATAATATGGATCCCCGTGAGGTTCATGGCATGGTAATTTTATTATTACGCCATTCGGGGTAAATGACCTGTGTACACTATTCGTCCCTACGGTGTACAGGGCATGGTAATTTTCTTTTGTCTGATTCCACCATACAGTTGGATTACCGGAGCGGGTATCGTTGTAGTATGTGAGTGGATAATGTTGGTCAAGGGTTAACCATGGTCCCTAGTTTGTAATGACACAGCGTACATAAGGTTCACATTACTACGATTGGGTGCAGTGTTCAACTTGAACAGTAAATGTTACAGCAACGGAGCAACTTCATCATGAGATGCGCGTGATGCGGGAGTTGTTGCGTGTAGCGCTGCAACAGGTCACGACGCGGTTGCGTCAGCCTCTGTTGATCGCCAGGTGGCGGCATCATCCGCAGTGGCTCCATCGAGTCATCCGATCGTCCGGCCAGCTTTTGCCGTTGGCACCTGCTGCTCCAGCGCCTGTGCCCTCGACGAGTGGACAAGCCAATGTTCACTCTTCCTCCAGTGCTCGTCAAGCGGCGACTTCCGTGGCTCCTGAGCCAGTGCCCTCTTCGAGTCGTCAGGATACTGGCATGGTGGATCCTCCTTGGCCGACAACCGACCGCTTGATGGAGACATCCACAGGTCGTGTAAACGAGGAAATTGGATTAAGCCATGCAATAAGAATATTGAAAATGTAACTAATCTGTGCGGTGGAAGTGGAACAGTTTTGTTAACCCATGCTGCGAGTAAGCGGATCTAAATTTAGTTACTCCATGCAGTGATAGGGAGGAGTTGTTTGTTATTTCCAGGCGGTGTCACGGGTGTAAATAAAAAGATAACGTTTGCTAAGCCATGTGGTGTAAATGGCACAATTGTATTCCGTACGTTGGAAATGGAGGGGTTTCTGTATACCGTGCGGTGTAAACGGAGAAGTGATATGGCGTAGTTTGTTGTTCCATGCGGTGTAAATGGAAATTAAGTTTCGTTAAGCCATGCGGTGTAGATGGCACAATTGTATTCCGTGCGGTGTAAACGGAGCAGTTTCTGTAGTCCGTGCGGTGAAAACGGAAAGTGATATGGAGAAGTTTTGTTATTTCCATGCTGTGTAAATGGAAATTTACTTTTGTTAACCCATGCGGTGTAAATGGCACAATTGTATTCCGTGCGGTGTAAACGGAGCAATTTCGATAGTCCGTGCGGTGAAAACGGAAAGTGATATGGAGGAGTTTTGTTATTTCCATGCGGTGTAAATGGAAATTAACTCTTGTTAAGCCATGTGATGTAAATGGCGCAATTATATTCCGTGCGGTGTAAACGGAGCAGTTTCTGTAGTCCGTGCGGTGAAAACAGAAAGTGATATGGAGGAGTTTTGTTATTTCCATGCGGTGTAAATGGAAATTAACTCTTGTTAAGCCATGCGGTGGAAATGGCACAATTTTATTCCATGCGGTGTAAACGGAGCAATTTCGATAGTCCGTGCGGTGAAAACGGAACGTGATACGGAGACTTTGTTATTTCCATGCGGTGTAAATGGAAATTAACGTTTGGTAAGCCATGAGGTGTAAATGGCTCAATTGTATTCCGTGCGGTGTAAACGGAGCAATTTCTGTAGTCCGTGCGGTGACAACGGAAAGTGATATGGATAGGTTCTGTTATTTCCATGCGATGTAAATTAAATTAACTTTTGGTAAGCCATGCGGTGTAAATAGCACATTTATATTCTGTACGGTGGAAACGGAGCAGTTTCGGTAGTTCGTGCGGTGTACACGGAGATGGTGGGTTAACCCATGCATTAGGAAATTTATTGAAATTTTCACTAATCCATGCATTGCAGGCGGAACAGTTTTGTTAACCCAGGCAGCGAGTAAGCGGATGTATATTTGGGTAATACATGCAGTGATATAGAGACGTTTTGTTATTTCCATGCGGTGTATATGAACGCTAACTTTTGTTAAGCCATGCAGGTAAATGGCACCATTGTATTTTGTGCGGTGTAAGCGGAGAATTGATATGGAGAAGGTTTATTTCCATGCAGTGTAAATGGCACAATTGTAGTCCGTGCGGTGAAACGGAGGAGTTTCTACATTCCATGCTGTGTAGATGGAAAATTGGGTGAATCCATGAAGTGGACAAATTACTGAAATTTTACTAATCCGTGCAGACGAGGCGGAACAGTTTTGTTACCCCTTGCAGGGAGAAAACATATGTAAATATGTTTGTTTTGTTAGGTCCATGCATTGTAATTGGAGTATAAGTTTTATTAAGGCATGCAGTGTAAATGGCACAATTGTAGACCCCCTTTATATTCCTTGCGGCAAATGGAGAAGTTTTTGCATTCCTTGTTCTATTTAAGCCATATAATGTAAATGGAACAATTTGCATGTTAATATAGGTGACCGTACGTTAATGTTTAGTTATGGTTTAATGGTAGTTCATGATGTCTAATGACACAGCTGGTCCTGGGTACCGCAATTAATAATTACGGATGCTGCCACAAGTGGCAATCAGGCAGCGACACCGGTGGCGCGTTAAGCCAGCAGGGGGCTGCAGCAGCTGCTTCTACACCACACCTTCAACAATTGGTCAAGGGGCTGGCTAGGTTGCTCCCCATGGATGGCCTGCTGGAAGCGGCCATAGATCTACATGTATCAGTACTGTCGCTTATATGTTGTAGGTGCATGGTGTGACATTGTCGCCGATACTCGAGAGTGTTGTAATTGTTGCTGGTACAATGAGTCGACAGCTTAAACTGGTGTCAGTATGTTGTGGTATTATGGTGGTTGCAATCTAAACACAGTAGTAAGCTGGTTCCGCAATCATTACAAGTAAATGACCAGCCTATTGTGGGCACATCCATTTATCCTGCCACATTACTTAGAGTAATTTCCCTTCCCGGTTAAGGGTTCTAGGCAGGCTATATTATTTGCATATGCAGACGGCACTCTAATGCTGCGGAGGGAGTTTGATGCTATATTAAAGCGCCTGCTGGAATTCTGTGGATTAAGTAGTAAAGTTTTAAGGGTCTTAGTTTCAGAATGGGAGCAGCCACGTCAGCAGCCCTTAAGGTGAGAGTCAGACGCGCAAATTAGAGCAGCGGGTAGATGGGTTTCAGATGCTTTCCGCAGAAACATTCGTATATCGTAAGGTGCTGCATACAGATCAGGCTGTACCTGTTAGCAATCTGGGCAAGGGTGGACTATAAAGATAGTGCCTAGATTCGGTCAGTGGCGGAACCAGCAGCACTTACTTCGTCATCTGTGTTGATCTATGTTAACTATCATTGTATGTTGCAGGTTCGTGGTGTGACGATGTAGTCAAGACTCTGCCAGTAGCGGAGTCGGCAGCTATCATCGGGTTTATTGTGTATACGTTGCAGATCCACTGTTCGAATGTGGCTGATACTCTGACAGCGGCGGAGTGTTGGCTAGGTTCGAACTGTGGGCAAGGTGGGGAGGGGGTGCAGTCGAGGCCCTGACAGCGGCGGGGTCAACAGCTGCATCTCTACCTGCACGGCAAGGGAATGGAGGATAGCTGCCACTGTTTATAATTATGGTGGGGGTCGGTCACAGAGGGTGACCTAGTGGCGGAGTGACCACCACCGATACCATGTGAATTGTATATAAGTCAGTAGTGGTACAGATAGTACTGGTAGTGGGTAGCTGATAGGCATGATTTACTAATTATGTGTAAACACCTTTTGGGGGCCGGCATGCTTGCTGAGATTATTGGATGTATCTTATTTTGATGGTGTATGCTTGCCTAATTTCATGCTCCTTAATTAATAAATCTAAATGTCATTCTTTGGCCTATTTCAATCTACGCTGGACTTGTGTTGTTATTTTGCATAAATGAATTTATGTGACAGCGGCGCATAAAGGATTTTATGCGAGATGACAAGGCAATGAAGGCGATTTGAGGTTAGACCTTTTATGGTAGAGAGAGTATTGGCCTAATTACTCGCTCACGCGTATGGATACACCAACCATGTGACCTAGAGCCAGCCTCACTCGATTTCCAAGTTAGCTTGTGTCGTTGTGAGACCTTTGCGCTGCAAATATTTCCGAATTTCTATTGTTACTGATTATTCGTTATCGCTGAATTTGTTGATTTTATTGCAAGATCAGTTTTGTTGTTCGGTTTATTCCGATGCGTTTGAAAAATCCCACCCTCCCTCCCTAATATTGTGTTAACAGTTGTTACCCAGTTTTATCTAATAAATCAAGTGGTGCATTATGTAGGGATACACTGTGAAACACTGTAGACAGAGAGGTAGTTCACAAAGTTTTTGAATTTTTTGACGCTTTTCCCTGTTATAGTTTGGTACACGAGGTTCTGCATTAACGCTTTTCCCTCCACTAAGTTTTCAGTAGTGTACACAGGGTTTTTAGTGCGGGTACTTTTTACGAGTACATTTGTGTGGCTGTTTGGCCCTACCTCTCGGTCTGATGTTTTAGTAGTTATTGGTTGACTAATGTCTAGATATGTAACACCTTTATACATTGTGTGTTGTGTTTCCATAATGTTCATTATGAATTGTTCAAGAATGTTGGGTGGTTAGCCCACTATTTTCATTCACCATGTTTGGCTGGGAGATCGAGTACCCCAGCCTTTCTGTTTGTACATGTATGTGTATGGTTAATTCACGGCGGAGTGACCCCCACCGATACCATGTGAATTGTATATAAGTCAGTAGTGGTACAGATAGTACTGGTAGTGGGTAGCTGATAGGCATGATTTACTAATTATGTGTAAACACCTTTTGGGGGCCGGCATGCTTGCTGAGATTATTGGATGTATCTTATTTTGATGGTGTATGCTTGCCTAATTTCATGCTCCTTAATTAATAAATCTAAATGTCATTCTTTGGCCTATTTCAATCTACGCTGGACTTGTGTTGTTATTTTGCATAAATGGTATGGTAGCCCAGTCACATGACAGATCCATTTCGCAAAGGGGCAATTCTTAAATATTTGCCCTTTCCAGATTATGATAGCCCTGCAGCAGACAAGAAATTATATGGTAGCCCAGTCACATGATCCTTTGTTTACCACTTTAAAAGGGGCGCCATTGATACTCTCTTTCTTAATAGAGAAACTAAAGATGCTTCTTTTAAATCTTGGTTACAATCCATTTTTGTATAGTGGTCACTCGTTCCAGATAGGTGCAGCTACCACAGCAGCAGCTGCACACATTCCAGATCACATGATATGAACACTGGGTAGATGGAACTCTGATTGTTACTGCAGGTTTATTCAAACATCTCACAAATCATTAAGAGAAGCCCAACAAGCCATGTGCAGTAACATGTGAATAATTTGTGAACCATGGGTAATATTAATATAAGGAGTGCAACAAGTGTGCTACAATATATATATATATATAGTATATATATATATATAGTAGCGTAGTACACGACTAATACTGATCAGTATTTTGATGTGTGAGAACAATGATGGTACACGCAACATGGATGTGTGATAATGTTCTTAGGACATATAGCAATACAAATATGCATGTATTTAAATTAGTTTTGTACTGTATCACCTATTTACATAGTCACGACCAAGACAAGCAACTTTGTCAATAGTATGTATGTATATTAAATCATACATTTGTGGCACTAGCTGTGTGGGGCGTGGGTACAATTATAACTGTTTACTCTACATACATGTTTCTTGCGTGAGAAGCTACTGTGTATTTCAGTATGTAGATAGAACCAACTATAATTGCTTTACAGGTCAAGATTATGAGTAATAATTGTTTTATGATACTGCAACAGGTTGGTTGTTGATTAACAACCATTCAGTATTATCCAATTTCCACCCCGTCCTTATATATTGGGGCATTCGGTCTAAACACCACTTTTTAGGCTGCCTGGACACCCAGAGGGATGCAGACCCCAGGATTCTCTGGTCATGCAACCGCAGTCACATGATCATGATCAAGTCGCTGACCCAGGACCTGCAGCCCGGTCACGTGAAATATCCAGGTCTCGCACCCAGTTCTCAGGGCGTCACAACTGGCCCCAGAGAGATCTGGCCGGACTGTCCCATTTTATTGCCAAGATGAATAAAAAATATGAAGCTTTACATGAGTCGTTGGGTTGTTCTGTCATAAACTAACTGCATAATATGCAATTTGATTACACTACAAAATACAGTCGTGATGACTCTTTCATTTAAAGTTACAACTATCTTATTATTTTCAGTTAGTACATGTATAAAATTTTGGAATAAAACATTTAGTTTTATAATTCCTTATGAAGTGTTTTTACAGTATATCGAAAAGCCTTGGAGAGAATGGGTATAAATCTTATTTTTTATTTCACATGTTACATTGTTAACATTGTGAATAATTGAATGTCTAATGCAATTAATGGCAAAATTATGATTTATGTCTGAATTATTCACAATGGGCAGAGCATTAAAGTATTCTGGTCAGACCTGGGACCGAGTACATTTTCATGAGTAAATGAATTTATGTGACAGTGGCGCATAAAGGATTTATGCGAGATAACAAGGCAATGAAGGTGATTTGAGGTTAGACATTTTATGGTAGTGAGAGTATTAGCTTAATTACTCGCTCACGCGTAGGGATACACTGGGCTATATAAGCAACCACGTGACCTAGAGCCAGCCTCTCTCGATTTTAAAGTCAGCTTGTGTCATTGTGAGACCTTTGCGCTGCAAATATTTCCAAATTTCTATTGTTACTGGTTAATTGTTATCGCCGAATTTGTTTATTTTATTGCAAGATCAGTTTTGTTGTTCGGTTTATTGTTGCGTGATCTTATAAGGAGTTTTCGGAAGGGTGTTTCAGGTGAGTGTCTTCTGTGAAGACTGATGTTGGACAACTGCCATTTTTTGAACTTTGACCCGTGAGCTGAGAAGCGTAATCGCTGTTTACGCATATTCGGGGCGGGCGCAATACGACACCGTTACGCAGTCATAAGTAAGTCGAATTGCACTATTAATTTGTCGATGGTTGCTAAACCTTTGGTTAGTTTTGGGAGACAGCCACGGTTGGTTGGGGCATTTGGTCGCCTCAACCGAGGTCGGTTTTGCGCCAGTGCCAGAGTCTGTCCGCGAGTGTTAGATTGGCGGATCGCCTTCAAGGGTTATCGGGGCAGTACCGTTGCGTTGAGATCTTCCGTCGTGATGGAGTTCATTACAATGCTCTGGGAAATTTCAAACTGTGGATGGGCGTGACAAGAAGCTGTTTCAGGGCTATGAAGCGGGTGCAGAAGCTGTAGTTACATCCTGGCCCTGGGGCTGGGGTGATGGTGTTGCCATATACAGAGTAACTTTATAAGCCTATAGGTGGGTGTAGGCTTTGGAATGGCTTTGTGCATGGTGTGATAAGGGGGGGGTTAACCGGTTTGATGCAAAGGATTTCCATCGAGTGAGGTGATAGTCCCAGCAGGGTGAGGAACAGTGGAATTTATTAATTCAGGCTGTGTACATATTAACTGTATGTTGGTGGTCCATGCAGTGTATAGGGCACGTTATTTTCTTTTAATTTATGCTTAACAGGGCATGTTAATAATTGTCTTATTCAGCCATACGGTGGAAATGGCGAATTATGATATTGGTCCCTGTGGTGTACAGGGCAAGTTAATAATTGTCTTATTCAGCCAGACGGTGGAAATGGTCGAATTAGCATATTGGTCCCTACGGTGTACAGGGCATGTTAATATTTTGTCTTATTAGCCAGACGGTGGAAATGGTCGAGTTAGCATACTGGTCATATTGGCCCCTACAGTGTACAGGGTATAGTACGTGTTGTTAACAATGATCACGAAGCATTGGTTTACCAAGTCGGGTATCGTGGTAGTATCATTAGTGAGATCATTGATCCGATATTCATTGATCTGATATAAAAGGGTAAATTGGTTACTGGGAGTATTAAACATCTGACGCAGTTAATTTTTTTGAGGAAATGTGAGGTTTTTTAATAATAATAATAATTAACTTCTATGGCGCCTATATCCTCAGGAACGTGACATATTTTGTTTGTCATTCATCGCCAGGTGGCCTTACTGGTACGTCAGATCTGTGCTGTTGGTAAATACGCCACATTTCGCTTTATCGGACAACAATGTCCGCTACTGTTCGTAATGATCACTACAGAAAAGTAATTGAACTGCCTCGTGAGTTTTGTAGATTTAATGCATTGCTTAATTAATGTACAGTGAAGCTTTGTAAAGATGCTCGTTCTTTTAAGGCAAATTCCGGTGCTAGCCTCGTTTCGAGAGCCACATTTCCAGCGTTCGATATAGGTAATTCATTAACTGTAAACAATTACTTCTAACACCTTCGCACTCCATTTATGAAATGACGGGCACTTGTTTCACTAGCGATCCCATGTGCAAAAGTGTTTTCAGCTTTTGTGAAAGCGGCATATTATATTAGTAATACTATTATTTCATAAGGCACAAACCACCCTGATCAGTATAAACAGAGAGGTTTCTGTATTCTGTGGGGTGTCAATGGAGGAGGTTTTGTATTACGTGCCCGGGATGTGTAAAGGGAGAAGTTGGGTCACACCATTCAGTGGGAAAATATTAAAAATTTTACTAAGAAAACTAGTTTTCGTTATTTCCATGCGTTGTAAATGGAAAATAACTTTGGATAAGCCATGCAGTGTAAATGGCACAAGTGTATTCCGTGCGGTGTAAACAGAGGAGTTTTTCTATTTCATGCGGTGTAAATGAGGAAATTGGATTAAGCCATGCAGTAAGAATATAGAAAATTTAACTAATCCGTCCAGTGGAAGCGAAACAGTTTTGTAAATGGAAATTAACTTTTGTTAAGCCATGCGGTGTAAATGGCACAATTACATTCCGTGTGGTGTAAACAGAGCAGTGTCTGTATTCCGTGCAGTGAAAACGGAAAGTGATATGGAGAAGTTTTGTTATTTCCATGCGGTGTAAATGGAAATTAACTTTTGTTTAAGCCTTGCGGTGTAAATGGCACAATTACATTCCGTGCGGTGTAAACGGAGCAATTTCTGCAGTCCGACTGGGGAAAACAGAAAGTGTTATGGAGAAGCTTTGCTATTTTCATGCGGTGTAAATGGAAATTAACTTTTGTTAAGCCATGCGGTGTAAATGGCACAATTACATTCCGTGCGGTGTAAACGGAGCAGTTTCTGTAGAAGTGTTATGGAGAAGCTTTGTTATTTCCGTACGCTGTAAACGGAGAAGTGATATGGAAAAGTTTTGATATTTCCATGCAGTGTAAATTGAAATTAACTTTTGTTAAGCCAAGCTGTGTAAATGGCACAATTGTATTCCGTACAGTGTAAACGGAGCAGTTTCGGTAGTCCGTGTGGTGTACACGGAGATGCTGGGTTAACCCATGCAATAGGAAATTTATTTAAAATTTTACTAATCTGTGCATTGCAGGCGGAACAGTTTTGTTAGCCCAGGCAGTGAGTAAGCGGATGTATATTCGGGTAATCCATGCAGTGATATAGAGACGTTTTGTTATTTCCATGCGGCAGGGGTTCATCCAGGATAACATTTTTGCCAGTCCAAAATGTTTTGAGAATGTAACAAAATGCGTGTGCAAGCTCGATTGCATGCTCGGTCACACAATCAAAAATGTAAGTATAATATATATATATATATATATATATATATATAATCAAGCTATAACAATACGATATATATATATATATATATATAAATATATATATATATATTTACTTACACAATCATTTTAACCAAGTCAGACAGGGGTAAATATCAATACATTTACCTGTACATATTGTGTGCATCATAAATAATAATTCAAAATAATAACTGACAAACAAAGATACAGTCTTCTAACGCGAGTCCATTCAGTGCCTGGGAATACTGTACCACCCACAATTAAAACATCATAGCTTTGCTAATTATCATCATAAAAGTATGAATGAAGTATCATTTTGTTTGTTGCTAAGATCCTATTTTCTACAATAGAATGATAATAGCTACAACACATTATGTAATAATGGGAACATTACTATCTGAAATTTTATTTTATCACAACTGAAAGCAAAGATACACCAACTTCACCCTGCTATCATACAATTTTTTAGTGGATGAATGTCCCTACATCCAGTGGTGAAAATGTAGCTAAAGATGTAAGCTATACAGTAAAGTAAACCTGAATCAAATATGTTGAACAGTTTTGTTTCCATCACGTTTTATGTAGAACCATGTCAAACGTTGATTATTTTTAAAATGAGTATCAAAACAGACAGCAAAAAATAACCATATTTCACCCTGCTACTAGATAATTTATGAGTGGCTGAATGTCCCTATATCCAGTGGGACAAATGTAGCCATATGTGTAAGCTTTAACATAAAGTAAACCTGAATCAAATATGTTGAGCAGTATTTGTTTTATGATGTTTTATGTACAAACATGTAAAATCGTTAAATTCTGTTTGTTTTGGGTTTCCCCACACACATCAAAGATGTTGAGTGGCAGGTGGATACAATGTAATTACTGGCGGGCGGGCGCGCCGCTTCCAAGAAAATTATATTGGCTTGACCTATTTCTCACATTCTGAATTTGCCAGTCAACTGAATTTACCACTCGTTGTAGTTAGCATTGTGTTGGATAATAATGTCAGATTATAAAAACAGCTAGCCCGTCCAACCCGTCCAAGATAAAACTTTACCCGTCCAAAAATGCACTTTACGCATTTTACCCGTCCAAAAGACGGGTGGACGGGTTTGTGGATGAGTCTATGCCATGCGGTGTATATGAAAGGTAACTTTTGTGAAGCCATGCAGTGTAAATGGCACAATTGTATTTATTAAAATTACTGAAATTTTACTAATCCGTTTTACTAATCAGATGAGGCGGAATAGTTTTGTTACCCCTTGTGGTGAGAAAACGGATGTAAATATGTTTTGTTATGTCCATGCGTTATAATTGGGAGATAAGTTTTGTTAAGGCATGCAGTGTAAATGGCACAGTTGTAGAACCCTTTATATTCCGTGCGACAAATGGAGAAGTTTTTGCATTCCATGTACTATTTAAGCCATATAGTGTAAATGGCACAATAGTCATGATAATATAGGTGACCGAACGTTAATGTTTGGTTATGTTTTAATGGTACAGTAGTACCTGCCTTCAACGGACACTTCTGTATCCAAGCAAAAGTGTACCTACATGGCAGGTGTCCCCTCATCGGAGGGACAGGCATGCTGGAGTGGAGGGCTGAAATAAGGCGCGTTAGGTGTTTTCATGTCTGCCACCAGGGTGCTACTAACCAACAGCGATCGCCGCCTGCTGCTCCAAGTCCAGGAACACTGTCGAAGCCACAGTGTGCTTGCAGCATTGTCTTATACGGCAATATGCAGTTTAGAGCTCATTAAACGGGTCAACTGGGCACGGACCACAGTCACTTTTCCCATAGACGACCATTATAACGTTCTTGCGTCTACATTGAAAATTTATCCTACAATTTTTTTTTTTAAATTACAGAAAATGACAGACCCACTAAGACACCTGGTGTGCGAAATTCGTGAAAATGACATACCTCCTTTTCGCACAAATTGCTTCAAAGCATGAGGCCCGTGCATTTCTGCCATGAAATTCCCCGGTTTCCCAAATATGAGTACATCCTGCCTAACAGCCACTGTGTCCTTACGCAACTGGTATACCTACTGACAAATGGCATCATTTTAAAGCTTAGATGCTACTGTGCACAAAAATATCACTTCCACTCACTCATGCACACAATTTCTGCTCTCACAAATAAACCCTATCTGCACAATGAATTTTTTCCTTGGGACTCTTTATGTATGTAATGGCGGATGGATTCTGACTGTGGTCCGTGCCCTACACCCCTTGTGTTGTGGTGGGTTGGAGACAGGTCAGGTGGAAAGGACTGTTTATATGGCCTCTCTCCCCATTCCCAACTCCATAAGGCAAAGGGCAAACCAATTAAGAATGTCAGCTTAGAGCAGGAGCTACAACCTCAAAGTAAACACATCAAACCCTATTATTAGTATTTTCCAAAGAAAAATTTAAGAAATGCGCACAGATAAATGTCTGCATTGGAATATGTCCTGTAGGATTATGTCTTGATATTGCATTGTATTTTTATATAATAAAAATATGTTTTAAACGGCTATCTTTTTATTTAGTATAATTCAAAGTCACAATTCAACAACATGTACAAACATTACCGTTATATTTGTTTATCAATTGTGTAAAAAATATTGAAATTCAGCAAAACGCGCAAAAATACATAGTTAACAAATGCTGAATATATTTGGTTCTGCATAATGTAATTGTAATTGAAACAGTGTAATTGTAATTGATTTGGAAAATTATGACTGTAATTGTAATTGAAATAAAAAATTAATGTAATTGTAATTGATATAATTTTGTGTAATTGGACCCAGCCCTGTATGTTGTGGTCACACGCTTTTTTTAGATCGATAAAGACACCAATCATAGTTTGGGATTTATCCATTGCAGAAGTAACCTTTTCGACAAATTCAGTTAGAGCTAGTGAGGTCGAATGATTACTTCTGAAGCCATACTGCCCGTCTCACAGTATGTGTTGTGCTTCAATGAAAGATGTTAGCCTTTTGTTAAATATTTTTTCAAGTATTTTTGAAAATTGGGATAAAAGAGATATAGATCTATAATTAGAAAATTTAAAACGATCACCTGACTTAAATACAGGAATGATTTTTGCCAATTTCATATCATTTGGAAATGATCCACAGATCAATGATCTGTTACAAATGTGGGTTAACGGTTTTACAATTTGCTTTATTATATGCTTGTTTTCATGTTGATCTCATCGTGTCCGTATGAAGTTTTACTTTTGCAATGTCAAGTACTTCTTGTTCAGTAACTGGGTGTATATACATTGACTGTGATACGTTCCTTTTTACGAAGTCAGTGTGCTTTATTCCCGGGCAGATTTCTATAAGGCTTGATAAATCTGTACCTATGTCAACAAAGAATTTGTTGAAATGGTTAGCTATTTCTTTACTTTCAAATACTACTCGATTTTCACCAACATGAAATTTGTTAGAATATTTTGTTTAAGATTTTCTTTTACCTATTATGTTGCTAAGAGTTGCTAAGTCTCTCTTGTATTAGTTTTCCAATCTTCGAGTTTTTTCCTTTAATAGTTCTTCTCTTTTAGATGTAAGAGTTTTGTTAACTTGTTTTTGTACTTTTTGTAGCGACTTTCTGTTAATTCTGACTTATCTTTTAGAAACGCTAAGTACAGGTTATTTTTCTTTATGCAGGCATTTTTTAGCCCTCTTGTTAACCAAGGTTTATCGTTCCATTTTGTTTTTCCTGTATACGTGGTTATTTTGATAGGACAGGCATCGTTGTAAGTATTACTTAATACTTGCATAAAGCGTGAGAATGCTAAATTAGGGTTTGACTCGTTCATTACAATTTCCCAGTTTATATCATTTAGGTCGTGCTCAAGTCTGTTTAACGAATCTTCTCTAATTTTCTTTTATATTTAACTGTTGGATCTTCATGATTAACCACATAAGTGCTGTTGTCACACAGAACGAAAATTGGCATATGGTTTGCAGGATCGCTTAAAACAATGCCGCACACTTTGTTTCTACACAGCTCAGAACAGAAAATGTTATCTATTATAGTAGCACTCGTGCCTGTTATTCGTGTTGGTGATCAAGGGATATAACCCAGAGCTAAACATTTTATCAAGGAAATATTTTGTTTCAGCTCGCTCTTCACAGTGCAATAGATCTATATTGTAATCACCACATATGTATACAATTTTACTGGTGAGATTTCCCAGTATGAATGAGAGATTGTCATTAAATTTGCTGATGCTGGTATTCGGCGCTCTATACATACAACCGACATTGATTTTTTCGTGTTTACTAATCTGTAACTCGATAAAGATGCTTTCAAAACAGTCATTATTAGGTATATTACAAAAAAAATCAAAATCGTTTTATAATCATTTAAACACTTCTGTCTGATAAAGCATGTTATGCGGTTTATCATCCTTTTTGAATTTTTTCAATATCTTTATTATTTGTGAAGTTATTCCACTTTTTGGCTTCAAAAAAAGGGCCTATTTTGTCTTATGGAATTGAGTCCATTTCTTGTGACCGGTCTGTTTGTTGGGTGCACTGCCACTGAATGCAGGGGAACATGGCATAATGTGTAGTAAAGAAGACATTGAGGTGGAATAAAAAGTTAGAGGACCCTAAAAATGTTGACCTAATAATGTGTGACCTTGACATGACCTACTTATTTGACCTTGACCTATAATGACCTATATGTTGAAAAATGGCCAAATTAAGTAATTATGTATACCATGTGGTATCAGGGAGGGGTGTAAGGGAGAATTTATGTACACATTGACCTTAATACCCAATAATGACCTAGTTTATTACAACTTGACCTTTGACCCATTCACATGTCTTGATGGCCTATTTAGTTTTTAATCAAGACTGTATTGGAATGCTATCAAGTCAATACAGGCCGTGATTGTTGACCATAATATTGACCTGATTATTTGACCTCCATTGACCGATTTATGTTGATAAAAAACCTGTTTCAGTCATAAGTAATTGTGTTGTTTTTAAAATTTACTGAGGCATGTTAAGAAGAAATGGTGTACATAATTAACTTTACTACAGTATGATATTTTGATGACATAATTTATTGTAATGTGACATCTGCATAATAACAGGTATTAATGGCCTAACTATTTATAAATAAGTGACACAAAAAGCTGGCAAATTCATATAATTTGTATTGTTTATTGTATAATTATAAAGAACAATATATTCTTGCATGGTGAATTTTTTTTGGAAAAAATCCACTCTCCTTCCATAAAATAAACACAATTTGTTAATTTTTGAGAGCTTTGGAATTTTCTGCATGCATAATGCAACAATATTTATAGTTAACTGTGTCAAAACTGGTTCACAGTACACTGCATGTTCGGCACATAAATTTCACTGTTTCGTGTCCTGCACTTCAACATGAAATAATGTTTACATACTGTTTACAGTAGCTGATAAGGAGACATGGAAAAGGACAAAATACAAAGCAATGCAGCAGTACAAGAAATAGTTGGCTTCACCCCGTTACAATGGAAGTAACTATAAGGAAGAAGGCTCAGTACAGCAATATTCACAGTTCACTGTTTGATAAATCCACGCCAGTGTATGTGTCAGTGTTCACATGGTAGTGCAGGCTTAGTGCAGAAATATTCATATTTCAATGTCTCAAATTAATGTCATGCATTTCAACATGAAGTAGTGTTTATAATGTTCACATTATACTGTCGACTAACTGTACACATACTCAGAGTTCACTATTTCGTAAATCCATGCATGTGTAATGTGTCAATGTCCATTGTAGACTCGGTGTACATATATTCACCATTTCTACACAGTCTTCACAAGCTTTGTCTGTCTTCTGCTGTGTGTAGTAGGGTCTGCAAGCTTTGCTTGGCCCATTCCTCTATATTACCCAGTGAAAGGTGTAGTGTGTCTTCAAACATGCAGTGGAATTCTTAAACATGAAACAAAAATAAGAAATATATAAAGATTATTAAGATATGTACAATGTTTGATACAAAAAGATAATGTTGTTTTACTACTGTTAATTATAATAACAGTTTCCTTAACAGTATTCAAAATCACATAAGAATTTGTTATATTGTGTATGTTAAATAAGTAACACAGTTGTGTGCGACAGTAAAACTAAATTTTACAATTGTGTTATTTAATGCAGAATACGAATTTGGGCCATTTCATAATTTTTTTTAGTTTAAAAGTCTGATTTTACTTAATTTATTTCCCAATGAAACAATATAAGAGAAGGACATCCAAAATAACATAGGATACCTGAATATATATATATATATATATATATGTGTGTGTGTGTGTGTATGTGTAAAATTGTCAGAACATAATTATAAAAGTGCAGATGCCGTGGATTTAAATTGTTAAATATCACAACGTCTGGTGCAGCCGAAGTCGCGTGAATACCGGAAGTCACAAATATAATGTTAAAACTGTGAAACTATTTCATTTTAATGAGCGCTACAGTAAAAATAATGAACAACATGCAACAACTGCACATTTATAATTACTATGTTTGCATTAAATTCATCAGATGGCAGTTTTAAATAGTACGATTCCGTGGATTTTTGAATAGCTGTGTGGCGCTCCCAACCCTGACGAAGTCTGAGACCCATCCAATATAGCTTTGTAAAACCATAAAACTATCACTTAATTTTACTAACAAACTATAACAATTGTGCATTTTTATTACTAGTTCACAAATAAAGTTATCAACAGTATTTTGCATGGCGCGCACACCAGACACAATGAATGAGGGCGCTGGGCGACGCCTGGAGCTAGGCTATGAACGCCAACGCAGGCGGCGCTACCTAAATTTGAGCGTGGCAGGCCTGTTTTTCAAACTCGAGCTACTTTTTTTGCACATCGGACAATAGTCATAATATACATATCATTATAAAGCTAATATACTAAAGTATATGTACACCCGGACAATTTTTCTGTAGACTTATTATTTACCATTATTTTAGCTATATTACGAAACATCAAAGTTCACAAACGCTTACCTCGGTGAAAATCTCTTCAGACAGGCCCGCCAAATTCTGTATAGCGTCTACAACTATTCATTGGTTGATATCTGTGTCGGTTAAGGTCAGTCGTTTGCTTGCGTAGTTGTACGAAACGATCTACCGCGACCCCCAAAACCAGGTCAAGCCGAAGTTCAAGTAACAAAAAGTGATGCGTAAAAGTATACCCGGCGTCGACGGTGGCGCACCAAGCGGAATGTAATATACCTATCATTATCCACATATGAAATCTTCCTTAGATATATATCAGAAGACTGACAATTGTTAAGCAGAGATTCACACACATATATGGCAACACCACCACCTTGCATGTTTTTTCTGGAATTACAGTACAGTTTGTAACCTGAACATGCGACTTCATTGCAGGTTACTTCATTTCCATCCCAATTGTTTTCATTAAGCGAAGTTTCTGATATTGCAATGATTTGAAATTTATACTCCATCCTTCGGATAGTATCCTTTATCTTAGACAAATTTGCTTTTAGACTCCGGGCATTAAAGTGTATAACACTCAGTTTGTTTGGCCAGTTGTTGCTAGCACTGCTAAAATTGGTTGAACATTACATTGTCATTGTGCTGAGCCGTAATATCTGCAGTGTGTATTATTCTTTTTTTATTATTCATTACCGGTACATCATCGCGAACTACGGCACTACCGATAAAACTAATTAGGACCAGCCTACCCCGGGGCTAAGCCCTAGCCCTAGGTGCACGAATTTAGACAGGTCGAGTATGAATCAATTAATCACCTATTATCGATCAGCCAAATACGTGAAACGACAACCGTGAGTGCCATGAAACAAATCAACATGTAATAATATAATATATATGTCAAGTCAGTACCTCGATTTTGACTGAATTGTGATGACATACTGCAAAGGTCTTGTTCTTTTACTAATGTGAGAGTTTTCTGATTCCTGACCTTTCTGTTGCGTGCGCCGTCGCCAACATTTTACGCGGGAATTGTTCGTTGATTCGATGTTTACCAACTAGGTGGCGCTGCATGAAAAGCGTTCGATATATCCCGCTGAAATTTTTTTTTATAATAATGACTGTGTGTTTGAGCGGAAAAAGGGGTGCTCTTGTTTAACCAGTCCCCTTGTTCAATAGTTAAAATACTGGAAAATCGTGCTAGATAAATAAATAAAATTTTAATAAATTCGCGTTAAAAATTACAATAAATTCGCGTCATATTTAATTAATTATTTCATAAAATATGTGCTACTGTATTTATTAAATTAATAATGTGTTTGTATACATTACGTTTTTTTTTCTCCAAATAAAACAAAACGTTAATATAAAACCAAAACATATGAAATTAATTCAAATGCATTTGCAAATGTATAACCAAAACATTTGCATTTGAATGCGTTCCATAAAAATGGCATTTGCATTCACATTTGCATCAAGTGAAATATTTGCATTTGCATTCAAATGCGTTGACATGCTTGTTAACAAGCCTGCTCGGTATTGGTTACAGCACCCTGTGGGTATCACTAGAGAAATAGGCTGTTCATATACTTGATATGAATGCCAAATATCTGCAGCTTGCAGCCTTTCTTTAAGATGTGACAAGCAATTTGAGAGAGTTCATGGCAGGTGAAGCCCTGCCATTTGGTGATGACACTTATGTAGTACGTGATGTTGTGTATGAGTCTCTGGTGATGATACTTATGTATATATATATATGTAGTATGAGATTCTGTGTACGAGTCTCTGCAGGGGTACTGTTGTACAACTGTCCATTTAGTAGGGGATTGGCCAACATATAACATCTGCCATGACT
Organism: Lamellibrachia columna; assembly: GCA_963662155.1. Taxonomy (NCBI): domain Eukaryota; kingdom Metazoa; phylum Annelida; class Polychaeta; order Sabellida; family Siboglinidae; genus Lamellibrachia; species Lamellibrachia columna. The sequence goes on from OY759261.1 coordinate 18,679,089, forward strand.
TATCTTCTGCATCATTAGTTATAGAGGAAATTTGTTTGAGCAGGATATAGATGCGTTGAGTGCCCATATGAAAAGAGCACGGAAACGGGAATATTGCAGAAGATGGATGTCGGAAAAGAGAATAAAGTCCAAAATAGATGCAGATACACGTGAATTAATTGGAGACACTTCCGAAAATGAAACATCAGAAGATGTGACAGAATTTCAAGAAAGCAATAATGACCAAGTTGAGCATAACACAAATGCTGAACATGACCACAGTGATGAACATGACCACAGTGATGAACATGACCACAGTGTTGAACATGACCACAGTGTTAAACATGACCACAGTGATGAACATGACCACAGTGTTGAACATGACCACAGTGTTGAACATGACCACAGTGATGAACATGACCACAGTGTTGAACATGACCACAGTGTTGAACATGACCACAGTGTTGAACATGACCACAGTGTTGAACATGACCACAGTGTTGAACATGACCACAGTGTTGAACATGACCACAGTGATGAACATGACCACAGTGATGAACATGACCACAGTGATGAACATGACCACAGTGATGAACATGACCACAGTGATGAACATGACCACAGTGTTGAACATGACCACAGTGATGAACATGACCACAGTGATGAACATGACCACAGTGATGAACATGACCACAGTGATGAACATGACCACAGTGATGAACATGACCACAGTGATGAACATGACCACAGTGTTGAACATGACCACAGTGATGAACATGACCACAGAGTTTCTGCAAGTGCATACACGCATACATACATACATACATACATACATACATATGTGCGTGCGTGCGTGCGTGCATGCATGCATGCAAACAACCTTATAATATAGAAATGATCAAACTTTGTTCCTTTAAAATAGAGTTGTCATTTTATATAAAATATATAATTATTTTACACAGATTCAAATTGTTTCGTCACTAGAGGGTGCAAGCCTTGCTAGATCCTGCAGGGCCATTATGCGGTCACTGATGACTCAAGGCCTTATGAGTTTGTTCAGTGTTATGGGGCAAAAGGGAAAACTACCCTTTCGAGACCATCTGCTGTGCAAAGTGGTCTCAAGTAAGTAAATTTCCATTGACCTGTGTGCTTATTATATTATCATGATCTTACTACAAGCAATAGTTGTTTATTGATTACTAAACACATTTTTTTCTAACAAATTGCCTTAACTTACAAAATCTTATTAAAATAAATAAATATAATACCTTTCAGAATTTATTATTCAAATCGAAAGAGTTTGCATGACCTTCTCAGTCAATTCTTCAGCATCAAAATGCAAAGTTCTCTGATATCATGTGACTTTGTTGGTAGTCATCACATGACAGCAGTTCATTGTGATGCTGAAGAAGTGACCGAGAGGGTCACAAATGCTCCGTCTAGCATATCAGTAGACTCTGAAAGGTATCTCAACTTACTTTAAGTCTTGTACGTAATAATTTACATGCTGGTTAAAGAATAAAATTTGTTTGTTTTCTAATGGTTGTCCATAGATTTGTCTCAAAAAACATCTTTTAAATGTGTTAGATATATATATATATATATATATATATATATATATATATATATATATATATATATATATATATATATATATATATATATGTATATATCTATATATATATATACACCAACATATATATATACATATATATGTATATATATGTGTATATATATGTGTATATATATATATAGATATATATATATATATATATATATATATATATATATTTATCATACAAACTGCGGATATGTGTATGAAAATTTTCAATAGCTTGGTAAACAAACATAGCACTTGCCCTGTCAAATGCTCCATAACAATAATATCTTCTAAAAGGATTATTGTCTGCAACTTTGCTTGCTCTGTCACTCACTCACTCACTCACTCACTCACTCACTCACTCACTCACTCACTCACTCACTCACTCACTCAATCAATCAATCAATCAATCAATCAATCATTAGTTCAGTACAGATTCTGTCGTTTCCATGAATTATAATTATGTGCAGTGACACACACACAGTTTGATTAACTAATAACCATGCATACACTTTACATTGTGAAATCCTGAATACCGTCTATTTGTTATGGATGACTGTTGTGTATTATGGTTGAATACATAATACACAACAGTCAAACTCATGTACATAACATTCTAGCCTAAATACTAACGATTGAGATCCTGTTAGTTAACACAACAGAATTGAACATGGCGAGCCTTCGAATACTCATGCATCTAATGCAGTCTGGAAAGAAGTCCAAGTGTCAAAGGTAGCGCCTTCTTACAAAAGAAGAGATCCTTTGTTGACAAATGTAAATCATAACATATATACATTCACAGAAAGCAAGAAAATACGTCACGCATCGAAGCAAGCATCGTCCCAAAACCACAAATAACGTGCACGAAAAACCACGATGATCAAACTGCATTCTCCGAATAAGGATAACTTTTGCCGTGATTCGCCGAGCAGCTCTGCGAATAGCCAGTGCGGTTTTAAAAAGGGGAGTTCGAGTATAGCCGTGGGTTTCTTGGATGATTTGTGAAAAAAATATACTGTTAAACACAATTTTCTCAAAGAGGGTGTTTCGTTCGGACCCCCCTCGGATGGGCATGTGTAACCTGTGAAAAGGTGTTTATTTGCGCATTCACTAAGTATGTTCTTTTGATAGGTGGTGGGAAAATGTTTCAATAAAATAAATACAAAACCTATAGGCCACGCATTATTGGGGGTGCGCTTCACCCCACGTGACGAAATTTGCGACACGTACAGGACTGCCAATAAAATGCATTTTTGTAGTAGTTTTTTTTAGTAAGGTTCTATAATTCTAGTACTACTTAGATAAGAGGTGTGTATATGTAACTGGGTTAACCGTTTCCGCCTTAGATGACAATAAATAGGTCAAATTGTTTTTGCTCCCAAATGGGTGCGCTTTATCCCACCCTACTCAACTGTGACAATAAACCGAATCGGTTGGGACCTCCTGGAACTGTGTCGGACTCAGGCGTTGTTCGTCCTCGGCCCACGAGAAACAGTCTCCGGTACTCTCGAGGGACCGGCGTTGTTGTCCTAATCCATGAATATTTTAAGTTAGCGCAGTGCGATACCAGGAACACACACAAAGGACAAGAGTTGAACAGTGCATCACTTCCATTCGGTACGACTGATGTGTCTATTGTATTCGGAACTGTGGCGTCCTCAGGGTTTTATGCATGACTTGACACATCTATGACACGGTGCTCTTGTCCCCGAGGATTATACATTATTTATATCAATTTGCCAGTCGAACGGAAGTTGCTGCATGTTTAATGAGAAACTCCTCCAAACAACTAAGCTGGGATTTAGTAGTGAGGTTAGTTCTGAGCTCACGATTTTCCATATCCTGATTTATTTGGCTTTTGAACATCAACAGTCTGCTAACAATATAACTTAACTAGGAATGTGTGTTCCTTCTGCTAAGATATTAACAATTAATATGCAATTAAACGGAGAATGACAAACTGTCTGTAATACTCTGTATGTGTGTATGTGTGTCCGCCTGTCTGTCTCTTTCTCTCACTCTCTGTCTGGGTTTTTATCTTGCTCTCTTTCCCCGTCTGTCTGTCAATCTGTCTCTCTGTATGTATGTATGTATGTGTGTCCGCCTGTCTGTCTCTTTCTCTTACTCTCTGTCTGTGTTTTTATCTTGCTCTCTTTCCCCGTCTGTCTGTCAATCTGTCTCTCTGTATGTATGTATGTGTGTCCGCCTGTCTGTCTCCTTCTCTCACTCTCTGTCTGTGTTTTTATCTTGCTCTCTTTCCCCGTCTGTCTGTCAATCTGTCTCTCTGTATGTATGTATGTGTGTCCGCCTGTCTGTCTCTTTCTCTCACTCTTTGTCTGTGTTTTTATCTTGCTCTCTTTCCCCGTCTGTCTGTCAATCTGTCTCTCTGTATGTGTGTGTGTGTCCGCCTGTCTGTCTCTTTCTCTTACTCTCTGTCTGTGTTTTTATCTTGCCCTCTTTCCCCGTCTGTCTGTCAATCTGTCTCTCTGTATGTGTGTGTGTCCGCCTGTCTGTCTCTTTCTCTTACTCTCTGTCTGGGTTTTTATCTTGCTCTCTTTCCCCGTCTGTCTGTCAATCTGTCTCTCTGTATGTATGTATGTGTGTGTCCGCCTGTCTGTCTCTTTCTCTCACTCTCTGTCTGTGTTTTTATCTTGCTCTCTTTCCCTGTCTGTCTGTCAATCTGTCTCTCTGTATGTATGTGTATGTGTCCGCCTGTCTGTCTCTTTCTCTTACTCTCTGTCTGTGTTTTTATCTTGCTCTCTTTCCCCGTCTGTCTGTCAATCTGTCTCTCTGTATGTATGTATGTGTGTCCGCCTGTCTGTCTCTTTCTCTTACTCTCTGTCTGTGTTTTTATCTTGCTCTCTTTCCCCGTCTGTCTGTCAATCTGTCTCTCTGTATGTATGTGTGTCCGCCTGTCTATCTCTTTCTCTTACTCTCTGTCTGTGTTTTTATCTTGCTCTCTTTCCCCGTCTGTCTGTCAATCTGTCTCTCTGTATGTATGTATGTGTGTCCGCCTGTCTGTCTCTTTCTCTCACTCTCTGTCTGTGTTTTTATCTTGCTCTCTTTCCCCGTCTGTCTGTTAATCTGTCTCTCTGTATGTGTGTATGTGTGTCCGCCTGTCTGTCTCTTTCTCTCACTCTCTGTCTGTGTTTTTATCTTGCTCTCTTTCCCCGTCTGTCTGTCAATCTGTCTCTCTGTATGTGTGTATGTCCGCCTGTCTGTCTCTTTCTCTTATTCTCTGTCTGTGTTTTTATCTTGCACTCTTTCCCCGTCTGTCTGTCAATCTGTCTCTCTGTATGTATGTATGTGTGTCCGCCTGTCTGTCTCTTTCTCTCACTCTCTGTCTGTGTTTTTATCTTGCTCTCTTTCCCAGTCTGTCTGTCAATCTGTCTCTATGTATGTATGTATGTGTGTCCGCCTGTCTGTCTCTTTCTCTCACTCTCTGTCTGTGTTTTTATCTTGCTCTCTTTCCCCGTCTGTCTGTCAATCTGTCTCTATGTATGTATGTGTGTCCGCCTGTCTGTCTCTTTCTCTTACTCTCTGTCTGTGTTTTTATCTTGCTCTCTTTCCCCGTCTGTCTGTCAATCTGTCTCTCTGTATGTGTGTATGTCCGCCTGTCTGTCTCTTTCTCTTATTCTCTGTCTGTGTTTTTATCTTGCTCTCTTTCCCCATCTGTCTGTCAATCTGTCTCTATGTATGTATGTATGTGTGTCCGCCTGTCTGTCTCTTTCTCTCACTCTCTGTGTTTTTATCTTGCTCTCTTTCCCCGTCTGTCTGTCAATCTGTCTCTCTGTATGTGTGTGTGTCCGCCTGTCTGTCTCTTTCTCTTACTCTCTGTCTGGGTTTTTATCTTGCTCTCTTTCCCCGTCTGTCTGTCAATCTGTCTCTCTGTATGTATGTGTGTGTGTCCGCCTGTCTGTCTCTTTCTCTCACTCTCTGTCTGTGTTTTTATCTTGCTCTCTTTCCCCGTCTGTCTGTCAATCTGTCTCTCTGTATGTGTGTGTGTCCGCCTGTCTGTCTCTTTCTCTTACTCTCTGTCTGGGTTTTTATCTTGCTCTCTTTCCCCGTCTGTCTGTCAATCTGTCTCTCTGTATGTATGTGTGTGTGTCCGCCTGTCTGTCTCTTTCTCTCACTCTCTGTCTGTGTTTTTATCTTGCTCTCTTTCCCCGTCTGTCTGTCAATCTGTCTCTCTGTATGTATGTATGTGTGTCCGCCTGTCTGTCTCTTTCTCTCACTCTCTGTCTGTGTTTTTATTTTGCTCTCTTTCCCCGCCTGTCTATCAATCTGTCTCTCTGTATGCATGCATGCACGCGTTGATATGCAACTGTAGCATCACCTGATATATTATATACATTAGGATCTGCGACAGTTGCATATCAGCGAGATTTAGTTTCTGGGGAAGTTTGATTATGATTCCATTTTTCCATTGTGCGGGGGGATTTTCTTCCATTGTACTGTTAAAAAGTAACCAACCTTAGGATTTTAGCGTACATTGGTCTATATTGACGAGCGTCGGCGTCGCCATCAGTCGAACGATACTAATATTACTTAGGGTGTAGATTGTGTATCAGAAAGTACTCATTCTCACACACGACAATAAATAAATGGAACAAATTATCTACAGATTGTATAAATGCTAGCTGCGTGAATATATTATTTTTTTTGGCAAATATCTTAGAAGAATTGTTGGACTCTCGACAGATATCTTAGAAGGGCGGGTTACACACAGATGAACAATTGTTGGACTCTCGATAGATATCTTAGAAGGGCGGGTTACACACAGATGAACAATTGTTGGACTCTTGATAAACCATCTTGTTAATGCAATAACCGTATTGACATATGAATCACATATCTACCAAGGTACCCATATTTGACAATTAGTTAAAGTTAGCGTTCAACAAGCTTAAACAGTGAATATGACTACGTTGAGACCTTTTTCTTATTATGACAATACACATATTTTCGCCTTGCAACTTTGACGCCGATACTACTACTATAATATTATAGTTTCTTCCATGTCCAGAGTGACACCGAAACTCTTCTAGTTCGAGTAGCGATAACAAAACGTAAGTACACCTCCGATGGGATTCGAACGGGCAATCCCCGGCCTAAGAGGCAGGTGCCTTGTCCATTTCGTCAGGGAGTTAGACATACCGCCAACAAGGTTTCTTTGTAAGATATCTGTGTGAATGAGGATGACGCACGTCTCACGACAAACATCAGCCGTAGACTACGTCAAAACAAGCCAAACTTTATTAATGGGTACGTACGCGAGTAATGATGTAGGGCGTACTGCGCCAAACATTTTCGACACGACTTAACAATAAATGCATGTTCTCATATGAATCCTGGTAATAAAGTCACAGAAACAACATGAGCAGTAAGCCCTGTACAATAGAAACAACATGAGCAGTAAGCCCTGTACAATAGAAACAACATGAGCAGTAAGCCCTATACAACAGCGTGTGTAGGATTTCTCAAAGCGCGTTTTTACGATAAAGGGTAGACACTGAGAGGTCCATTTGATCTGTGAATCAAATATGTTAGTGAATTAATCTATATCATGGAACAGTGCATGTTTTACACGTTCAATTGTGTATATTTCAATGCAATCAATTTGAAAAGAGTATTGTTTTGACAGAAATCTAAAATGTGTTTATGGAGGTTGTTAGAGAAATTCTCAAGGATTGTAGACTGGCAATGTTTTGAGTACCCCCTGGGTTCCTGTCGCACCCCTGGGTTCCTGTCACACCCCTGGGTTCCTTTCGCACCCCTGGGTTCCTGTCACACCCCCTGGGTTCCTGTCGCACCCCTGGGTTTCTGTCACACCCCTGGGTTCCTGTCACACCCCTGGGTTCCTGTCGCACTCCTGGGTTCCTGTCACACCCCCTGGGTTCCAGTCGCACCCCTGGGTTCCTGTCACACCCCTGGGTTTCTGTCACAACCCTGGGTTCCTGTCACACCCTGGGTTCTTGTCACACCCCTGGGTTCCTGTCACACACCTGGGTTCCTGTCACACCCCCTGGGTTCCTGTCACACCCCCTGGGTTCCTGTCGCACCCTGGGTTCCTGTCACACCCCTGGGTTCCTGTCACACCCCTGGGTTTCTGTCACACCCCCTGGGTTCCTGTCGCACCCCTGGGTTCCTGTCACACCCCCTGGGTTCCTGTCACACCCCCTGGGTTCCTGTCGCACCCCTGGGTTCCTGTCACACCTCCTGGGTTCCTGTCACACCCCTGGGTTCCTGTCACACCCCTGGGTTCCTGTCGCACCCCTACACAACGAAACACGGGTTAACTGATGAGTATACACATAGGCATAACATCCACTCATGATGGGACACGCCAATGCAGATATGCCCCAAACGACCGGCCGATGAAGATTGTAAATTGTCCCGCAAATGCGGTCTATGGCGGTAAATGTTATTTGTGTAACGACAACACTAATGATAAACATTCCAAAAATGCACCAACACACAAATAAGAATACATTATTGAGAGTGTGAGTTACATCTATATCATTTCATGTATAAAATTACATATTCTGCAAAAACAACATTTTAGTTTATAAACTATAAACTAAAATGCGCCTGTGGCTGGGTTTATGTAAGAATGCGGGAGTGACAGAGCTTATTTAAGAGTGCGGGAGTGGCATGGCTTGTGTAAGAATTCGGCGTACTTTAAAGTCCCTACTCAATTCGGCGTACTTTAAAGGTCCCCCCTCAATTCGGCATACTTTAAAGGTCCCCCCTCAATTCGGCATACTTTAAAGGTTCCTTCTCAATTCGGCGTACTTTAAAGGTCCCCCCAATTTGGCGTACTTTAAAGGTCCCTCATCAATTCAGCGTACTTTAAAGGTCCCTCGTCAACTCGGCGTTCTTTAAATGTCCCTCATCCAGTTGACGTTCTTTAAAGATCCGTCCTCAATTCGGCGGACTGTAAAGGTCCCCCCTCAATTCGGCATACTTTAAAGTCCCTCCTCAATTCGGCATACTTTAAAGGTCACTCCTCAATTCGGCGTACTTCAAAGGTTCCTCCTCAATTCTGCGTACTTTAAAGGTCCCCCCAATTCGGCGTACTTTAAATGTCCCTCATCAATTTGGCGTACTTAAAAGGTCCCCCCAATCCGGCGTACTTTAAGGGTCCCTCCTCAATTTGGCGTACTATAAAGGTCCCTCGTCAATTCGGCGTAGTTTAAAGGTCCTCCTCAATTTGGTGTACTTTAAAGATCCCTCCTCAATTCAGCATACTTTAAAGGTCCCTCCTCAATTTGGCATACTTTAAAGGTCCCTCCTCAATTCTGCGTACTTTAAAGGTCCCTCCTCAATTTGGCATACTTTAAAGGTCATGAACAATATTATTCATTAATAATATTAATAATGTTTATGGCAACCGGGCCAACACTTTGAGATATCACAGTACTCGTTAGTTCCACAATATGAAGTTAATGGGTTTTGTAGACAACACGATAAATTATCCATACCAGTCTGTCAGCCTGTTGCATCATTAATAGCTAGAATAGGTGATTTAGTGGGACCCATTAGTGGAGCGAAGAAAACGCGTCCCTGGAGATAGCAACATGATAGTGCAGTTTTCTAATTCAATTAAAAATAATACTGTCATATAATATCCAAAACCTTCCAAGATGCACTTTGTTGACCTTTCGTTAATAACTATTAATTTAGTTTTTGCCCCTATAAAAATATACGATTGTATTCCATGTTAAATACCATGGTGTTTTGAAACAGGTAAACCACGGTAAACAATGGTTTAAAGTAAACCATGGTAAAATTCCATAATATACCATGGAAACCATGGTAATCCATCTTGTTTAGAAATAGGGAAACCATGGTAAAATACCATGGCACTTTGAAACAGGTAAACCGTGGTATACCGTATATTTATTATACACAATATATGAAAAAACATGGTCTACCACAGTTTACCATGTAATGTCATGATATACCATTGTTTGCCATGTAATGTCATGATATACCATGGTTTACCGTGTAATGTCATGGTATACCATGGTTTACCATGTAATATCATGATATACGATGGTTTACCATGTACTGTCATGGTATACCATGGGTCACCATGTAATGTCATGGTATACCATGGTTTACCATGTAATGTCATGGTATACCATGGTTTACCATGTAATGTCATGGTATACCATGGTTTACCATGTAATGTCATGATATACCATTGTTTGCCATGTAATGTCATGATATACCATGGTTTACCGTGTAATGTCATGGTATACCATGGTTTACCATGTAATATCATGATATACCATGGTTTACCATGTACTGTCATGGTATACCATGGGTTACCATGTAATGTCATGGTATACCATGGTTTACCATGTACTGTCATGGTATACCATGGGTTACCATGTAATGTCATGGTATACCATGGTTTACCATGTACTGTCATGGTATACCATGGTTTACCATGTAATGTCATGGTATACCATGGTTTACCATGTAATGTCATGGTATATCATGGTTTACCATGTAATGTCATGGTATACCATGGTTTACCATGTAATGTCATGGTATACCATGGTTTACCATGTAATGTCATGGTATACCATGGTTTACCATGTAATGTCATGGTATACCATGGTTTACCATGTAATGTCATGGTATACCATGATTTACCATGTAATGTCATGGTATACCATGGGTTACCATGTAATGTCATGGTATACCATGGGTTACCATGTAATGTCATGGTATACCATGGTTTACCATGTAATGTCATGGTATACCATGGTTTACCATGTAATGTCATGGTATACCATGGTTAACCATGTAATGTCATGGTATACCATGGTTTACCATGTAATTTCCATGTAATGTCATGGTATACCATGGTTTACCATGTAATGTCATGGTATACCATGGTTTACCATGTAATGTCATGGTATACCATGGTTTACCATGTAATGACATGGTATACCATGGTTTACCATGTAATGTCATGGTATACCATGGTTTACCATGTAATGTCATGGTATACCATGGTTTACCATGTAATGTCATGGTATACCATGGTTTACCATGTAATACAATGAAAGACCACGGTAGGAGAAAGAGAGAGAGAGAGAAATGGGGGAGAAGGGGAGGAGAGAGGAGGAAGAGAAGAGAGAGAAAAAATGTGGGAGGGGGAGAGGGAGGAAAGGAGGAATAGAAGAAGAGAGGGAGATACATAGAAAAGTGGAAGATATAGGGGGAGAAACAGAGGGGAAGAGGAGAGAGAGAGAGAGAGAGAGCGGGGGAGAGAGAGGGAGAGAGAAGGGGGAATGGGAGAGGGGGAGAGGAGGGGAGACATAGAGAGAGAGAGTGAGAGAGGAGAGGAGATATAGGGAGAGATAGAGACAGAGGGAGATAGGGAGGGAGGGAGAGAAATGGAGAGGGAGATGGAGAAAAAGTGGGAGGGCGGGAGGGAGGAATGGAGACAGAGAGAGATGGAGAGGGAGAGTGTGTGAGAGAGAGAGAGACAGAGAGGAGGGAGAGTGAGATCGGGAGAGAGAGAAAAGGGGGAGAAGGGAGGAGAGAGAGGAGATAAGAAGAGAGGGAGAGAGAGTGGGAGAAGGGGAAAGAGAGAGAGATGGGGAGAGGAAGGGGAGGTAGGGAAAGGGAGAGAGAGAAAGAGAGATAGCGACAAGTAGAAACGGAGACCGGGAGGGAGGGAGGTAGAGAGGTGGGGGAGAGTAGGGTAGAGAGACAAAGAGAGGGAGAGAGAGAGATGGGGAGAGGAAGGGGAGGTAGGGAAAGGGAGAGAGAGAAAGAGAGATAGCGACAAGTAGAAACGGAGACCGGGAGGGAGGGAGGTAGAGAGGTGGGGGAGAGTAGGGTAGAGAGACAAAGAGAGGGAGAGAGAGAGATGGCGAGTGAGAGAGCAAGAACAAGAAAGTTTATTTTGATCCCGTTTGTGATACGAATAAAACTGAATGATAGAAGAAAATATGCATTAATACGTTCACATTGAAAAATACCAACACAATATAACTTAACAAGGGGTCAGTGACACCTATAAAGACTTTACAGTCGCTTTCATAGGAGCCACCAATGAAATATAATTAACTAACTCATTTATACAAAAGGTTGTGACAGTGCGTGTGTGCCGAGGGAGAAAGAGTGTGCAGGAATATGTGAGTGTATGTAGAGGTATGTGTGATAATATGTAATATTAATTATAATAGATAGTAGTCGTGCATTCATATATGTATTACTGATTAAGTTGAATTTGATAACAAGCATAGCAATTTAGTATTGTACATGTATCTCCATATTTTTGTAATAAATATGTTTTTGCATCATTTGCAAAACCTTGTAAACTGTGAGTTCCTATCTTCTATTTTTTTTTGGTATTATTTATAACATGTGGCAAGTTATATATAAGACACCTTTTTGGCAAATTCATGAATAAGTATATATCAGTTGTACACATTGTGTTATGACTGTGTATATTTGGGGTTATTTTCCAGTTTAATAAGTAGGCAGGTAATTTTTTATGCATGTATTTAAAATAAAATTTAAGTTCATGTAATTTTAATAAATCATCTTTTAAAATATTAAGTTTAAAACAAATTGGTTTTGTTTGTAAATTGTATTTACTAAAGTTTAAAATCCGCATAGCTTTTGAATTTTCATAATTCTGCTACCTTGATAACCCCATACCTTGATACAATAGTTAATATGAGATAATATTAGTGTATTATATAAAATAATTTTAATTTCTAGAGGCAACACATGCTTTAATCTGTTTAATATTTTTGGAACACTTGTTTGATATTTTTTCAGCATGTTTTTTTCAAATTTAAGTTTGTATCTAAAGTCAGTCAGTTAAAAAAATTAATTCTTCCACTCGTTCTATGTTGATATTAAAGGTGTGGTGGTTGAAAAGGTGTGTTTAACTTTATTTGGCATTTGAAAGGTCATATATTTGGATTTATTTTTGTTTAATGATAATTTATTAATATTAAGCCATTCCATTATCATTTACATATTATTATATTATTCATCATTTACTGCAGATTCAGTGCTTTTGTTTGGTATATTGTCATTAAAGGATTTAATGGTGCTAAACAAGGTGGTGTCGTCAGCATACATAATAAAGTTAAACATTTTGTTAGCTTTTGTTAAATCGTTTATCTATATTATAAATAACAAGGGACCAAGGACAGATCCTTGCATTACACCAAAGTTTATAGATAAGATATCAGATTTAGCATATTCAAATTTGACATATTGACTTTGATTATTTAAATAGCTTTTAAGTAAATTCAGGGAAAATCCATCTAAACCATAATATGTTAATTTATTTAATATTATTGAATGATCAATAGTGTCAAACGTCTTAGAGAGGTCAAGAAAAATGCTGAAGGGTACGTCATTGTTATCCATTTGTGTAATTATTCTGTCTGCTAGTTCAAGTGTTGTATATTCAGTTGAGTGGTTTTATCTAAAGCCATATTGATTTTCAAAATAAAGTTTATTATCATTGAAATATGCATGATATAACTGACTATAAATTGTTTTCTCTAGCACTTTTGAAATAGTAGGAAAGAGAGAAATGGGTCTATAATTGTTAAATAGTGATGAATCATCTTTCTTAAAAATAGGAATAACTTTGAGTTTATCAGGGAATACACATGTATTTATAACTTGGTTTATAACTGTTTTAATGATGACAGTTTCAATTATTTTCAAAAGTTTTGAAGAAATACCATCATAACCACAAATGTTTTTTGTTGGAAGGCTTTCTATAATTTTATTTACAGTTTCTTTGTCTACGTCTTTAAATCTGAAAACAGAGTCAATTCGCTTTTTAAAGTGATAATTAAAATCCGTATTGCCATCATATCATATCATATCCCTTGTGCAATAGTTTGAGCTATACTTGAAAAGTAGTTATTGAATTTATTTGCAATATCCGTTTTGTAGGTTATATTAATGCCATTTTCTTTAAAATAAAGTATTTTGTTTGCTTTATTTTTAGAAAGAATTTCATTTATGATTTTCCAAGTATTTCTAATGTCATTTTTGGAACGTTTAAAGCATAACTCAAACTATCTTTTTTGGTTGCATAATTTCTTCATGTATTATGTTTTAATTTAAATTGGGAACAGTCTTAGGACATGTATTTAGTTTGTTGTAGATTTTCTCAGAGTTTAGTAAAATTTTTACATTATGCATTGCTATTTGATTTTGTAAATTTACTCTTACGAATTGAGGAGGAAGCTTAGATTTTAGATTGATATACATGAATAGAAAGTAAGGTTGATGATCAGAAATAGGTTCAGTGAAGATCCTTGCTGTACTGTCTAATAAAAATTTATTTAACATACAGAAAAAGTTGTCTATCAATGTTCCATTGGTTCTAGTGAAGCGGGCTGGAAATGTAATTTTAGGATAGAGACTGTATGATGTCATAGTACAAAAAAAATCACTGTATATTCTATTTTCGTTAATTTGAGTAAATTAATGTTGAAGTCTACTGTCATAATGAGATTATTGCTATTTTCCAGTGTAGATAAAGTCGTTGAAAATTCATCGATGAATTTTTTATATTCTTATTTCATGATCTTGTTGGTCTATATATGTTGCCAATAGTAATAGTCTTTGATAAGTTGCTTCCAGTTATTTAAATTATCAACCCCTCCAAATGTTCCTACATAATGATATTAATTTTTACTGCATAATTATATTGTTTATCTACATATATTATTAACCCACCTTTCTTACTGCAGTTCTTCCCTTGAGCTATTCATTTGTATCCCTCTAAACTTAATTGAGATAAATTCTTATTTTCGGATTTCCATGTCTCTTGTAAACATATAATACTAAATTTAAAGTTTATAGTATTAAGGAACTCAACAAATATTTAAAGTTCATCGAATTTAGCATTTATGGATTTTGTATTTGCACTTAGGATACTAAATTTATCTGTATTACTGTTAGCTAACAAATGAAACTTATCGCTATCATAATATGATGAATGGCGTATCAATTGGGGTTCATTATTTTCAGCATTATTTTCGTTTGTATCAAGAAGATTATTTAAACAATTGTTTTGGATACCCCCTTAGTAGGAGCGAAATGCTTCATCAAAAGTCATTGGTTAAGATCGAAAAATACAAAATTAAAGTAGCTAAGTCCCTAAATCTGTGTGAAATGTTTAGCAAAAAATTGAAGTAGGTTTGATTATATCCTGTGTATGTGCTAATGCTACACTTTGCTCGGTGTGAGCCGATGAGTAAGTTGGTGAGTAAAACAAAACTAAGGTACAATGAGAAGTAAAGTAGGTTTGATTATATCCTGTGTATGAGCTAATGCTACACTTTGCTTGGTGTGAGCCGATGAGTAAGTTGGTGAGTAAAACAAAACTAAGGTACAATGAGAATTAAAGTAGGTTTGATTATATCCTGTGTATGAGCTAATGCTACACTTTGCTCGGTGTGAGCCGATGAGTAAGTTGGTGAGTAAAACAAAACTAAGGTACAATGAGAAGTAAAGTAGGTTTGATTATATCCTGTGTATGAGCTAATGCTACACTTTGCTCGGTGTATAAGTTGGTGAGTTAAACAAAACTAAGGTAAATTGAGAATTAAAGCATGTTAGTGGAATCGTTACCATGTAAAATGGTTTCACAATTCTACTAAATTTGATTAGTATTAGAATGCCAAGACTGGCATAGCATAAAGAGAAAATATATGAATATGGTGTTAACCATGTTCATTGTGGAAAGACACAAAAATGCACCATAAACGATTGTAGGTACACAAATACTGATTAGTGTTCATTCAAGTGCATGCATCAGTTAATAGCTAGAGAGAGAGAGAGAGAGAGAGAGGGGAGGAGGGAGATATGGAGAGAAAGAAATGGGGAAAGAGAGAGATGGTGAGAGAGGGAGAGAGAGAGAGAGAGAGAGGGGGGAGATAGAGAGAGAGAGAGATGGTGAGAGAGGGAGGGAGAAGAGAGAGAGGTTGGGGAGAGAAGGGAAAGTGGAGAGAGAGAGAGGGAGGAGAGAGGACAAGAATAAGAGACGGAGAGAGAGAGAGAAATGTGGGAGAGAGGGAGCAGATAGAGAGGTGAGAGAGAGAGAGGGGAGGGGGGGGAGAGAGAGACAGACAGGTAGGGAGGGAGACAGGGAGAGATAGATATGGCGAGGGGGGAGAGAGACAGAGAAAGAGGGAGAGAGAGTGACAGGGAGAGGGAGAGAGTGTGAGAGAGGGGGAGAGTGAGATAGGGATAGAAGGAAATGGGGAGAGAGGGGATGGAGTGAGAGAGAGAGAGAGAGAGAGAGAGCGAGAGAGAGAAAGAGGGAGAGAAGGGAAGGGGAGAGAGGAGATAGATAAATGTGGAAGAGAGAGAGCAGGAGAGAGAGAGGAAGAGGAGAAAGAGAGAGAGAGAGAGAGGAGAGGAGAGATAGGGAGAGAGAGGAGGGAGAGAGATATAGAGACAAGTAGAGACGAAGGGAGGGAGGGAGGAGAGTAAGATAGGGAAAGAGAGAAATGGGGAGAGAGAGAGAGGGGAGGAAGGAAAGGGAGAGAGAGAAATGTGGGAGAGAGAGAGGTGGGTGAGAGAGGGGGAGGAGGAGAGAGAGGGGGGAGGCAGTAGGGGAATGGGAGAATAGGGGACAGTGAGAAGGGGATAGAGCCAGGGAAAGAGATAGAGAGAAGATAGAGAAAAACAGGTAGAAAATGAGAGAGGGAGTGAGAGAGACATAGAGACGTTGAGGGGGAGAGGTATATATATATATATATATATATATATATATATATATATATATATATATATATATATATATATATATATATATATATATATATATTTAAAAAACAAATTGGGAATATAAATTTTTAGTTGTTCATTTCATGTGTACTGTAGAATCTAGAGTCTAGACAAAAGGAAATTAATGTGGAGTTGCGTCATCAACCCATTTTCGTGCTGGGGCAGTGAGGAAAAGAAACGTCGAATTGATACTTCTGGCAAACGATTGTTCGATGATAACTGGGAGCATGAGTTCTTTTTTTTGCTGTCCCGAATACGATCAAAAACCCTTGTGTCTTATTTGCCGCGAGCGCGTCGCTGAGATAAAGAGGTGCAATGTGAAACGACATTATGACTCGCAATTCTATCAAGAGAACGAGTTAACATTTGACAACCTTATTTCAATTTGCACGGAAGGTGCCCCATGTGTGCTTGGTCGTCGAGCTGGTCGGTACAATATATTCGTCAGCGAATCGGAAAGCCGAACCTGCTTTCTTATCACTGCATTATTCATCAGCAAGCTCGGTGTGTAAAAGGAGGCTTCGGCTTGCAGGAAACGATGCAAACTGTTGTTGAAATAGTGAATCTCATTCGCACCCGTGCTCTGAACCACCGAAGATTCACCAGGCCACATTTGAAGCAGAATATGGCGATGTTATGTTTTACAACATTGTTCGCTGGCTGAGTCGTGGAGCAGTTCTGGAGAGATGTGTTGCACCGCTTCCTCACATCATCAGTTCTGGAGAGATATGTTGCACTGCTTCCTCACATCATCAACTTTCTTGAAGAAATCGGTCGTCCTGTCGCTAAGCTGGAAACTCAGTTTCAAATTCGGTTCTGCGTCCTGGCAGACATTTTTGGACACCTGAACATATTGCTCCAGGGATCGCAGAAGCAGCTGTGTAATCTGTACGAAGCAGTAAAGGGGTTTGACGGCAAACTTTCTTTTTTCAAAGTTCATGCAGAGAGCGGCAACTTTCTGCATTTCCACTTCACGAGAGAAGTCTGCGGCGACGACGAGGCGCGCACGGAAGATGCCAAGCAGATGTTTGTCGGTGTGTTGGACAGTCTGCAGACAGCCTTCAACAAGCGATTCGACTTCACATCTATCGATGACGTTTGTTGCTTTTTTACCAGTTCATTTACCTCCCAGCCTGACGTGTGTCACAAGTTGTCGCAGACGTTTGGAGTCGACGAAGCTGTGTTGCAGGAGGATTTCATCGATTTCAAAATTGTGCCGGGCTTGAAAAACAGTTCCTCGCTGCAAAAGACGACCTTGTGCTTTCTGGGCGACGAAAGTGCCGGTCCGGTGTCTAGCGTTACGCGAGGCTACGCAAATATTCCTGGTACTTTTTGTAGCACGTAGTTATGCAAATCTGGATTCTCCGCGATGAATCATATCAAGAGCACACTTCGGTGACGGTTGAAGGACAATCGATTGGATGAGCTTCAGCGACTTACGATTTTCTTTCTCGCTCCAGGCTTCGGTCAATTGGCAGGGCACTTTCTGAATATGAATTTTATATAGTGTTATTTGTTCATTGTCCGGGTGTATTTCAGACAAACATTAAACGTCCATATGAGTACATTTACGTTTGTATTTGTTCCTTGCTTAACAACGTTGGCCCGCACAGACCTAGCTGGGAAAAAATTGCCTCTAGCTAAAAAAAAGTTTGCGGAACGCTGACTTAGATAAAAAACACTGAGGACTGAGTATTTTTTTTAGTAAATTTATAACATCGCTTGTAAGAGTGGTTATAACATTGATGGTTGAGTGTTTCTCACGGAAACCGTGCTGGTCATTGTTCAATGTGTTATTTCCTTGTACAAAATCATAGGTCCTTCTATGTACAACTTTTCGCAATATTCTTGAAATTGAAGGTAATAATAATATAGGTTGGTAAAGGATATCATTGTGGAACTCATCTTTAGCTTTTGACTTGTAGACACGTATTACTTTTGACTTGTAGACACGTATTACTTTTGACTTGTAGACACGTATTACTGTTGACTTGTAGACACGTATTACTTTTCACTTGTAGACACGTATTACTTTTGACTTGTAGCTACGTATTACTTTTGACTTGTATACACGTATTACTTTTGACTTGTATGCACGTATTACTTTTGACTTGTAGACACGTATTACTTTTGACTTGTAGGCACGTATTACTTTTAACTTGTAGACACGTATTACTTTTGACTTGTATACACGTATTACTTTTGACTTGTAGACACGTATTACTTTTGACTTGTAGACACGTATTACTTTTGACTTGTAGACACGTATTACTTTTGACTTGTAGACACGTATTACTTTTGACTTGTATACACGTATTACTTTTGACTTGTATACACGTATTACTTTTGACTTGTATACACGTATTACTTTTGACTTGTAGACACGTATTACTTTTGACTTGTAGACACGTATTACTTTTGACTTGTAGACACGTATTACTTTTGACTTGTAGACACGTATTACTTTTGACTTGTATACACGTATTACTTTTGACTTGTAGACACGTATTACTTTTGACTTGTAGACACGTATTACTTTTGACTTGTATACACGTATTACTTTTGACTTGTAGACACGTATTACTTTTGACTTGTAGACACGTATTACTTTTGACTTGTATACACGTATTACTTTTGACTTGTAGACACGTATTACGTTTGACTTGTAGACACATATTACTTTTGACTTGTAGACACGTATTACTTTTGACTTGTATACACGTATTACTTTTGACTTGTAGACACGTATTACTTTTGACTTGTAAACACGTATTACTTTTGACTTGTAGACACGTATTACTTCTGACTTGTAGACACGTATTACTTTTGACTTGTAGACACGTATTACTTCTGACTTGTAGACACGTATTACTTTTGACTTGTTGACACGTATTACTTTTGACTTGTAGACACGTATTACTTTTGGAAATGTTAATTCATCAGGTAGTACCGGTACTACTCCGTCAACTACAGACTTATGTATCAAAACAGCTATTGCGAGGCTATTTGCTCAACGACTACTTTAGGAAGTGGACCGGGAACCCAGAGCTTTTATTTATGTAAACGATGCCAAAAGGTTTGACCCCTATGAACTTAAGGACCACCCCCGACATCTCAAAAATGCGTTGCTACCGGGCCATGGATTGGGGGTTGCCCCCGAAAACACCAATGGAAGGGGGCAAAAAAGTACATTTATTTATTTATGAGAATGACGCTAAGGTTAAAAACAGTGCCAAATGTTCCATTTGGGTTGCCTGAGTACCAAATAATCAATGCCAACAATTGTTCCCCCTGCCAGCAACCCCCAAAGAGGGAAAAAGGGGGCACTTATGTAATTGAATGACGCTTATTTAATGGAATGATGCGAAGGATAAAAACGGTGTTAAATGTTCCCCTGGGATCCCTGAGTACGGAATGACCAACGCCAACAATTGTTCCCCCTTCCAGCAACCCCAAAGGGGGAGAAAGGGGCCATTTATTTAATGGAATGATGCAAATGATAAAAACGGTGTTAAATGTTCCCCTGGGATCCCTGAGTATGGAATGCCAATGCCAGCAAGTTTAGGTGGGGGCTCCCCCTGCCAGCAACATCCAATGGTTTAGAAAAGGGGTATTAATTTAATGGATAATGCGATTGATAAAAACAGTGATTGATGGCGGGAAGTCAATAGCAAGTCAACATGTGCAGTCATGGCCATGGATCGTTTGGTGAAGATGTGTTCCAGTCGTGGTGAACAAATCCACTTGGTACTTAACTAGTACCTCTCACCTTTGATCAGATTCGGAGCGAAAGCTGCGACGATCAGGGTATTGTCACACATGCATCATCATTATACCTGACCAGGCCCAGCCTTAGAGTGGGACGGAGCTCCTAAAACATAGAGCATTCTGTTTCTTCATGGAGGCATTAAATAAGCCGCACTACTGGCCAATCATAGGACATATACATGGTGGTAGATGCAATGAAGACCAACAAAGGCGAACTGCTGTAAACAGTACCCAATTACCTTGAAGGTCGAATCGAGGAGGCCGACACCCTCAGTCGACACCCTTATTGCCTTCTATGCAAACAACGTTTCCCCCAGAAACGTTCTAGTGAGGTCCTCCCATGCTGACATCCTAGTGAGGTCCTCCCATGCTGACATCCTAGTGAGGTCCTCCCATGCTGACGTCCTAGTGAGGTCCTCACATGCTGACGTCCTAGTGAGGTCCTCCCATGCTGACGTTCTAGTGAGGTCCTCCCATGCTGACGTCCTAGTGAGGTCCTCCCATACTGATGTCCTAATGAGGTCCTCCCATACTGACGTCCTAGTGAAGTCCTCCCATACTGACGTCCTAGTGAGGTCCTCCCATACTGACGTCATAATGAGGTCCTCCCATACTGACGTCCTAGTGATGTCCTCCCATGCTGACGTCCTAGTGAGGTCCTCCCATGCTGACGTCCTAGTGAGGTCCTCCCATACTGACGTTCTAGTGAGGTCCTCCCATGCTGACGTCCTAGTGAGGTCCTCCCATACTGACGTTCTAGTGAGGTCCTCCCATACTGACGGCCTCGCCGTTCTTCTTAGGCTTGTCGACGTTCCAGCTGTCACCTCCTGATGTCTACTTGTTGTACAATTTCAAAATCTGTTCATGCGCATGAGTGGGGGCAGTGAGAAGGAAGGAACCCCGGCCAGAACAAAGAAGACTAACTGTGCCTCTCTTCTCCGTGCACCAAAATGCTTGTCAGTCACATCGAACGGGCCCACTTTGTGCAAGGATCTGGAAGAGGGCCGATCAGACTAATCCGACTGGTGAGGTGAGTACCACCGACTACGGAAGGAACGAGACTGACAACTGCTTTGAGCCTGACTAGTGCACTCCTGGAGTCCCTCGTAGCCACTGCTACGGACGACGGGGACAGCGTGGGAGCGACGTCAACAGACGTTGAGTCAGGCAATGCGTGGAGCGAGGACAGTGATGACATCTAATGCATTCGTTAGAACAATAAGTGTAATAACAATACTATTTTCCTTACGAGTATATAATTGGACAATGAACAACGACTGTACACATTTTCGAGTTCCTTTGTTATACAGAAACCAAGCGTTTCATTGGATAGCTTCTTGGCAAGATCACTTTGTACTGTGCTGTAGTGTAGTCGTGACGGCGCTGTGTTGTTTTAATTCATGGATTTATGCGTTTGTTATGACTTGGTAGTATTAAACTATTTGTCCAAACCAAACAAATTGTGTTTCTGTAAAGACTCTTCTCATCGAGATCATCATTGATAGATCAAATGATGTACCCACGATGATTACAATGAAAGTAATAACCACATGGAATAGTGGGCTTAGGTTGCAGGTGGGGATAAAGCCTACATACAATTCCTGGCATTGGTAGTTCCGTAATCAGGGAACCCAAATGGAAGACGAGACACTGTTATTTACCCTTGGGGCCTTGGCGTCATTTCCATAAATAAATACCCCCTTTTTGTCACCATTTGGGCTTGCTGGCAGGGGAAGGCCCCACCTAAAATTGGTGGCATAGGTACTTCCAAACCCAGACAACCCCTGGTTTGATTTCACCCTGCTTTTAGCGTTGACGTCATTCCCAAAATAAATGCCCCCTTTTTCTCACCATTTGGAGGTTATTGGCAGGGGAATACCCTACCTAAAATGGTTGCATTTATCATGCCATACTCAGGGAACCCAAATGGAACATTTGGCACAGTTTTTAGCCTTGACGTCATTCCCATAAATAAATGTACTTTTTGCCCCCTTCGATTGGTGATTTAGGGGGCAACCTCCCAAACTGGCTTTTGTGGGTTGCTGACAGGGGGAACAATTGTAGGCATTGGTCATTCCGTACTCAGGGAACCCCAAGGAAAGATTTGACACTGTTTTTTAGCGTCGGTGTCATTCCGTAGATAAATACCCTCTTTTTCGGACCCTTTGGGGGTTCCTGACAGGGGGAATCCTCCAACTAAAATTAGTTGCATTTGTCATGCCATACTCAGGGAACCCAAATGGAACATTTAGCTATGTTCTTAGCCTTGATGTCATTCCCATAAATAAATGTACTTTTTTGCCCCCTTCGATTGGTGATTTAGGGGGCAACTCCCCACACCTGACCCCGCAGGTTTTTGAGATGTCGGGTGGTGGTCCCTTCACTCCTTGGGGTCAAACCTTTGGCGTCGTTTACTTAAATAAAAGCTCTGGGATCTCGTATCACGTACACATCTCGTATCACGAGGGAGGGAGGGTGGGAGGGAGGGAGGGAGGGTGGGAGTGAGGGAGGGAGGGAGACAGAGAGAGAGAGAGCGCAAGCTGCATTCCCGATGGTTTGATTGATACGTATCTGTTATGTCGCCAGGGGTAACAAAGCACGAGCTAATCATTGGTCAAATGGTCGCTGTCAGAAGTGTTAGTTACCAGTGGCCTATCACATAACGCCAAATAGCTTGGTGACGCCCTTTATCGATATTCTAATGCGATGTTACGGTATAAGATACCGCCCGCAGTGTCAGAACGTCAGTCAGTGACACATTGCTTTGGCGATTTGTCATCCGACTGCATCAGGAGCGATCCTGTGAGACTGAGCGAGAGTGAACATCCCAGCTGAAGAGCGAAGATGCCGCGGCGCTGTTCGAACAAGTCGATTCGTCCACCGCCTCTGCCACCACCCGGGCTTCTGCTTCGAGTTCTGCTCTTGGCATGGGTCAGCTTCTGGGCTAGCAACTCAGAAGGTAAGCACTTTATGTTAATCGATTGTTATGTTTAAACTGTGAAAGTGTTTTGGTAAAAGTAGACCCTAATCATCGTCATGATTAGACTCAACTGGCAATGATAGGCGCCGTCAGCTGCGAGGTCAATGGCTTCTGTTACTGCAGCTCTTGCAGGGCAGACACGCTCTGACACGATGTTGGTTCTTTCCTCTAACACGTTGTTGCTATCTTCTTTTCCCTGAAGTCCGGGCTGAGGCTGGCGTCGATACTGTTCCTCGATTTTCTTGTTTTCTTCTTCCGTCGCTGGTTCCGCTTCACTCCCGTCTCCACTATCCGCCAACAAGACCAAGTTAGTTTTGCCTAGACGTTTTTGGGTCGGCGTCAGCTCAAAAGGTGCCCCGATCTGCCGGCGTCGACCATCTCAAAACGCGCACTATAGCCAAGGCGCGTTTGAAAACTTGAAGAATATGCGTTGAAATGTCATTAAAATGACAAGATAAACGAACGATTCATGGCTGCCGCAATTACTGGAAGTTAGACATGCCTCGTGTCATTGGCATAAAACGGAAAATCACAACAGATGAATACGACAACGGGTGACTACAGGGAACTACCACCGGTGCGTATTTCGGATAAAAAGGGTTAAAGTATATATTTATATTCTGTGTGAAATATAGGACTATTAACAGTGATTCTCACGAAATCGTGCAAAATTGGAGGAAACAAACGTGTTGCCAGTGTTTCTTGATCGGGTTTATTTTGAGGGTTGATAATACGTGTTTCACCTAAGTTTATGATTAGCCGACATAGGTTATACATAGAAGAAGAATAAAATCCGCTGTCGCCAATAGTATATTATTCCTACAAAACTGTGCCATGAAAAAAATAAGTTACGCTATGCTAAACTTTAATTGGAATAAGTTACATAAGTTACCGTCCTGCAGCAGCCAGAACCTGGCTGCACGAGGACAGGCGGCTCGCCCGTTGAGCCTGACTATGGGGTCTAAATAAAATGTCCTGTTGAACTGGAAAGTAACGTTTTTATATGTTCAGTTAAAATGTTTCATGTATGTCATGTGATAGGATGCTCCCAATTCTGCCCCCTTGTCCTCAAGATATTTTCACGCGCGCGAACTTGAACTTGGGTCTATAGAAGTTTATTATTGTTATTATTACTAACAAAAATGCCATCCCCAGGACGGGATATGAACTTGGTAGTTCATTCGTGACAGTTATGATAGCAATGTTTACCAAATAGGTGATCGCGTTTATGAATATGACTAAAAAACAATGTCTACATCTTCCTACATTGTGTCAGCGTCTAATTCAGGTTGCCGTTGCCAAGCAACCTAGTCGATGTTATGTGCCAGAGGGCGTTAAATACACACCAAGCAACTTAGTCGATGTTGTGCCGGAAGACTCTACATACACACCAAGCAACCTAGTCGATGTTGTGCCAGAGGGCGCTACATACACACCAAGCAACCTAGTCGATGTTGTGCCAGAGGGCGCTACATACACACCAAGCAACCTAGTCGATGTTGTGCCAGAGGGCGCTACATACACACTGGCGACATCGAACAGTTTATGTAATTGTGGACTTCTATTCGTAGATTTAACGCGTAGCGTTGCTAATAAGTGTACGTAGTAATTACAAAATAATTCGTAGGTATTAATTATGTATAATTGCTACGCGTGTTTTCTACTATAATTAATATAAACCGTCCACACGGTTAAATGTTATGTGCCAGATGGCGCTACGTACTCTCAAATGGTTTATGTACATTGATATGCTGCGCGTGCGTGGTTTCAGCCATTGTTGAAAGTTAACGTTTTACGTAGCGAGCAATTGTTGATTTACCATAAAAACTACTAAGAGCGCTTAACATACGGGGTATTTCGAAAAAAATAAAGGCGTTACGTTTCATTTGTGGATTAATCCCTGAAAGTTTGGCGCTCGAGGTGCAAGCCGTCTATGAGGAAAACGTTAACATACAAACATACATACGCTAGCTCGATTATAGTTGATTAGTTGAGTGCGTGCGCTTAAAATAACGTAACAAAAACATATTATTATAAATCTTGAGCGCAAATCTTGGTTCGTTGATTAATTATATGTAGTGAGTAAACAAAGTGGGTAAACAGCTCAGCCGGTTTAATAAAAGAATGTGCAGGTCTACCCTTAAACTCGTCGAAATAACTGACTTTGATCGATAGATCGGGTAACTTTAATGTGAAAGAACACCCTTTCGAACACCTTATTCGTGTACCGCTGCCGTCGTACAGAGATCGGTCAGTGAAACGTCAAACGGTTCCTTTCCCTGGGCGTTCCAAAACCGGCACTAATTTACCACGACATTTCCTTTGGACGCACAGAACTCTTCTAATTTCTCGAGTAGTTTCCCTGGACGATCTTTGTCTCCTTCTTCTGCCCAAACGAAATAATCGTATACTGTGATAAAGTCCGGTCCAGCACAGGTCAGAAAAATAGTCTCACGGGTGACATTCGCTGTCTTATTTTTCTCTAAGGCAGCCAAATATTATTTGTAGCTCTCGCTTCCACTTGGCGAACGAATCTGATAGATTAGGGTCGTTGGTGTCTAGCTTGCGCGGCGGGCGAAATTGCGTCAGCCAGAGCATCAGGTCTCGTCAGATCAGTGCCACTGCTGTACCAGTCACATTGTTCATAAACACAGCTTTATTAGAGCGTGTATGCAGCTGAAATCGACATTACTGTGCTGATCGAGTGTCGTGGGTATAGAGAGAGCCGCAAGTCGCTCTAGCGCATTCAGCAATATGCACTACATGGGCGGGTCTAGACCCTGAAATGGGGTGCCCAATTTCCGAACAGGACACCAAGAGGAAGCAACTGTGCGTGCGTGCGTGCGTGTGTGCGTGCGTGCGCGTGTGCGTGTGAATGAAGTTAGAACATATAAACCGACCGCACTAATCCTTTTCCTAATTCATGTGCGAACACCTCCAGTGCATCGTAGCAATGAACCCATACTGTCCTCCAAAGGTCCATCGTAGCAGTGAACCCATACTGTCCACCAAAGGTCCATCGTAGCAATGAACCCATACGGTCCACCAAAGGTCCATCGTAGCAATGAACCCATACTGTCCTCCATAGGTCCAACGACTTATTGGTGCGACTGGTCTCGGACACCAACTATTTGGTCATGTTTCCGCGCTTCTGTTGCCGTTTTGGAGAGAAGAAGAAACTAGAACTGCCGAAAGCCGGAAGCCTCCTCGATGCGCACGTTCACTACGTGGTTATGTATACTTCGGAAGTCGAAGCAGAACTTCATTACAAAGTGTAGAGGAAAAACTCAAACAATTTCGCATTTCAGACATTTTAATCTGGTCCCCGATGACAGCAATCAGTTCGTTCTGTAATATCTATCAGGTATTGTGTCGCCTGTTGAGGAGAACATTTAACTTCAGCTGGATCTGGTCCCCCATGACGCAATCAGTTCGTTCAGTAATATCTATCAGGTATTGTGTCGCCTGTTGAGGAGAACATTTAACTTCAGCTGGATCTGGTCCCCGATGACGCAATCAGTTCGTTCAGTAATATCTATCATGTATTGTGTCGCCTGTTGACGAGAACATTTAATCTTCAGCTGGATCTGGTCCCCGATGACGGCAATCAGTTCGTTCTGTAATATCTATCAGGTATTGTGTCGCCTGTTGAGGAGAACATTTAACTTCAGCTGGATCTGGTCCCCGATAACGGCAATCAGTTCGTTCTGTATCACCAATTGTGTATTGTGTCGCAAAGTGCGTCTCGATGAGGAAAACATTAAAATTTTCACCAGTCTCGAGATTTTTCAGGCAAGATTCTACTTTTTAAAGAGAACAATCGCCTCTACGGGCTGCAGTTTAAGACGATTGTCTCTCACACGGGTTTGCTAGCATATCAATAAATGCTGTCTGTGCAGGTTTATTTGTTTTTACACCAGAGAAACTTCTAATTTTGACGCGATGAAAAAGTCTGTTTGGAATAAATGGGAGTGTCCGGGCACCTGATGGACACCGCATGGATCGGCCCATGCACTAGTCCCATTAGTGGACAGCTGCTACCGTGTTATTAATAAATTATGCACCACCAATATCTCTCAACACTACGTTATTTTTTTATATTACATAACAATATCCGTGGTCTACATATTGTTTATTACGCTACTGCTGTATTCAGCGCATAACGTATTATATCGGTAAATCTCCGATCCGCCAATGTGCCCGACCGAATGCAGGCCTTCTTAGCTATCCAAACTATAACTTTCTGCCAGGTTTAGACGGAGATTCGAATCACATGAAAGGCTTACGGTAACATGGTATATTCGTACTCTTTTTAGGACACTTTTATTTTGCATAAAGCTGTGTCATATTACTTATTATTAACTTAATTTCATGAACCAAAACATATATTAACTAGACACGTTAATATAGTGCTCAGTGGTGATTGCATAAACAATCTCCCCAAGCAGTGGGCGCTTTCGCAATAGTGGCGCCACACGGTGGGCCGAGAACCAGCCGATGACGAGCGCGTCAAGGCTATACCATAAATAACAAACTCCATGTTTGCACTATGCCATCAGATATTACCGAAATTAAACAAATGAAAATTAAATGCAATATTTACTATACCTGACAAAATGATTCCATTTGTTGATGATATTAGCGAAATCGCATACACGTACTCTCGGTACTGCGAAATTACTGGAAGCCGAACGCGGAATGTTTGACGACGCAAGCGTGTCGATTTGTCGTGCAAAGCCAGGGCAAAGCAGAGCTTTTTGTAAGTTTATCACATTGTGTCACCTCGCATGAGATATATCATCATATAAATATTAGCAAACAGTTTCTGTTAACATTTAGTCAAAGGCAGTATTTGAGCGTAAGTTAGTTCCGGACTCCGGCAGGGAAGTCAGCGAGCGAAAATAGGGTTTGTTTACAGTTATGATAATTAACTTGTATTAAGGTAGCACAATGAATTGTCAGCCAGGATTACTATTACACATATATTAGGCAAAACCTGTTATAGACATATACCAAGAAACCGTTTTTGTTAACATTTAGTCAGAGGCAGTATTTTTGAGGTAACAATTCGGATTCCAGGTCTCAAGTTCAACGAGTGATAAAAGGGGTTTGTTTACAGTTCGGGAATTAATTTGGTGTATCAAGCTATTCTACACATTGTTGAATATATATATATATATATATATATATATATATATATATATATATATATATATATATAATAGACAAGATTAATATTGCACAATCTAAATTCTGTGATGGCGCCATCCAAACAGCAACTAAAGGCCAACAGGCATTTAGAATGCAGGAGTTGTAGCAATTGGGTAGACTTTGTCAAGTCCGGGTGTGAGGAGTCCTGGGTTGAGGTTTACGCGGATAGTTTGCGTATTTAGTGTAAGGGATGTGCGAAGATGAAGGGACTAGAGGTGGAGATGGAACAGCTGAGGTATTAAAGATGGGAAGAGGTGGATTATGCCAGTGGTTCCAGTGGGGGGACAGTGGATGATAAAGTGGGGAAGGTGATGAGAAAGATGCTAGGAAAAGCTCACCTCAGAGGAGGCTGAGAGGAGGTAAGGTGACAGGACGGAAGGAGACTGGAAGTAAGGAGACTGGATGTAAGGAGATGGGATGGAAGGAGACTGGAGGGAAGGAGACATGAGGGAAGGAAGGAGGCGGGAGGGACGGCTACAGAAGCGAAGGCATCAGTAGAGCAATATAACCAGGAGATGGGAGGGAGATTGACAACATGCTGCCAGGTGACACGACTGCGGGACAGAATGCAACGAGCTACTCTGAGATAGTGATAGAGGGGTGAGGAGGAGAGCGAGGGTGTGCGTGGGTGATTCAATAGTCAGGAAGACTGACAGAGCGCTAAACAAGGGGCATAAATAGAGGCTATCACAGAGAGGGTGGAAAAATTGTGGGTCCAGCCAAGGGAGGTTCTGTTTTACTACACGTAGGGTATAACAATACAGAGAGGGAGGGTTCAACTGACATAGTTAGGAAATACAGGCAGTTAGTAAGAAGAGCTAAGTAGACACAGGTGGAACAAATAATTATGTCAGGGATTCTACCAGTAATGGGAAGAAGAGGACAGGGATGTAAAAATTGCAGGAGGATGGCAATTAACACATTAGTTCAACAACTATATAGGGAAGAGGAAGTTGTATTTGTGGGGATGTTTTGTTGGGGGGGGGCTGATATATACATGAGGGATGGGCTTCATCTTAGTGGAAAGGGTGTGCAGCAGTGTTTGCTGATGAACTACCAGAAGCAGTCGAAAGTGGCATGGGAAGCATAACAATATGTTTGGTAGCAAGCATTGTTTAAACTAGAAGCGCAGGACAAGAGGCCACTAGTAAACAAACCAGTAACAAAATGTCTGGACATTTCTGAAGCTGGCTATAAATGTGTGTGTTTAAATGTTTTGTTGGGGGGGGGCTGATATATACATGAGGGATGGGCTTCATCTTAGTGGAAAGGGTGCAGCAGTGTTTGTTGATGAACTACCAGAAGCAGTCGAAAGTGGCATGGGAAGCATAACAATATGTTTGGTAGCAAGCATTGTTTAAACTAGAAGCGCAGGACAAGAGGCCACTAGTAAACAAACCAGTAACAAAATGTCTGGACATTTCTGAAGCTGGCTATAAATGTGTGTGTTTAAATGTTTTGTTGGGGGGGGGGCTGATATATACATGAGGGATGGGCTTCATCTTAGTGGAAAGGGTGCAGCAGTGTTTGTTGATGAACTACCAGAAACAGTCGAAAGTGGCATGGGAAGCATAACAATATGTTTGGTAGCAAGCATTGTTTAAACTAGAAGCGCAGGACAAGAGGCCACTAGTAAACAAACCAGTAACAAAATGTCTGGACATTTCTGAAGCTGGCTATAAATGTGTGTGTTTAAATGTTTTGTTGGGGGGGGCTGATATATACATGAGGGATGGGCTTCATCTTAGTGGAAAGGGTGCAGCAGTGTTTGTTGATGAACTACCAGAAGCAGTCGAAAGTGGCATGGGAAGCATAACAATATGTTTGGTAGCAAGCATTGTTTAAACTAGAAGCGCAGGACAAGAGGCCACTAGTAAACAAACCAGTAACAAAATGTCTGGACATTTCTGAAGCTGGCTATAAATGTGTGTGTTTAAATGTTTTGTTGGGGGGGGGGCTGATATATACATGAGGGATGGGCTTCATCTTAGTGGAAAGGGTGCAGCAGTGTTTGTTGATGAACTACCAGAAACAGTCGAAAGTGGCATGGGAAGCATAACAATATGTTTGGTAGCAAGCATTGTTTAAACTAGAAGCGCAGGACAAGAGGCCACTAGTAAACAAACCAGTAACAAAATGTCTGGACATTTCTGAAGCTGGGTATAAATGTGTGTGTTTAAATGCAAAGCATAGCAAATAAGAAAAACGAATTAAACATTATGGTAGAAGATATTAACCTTCACATAATTGGTATAACTGAATCATGGGCCAACAAAGACATATCAGATGCTGAATTAGGACTGACAGAACATGTAATTATTGGGGAGGGGGGCGGGGGGCATTCTCAATATTAATACAGGTGGCATGTGGATTGATGATGGTTAAATATTGGTGTCATATTTTTGATGCAATAAAATGATAATTGTCTGTCAATGTGTCTAGCTATCACTGTATGATAACAATCCTATTGGTATGTTCTGTTATTAATTGAAACAACATTTCTGCATGCTGAATGCATAGAAGCTACAAAGATTTCCCTTCAGTTGGTGGTATTTTTCCCAGCCAGAAACCCCAAGTTAATATCCACTTTATACAAACAACTTGTACTAGTTACCAGTTCAGACGATAATCCTTTTATTGTATTTGTTTAAACCAGGCCAGGAAGTCCATAATAAAAGGGACTTTTATCAGTTAGCCACAGACATAGCCATGCCTTTGTTGCCCCCACAATGGACAGTGCCATGAATTACTAGCTGAGTCTTCTTCAGAAGAAGTATAGTGATTCAAGTCAGACAACCTGCACCAGTATAGTCTGGTGTCAGCCTTGGAGAATGGCAGGTGGTAATCCACCCTCTCAGATCAATTATCAGAGCCACCACCAATTCATGGTCAAGTCAGTGAGCTCAACTCGCCAATTAAGACCAGCTTTATTCTTTCATATTGTAATAAAATATGCCTGAAAATTTGTTTAACCCAGGTTTAACCCAGTTTATCCCCAAATGGATGTTTATCCCAACCCGGGGGCAGGTTAAACTTGCCAACGTTGCTGGTTATTGCGTCTGGTAATGAGTTCCAATCTTTTTGTCCTGGGAAAATTTATAACATTAGTGCGACACATCAGTGACTTTATTGTCTTTAAAGATACAACACCTATCACGTTATCAGACAAAACTGTATGCAATGTAATACTAATAGTAAGGGAAGTTATCGGCACCGTGAGTTTTAATTTATATTTAATGCGATGGCATTGCATCTTGTTTTCGGTGGTTTTCTGCTGGGGTATTTCTTTTGTTGTGGACGGAACATTGGGATATTTCTTCCATTAAACTATAAATAAGATTTTAAAATAAAAATAAAATTTATTGATCATCAAACATATTGCACATATTTTTTATTGACTGTAATCATAGTACTGCTGAAGCTCAGTAGGTGGCGTTAGTGATGGTGTGTTCAGAAAGTTGAGCAAAATGTGTCCCCTCAGAGCCCCATTTATACAGGGTGCCTAATAACTGCCTATTACTGTCCATAGCAGATCATATAGACCACCTGTGATAAAAGTGTGCATGTGCCTGATCAGTGAAGCTGAATAATCGTACATTATGCTGATATACATTGTGTTTTATTTCTTATTTTTATTCATTTATTAACATTAATAAAATCTTTTTGGGCTCTGGCTAGTAACGTACAGTACTCCTAAAACTGATGCCCCCACGTGCAACGGCAACAGTTCATTGTATTTTTGGCCGCTAGATGGCGCCGTCCATGCAGTGATACATTTCTACTAAACAAATAATTATCTACGTCACTCATTTTATTATTTAGCATCTGGTGAAGGGTGTGATTTACAAACATAAATGCATAAATGTTTAATTGAGTAATGTAAATTCTGCATTGTATTGATATATTTACATAGTCTATCAGGATCCATAAAATAGAAAATGGTGCCACAAATTAACATGTTTAATTGATTAATTAAACACGGTTCAGACGCATCTGAAAACAGATCAAAACAACAGGTGCGTTTTGGGCGCTTACCCCCTGTTCACATTATAAGGCGTTACAAACACAATATGCGTATGAATCCTTAGTTTTTTGGCAGAAGAGCTCAGGTATAATTATTTATTCATTGGTTAAAATTTAGACAAATTCTGAAACATAAACTTTGTTTTACAGTCAACCATTCCCTCCAAAATGTCCCTTTAAATTCCTTCTTGTCGGATAATGTGACCAAAACCACTTCAGATACAGCTATGAAAGACACAACAGCACAGACAATACAATGTGTGTGTAGCTTATGAACAAGTCGTTATTCAGTACTCTTGAGTGCCGAATAAGCGTCCCTATACGCGTATTTATTTTATGAAAAATGCTACCATATACGCACCTTATTTTGCACTATACTATTATTAAATTTGAACATTCGTGCCAGCCTATATTCTCCGATAATCGTGACAAATTGTGCAGGATATAATTGTTAGGAGAGCAATCACTCTCACTCCCTATTGCTAGCGCTAATCAATCATCCACGGAGCGGTTTACCACTCCTGCTAAAATCACTTGCTCCCAACTGGGCCTGCATGTGGCTCCATCTGACGGCTAAGTTTTCATCCTTTCGAAAGACAGTCGTGAATTTAGTGGGATCCCATGGGCACGGACCACAGTCAGAATCCATCCGCCATTACAACGATAAAGAATACCAAGGAAAAAAATCATTGTGTGGATGAGTGAGTGGAAGTGATGTTTTTGTGCACAGTAGCATCTAAGCTTTGAAATTATGCCATTTGTAAGTAGGTATACCAGTTGCGTAAGGACACAGTGGCTGTTAGGCAGGATGTACTCATATTTGGGAAACCGGGGAATTTCATGGCAGAAATGCACGGGCATCATGCGTTGAAGCAATTTGTGCGAAAAGGAGGTGTCATTTTCACGAATTTTACACACCAGGTGTCTTAGTGGGTCTGTCATTTTCTGTGAATTTAAAAAAAAATATTGTAGGATAAATTTTCAATGTAGATGCAAGAACGTTATAATGGTCGTCTATGGGAAAAGTGACTGTGGTCCGTGCCCCCGTGCTTCTGAGGATCCTAGATTTTTATCCCAAAGCGAGAGACCATTAGATTTCCATGATTAGATGAATCGGTCAGAATCCTTAGTTCTCGGGAGCTCGACTTGGTATATTATTAGTTAAAACGCCATTATCACCGCGTAAACCGACGTACCTTAAATGGCCGCCGTGCACAGCGCCTCAAACCGGCTGGCAGCGGTTTCCCCTGAAACGGGCTTGCGTATTCAATTCAATAAAACTTTTATGTCTATTTAAAAACGGAAAATTCCCCGGTTTCTCGCAGATATGAAATGCGGTTACTATATCTGCGGTGATACGAATACGCACAAAGTTTATTCATATTCGGCAGGAAAAAAAACTAAATACAGGCGATCCACGTAGTCAGAGACGCCTTGGCTTCACGTCGAGTAAAAAAATTGCTTCGGCACTAAAAAAGACAAATATACTAGTGACTTTTTCGCACTATACTATTATTAAATTTGACCGATATTTGGCCTATACGTTTATTTTGCACTCGAGAGTACATATATTATATAAAATTTAAGTCTTAATAACACGGTTCTATATAATGTGGCAACATTTTTCACATTTCTCAATGTTTGCAACACTGTTGCAGGCAAAATAATGATGCTACAGTGTATGGTACCCACCATTGGCATTATATTGAGAAAATGTAGTAGTTCCAGTATGTTTAAAAAATTACATTAACATTAATATTTACCTATTTTTAGGCCAGGTAGACTTTTTAATGAAAATAGGCCAAAAACGTGTTTTGAAAACATGGACGAGGGGTGTCTTTAAATTGCTCTAGCAGGAAAACTAATTAAGGTACAACCACAAAACTGATACAGGCCTTGACGTTAAGCTTTTGTACCAAGTGGCCCATTGGGCAAGTAGATGTTAAATATTACTGGCTCCCGAAAAAAAGTTACTGGCCCGAATTTTTTTTATTGATTAAAAACACACTATTTTTGTAATACATCACATCACAAGTCGAAGGATGCGAGTTTGGCCATTATTTATTTTGTCGTTGGTGATTTACTTTCATGCTTTCAGTCAGTATTCCGTATGGCAGACAACGTTGCTGCAGGAATCGTTTGAGAATCATATGCCTTCTGGGCCTGGCTCTGTCGAAGCCGCAGGCGCAGCAGGTCGGGCTTTGAGTAGCAATGCCTGAGCTCGGTAGGCGGCGCTAGTAGTGCTGTGATCGGCAAGTCGACCAAAACGTGTACCCACAGAGGCCCGTTTATAGGGGTGCCTTTAACGGTCCATAGCAGCTGACATAGATCACCTATAATACAAATATGCATATGGCTGTAAAGCTGAATAAACGAACTTTACTCTGATGTACATCATATTTTACTTCTTTAGGCAAAAGTATTTTGTTTTTAAGGTGAAAATTTCATGATTCTCGCAAGTCCGGGATTCACCCTGATTCATGAAAAAAACAATTGTATATCTTTCATTGATCATTTATTAACACAAAAATATTTTTTATTTTGGCTAGGTCTGGCTAGTGACGTACTGTACAACTAAAACAACCCCCTATCACTGTTCTCTGAAGCCAAGAATTATCTTGCTATGAGAACGTAAGGTGGAGCCACACACAGGTCAGAATTAATAAATTATGCGATGTTCTAGCCCGCTGTTGTTTGAAGTTCGTCTTTCTCGTCGTAGTTGTTTAAAGTTCGTAAACATCCGTTCTTCAAGTACGTGTGTAAGTAGTAATTGATCTATCGAACTATATTATCGTGTAGCATTGTATGTTTGATATTCTGTAGGGTGTTTTGCTCAATTTGGCGGGAGATAAAACATGTAAACAAACTTGCAGCCAGTGACAGCGCGACTGACCATTACTGGCATTAGCTCAAGAGTCAAGGCTGACAGTCTTACACTCGGAATGTTAATATGATTTACACTGTGCTTTCTGATTTATTTTCATTATAAGTATTGTTATAACCGTGGATACGACTTATGTATAGTGACTATATGACTAATTATGTAAATATTTGTTTATGCCAAATTTATCGATTTTGCCATTTTTGGGTATGATGATGGGTGAAAATGTATGAAACTGTCTATGCATGTGACATTAATGTGAGACATTAATTAAAAAACCTGTTTGTCTTTTAAGTTTGATAGTATGATTTTAAAGCCAACATTTATTACTACAAAAAGTTATCAGTTTACAGTGTTGTACGTATTACTTTAATCTTTAAGGCTAATCTCAGTATTTCAACAGTGTAATATAATTATAAGGTTTTAGATGAACATGCCATTATATGACAAAACTTGTGCATACATTTCCTTTTTTTTCATACATGCAGTGTTTTATCGAATACATTACTTACATTTTTTATTATAGCCACCAATTAACGAAGTAACATATTATGTACAAAATTATGTACAACTGATAGTTGGTATTGTGTCAGAATGGTTATTCACTCAACAATCCACACATATTGATATGATGAGAAAGTGGACACCAGCATACTTGTAATGTACATAATATTATTTATAGTAGTTATTTCTTACTTTAAGCACTAACACACCCTGATAATGCAAACAGTGTGACAATATACGCTTACAGTTCATCCTACATGATACACATGTCAAATATTCATCTTGCATCAGTGTGTGTTCAGCTGTGAACAGGCTTCTGTAAAAATCTGCATAATAGTTTGCAGTTAAAAAACCTTGTAAAAAATATTTTCCATATCCACATAAAAGTCACGGAAAATGGAACAGTTGTGTAAAAATTAGGAATGAATAATTTTCTATCCTAAAATAATTTCTTTCACATATAATGTTATAGTATGGGGTTGAAAGTGTACCAAAGTGGTAAGTCGAAGATAACTTACTGCCTCGTTTTTATTATATAGGATGATGAAATAGACCATTCACATTTTTGTGTTGCGTCTGTCACACCTATAAATCTATGTGTCCTGCAGAAGTTTCCACAATGATAATTATTTCTTTTATTTTTAGAGGTATATTGTGATGGTGGTGATAAGACAAAAATAGAAATGTTAGGTTTTCCATCAAAACTATCGAACGATAGTGCTGACAGTGCAAAATTGTGTCCCTTTTTGAAAATCCAGTTGGAAAAGTTCCACCCAACATAATTTTTTTGGACAGAGAAATAAATTAAGTGTCTGGTTATATCCTACACCTCACACCTCACACAGCATACCTCTCATGGGGCACTGATTTTCATAGATTCCATTCTACAGGACAAAAACCCCTGTGTGCAGATGTGACATTAATCGTGACAGACACAACATAAACAACATGGTTAATAAATTAATCTTTATTTTCAAACTGTCTCTATACTTGGTTGGGCTGTTGTTTTACATGATTCAAATAACTTTTTCAGAAAATATTATGAAGAAGATTACCTTGATTAACATAGTAATACCTGGAAATCTGACTACATGTAAATTGGTATTACCAATCTTTTCATGATGGCATTCAAAGCAGCAATCTTCCTTTCAACATTTGTGTGCTTGGGACAGGCGCACTGAATACAATCACTGGACCTTGGGATCCTCACATTTGGCGGACGGAATTTCTTGAATATTATGAACTTGTAAGGGAAGGCTGTATTTTTATCTCACAAGATTTTGTATGCATCTTCAACTGTCATGCTCAGAAGATACTTTGTTTGAGTTTGAAAGCAGCTGACACCGTTTTCCCTGGTACAGCTCTGCTTATGTCTTCTCTGAAGAACAAATCCTGAATTTGATTCATCCATAGTGGGGATACCCTGCTTTTCTACATTTGGCATTCCCAGCGAGCATGCTAATACCCCTGTACGCTTTGCCATTAGAAACAGCCAGTGTCTTAGCCATTTTTTTTTAGGTTTTCTTGCATTTTCTTTTGATCCTGAGGGCATGATTTGATGATATTTTTCTGCTAACATCCCTGTCCATGACCATCCCTTTAAATTCTGACATTAAACTACGTTTGGTTTGTGCACTTGTTTTAACCATAATCCCACATTTCTTGTATACTTTTCTGGAGGTAGGTGTAGCAGAGAGGATTATAGACTGAAGTGCTTCTGCTCTGTGTGCTCTGTGTTGTGGCATCCTTTCAAGTAGTTTTCTACAGTAGTAATATCTCAGCTGTCTGATCGTGGTATTCAGTGCTTGGGGACCTTCCTTTTCTCCAGCTGTGTCTTCTGACATTATCCCATCATATTCATCACCAACAGTGTCTTCTTCTGCCATGCTTTGCTTTACCATCCATTTTTTCATATCACGATCTTTTTCTTTTTCACCTGTCAATTGTTTTCTACTACACTGTATAGGCCTTCATCTGCTTCTCACATTCTCTTCTTTCAGCAGGTGTCATCAGTTTCACTTGTTTCTTTACTCTTCTCGATCTGACTGTCCTTCCCACCCATTCAGCTTTAATCTTTCTAAACTTTTGCTGTCTCAGTCTCTCAACTCCTTCATGTTTCCTCTTTTCCCTCTGTCATAGTTAGTCACTTAGCATCCCGGTTCTTTCGCTGTTGTGTGGCATCCTTCTTTCGAATTTCCTCAAGTTTTTCTGAATTCTCTTTTAACTTCTCTCTCCGTTTCCTTTGGCGCTCTCTTGCATTCAGCTTTTTCACTTCTACTGGATCAGGATGATCCATTTTGCTGTAAAAATAAAGTAATTTCAGACCAATGTCCAACATGGACAGTGTAACACATTGTTTTTGTCGGGTATTCAAATATCTTTGCTACTTTCCATCATAATGATCGTTTTACAACAATGATATTCACTTCCTAATATCACCAGCTCAATCATAATATGATATCATAATTTTTTATTTGAAAAACTTCTTATCACTAGCCATTTTGCTTAACCTTTAGGCAAGCCAAAAAAATTAACAACACATCAGGTTTTCTCTTTAAAAACAAAAACATTGTATTGTTTGATAACAAAGTTACATTATCTAAATGGAACTGATGGCACTTCTCCTTTGAACCAAATAAATAACAGGGGACGGTATCATGACACTTCAAAAGCAGTCCAAAATGTGTTCATTTAGAACTTCTAATACCAAAAACAAATGCATATAATTGTGTTATACACATGGTGTGGGCAACATAATCAGATGTACTCATTTAGCTGGTTGAGGGAGCTAATATTGTGTTCATGCTTCTCCAAAAAAAATGCCAGGCAAAATAGACAGATTTCTTTCATTTGTATGAATTTACTTGATAATCAGATACAATACATGTGACCTTTTGAGCAATTTACACCCTTAGATCAGATGATTTCAGTACAGACACCTGAAAGGCTTGAGTCAACATGTGCAAAGAAAATGGTGAACAGCTAAGCTTAAAACTGCTTCCACAACTGATTTAGCCTGTCTCAAATATGGTTCATTGGTGTCCAAATATAGTGTGTGAATAGTTTATGTAACATCCGCAGTCGATTTAATAAAAATGACTATTTTTTCAAATCATAAAAAAATTTATTTCAATTGTTAGATCTGGTAAGGATCAAAATAGTGGATATCCAAAATGTTAAACATTGTGTGGGTCAATGCTGATCATGGGCGTGACTCCCATCGTTTCACCAATCACATGACAAAGTTAAAAAAAATTCAATTGAGGAAGCACCTCTAAAATATCTAAATATTTGGGATTTGTCTTTTATTTTACATGGGTAATTAGCATAATATGTGGTACCATCTGGACAATAAAGTAACATTAACAAAACAGCTGTACACTACAGCAAACTATGAGTAGATTGCCAGCCAATTGTTGGCAAAATGATGATGTTTGGGACAATACAATAGTGGAAATTTTCCAAAAGTAGGCATCTGTTTGTATCTAGTTAATAACATGTAATATCACATGGCTCATGTAGTTTTACTTTGTAATTTCAACCAAGAAAAAGATGGTTTATAACAGTTTAGTTTACCCACAGGTGACATCATCCTGCTCATAAAGTGTCTCATCTGCAACAATCCAATCTTACCATTTGAAAATATACTGGCCTAGTAACTGTTACTCTCAACTAGAATTTTTCATACCAAAACATCTGGACATATGCCATTTATCATATAATTGCAAATAAAAATAATTTAATACAGCAAATTGTTCATTCTGGCACTTATGTCCCTTATGTCATGTCTGTCACAGTGTGACAGACACAACATTTCGAGGGACGGAATTGGTAAATCCTTTGTTACTTCATAACACCAACTCACTGATTAATGATTTTGTATCTGTGAATTGCAAATGGTTCAAGCTGTGTATAGCACATTTTTTCATATTTTTCTCCCTCTTAATTTCTGGGAAAATAGGGTGTGACAGACGCAACATAAGGGGACGAGATTTTTTTCACAGTTTTCCTTAAAAAAATCTGTATGACTTACAATGTTTGTTCAATTTCTTTTTTTTTTAAATCAATTGAGGATGGGTTGTAAGGCAGAAAAATTTTTTTTAATGTTAATTTAGCTGCTTACCTTTTTCTTAGACAGATTGTGATACAGCTACCGCCCAAAACTGCTGTTTCTTGAAAAACAACCCCAGTTTCCCACCTCAATAACTCAGCAATGGGTGGGAGTACACAGTTAATTTTTTCACCCAAATATACCTACATTAACGTTAATATAAGTATATTTTTTAGGCCAGGTACGCTTTTTGATCAAAATAGAAAAACCGTGTTTTAAAAACGTTGATGGGGTGTCTTTAAAGTGCTCTAACATGAAAACTAATTAACATACAGCCATACAACAGATACCATGGTGTATCTTAATAATAGACCTAGCCAACGATGTATAACACTTAATTATCTCAAAATCGTCCAGCATAGCTAAATTCAGATTGAGATGAAGCTTGTGTTTAATTGTAGCGCCGGGGTGGATGGCAAGGGCAAGAAGCCATTGAAACGATGACCTGTTGCTGTGACTAATGGGATAAAAACGATCTGAAAATATATTGGCCTACCGGGCCAGTAAAATATGGAAACTTGTGGCCTGACTTGGCCCGACAACCCCAAAAAGCACTGGGCCAATGTAAATGTTGAGGCCTGTATGTATGCATGCATATATACATACATACACACATACGTAGTATGTAAGGCCCATATAGAGCAGGGTGGGGCGAAGCGCACCCCAGGATAAAACACCCACTGTATTTCGGCAGATCCAACTATTAGTGCCGCTATCTTCCAATAAACTGATGTACCATGATGCCAAACCAATTTGGGCACGTTCGATTTGAGGAGACGCAACATGTATAGTATAAGTTATACCAATTTGAATTTGCTGGCCATATTATTACAACAAATTGAATAGCTTTAACCGATCCAACAGCATAAATACTTTAACTAATCCAAGATGTGAAGTAGCTCACCGATATATATATATATATATATATATATATATATATATATATATATATATATATATATATACATATATATATATATTGTTATAATAGGTGTTAATGATTCGTGCAGGCGAGTGCGCTTTGCCCCGAATACATTGTGGTGATTATATAAATTACTCTGTTTAATACATGTCCTGCATTTTCATGAATATGCGTGGAAAGGTAAACAGTATTTATTGACTACTGTATTCCTAAGTTTGTTATATTATTATATCATTGACATATATGAGGTGTGTGCTTGTCAGGGAGTGGGAGGTTCATCCTAAAAATTGGTGGGAGGTTGGCCTCAGAAATAGATGTGAAGTGGGAGGTTGGCCTAAACAATAGGGGAAGTGGGGCTTTGAGGTGGGAGGTTTTAACACAAATTATATAAATAACATTACAAATGATGTCAATAACATTACCACACGGCAGTTGCACCGTGCCACAGATGTCAAAAATTATAATTTGTCGTTCACTTTGTAGGTTGGTGCCCAGTCCATCATATATAATACCACTGTTATATGTATAAGTTTCCACCTTGCACGTTGTTTGCAAAGTGTATCTTGTGAATGAGTTGGGGTCGGATATTGGTTATTGGATAGGTTATAGGAGGTTCTTCATAATAATATATAACATGCCCGTTCTTGGGGTGTTAAAAAGGGGGGTTCGAGTGTACCAGGTACACAACAGCCAGGGATTTATGGGATGATTTCTAACAAAAGGTTCAGTTTACTCAATTCTCTCAAAAAGGGGGTTCCAATCCCAAATCCCCCTGAGGATGGGCAAAAGGCTTACATGGGGCAGACGTCAGGAGGATGGGATGGTAATTTACAGGTAGTTGTGTGTCTCATTTTTTGAAGACAGCCGACACATTTGCTGTACACCAGTCTGATGACAGGGTGCCCGTGTCCACTTACCTTTGTAAGATGTCACAGAGTGGTGGGGATAGGGTGTCAGCACAATTCTTCAGGACTGCCTTGGGGATCTTGTTGGGCTTTGTTTAAATGGTTTGATTGACTTGAGCAATTTGTATACACCCAATGTTTCTATGGCATATTTTGCGCGAACGTTCAAATGTCAACTCGACATCTTTCGTGCCAGTGAAATGTTGAAGTATTTGTCAAATGTAATTTGTATTTTTTTGTTTCTGACTTTTTGTGCCAAGATAATACTGAGAGAGGCCAAGTATTACGTTCAACTCTAGTCAATGAACTCGTCTAGTCAGGATGAAAACCAAGTATTAAATGCATTTTCTAGATTTTTCTTGTTTTCTTTTCTAGATTTTTGTAGTTTTCTGCTTAGCCATGGGAGGTTGCACTGTCTAGAGCTGAGCTGAGAAGGGATGTGTTTGTCAACAGATTTCATTAGTTAATTTGTAAAGGTGGTTCTGTAATTCTTAAAGGTGGTTCTGTAATTCTTAAAGGAGGTTCTGTATTTGTAACAGAACCGTAATGTGTCTTGATTTCATCAGACTGATGCTACAATCAGCATTG
Source organism: Lamellibrachia columna (assembly GCA_963662155.1). NCBI lineage: Eukaryota > Metazoa > Annelida > Polychaeta > Sabellida > Siboglinidae > Lamellibrachia > Lamellibrachia columna. The sequence goes on from OY759261.1 coordinate 18,721,369, forward strand.
AGGCTATCCCAGTCAGCACGAGCAAATTTCTTTTGGTGTTCACTGTTTGACTCTTACATCAAAATCAGTAACAACAATATCATGGTCTGATATCCCTGGCACAGAGGTGGAGTTTGTTACAAATGTAGGATTTGTTGTGAGACGAGATCTAATAACTTGCCTTCTCTAGTGGCGCACGTGTGGACTTGGATGAGCTGGGCACTTTCTGCTGAATCTATGAGGGCTTGGGGAATATGTAGTTTGTTTTATGCAGTCCATGATTCAACCACAGGAGACCATTCAGAGCCATCCTGTTTAGTACCGGTGTCATAGAATATGGACCCCATGGAAAATGGTCCATTTTCCCTATATAATCCTATACAATTTGGACCCGGCGGATCCATATTCTGTTATTGAATATGGACCCCCCCATAGAATTTTGAAAGTTAATGAAATTACAATTAACTCAGAAATGTCCCAATTAAATTAAATTAGCCTTACACATTTATCAGGTAAATTAAATTAAATTAATCTCCCAACTTGTTCAATTAAATTAAATTAACAATTAACTTTCGTTCAATTAACAATTAATTTCAAATAACTTCTGTTACATTACCAATATCATGATTGGTTTATTTTACCAGATGGTCACTGCACTTGCCACCCATACAAACAGGTCTTGTGGGCGCCATGGAAGCCACTACTCCCAAGAGGATTACTGCCAACAATTCCCATGCAAGATAACAAAACATAATTACATTGCACAAATGTCTCTAAAACTTGAAAGCACATTTCGAGAATTTAAGTTAAATATTTTTGTTAAATGGATTATGTCATGTGGGATTATGTCCAGAAAAAAAGCAATACTATTACATAATACAGCTGTAACACCTGGCCAGGCACACTCACAGTTCAGCTTATTCACTGATTGACACTGGCTGGACATTGACACTGTTCAAATAACTGCCTGGACCTGACTAGAAGCTGTCTTTGATATTGGTTGGGTGAACTTGGGTCACTGGCTGAGTGGCTGTGTTTAATGGGCACTATGATCATCAAATCTTACTCCTGACAGCAAGCCAGTGGCAGTCACCACCAGATTGCATAAAATAATATACCCAATAAAAAGTTAATTGAAAGTTAATTGTGAGTTTTTCAATAAAATAAAATTAAAATAACCTCTTCCAGTGAAGTTAATTAAAAGTTAATGCCTGATATGGACCTCCATAGAAAATGGACCCGGGGTCCATATTCCATGGGGTTCCATTTTCTATATGACATATAGAAAATAGAACCCCATAGAATATGGACCTGTGGTCCATATTCCATTATGAAATAGTTAACTGGTAGACAATGCATACATACTGTTGATTGCCATAACTTATTTTTGTACTTTTGACAAGCAAATATTAATTCAAAATGTTGCTCTTGTTCTGTATAATTAACTGGAGGCAACGCATAGATACGTGTATTTAACTGGGAAGACAATAACTGAATGAATGAATGTCAGTTTTTGTTATATTCTTATTAAACGATTCCAACAAAAGGACAGATACTAAATTAATATTCACACATATAGCAAGTTAGAGTCCATTTTCTATGGGGTCCATATTCTATATAACACTGGTTGTGATAAACACTGGTTTTGAACTCCTTATTAAACTTTGTTAATCTTGATCTTTCTGTGTTTCCTAGACATCTTTCTTAAAATAATGTTGTTTATATTTTTCATATATGTAACTATAATAAATTATTACAGTGGCCTATAGTAAGAACTCATAAATCAGCAAGGCTTACATACGCCTGTCAACATACTTCCATTTGTTGATAATATTAGCGACATTGCATACATGATCATGTATACTGGTCAGGGTGGTTTTTGCCTTATGTAATAAATTATATAATATGCCGTTTTTACAAAAAGCTGAAGACACTTTCGCGCATGAGATCGACATTCGAAATAACTATCAGTTATTTCGTATACAGAGTGCAAAGAAGTTATTAGAACAGTTGTTTTCAGTTAGTGACTTAAAATAGATAAAACATATTACATTAGAGATAATGAACAAATAAGTTGAGTGACGTGGGTAAGTCTGTGTCTATGGATCCTGTCCATGGGTTTCCAGTCACCATAGTAATAGCAAAGAGCTTATATTGATAAGAGGTGACACTCCCTATTGTTTCAATGGTAATTGCTTATTTGAGGCGCCATCTGGTGGCCAGCTGTATACAAAGCTCACATGTGAATAGCTGTAGCCTACATTTTTACAAACAGATGGTAAACAAATCATATATATCTTTATTTATGAGTAACACAACCTAACAGCAACTGACAGTAATTAACTAACTAACTAATTAAACAATTAACTAACAGTACATGTAGAAAAGACTGAATAAAATCAAAACAGTTACAAAAATGCTTAATTTATGTGCCCAGTACAAAACTTACAATTTATGTGCCCAGTACAAAACTTACAATTTATGTGCCCAGTACAAAACTTACAATTTATGTGCCCAGTACAAAACTTACAATTTATGTGCCCAGTACAAAACTTACAATTTATGTGCCCAGTACAAAACTTACAATTTATGTGCCCAGTACAAAACTTACAATTCTAGTTACCAGGGATTTTATAGCTTATTTGCTGAAGTAAGAGCATAAGTTATGTTGTAAAATAGCCTTATTACAAAGCCAAAAGTTAATAATGACATAATAACGTACATATAAAGTCACATAACTAAATCAGTATGTGATGTACATATACTAAATCCAAGGTAAACCTCAATTGTATCAGTATAATGCTCTTTGGTAATAGTTTCCAGTTACCTACACTAGTAATAGTTTTCAGTTACCTACACTAGTGATAGTTTCCAGTTACCTACACTAGTGATAGTTTCCAGTTACCTACACTAGTAATAGTTTCCCGTTACCTGCACTAGTAATACAGTTTTTCTAATCTGCTTTTAAAACTGGAGGTTGTTTTATTGGTGGAAATTTCGGGGCTTAAGGAATTCCAGTCTGTAACTGTCCGTGGAACGAAACTATACTTGAACACGTCGCATTGTGTTACTGGTATAAGTCACATACGGCTGAGGAATATTCGAGCTTAGGCCTGACAAGGGTGGTGTATGCTTCTGTGAGCATTTATATAGGCTTCTTTTGGTTAGCCCAAGAGTTTTATTTGCTTTAGAGGTGATGTTATTGATGTGACTTTTCCATTTAAAATCTTGCTGTAATTCGACTCCAAGATATGGATGGTGACTGACAGGCCCGAGAGTGACACCTTCCACATAGTCTGTTTTTAGTGGGTTTTGGGTTGTATATATTTGGAGTGTATAGTATTTTCTGGATTAAAAATGATTTGCCATTTCCGGGTCCAGAGTGACATTTTACATAGCATCTGTGTCAGCGAAACTGTCAACTGTGTCAGTGAAACTGTCTACTGTGTCAGCGACACTGTCAACTGTGTCAGTGACACAGTCGACTGTGTCAGCGACACTGTCAATTGTCCTGAACAGCTGACAGTCATCAGCAAATAATTTAATGTGGGAAGTAATATTTTCTCTAATATCATTTATGTATAATAGAAATATGAGCAGTGCAACCACAGTACCCCGGGAATGCCAGAAAACATTTGAATTTTATGTGAAGCGTCACCATCAACTACAACCCACTGTGTCCTATTTGTAAGCCAAGAACTGATCCAACGCCATGTCTGTCCCTGTCTGTCTGTTTTAGTTTGAGACGGAGCCTCTGGTGAGGGACAGTGTCAAACACTTTGGAGAAATCTAGGATTAGAACATTTGTCTGTTTATGGTTTTTTAGAGATCTTGAAAGAGAGCCAACTGTTGAGAGAAACTGACTTTCACATGAATGCTTAGCGTGGAAACCATGTTGGGTATTGATTAGGATGTTGTTTTTATCAAGATGTGCCATGATAGAGTGGATTAAGTGGTACAAGACGTGTTCCATGACATTTTACAGCACAAAGATGTGAGAGAAATGGGTTGGTAGTTTTTGGTAGCCCTCCGTCACCTTTTTTGTAAATGGCATATTTATCAGCAGTTAGCTGCGGACATAGTACGTACTTAGAATCAAAGATTCTAGAGTAGTATAAAATCTTTGCTTCTGATACTGTCAACCTTGGGTGTGGTTGGCCGTGGCTGGCCCTGGTTGGCTGTGGCTGGCCCTGGTTGGCCGTGGCTGGCCCTGGTTGGCCGTGGCAGGCCGTGGCTGGCTGTGCAAGGCCGTGGTTGGCCATGGTTAGGCGTTGCTGGCCGTGGTTGGCTGTGGCTGGCCATGGTTGGCTGTGACGGGAGAATCTCGGAGCAGCAGGGGCTTGAAGTAATTATTACTATTATATATATATATATATATATATATATATATATATATATATATATATATATATATATATATATACTGTTTCTAAATATATGTATAATAATATATATATATATATATATATATATATATTATACATAATATATTCTGAAACAGTTTTTGTTAACATTTAGTCAGAGAGTATTTTAACGAAAGTTAGTCCCAGACTCCAGCAGGAAAGTCAGCGAGCGAAAATAGGGTTTGTTTCCAGTTTCAGATAATTAGGTTAGCATAGTGAATTGTCAGAAAAAAGTGTAATATTGATTAGAATAAGTATTACTATTATACAGATATTATACATAAACCTGTTATATATATGTATGTATGTATGTATGTATGTATGTATGTATGTATGTTTGTATGTATGTATGTATGTATGTATGTATATATATATATATATATATATATATATATATATATATATATATATATATATATATATATATATATATATATACATATCTTATGAAACAGTTTTTGTTAACATTTAGTCAGAGGCAGTATTTTTGAGCTATTCCTGTACTCAAATTCAGCGAGTGAAAAAAGGTTGTGGCCGCGTACGTGAGCCATATTTTTTAGACCGCCAGTCTAAAAGCACGGCAGTCACTCTGCACATGCGCTTTATAATATGCTTGCTATCATGTTGTTAATGCATTCATTTACACTAAAAATAATAACAAAATTATGCCATTAAAAAATATCATGAACACCATTTATTCAATTGCATATATTTCTATAGAAAATGTTAAATGTTTACATTATATGGTGCACATGGAGGATATTTTATAAATGATGTGGAAGTCATTTCTGCATACTAACACAAAACTGACTTACATGGAACAGAGATAACAAAATCTTGTCTAAATATTATGCTATACGATTAAACGGAAATCCTGGCACAACACACTAATTTAGTTATCAATGGACATATTTTCTTCATGCTAAGATAAAACACATGCACGCGGAATATACCAAAATAGATGTGTCTAAATACCTTACTATGCTAACAACTGAAATCCTGGCACAACGTACTAAATTAATTATCAACGGATATAATTTCTACATATCAATTCTGCATGCTAACACAAAACTGACATACTGGTACATGGAACAGACATTAAAACGTGTCTAAAGATTTAACAAGATTTAACAAGATTTGCCATCCAAGCCAAAGGCCCAGATGGCAAGTCGACAAGGAAGCCATTGGCTTATCGAGAGTCCATCAGTGTTCATTTACGTGTAACCCGCCCTCCTGAGATATGTGTCCAACTTGTTTTTAAACATATTCACGCTGCAATCGGTTATACAATCCGTAAATAACTTGTTCCATTCATTTACTGTCCTCTGTGAGAATGAGTACTTCCTGATATCCAACCTATACTGATCCTTTACTAACTTTACCTCATGTCCTCTAGCTCTGCTATCTTTCTTGAGAGAGAAAAACATATTTCTATCAATATTTTCATACCCATTAAATATCTTGAAAACTTCAGTCTGATCTCCTCTTAACCTACTTGTCTGTAGAGTTGTTAAACCACACTCTTTCAGGCATTCTTCATAACTAAGGTCTCTCAGTTCTGGAACCATTTTAGTTGCTCTCCTCTGTATGCGTTCAAGCGTATCCTTCTTACGATATGGTCTCCACGCTTGTATACAGTATTCTAAATGAGGTCTAACTATTGCTTTATACAGAGGTATAATTAGCTTTTTATCCTTGTAAGTTATGTTTCTCCTAATAAACCCAAGAATTTGATTACCCTTTGAAGCTGCAATACTGCTCTGAAACTTTCATATCAGCACTTATTGTAACTCCTAAGTCCTTTTCTTTAATAGTAGTACCCAGAACAGTATCTCCCATTTTATAGTTTACATCCAAGTTCCCATGTTCAGTATGTAAGCATTTACAGTTCCCAAAATTTAACAACATCTGCCATTTCTCAGACCATTTCACTAATCTGTCTAGATCGTTTTATGAATGTTGTTTAACACCATCAGTGTTAAACTTTCTAAACACATTTGTGTCATCTGCAAAGTTGAGGGCGTTACTTGTTATATTGTCATCCAAGTCATTGATAATAAAGGTCGTAATACAGATCCTTGTGGTACCCCACTCAAAACTGATTTCCAGTTTGAAACTTCTTTTGAAACACAACACAAACTTCTCCATCTACTTCTGTCTGTCAGCCATTGTTCTATCCAGTCAATTATGACATCCCCGATACCATGGGCTTTTAATATAAGTAGTAATCTTTGATGTGGCACTTTGTCAAAAACTTTCTGAAAATCTAAGTAGATAATATCTACTGGCGATCCCTCTTCTTAGTGATTTTTTCCAAAAAACATAACATATTTGTTAAGCTTGACCTCGCTTTTAGGAATCCATGTTGAGATGAATTTAAGGAAGGAAGTGCACCATAATTATGGTATTTAATTAACCTTTCTTATAATTTACAAATCACTGACGTTAAACTCACTGGTCTGTAATTCTCTGACTTATTTCTCAAACCCTTTTTAAATAATTGTATGATGTTTGCTTTTTTCCATTCAAAAGGAACAACTCGCTCTTTTAATGATAAGTTTAATACTCTTGCAAGTGGTATACTGATTTGTTCTACTGTTTCCATTAATAGTTTTTGAGGAATTCCATCCACTCCCGGTGATTTATTATCCTTCATTGCTTTTATTTTCTTAGTAACCATTTCTGGAGTTACAATGGTCCTAAATAGTCAGATTTAGCCTCCTGAAATTTAGCATCTGGAACTGGTAATGAATTAAAATTCTCAATAGTATGCTATACTAACATCTGAAACTGGTAAAGATCTAATATTCGAAATAGTATGCTATACTAATAACAGAAATTCTGGCACAGTATAGTAACTGAAAATCTTGTCTACATTTGAAAACAATTTTTTTTACGTGGAGCATATATAAAAAATCTAGATCTCTTACTACCATTTTATAGGTACAGTTTTCATGTTCATGCATGATTAATCTATGGTAACAATTTTCATTGTATCTAATAGTGGTAGTATAAAAAACTAATCGATCAATTCACACTTGCTTACCCAAACTGTCAGTGCACCTACTGTATTCAGTGCACCAGCGCCTCACGCCAGTGCACTAAATACAGTAAGCCCTATTTTTGTTACACACCGAAGGCATCTTAACAGTTTTCTCATGGAGAGCGCCAACAACTTTAACCAAAGTTGTGTCAAAGAGTATAGCAATGTGAAGGTTAGGGGTGTTCATTTTAATTAGACACAGCTGAAAATGTACTCAAAATTTAATAGCAAACGTTTCGGGGACAACCTTGAAAGTGCACACAACGACTTGTCAACGTCAGTGGCACACAGCTGTAAAACACATTCTGTAAACAGCCACAACGACTTGTCAACGTCAGTGGCACAGTGCTGTAAAACACATTCTGTAAACAGCCACAATGACTTGTCAATGTCAGTGGCACAGTGCTGTAAAAAACATTCTGTAAACAGCCACAATGACTTGTCAACGTCAGTGGCACAGTGCTGTAAAACACATGCTGTAAACAGCCACAATGGCTTGTCAACGTCAGTGGCACAGTACTGTAAAACACATTGTGTAAACAACCACAATGACTTGTCAACGTTAGTGGCACAGTGCTGTAAAACACATTGTGTAAACAGCCATAACGACATGTCAACGTCAGTGGCACAGTTCTGTAAAACACATTCTGTAAACAGCCACAATGACTTGTCAACGTCAGTGGCACAGTGCTGTAAAACATGCTGTAAACAGCCATATTGTGTAAACTATTTATTGCTTACAATTTGAAAATTAATTTAACTGAAAAACAGGATCTCTGCATAAAACTGTAGTCAAGACAATATGCAGTTAGGTAAATTTGACTGTTTATGATGGATATGTTTTGGTGTATGTAGTTATGAGTGGTCTAACCTCATCGTTAATAAAGAACGTTTTTAAGGGCATTTCTGTGAGCATTTTTAAGGGCGTTTCTATGAGCATTTTTATAATTTATTCTTATTGAAACACAATTTTCTGTTTCCATCATAGCTATAAGGAGCGAAATCGATTTTATAGATCGAAATTATGCTAATGAACTCATAAGAATCGTAGTGAAATGGTCCCCTGTACTTTGATGAATGCATGTGTGTACTGGTTGGTGTGGTTTTTGCCTTATAATATAATATGCAGTTTTCAAATTTCAAGAAATTGTTATGCATTGAATCAATATTCAAAACAAGTTCAAAACAGTTATTTCATCTGTCGAGTACAAACAAGTTGTTAGAAAAGTTGTTTTGAGTGAGCAATATCGAACGACGGAAATATACCTTTCTCAAAGCGAGGCTAGTGCTGTAATTTGTCTTAAAAAAAGAGCGTCTTTAAAAAGCCTCACTGTACGTAAAATACGATTACGTTCTTGTGGTAATTATTATGAACAGTTGCGTATATTTTTATCCGATAAAGTGAAATATGGCGTATTTACAAAATACTCCGATGTGTCATACCAGTAATGCCACCTGGTGATTAATGTCGAACTAGATATACAACAATATGTCTCAAAAACCTGTTTATGCATAATTTAAAAAAAATAAGTCAAGTTTGTCAAATGACCAGTGACCAATATATAGTCCCATTAGCTGATATATATATATATATATATATATATATATATACATACATACATACATACATACATACATACATATATATATATACTCCTGGTGTATCTAATGTGAGATCCGACGATATCACAAAATGGAGCCAAATCTGGCGTGAGACAAAAATGACGCCGGTGATAGTATTTTATTACCAGGAAATATGAAACATCCCAAGTTTTTAATTGATGTCCCCCTCCACTTGGATACCTCCAACATGGTGACATACATAGATGAGTCACGTGCTATGTGGGGGATGCACCTGGGACCAATGAGGCGTTGAGACCAACAGTCGACCAAATGATGTATGTCCTGAACACAAAAGTAGGCCAATTGGGGTAAAACAGTAGACAAAATGGATGTAGAACAAGTGGGGGAGGACCAAACAATATTGGGTATAATACTATATCAAATAATATATATATATTATTACAACAGACAACATTGGCAGAATAATTAATATTAGTACAAATGCTTGCTTATCAGGAACATCTTGTTTAATTAACAGGTCATCGACTATTCGTATAAATAAGATATTTTAGTCAGATCTGTACTTTGATAAATGTCAGCAAATTGTTGTGGAATTACCTGCAAGTGACAACTCCGGTAAGTGACATCTCCTGTAAGTGACACCTCCTGTAAGTTCTGTATTGTTTGTTCCCAGCTGCTGGAAGCCTCTGTCCTGTAGCTCTGCTGTTGACTCAAAGCAATCATGCCTTGAAGTTACCATTGGACACAGACCCTCCGAGATATGGTCCACCAACAGTATTCACCAATTATACAGGTATGTAACAACAGACACTGATCTCAGGCTTCACAGTGTTCTCACATAGCTTAACGTGTACAAGTCTTAGTTTCCTGAATGGGTACACTCTAATATTTTAGGTGGTGATGTAATGAATTAGTGTATAATGCCAGTGTGTTCGTGCTACTCTCTACCAGCTGGTGATGTGTTTGAATCAGTGGCTGTGTACAAGACCAGTGTGTTCATGGTACTCTTTACCAGCTGGTGATGTGTTTGAATCAGTGACTGTGTACAAGGCCAGTGTGTTCATGGTACTCTCCAACAGCTGGTGATGTGTTTGAATCAATGGCTGTGTACAAGGCCAGTGTGTTCGTGGTATTCTCTAACAGCTGATGATGTGTTTGAATCAATGGCTGTGTACAAGGCCAGTGTGTTCGTGGTATTCTCTAACAGCTGGTGATGTGTTTGAATCAATGGCTGTGTACAAGGCCAGTGTGTTTGTGGTATTCTCTAACAGCTGGTGATGTGTTTGAATCAGTGACTGTGTACAAGGCCAGTGTGTTCGTGGTATTCTCTAACAGCTGGTGATGTGTTTGAATCAGTGACTGTGTACAAGGCCAGTGTGTTCATGGTATTCTCTAACAGCTGATGATGTGTTTGAATCAGTGGCTGTGTACAAGGCCAGTGTGTTCATGGTATTCTCTAATAGCTGGTGATGTATTTGAATCAATGGCTGTGTACAAGGCCAGTGTGTTCATGGTATTCTCTAATAGCTGGTGATGTATTTGAATCAATGGCTGTGTACAAGGCCAGTGTGTTCATGGTACTCTCTAACAGCTGATGATGTGTTTGAATCAGTGACTGTGTACAAGGCCAGTGTGTTCGTGGTATTCCTTTATTGATGCCCGAGACGGCCAGTATCATACGTATGTGTAGTCACTTCTTCTTCAGTCCAGGATCAAAATATGAATTAAAATAACCAACATTTAAAATCTGTCCCCCACTTGGAGGCCTCCAACATAGAGGCATACATTGATGAGCCATTCACTATATAGTGTCTAATGAATTTGTTTAATGTAAATATGAGCATTTCAATTGAGTGATGCTTTTTAAATTCAAATTGGTTAACATATGTAGTTTAAAAAGTAGAAACCCTAGATAATATTAAAAATTCAAATAATACACTATCAATTGTGGCAAGAGCAATGGGTCATACATTGTTATTATCAGACATGTCACCTGCCTTTAATTATGGGATCTATGAGCTCAGACAGATATATTCTGTGAACACGTGGACCAGTTACTTAGGTCTGCAAATCAAAGTAAACCCAATTTTGTTTGTGGAGACTTTAATATTGATCTACTTAAACAGGAAACACATGTTGGAACAAAGTGGTTTCTAAACTGTATGTATGGTTTGGGATTATATCCTTTAATAGGAGTCAGATCACAGTTAAGAATTGCATTGGTGGCCATGTTAACGTTTTATCTGATTATAAGAAAACGTGACCATCAAAAATTCTGAAAATTGTCCACAGCAACTGCCATCATCTCATTGATTTACTGACCTCCAGCTCTTTTAAATTGCCCCGACGTGTGATGCCTATCAATTTTTACAAAAATAGCCATGTATTCATGCGCCCACGTGGCCCATAGCAGAAAAATTCCCATAAATCCCTCCGCCAGTTTAACTCTTTAAAAAATGCACTGTCTCACAGCCAATAGCTTCTACAAACAAACCTGTGAATATGCCTGCTCTAAGGCACTCATGGCACATAATATTAATTTATTAAGTTCCCATTTTACAATTTCATACGCCCTACATTCGTGTGAAACAATAAACAGGAAGGTCAACTGTGGTCTTACCCCAATAATAATAGAAAGACATTGCCCAACTTAGAATGTAAAGATTAAGGACAATTGCACATGTAGAAAAAACCTGGTTGACCAACGGCTTAAACAATGCATGTCGAAGAAAAATCAACTTTATAGATTACATAGAACCGAAAGCTCCAAATCTCAATGCAAACCGTACAAAAACAAACTAATTTCTCTATTAAGATCTGCTGAAAAGGCATATTACAGTGAACTGCTAGCAGAACAGAGAGGACATGTTAAAGAAACATTAGCAATATTGAACACTGTCATTTGTAAACAACGCCCAACGATCAAGTGTCCTATTCATATAATGTGTGGTAATAGAGACGTATCCACCAATACAAATATGGCAGGTGAATTCAGTAAGTTATTTACAACTGTTGGTTCAAATTTAGCCAAAAAACATTACAAATCCTGATAAATATACCTCTATGATTATTTAGGAGGTAGAACTGGAAACTGTCTGTATTTAAAACCTGCTGAAGAGCAAAAGGTTATTGACACTGCAAACAGTTGTACCCAAAAGAAAGCAGAGCACGGATAATGTAGCCAAGGTCATATCTGTTATATCCAAACCTCTCATGCACATTTGTAATATTTCGTTTAAGAATTTTATTGTTAGGTTTAAATAATGAAATTTCAACATGGATTGCATATACAAAGAGCTTAACGGACATATATAGTTTGCCAGTCTCATTTATCTTAATACTGGTTAAAAAAAATAAAAACATACAAACAGTGAGTCGCGCGGTGGTTGTGTGGTAGAGCGTCGGGACAGGGGCTCGAAACCACCTCCGTCATTTTGAAACTTGGACAATTGCGTTCACCCCACTTTGCCTGTCTCTTTCGGAACAGACAGTAAAAGCCGTTGGTCCCTTCTGTCCCACGCAGGGTAATGGAAAAAACCTGTGATGGACTGACTGGCACTAGAGAAGGACACTCTTAAAAACCAGGAGGACCACATTTGAAATAAGTGTACTTACACTTTAATGTGTAATCCTTGGTATCATTTGATACCTAAACAAATCAATCAATCAATACCAAAGGTGGCCAAAATAGTATGTCAGTTTGAAGTTTCCAAAATTGGAATCAGTACCACACAAAGACGTTATTGTATTTTTATTTCTGAGTATTCAGTGCATTTATGGTATGTGTCGGGGGTTTACAGTATAAAATCCTGTATAAATAGTAAAAAACATTTTACGTATTGTTTCTTAAGTTACCACTTTTTGCGTATACATTGTCACTGGTATATGGGGGTCCATGGTATTCATTTATGATTGTTATTGATATGGATTTAGACAAATAATCCCTTCATACAGGGCTAAAGAAGGAATTATGTAATAAAATGATGGGGCTAAGCCTAAACGTAAGGAAAATATGGTATGTTAAAATTCAAACTTATGAAATATCATTTTAAGTATATGTCCAGCATTACTGACGGAAAGGCCTATCTCCAAAAAATATGAAAGATACACCGTTTTTAAGTATTTCATATACACAATTGCTTTGATGGTGGTACCAATATTCAAGACATTTCCTGGTCTGGCGGAAAAAAAGGATTTGGGCATATCCAGCATCACTGGCGGGAAAACTATATAAACACTGTTCCGAGCGCAAAATACAGTGACCCACAGGAACTACAGTGGTCAGATACATGTCGCTCTTCCTATATATGAACTACAGTGGTCAGATACATGTCGCTCTTCCTATATATGAACTACAGTGGTCAGATACATGTCGCTCTTCCTACATATGAACTACAGTGGTCAGATACATGCTACTCTTCCTATATATGAACTACAGTGGTCAGATACATGTCACTCTTCCTATATATGAACTACAGTGGTCAGATACATGTCACTCTTCCTATATATGAACTACAGTGGTCAGATACATGTCACTCTTCCTATATATGAACTACAGTGGTCAGATACATGTTGCTCTTCCTATATATGAACTACAGTGGTCAGATACATGTCACTCTTCCTATATATGAACTACAGTGGTCAGATACATGTCACTCTTCCTATATACGAACTACAGTGGTCAGATACATGTCACTCTTCCTATATACGAACTACAGTGGTCAGATACATGTCACTCTTCCTATATATGAACTACAGTGGTCAGATACATGTCACTGTTCCTATATATGAACTACAGTGGTCATATACATGTCACTCTTCCTACATATGAACTACAGTGGTCAGATACATGTTGCTCTTCGTATATATGAACTACAGTGGTCAGATACATGTCACTCTTCCTATATACGAACTACAGTGGTCAGATACATGTCACTCTTCCTATATATGAACTACAGTGGTCAGATACATGTCACTCTTCCTATATACGAACTACAGTGGTCAGATACATGTCACTCTTCCTATATACGAACTGCAGTGGTCAGATACATGTCACTCTTCCTATATACGAACTACAGTGGTCAGATACATGTCGCTCTTCCTATATATCAATTACAGTGGTCAGATACATGTTGCTCTTCCTGTATATGAACTACAGTGGTCAGATACATGTCACTCTTCCTATATACGAACTACAGTGGTCAGATACATGTCACTCTTCCTATATACGAACTACAGTGGTCAGATACATGTCGCTCTTCCTATATACGAACTACAGTGGTCAGATACATGTCACTCTTCCTATATACGAACTACAGTGGTCAGATACATGTCACTCTTCCTATATACGAACTACAGTGGTCAGATACATGTCACTCTTCCTATATACGAACTACAGTGGTCAGATACATGTCACTCTTCCTATATACGAACCACAGTGGTCAGATACATGTCACTCTTCCTATATACGAACTACAGTGGTCAGATACATGTCACTCTTCCTATATATGAACTGCAGTGGTCAGATACATGTCGTTCTTCCTATATATAAACTACAGTGGTCAGATACATGTCACTCTTCCTATATATGAACTACAGTGGTCAGATACATGTCGCTCTTCCTATATATGAACTACAGTGATCAGACACATGTCGCTCTTCCTATATATGAACTACAGTGCTCAGATACATGTTACTCTTCCTATATATGAACTACAGTGGTCAGATACATGCCACTCTTCCTATATATGAACTACAGTGGTCAGATACATGTTGTTCTTCCTATATATGAACTACAGTGGTCAGATACATGTCACTCTTCCTATATATATGAACTACAGAGGTCAGATACATGTCGCTCTTCCTATATATGAACTACAGTGGTCAGACACATGTTGCTTTTCCTATATATGAACTACAGTGGTCAGATACATGTTACTCTTCCTATATATGAACTACAGTGGTCAGACACATGTCACTCTTCCTATATATGAACTACAGTGGTCAGACACATGTCACTCTTCCTATATATGAACTACAGTGGTCAGATACATGTCACTCTTCCTATATACGAACTACAGTGGTCAGATACATGTCACTCTTCCTATATATGAACTGCAGTGGTCAGATACATGTCGTTCTTCCTATATATAAACTACAGTGGTCAGATACATGTCACTCTTCCTATATATGAACTACAGTGGTCAGATACATGTCGCTCTTCCTATATATGAACTACAGTGGTCAGACACATGTCGCTCTTCCTATATATGAACTACAGTGGTCAGATACATGTTACTCTTCCTATATATGAACTACAGTGGTCAGATACATGCCACTCTTCCTATATATGAACTACAGTGGTCAGATACATGTTGTTCTTCCTATATATGAACTACAGTGGTCAGATACATGTCACTCTTCCTATATATATGAACTACAGAGGTCAGATACATGTCGCTCTTCCTATATATGAACTACAGTGGTCAGACACATGTTGCTTTTCCTATATATGAACTACAGTGGTCAGATACATGTTACTCTTCCTATATATGAACTACAGTGGTCAGACACATGTCACTCTTCCTATATATGAACTACAGTGGTCAGATACATGTCACTCTTCCTATATATGAACTACAGTGGTCAGATACATGTTGTTCTTCCTATATATGAACTACAGTGGTCAGACACATGTTGTTTTTCCTATATATGAACTACAGTGGTCAGATACATGTCACTCTTCCTATATATGAACTACAGTGGTCAGACACATGTTGCTCTTCCTATATATGAACTACAGTGGTCAGATACATGTCGCTCTTCCTATATATGAACTACATTGGTCAGATACATGTCACTCTTCCTATATATGAACTACAGTGACAGATACATGCCACTCTTCCTATATATGAACTACAGTGGTCAGATACATGCCACTCTTCCTATATATGAACTACAGTGGTCAGATACATGTCACTCTTCCTATATATGAACTACAGTGGTCAGATACATGTCACTCTTCCTATATATGAACTACAGTGGTCAGATACATGTTACTCTTCCTATATATGAACTACAGTGGTCAGATACATGTTGCTCTTCCTATATATGAACTACAGTGGTCAGATACATGTCACTCTTCCTATATATGAACTACAGTGGTCAGACACATGTTGCTCTTCCTATATATGAACTACAGTGGTCAGATACATGTCGCTCTTCCTATATATGAACTACAGTGGTCAGATACATGTCACTCTTCCTATATATGAACTACAGTGACAGATACATGCCACTCTTCCTATATATGAACTACAGTGGTCAGATACATGCCATTCTTCCTATATATGAACTACAGTGGTCAGATACATGTTACTCTTCCTATATATGAACTACAGTGGTCAGATACATGCCACTCTTCCTATATATGAACTACAGTGGTCAGATACATGTTGTTCTTCCTATATATGAACTACAGTGGTCAGATACATGTCACTCTTCCTATATATATGAACTACAGAGGTCAGATACATGTCGCTCTTCCTATATATGAACTACAGTGGTCAGACACATGTTGCTTTTCCTATATATGAACTACAGTGGTCAGATACATGTTACTCTTCCTATATATGAACTACAGTGGTCAGACACATGTCACTCTTCCTATATATGAACTACAGTGGTCAGACACATGTCACTCTTCCTATATATGAACTACAGTGGTCAGATACATGTCACTCTTCCTATATACGAACTACAGTGGTCAGATACATGTCACTCTTCCTATATATGAACTGCAGTGGTCAGATACATGTCGTTCTTCCTATATATAAACTACAGTGGTCAGATACATGTCACTCTTCCTATATATGAACTACAGTGGTCAGATACATGTCGCTCTTCCTATATATGAACTACAGTGGTCAGACACATGTCGCTCTTCCTATATATGAACTACAGTGGTCAGATACATGTTACTCTTCCTATATATGAACTACAGTGGTCAGATACATGCCACTCTTCCTATATATGAACTACAGTGGTCAGATACATGTTGTTCTTCCTATATATGAACTACAGTGGTCAGATACATGTCACTCTTCCTATATATATGAACTACAGAGGTCAGATACATGTCGCTCTTCCTATATATGAACTACAGTGGTCAGACACATGTTGCTTTTCCTATATATGAACTACAGTGGTCAGATACATGTTACTCTTCCTATATATGAACTACAGTGGTCAGACACATGTCACTCTTCCTATATATGAACTACAGTGGTCAGATACATGTCACTCTTCCTATATATGAACTACAGTGGTCAGATACATGTTGTTCTTCCTATATATGAACTACAGTGGTCAGACACATGTTGTTTTTCCTATATATGAACTACAGTGGTCAGATACATGTCACTCTTCCTATATATGAACTACAGTGGTCAGACACATGTTGCTCTTCCTATATATGAACTACAGTGGTCAGATACATGTCGCTCTTCCTATATATGAACTACATTGGTCAGATACATGTCACTCTTCCTATATATGAACTACAGTGACAGATACATGCCACTCTTCCTATATATGAACTACAGTGGTCAGATACATGCCACTCTTCCTATATATGAACTACAGTGGTCAGATACATGTCACTCTTCCTATATATGAACTACAGTGGTCAGATACATGTCACTCTTCCTATATATGAACTACAGTGGTCAGATACATGTTACTCTTCCTATATATGAACTACAGTGGTCAGATACATGTTGCTCTTCCTATATATGAACTACAGTGGTCAGATACATGTCACTCTTCCTATATATGAACTACAGTGGTCAGACACATGTTGCTCTTCCTATATATGAACTACAGTGGTCAGATACATGTCGCTCTTCCTATATATGAACTACAGTGGTCAGATACATGTCACTCTTCCTATATATGAACTACAGTGACAGATACATGCCACTCTTCCTATATATGAACTACAGTGGTCAGATACATGCCACTCTTCCTATATATGAACTACAGTGGTCAGATACATGTCACTCTTCCTATATATGAACTACAGTGGTCAGATACATGTCACTCTTCCTATATATGAACTGCAGTGGTCAGATACATGTCACTCTTCCTATATATGAACTGCAGTGGTCAGATACATGTCACTCTTCCTATATATGAACTACAGTGGTCAGACACATGTTGCTCTTCCTATATATGAACTACAGTGGTCAGATACATGTCACTCTTCCTATATATGAACTACAGTGGTCAGATACATGTCACTCTTCCTATATATGAACTGCAGTGGTCAGGTACATGTCACTCTTCCTATATATGAACTACAGTGGTCAGATACATGTTACTCTTCCTATATATGAACTACAGTGGTCAGATACATGTCACTCTTCCTATATATGAACTACAGTGGTCAGATACATGTCACTCTTCCTATATATGAACTACAGTGGTCAGATACATGTCACTCTTCCTATATATGAACTACAGTGGTCAGATACATGTCGCTCTTCCTATATATGAACTACAGTGGTCAGACACATGTTGCTCTTCCTATATATGAAAGCGATGCAACACATACTTTAGTAAAAAACATTATTTTCAAAACAAAACGTGGTGATGCTGGACACTTGCTGGTTACTGATAAAGATAAACCTTCTTTAGGACCCATTTCTGTTGCATAAGAGCTCTCAGTTTACATTGCAAAAACAATATAGGGATGCTAGGACAACATTAGAATGTAATTTCGGTGAAAGTGGAAAGCATATTTAGGGAAATGTGGCCTTCAAACTCAATGGTGACGCTGGACATGTTGTACTGGGCACATGCTTCTCATAACATGGCTCATTACATTATCGAGTAAGTTTCGCCATTACTCTAATCATTGAATCAGTTCCCGGATCAACCTACTTCGTTCAGCTTACCAGGTTCTAACTCAATTGACTAGTAATAGTAACAGAGAAACTTACCCTTCGCATTACAGAAGTCCAGGTTGGCTATAACATAGCAAAACCGCCTTTATTCATAAGACATCGCCGTAGTAATACAATTTGTCGTCTTTTATCAACACAAGAAGTCAAACTGACATTCTTCCATCAAGACTAATCTTAAAACTCATTCTAACGCTCTTCCACCAAGACTAGACTAAAACTAAACACTCTTCCATCGAGGCTAAACTTAAACTAACTCTCTTCCATCAAGACCAAGCTACCACTCATTCTAACGCTCTTCCACCAAGACTAGAACTAAAACTAAACACTCTTCCACCAAGACTAGAACTAAAACTAAACACTCTTCCACCAAGACTAGAACTAAAACTAAACACTCTTCCACCAAGACTAGAACTAAAACTAAACACTCTTCCACCAAGACTAGAACTAAAACTAAACACTCTTCCACCAAGACTAGACTAAAACTAAACACTCTTTCATCGAGGCTAAACTTAAACTAACTCTCTTCCATCAAGACCAAGCTACCACTCATTCTAACGCTCTTCCACCAAGACTAGACTAAAACTAAACACTCTTCCACCGAGGCTAAACTTAAACTAACTCTCTTCCATCAAGACCAAGCTACCACTCATTCTAACACTCTTCCACCAAGACTAAACTAAAACTAAACACTCTTCCACCAAGACTAGACTAAAACTAAACACTCTTCCACCAAGACTAGACTAAAACTAAACACTCTTCCACCAAGACTAGACTAAAACTAAACACTCTTCCACCAAGACTAGACTAAAACTAAACACTCTTCCACCAAGACTAGACTAAAACTAAACACTCTTCCACCAAGACTAGACTAAAACTAAACACTCTTCCATCAAGACCAAACTTAAACTGACCATCTGTATTTTTGGCGTCCATTTATACGCTCTCTTGCGCCAGGCACAGTCATGATCAGTCCTCCCAGAAGGGAGGGCATGTCCTTATAAGTCAATGGAGCAGTCTCAGTCGTGGACCACTATTCTGATCATCCTAGGCTAACCCACACAAATATATATCTGGACACTCCCCTGGATGCTTTATGTAACTACACTGGTCGCTTTCTAGAACAACAACTTTGACTGCGCTTCTACTCTTGGCTACTCTGTCCTTGGACGGGTCAGCAGACATCGTTAATATAGTTGTACCGTCCGCTATCTAGATATTGGTGCTCTTTTAATATAGCTCTAGTCTTCTACTGGGACAGTTTGTTTTGATATAGCCTTTTCTAGGAAGCTGACCTATTCGTCTGCACTCGCTTACTTTCCTCATCAATCCGTTTACACACAACTTGTCTCCCTGCTATAACTAGAGAGGTACATGACTTTACAATGTGGTTAGGCTGACAAGCCTATTCATTCATTCACTGAAGCAGGATAAGGGTTCCAGGCTTCCAGCACTAAACATACTGTCTGTAACATCTGAATCAATCAATCAGTCATTGCCATCTCCCAACCCTAGCTGCCAGCCTGCCATGCTGGGTAATGTTTGAACAAAATCCAGGGACTTATAGCAACTTTTCTGAGCTTTTCTCAGTTGGTAGCTAGATTGCACACTATTGACCAAAAGTGTGAAAATCATCCTATCCTTGAGCCAATAATTAACTGTCCACCAAGCAGCAGCCGAGCAGTATGGGTCTATTATGGGATAATCAGACTGTGTTATGTGATAGTGACATTGCTTTTCTGTTTCATTCCAATGAATATATGAAATTTCTACATCCGACTGGAATTGTGTGAGGTTAATTTAATTGGGACATTTATTAGTTAATTGTACCAAATGAAGTACAGATGACGCTGTGAAACGGAGCTGTCTGATCGCCTGTGCACAAGACTTCTTCTTGTTGGCAGAAGCAGAAATAATTGTCATCCACTATGTCTTTGCCAGTAATGAGGACAGGAACCGTGCTTGTGAGGAGGTATCAGAGTGGGAGATGTACTAATGTCTGATGTAATTCCACTCTACCACTAACAATGCATACAATTAGCTAACAATGCACGAAACATCGTGCTTCCAAGAATGCTTTATAAAGGATGGCTGCCAGGTTGTCGAGGTTAGGCAACTGTGGCCTCTACATCGCCACTGGTGGGTTGTAGAGGCTCTGATTCCATGGTATGAAAGTTTTATGATGTCTACACTGTCATGTGCAGGCGAAGGAGCCTTCACAAATGCACCATCATAACTTACTTCTAATGATTTGTAAGTAAACACAATTATCTTTGGGTCAGTTCTGCCCAACCAGTGTCCAGTGTCACTGCAGATTGTTCAGTGTCACCTGTTGTTAAAAGTCAAATGATGCCTAATTTGGACTGCTATTTGTTGATTTCTTGTAAATTATACCTGGCTTGGTCAACACTTTGTAACTCTGACGTTCGAGCGTTACATGAGTTTACATCAATTATCTCCCAAACGATTTGAGATTAAATATTTGGAGAAAAAAAACATGTTAAATTAAGAAAATTGTGTGAAGTAAAATATGTATAAAAAAGCAAACACTCCATGTTTGTATAGAGTTACATAGCACAACATGTTTTAAGAAGATTTCCTGGGCATTTTCTACTTAATGATGAAGTATACTGCTATAGCCTTACTGAAGATATATTGTGTGTCCAATGTCACCAATGTCATTCATTGTGTAGCTCATATTGTGTCACATTCCAACCCCTGGACATATACAGCAGATGCTACAGTCAAAGATTATTTATCATAGTTACTGACTATGTGTCGAACAAAATTCACAAGACTTTTATGAAAGAACTTTAATAAGAGAAAGAAGGTATATAATAAGAGAAAGAAGGTATATAATAAGAGAAAGAAGGTGTATAATAAGAGAAAGAAGGTGTATAATAAGAGAAAGAAGGTGTATAATAAGAGAAAGAAGGTGTATAATAAGAGAAAGAAGGTGTATAATAAGAGAAAGAAGGTGTATAATAAGAGAAAGAAGGTATATAATAAGAGAAAGAAGGTATATAATAAGAGAAAGAAGGTATATAATAAGAGAAAGAAGGTATATCCAAGAAAAAAGCAATGCAGACACTATGACCAAAGTAACAATGACAGAAAAAACAAAATGTCCAAGGCAAATGTCATGTTGTAGCTTTTTTCTTATTTATTGACATGTATACTAGATAAATCACAAAGATTGTCCTGTGTCACATCATTTGAAATGATCAAATTGTATGTAGTATTGTAAATAATTGTCGGTGATGCTGGCCACATGATAAAAACCATGTTCGACTTCATGTAACTTTTATAAAAAATAATTCATATTAGTTTGATATTTATGGAAAATATACCTCATCATGTGTGTGTTTTCAATGCTGGTGCACAAAAGTGGAAGAAAGAAGCTCAAAATGTTAAATTACTAAAACAACAGGTAATAACT
The DNA here is from genome assembly GCA_963662155.1 of Lamellibrachia columna. Classification (NCBI taxonomy): domain Eukaryota; kingdom Metazoa; phylum Annelida; class Polychaeta; order Sabellida; family Siboglinidae; genus Lamellibrachia; species Lamellibrachia columna. The sequence continues at coordinate 18,743,779 of OY759261.1, forward strand.
TTATTTGATTCTTCAACAACCTCATGATAACAGGAAACAGCAAAAAGATAGTTGTGCATATTTAAGTTTACAAAACTTGCATTGTAATACACGCCCTTCATTATGTAACAGTCGTTACTTAATATAAAAGAAACGGTCGTGACGTTCAGGACACCATGCGATTAAGATTTTATTTAATCATATCCCATTATAATAGTCTAAATTACAATCTTATCAAAAGAATGATCAGACACTCTACTTCAAAAGAAAAATAAACATGAACAGTTGGAACTTCACATTCACTGCTAGCCAATCCTAATAACATGAACAGTTGGGACTTCACATTCACTGCTAGCCAATCCTAATAACATGAACAGTCGGGACTTTACATTCACTGCTAGCCAATCCTAATAACATGAACAGTTGGGACTTTACATTCACTGCTAGCCAATCCTAATAACATGAACAGTTGGGACTTCACATTCACTGCTAGCCAATCCTAATAACATGAACAGTTGGGACTTCACATTCACTGCTAGCCAATCCTAATAACATGAACAGTCGGGACTTTACATTCACTGCTAGCCAATCCTAATAACATGAACAGTTGGAACTTTACATTCACTGCTAGCCAATCCTAATGACATGAACAGTTGGGACTTCACATTCACTGCTAGCCAATCCTAATGACATGAACAATTGGGACTTTACATTCACTGCTAGCCAATCCTAATGACATGAACAGTTGGGACTTTACATTCACTGCTAGCCAATCCTAATGACATGAACAGTTGGGACTTTACATTCACTGCTAGCTAATCCTAATGACATGAACAGTTGGGACTTCACATTCGCTAAGAATGCTGGGGCTGCTCAGGGTTTTTATCAATAAAAAACATTTCGGGCCAGTAACTTTTTTGGGGGCCAGTAACTTTTAACATCTACTGTCCCCATGGGCCACTGGGTACAAAAACTTAATGTCAAGGCCTGAATTGTTATTATGATTACAATGAAACATTTCTGGTACACATTTCTGTTGTCCAGGTCCAAGTACAAGCAGGAAGTCATCAGTCTTTTTAACATCTATTCCATCTATTAGTGTGTTATCCTATATCTGTAACACCCAGGAAGATGTAAACAATTGCTAAGTCATGTTTGAAACAATGTGAAAAGACCAGTAGGTTGATAAGTTCATGGCATCAGAAATACCTCCTCAATGAAACAATGCAGGACTAACAAGCCTATGACTCCCTTGTGTTGTGTTAGGGTGGCAGGGTATGTCGTTAAACCAGTAAATATCAGTGCTAACGTAGATTATTGTGCCTTTGAACCGATAACTGAAATGGCTTTTGACTCCGACCTAGTGACCCCGCCAGATAACGAGTGTTTTCATTAATAACCAGGAAATTATGCTTAATTAATTATTTTTAGATAAACTACAAGACTTACGATGCTGCAATGACATATGAATGCGCGTACATGTAGGCAACATAATGCGAATTTGAATTACGATTGGTGAAGGGTTTGTGTCAAAAATACACTGCCACTTTAGGCTGTCATTCAACTTTTGCTTAATTAATTCATGGTGGTGTAGCAGATGTAATTCCTTTATGTTAATAAAAATTCGTCTTTTGAAGTTATCAGTGACACTGTCATACTTGTATGTATGTCATTTATTTCTTTGGGGATTTTTCAAAACTATATAATTTCACATTTTGTGGTTATTTTGTTCACATTTACAAAAAAATCTTGTAACATAACCAAATAATTTAATAAATAATTATTAATCCTAACTTAATCTACATAATCTATTAGTATGTTAAATCATTGATAATGAATGTCCAAAATTAGAAATAAATAACAGGTTTGTCCAGGTGAATCATCATAGTCATTTCGCGTAATGACTGACATTTTGGGCATTACGTGAAATGACTGTTACACTAAGGCATTTCGCAAAAATTACTGAAAATTCCAGTCATTACGTGAAATGACTGGGAATGAAGCACAGTTATTACACAGTTTGACAGCCAATGCACAATAGCCTATTGAGACAGTCACCATTGTTAGGCAATTAGCATTCCCAGTTGGAGAATGGTTGGGTCATCCATTACCTGTCCATCAAATCAGAGAACACTAGTGGGATAGCTGTCAATCAAACTGTCGGGGGGAGGGTTAGAGTCTTGTACTCAGAGAGGGATAAATTATTAGCAAAATGTTCCCATTTGCAAATACATAGCAAATATTTATTCACTTTGTTTATCTACTTGAGTAATGTGAATGTCTGAAGAATTATGAAAGCTGACATTAATGCACAATTAACATTGGAACAATATATAATGATAAAACTATACAAATTGTCATTACGCAGTATTACTGAAATGGTCACCAGTTAAACTGTCTAATAACAGTGCCTTATTTCCAGTCATTTCACGTAATGACTGGAATTTTCAGTCATTTCGCAAAATGCCTGAGTGAAACAGTCATTTTGCGTAATGCATAAACATGTCAGTCATTAAACGAAATTACTGATTACGCAGATTGACTGTAACATATATATTTTCAGGAATATCTCTGAAATGTCACATGTGATCTAGATGTTGTATTGTGTTTCTGTAGGTTATGCAGAGTCTGTTGCCGTGGACGAGGTTAATGGCTTTGCGTACTTTGGTCATAATGGTGGCAGTATCACACAGGTGACACTTAACGGATCCAGTACAAAGATCATCATCTCTACAGGCAAGTTGAACTTACATGATTGTTCACAAGTTGTCATGGGCTATGATATAATACTACATGCCATTTTATTGCTAATACACGATCCCTGTAGCTTACTCATTACTAAGTTCATTTATTTTATTAAAATATCAATGCAATCTCTAAACAATTTCTGTCATGTTTATGCTTGTAATATTATAATTTTAGAGCACAACAGAATGTTATATTGAATCAATATAAGTGTAGCACACCTTCATGGATCAGGATCAAGGCCAAGGTCAAATGAATAACGCGTCGTTATTCAATCCATATTACATGGCTGATACATAAATTACTTTGTCTCTCTATGTTATCTGTGGGTATAATGCATATTCAAAGTTACACATTATGCACAACTCCAGTCTTACAAAAGGCAGAATATTTATACCTCTGTTATATTGGCATATAGTTGAGCTGGCATTCCCCTTTACACTCGAGACATAGTGAAGTGCATGGCAGCCTTAACACACTTGCATTGACCGGTACAACCTTTCACACAGCCACATCGGATGAGACCCCTGCATGCCTCACTAGCAATTGGGAGGGAAGACCATAGTGGCATCTACTTTCCAGACTCCTTGGTCCATCCCCATTCAGCAGGGGATACCTCCAGCAGTCGTGGTTTGTGAGCATGGCCCCAAATGTAACTTCCCTGTAGTGCTGCCGGCCTGGCGTGCTGTTCGAGGGCAGCTGTGGTGGGGGAATGTTCTGGAGCGTGCGCCCCTTTGCGGTGAAAAGGTGCTTTCGAACCTCATTGACACTGTTTGATTCGCTCGTGCAGTCGTACAGTAGGACCGTGAAGCGTTCCAGGCACTGAAGGATGTCTTCGTTGATTTCAGACAGTCCTTCAGCAAGCGCTCCCTTGATTGTTACATTGCAACGGTATCTCTTCCTTCTTCATTGTACTGTTACTCACTGGTTCGATAGATGTGTAGTACTCTGGAAAATCCAGAGAATGTGTGTGTTCAATACTATTCATACCCGGGTGAGATCCTTCAATCATGCCTGCATAGTTTCGACAGAGGCATTGGAACAGTGAAACAGCTGTACCATGAAGATTCGTCATGGCTGTGGTAGAGCTCGAGTTGATGTCTATGTTATCAATGGCTGCCAGAACAAACAGGAGACGATACAAAGGAGGGACAACAACACCAATGTTATCAATGGCTGCCAGAACAAACAGGAGCCGATACAAAGGAGGGACAACAACACCAATGTTATCAATGGCTGCCAGAACAAACAGGAGATGATACAAAGGAGGGACAACAACACCAATGTTATCAATGGCTGCCAGAACAAACAGGAGACGATACAAAGGAGGGACAACAACACCAATGTTATCAATGGCTGCCAGAACAAACAGGAGACGATACAAAGGAGGGACAACAACACCAATGTTATCAATGGCTGCCAGAACAAACAGGAGACGATACAAAGGAGGGACAACAACACCAATGTTATCAATGGCTGCCAGAACAAACAGGAGACGATACAAAGGAGGGACAACAACACCAATGCCAATATACCTCTTACAAACCTGACTGTAAAGACACTTACGTATGTACATAACTCGGTCAATGCAAACTTTCCATTAAATGACTGACCGTGATCAAACATATCGCGTCTGAGAATATTAGCTGCCTTGAGCAATGCAATGGCCTCGTCATCCTCTTGTTCATTGTTATCCAGTTTACCAAATATAAGCGCACTGACTTGAACATCGAATACAAAGCACACAAACTTTCCCTGCTTAAAGCATCTGATATCTGGGATCTTTCACCTAATTTTTTCCTTGAGTTTGGTGCTATGCACATATGTATCAGACGCACCCAGTTTCGTCAAGCGGTGTTTCAGCAGCAGAGTGAGATCAGATAATTTGAATGGTGGACACTCAGGATCCCTCGACCATCTTCAATGTAGTCAAGCAACTCAGCAAAGGCCAAGCTGTGCCACAATGAATGACACAATTCTGAATGACCGTGGTCCTTTCTCAACCTTGCCTTTGCTTCATTGAACAAGTTCAGAGCACACCGGTCGTGGTACTTCGCTTCTTGGGCTGTCAGATCCACAGCACTCAACCTGGTGATTAGTTGGTCATCCTCTAGTACTTTAGCGTATTCCATCAGTCGACTGTCCAGCTGTTTCGTCATCACCTGTCTCAGTCGACTGTCCAGCTGTTTCGTCATCATCTGTCTCAGTCGACTGTCCAGCTGTTTCGTCATCAACTGTCTCAGTCGACTGTCCAGCTGTTTCGTCATCACCTGTCTCAGTCGACTGTCCAGCTGTTTCGTCATCACCTGTCTCAGTCGACTGTCCAGCTGTTTCGTCATCACCTGTCTCAGTCGACTGTCCAGCTGTTTCGTCATCACCTGACTCATTGGATTTTCTGCATTTGTTTCAGTTGTGCAATTAAAAAACAATGCTTAGTTGAAAATGGCTCAAACTTACTGCGTGTGTATTTAGGGTCTGGGGCACTGTGTGTCGGGGCCGAGGCATGACGCTTCTTAATGGCCTGATGCAGTCTTTTGATTTTCAATTTCTTTATCATGGCTTTGCATGACGGATGCCACTTTGCACTATGACGCAACACCGTCTCCTTCATCAAGGGCGTCTAAATTCAGGCTTTAAAGGCAGTGGAACCAGATCAACGTAATTTTTGAGATTGTCAGCAAACACAACATAGTCGTTTTCAATATTGTCACATTTTGAGTTATTTGCGGGCAACGCAATGCCTCTCCACCTCGGTCATCTTGACACAATATGCATTTCGACCAATCCATGATGAATCAGTATTGGATCCTTATTGAAAGAGTGGCATACGTGCAGGTTGTCACGTAGAGGTGGGCGTCTGCCTCACATTTTCCTAAGCAAGAAAAGAACATTCGTTACCGTAGTAAGTTCCACATCTCAGTATTCCATATAAAAACAGGTATGTGCAAAAAAACATGGTAAAATGGCTAAAAATTATTATTTTGACAGTTTACCTTGATCTTTATCCATGAATTTGACCTCTGAAGGTCATGAACCCAATTCCATTCGATTGGTCATCCAAAGAACTATCAAGATAGATCCTAAGTTTGTCTTAATCAGCCAAGTAGATGCAAAGATATGCACATTTCAGACATGGGGATTATTTTTGGTGGTCGCCATCTTGGATTTATGCAAATGAGGTCGTTCCGGGTGAACTTTTTCTTGGCCACCCGTCTGAAAAATTTTAATAAATACTAACCAATATCTGTGCAAATGTTGACAGACTCTTTGAAAAAGGCACTATCATAGCATTTTTGTGCACATAGCCGCTGGACAAATATAGGTGTATATACCTTAGAGTGGTTTTAATAATACATGATCACTTATGAGATGTTTTAACTTGGTAATTTCAGAATCTTTCAATAAAATTTTTAGTTTTAAGGACAATATAACTATGGGATATCTTATCCAAGGTTTCAAGCAGTTAACAGTGTCCCATTGTTAAATCACTTTAGATAGGCTGTGTCTTAACACTGATTGGCTGGTCGTTTCCACCCTGTATTACTATGCAGCAGTTTGTGCAAATGTGCAGCTTCGTGGTTAATTTAAATATTGGCCTATGACCTGGTCAAAGTCCACCTCCTCTTAGCCAATCACAAAGGTATGGTTATAGCAGTAGTGCTGTTGCCTTGCATAAAAATTAGTATGCAATCTAACTGCATAAATAATTTTTTTTGCAATGCAACAATACAACACCAGATAGATTGAAAAATGCTAGAATTTCTTTCTGAGATTTATTAACTACTAGATAGCCTGGTTTAAAATTAAACAAATACAAACAAATGTGGGCCAATAAAGGTAATCAGTCATTGCCTCATATTTTAAGTCAGCACATTATAAAAAGGCCCACATTATGCATATGTTGTGTGGTTGTTGTAGCTCCCATGTTGTGTGGTTGTTGTAGCTCCCATGTTGTGTGGTTGCTGTAGCTCCCATGTTGTGTGGTTGTTGTAGCTCCCATGTTATGTGGTTGCTGTAGCTCCCATGTTGTGTGGTTGTTGTAGCTCCCATGTTGTGTGGTTGTTGTAGCTCCCATGTTATGTGGTTGTTGTAGCTCCCATGCCCAGGTTCACATTTTCAGTGGCAATGACAAATAATTTTCGTAAAATCCACCGTGATTTACAACCCACTAGGGTGGGTAGATCGCAACATTTTGCAACAGTCCCTCGTTCTAAGGAACCCGTATACAACCCCTTAGAACTGCCGTTAGGAGGCTTCTCCTTTTCTAAGGATCCTCCAGTCATCCACTGAGGATTCGCAGATGTTTCACCCTCTCGTGTGGGTGGGGTGGGGGGGGGGGGGCAGCACACTAATAAAAAAATTGCGGAACAGTGCTATTTCTGTAATCTAGCGTCCATGTTGCGAAGATGGCTGTGTATATCCTCCTTTCAGGATTGGTCTGGGGCAGCCCTGAATATCTCAGTCCAGGGCCTCATCAACCATGTGAGCGTGGAGAGTGTTCAAGCAAAGTCTGCTTGAACAAATTAAGAGCAGCATTACAGCTTTCCCAATATGTGGCTACAGCTTGGTCCGATGGTGCGGCATTGGATTGCTCTATGGCATTCAACATATTGCTGCACCAACGGGCCCAGGCTCTGCTGGATGCCTCTCCTCATTTATCGCAGGTTGAAAAGGAGAGTCTACGTACTGCCCCATTCAGGTCCTCGTCACCTTTTGACGATCTCCTGACAAAGCTGCATTTGCTAGAAAAGGTGGTCGGTCGGCAGAGAGAAAACGCCTTGTATCGTGCCTCTGCATCTTTTCCGGTGTCTAGACACTCACACATGCAACGGATGGGTGTGCAAAGCTCTGGAAATCCGTTTCCGTCTATGTTTCAGGGAGTGTGCTCCCATGACATGTACCCCTTCACCATTTGTGGACAGGGGCCCCCTCTTGAAGAGGAAGGCATTATCAGCCTTAGTCCACAAAACGAGAGAAACGATGCGATCAAAATTACCTGCAATGCATCTTCTCCCGGTTTTTATAGTCGTCTGTTCCTCGTTGCAAAGACGTCAGGAGGATGGAGGCCTGTTATCAACCTCTCACTCCTCAATACATTCCTGGAAATTCCCCATTTTATTGACCTTATCGATGCCTACTTCCATATTATAATCCATCAGGATTACCGAAAATTCCTTTGGTTCCAGACTCGGGATACCTTCTACCAATTCAAGGTCCTACCTTTTGACCTCTCTCCAGCACCTTGGGTATTCACCAAGGTTATGGTAGAGATCAAAGTTCTGGTGCATGGAATGGGCAGCAATCTATGTCAGTACCTGGACGGCTGATATACTCGATCAAAGCCTCCGGGACACAGGCCAAGTTCTCTCTATCTGTCACATGATGGCACTTCTTATTCACGAAAAGATGTCCGACTTGATTCCCACGCAAAAGTTTCTGTTTCTGGTATATTAATTCGACCTGATTTCCTTCCATGTGACCCCAATGTTGGAACATCATCGCAAGATCCAGGGGATCATTCAGTCCCTCCTGAATCGATGGGAGGGGCAAGCTCGTATGTGGCAGATCCTGTTAGGTTTGTTTGCGCCAACAGAGAAATTCCCCTGGGTCGCCTTCACACCTAATAAGCAAAGCATTGCATGTTGCTACACTGAGATTTAAATCCGTCAACAAGCGACATGTGGGTCCCCATTTCCTCTGCGGCGGACGAGGATCTACAATGGTGAGTGTCGGGAAGCAATATTCGGATGGGAGCTCGGGTAATCCCCAAGGAACTAGGCGCATATTTGTTCATGGATGCTTTGAACATAAGCTGGGCATTGGAACCCCTTGACAGTCTCTCAACAACCAAGACAGCACTTCACATCAATGTGCTAGAGTTAGAGGCTGTATACCTAACACTGCTCCACTGGCTGGAGTAGCTCACGGGCCTAACAGTGCTTGTTGTGTTGGACAACTCCACGGTAGTAACTTACATCAACAAGCAGGGCAGGACACGGTCAATATCGCTATGCAGATGGACAAAGAGGTTACTGTTCTCGCGGATGTCCTATTTCGCTCAACTCAGGTGTCAGGTACAGAGTGGTCCCTACATCCTTCAGTCTCCCAAGTAGTCATACGGGAGTTGGGAATCCGTTATTTTACATCACTTATTTCTTTACAAATGTATATGCAAATTCCTTTTTATATCCTTTTTTGTAGTGATTATGTTTTACAGATGTTGTATTTTGAGCGCCTCTGAACAGGTTTTATATCCAGATATATAGCGCCGTACAAATAAAAGTTATTATTATAAAGGCCCCAAATGTGTTCTTTCCTGCACTGTACCAGCACTGGACAGTCATTTGAACGACGACATGGCCAATGACAGACTCCTGTGTCCTGTCCAAGCATTGTGATTCTACCTAGAAAGATCTATGTCATCCAGGACATAGATCAGATATTGTCCCATCAACAATCTCCAGTTAGATCCACCATTATGGAATGTTATGCGCAGTCATCTTCTAAACTCCTCGACTTCCATCGGGTTAAGGCACACCAGGTACAGTCTATGGCCACGTCCCTTGCATTCCACAGACAGGCCTCAATGGAACAGATCCCGAGGGCCTGTATCTGGCGGTGTCATTACAGTTTTACTTATTTTTATCTGAAAGACCTATCCCTCTACTCCTCAGATCTCATTCACCTGGGACCAGTAGTGGCTGCCGAGACAATTCTGCCACCAACAGGCCATTAGGTGTAGATTTGTTTATACCCCACCATCCATTAATCTATACTCTGCATTTTGTGAAGTGACGGAGCCAGGATATGTCCATGATAGGCTGTAAATTCTATATTTTTATAATTAAAATATGTATTTACAAATAATATACTTACCTGACTTCGTCGCTTCACCATCTTACCCTCCCAAAATTGAACAACATCTGCCATTTCTCAGACCATTTCACTAATCTGTCTAGATCGTTTTGTAAATGTTGTTTATCACCATCAGTATTAACCTTTCTAAACAGTTTTGTGTCATCCGCAAATTTCAGTACGTTACTTGTTATACTGTCGTCCAAGTCATTGATATAAATTAAGAATAATATAGGTGAGTTTAACGTCAGTGATTTGTAAATTATTAGAAAGGTTAATTAAAGACCATATGGTGGAATTCCTCGTTAAGCATAAATTATTAAATTCATCTCAACATGGATTCCTTAAAGCGAGGTCATGCTTAACAAATATGTTGTTTTTTGGAAGAAATCACTAAGTGGATAGACGTGGGATCGCCAGTAGATATTATCTACTTAGATTTTCAGAAAGCGTTTGACAAAGTGCCACATCAAAGATTACTACTTAAATTAAAAGCCCATGGTATCGGGGATAGCATAACTGACTGGATAGAACAATGGCTGACTGACAGAAGACAATGAGTTGTAGTAGATGGAGAAGTTTCAAATTGGAAATCGGTTTTGAGTGGGGTACCTCAAGGATCAGTATTAGGACCTATATTATTCTTAATTTATATCGATGACTTGGACGACAGTATAACAAGTAACGTACTGAAATTTGCGGATGACACAAAACTGTTTAGAAAGGTTAATACTGATGGTGATAAACAACATTTACAAAACGATCTAGACAGATTAGTGAAATGGTCTGAGAAATGGCAGATGCTGTTCAATTTTGGGAAATGTAAATGCCTACATACAGGACATGGGAACTTGAATGTAAACTATAAAATGGGAGATACTGTTCTGGGTACTACTGTAAAAGAAAAGGACTTAGGAGTTACAATAAGCGCTGATATGAAAGTTTCAGAGCAGTGTGGTATTGCAGCTTCAAAGGGTAATCAAATTCTTGGATTGATTAGAAGAAACATAACATACAAGGGAAAAAAGTTAATTATACCTCTTTATAAAGCAAAAGTTAGACCTCATTTAGAATACTGTATACAAGCATGGAGACCATATCGTAAGAAGGATATAGATACGCTTGAACGCATACAAAGGAGAGCAACTAAAATGATTCCAGAACTGAGAGACCTTAGTTATGAAGAACGCCTGAAAGAATGTGGTTTAACAACTCTAGAGACAAGGAGGTTAAGAGGAGATCAGATTGAAGTGTTTAAGATATTGAATGGGTATGAAAATATTGATAGAAATATGTTTTTCTCACTCAAGAAGGATAGCAGAACTAGAGGACATGAGGTAAAATTAGTAAAGGATCAATGTAGATTGGACATCAGGAAGCACTCGTTCTCACAGAGGACAATAAATGAATGGAACAAATTGTCTACATATTGTGTAACTGCTAGCAACGTGAATATGTTTAAAAACAAGGTTGACACATATCTCAGGAGGGCGGGCTATAAGTAGATTTAACAAGATTTAACAAGATTTGCCATCCAAGCCAAAGACCCAGATGGCAAGTGGACAAGGAAGCCATTGGCTTATCGAGAGTCCAACAATGTTCACCTACTTATAACCCGCCCTCCTGATATATGTGTCAACATTGTTGGACTCTCGATAAGCCAATGGCTTCCTTGTCCACTTGCCATCTGGGCCTTTGGCTTGGATGGCAAATCTTGTTAAATCTTGTTAAATCTCCTGCCCAACTATAAAGAGAGAACCTATAACAGGACAATCCTCGTAGCCAGTGGGAATGTGAAACAGAACTGTGAACCAATCAACAAGATACAATAGAAATGCAAATGGAAACCACCAGGTCTCATTAATTTTGGGTACCTGTTCCGTTACATATGCTTATTTAATGTCTGTCAATTTATTACAGACATACGAGTGATATTCGTCAGGCCTCGAAAACATAACCCCTTTTATCGCTCATTGAACTACACAGATGTGTGGCCCACAAACAACACCCCTGGGTCTGGGCCTGGGCCTGGGTCTGGGCCTGGGCCTGAACCTGGGCCTGGAACTTCGATAAAAAATTGTCAAAATGGTCACCATTGTCCACAACAGTTTTGTTTTGCAGGTTTCAGAAACCTTAAAGTTAATTTGACTTTGTGTCACAAGAACACGACCTGGTAACCCCCTCGCAAGCCGGCGGAACAAAGTTGTTGACAACAGTGGCACACTCGCCCCCTCCTGAGCTTATGAGGTGACAAATGGTGTCAGCTCTCACACCTAAGAAGCTGACAGATCATGTCGTGGCTAAAACCAAACTCCACCAATTCGTTTGTAAAAGCAAGAAGTTGTGAACCGACCAGTTGAGGGGACGAGTCAATGTGGTTTACAGCACAATGTAAAACCACCAAATAAATTTTGGGTTTAAAATTTCAATGTGATCCCAACTATCAACGGAACGCAAAGATGGCTGTTTCGCTCCCCGAATGCTGATGTCATGGACATGGCAACCAGGCCCTTAACCAAACATAAAATGTTGTCAGTCTTAAACTTTCTAAAAAAGTGAAACCTTAAGTGCGCGAATGGCTTCCACGAAAGCCGTTCGCGCGAATGACAGCCATTGTTGGCCCAACTGTTTGTTTTCATCTGTAAGCCAATGCTGGTTGATATAATGACAGCCATGAGTGGCCCATTTGGTTTTTGCACTGGTAAGACAATGCAAGTTGAGACAATGTTAAACGACAGCCATTATTGGCTGAATTAGTTTTTCAAAGGCAGTCCTAGTCCAGTTTAGCCATTATTGGCCCAATCAAGTATTGCTAGCTGAGCAGCGAGGTTGGCATTATCACCTCTACAGTAGTAACAACTTTGCATTCATTTAAACCTTAGTATTTAGCATGGTTAAAAAATAATGAAACCAAAATGTGGCACGATAATGACAAATAGGAAAATTATTATATGGTAAAATCTACATAATAAAGGAAGAGCCAACACATGAAGGTTCGTGAAAAAGTAACTTGGAACTCTATTTTAAATATATAAACATGGAAGTAATGCTTGCAACATCATGACTTATTCTTAAGTATATGCCTACAAACAAATATGTCTAATATGGATAAATTGGATTACAAAATAAAAATTAAAGGCTTGACCCTAAAAGTAAAGGATTTACACTAAAAGTAAAGGATTTACACTAAAAGTAAAGCAATACAACATATGTCAATTGAAGATAGCACTTAATTGGCTTTGAAAGTCATAAATTTAAGTATTACTTTTTTAAAAAGACAGCCTATCATCCAGATCCAGTATTGCCTATTGGACAAAAAACAATATGCATTTACTAGACTGAGCACAGTCTAATTGTTCGTGGTTTGCTTTCGTTTGAGTTTTTATTCTTTTTTTTTTGTTATTTTCTTCTTATAAAATTCGTCGAATGCCGACCACTTGCACTAAAACTAAGTTAAACAATTATATTATGAAAAGACCACCTCCCTCTTATCTAATCACTAAGGTGTGGTTATAGCAGTAGTGCTGTTGACTTGCATAACAATTAGTATGACGTATAATTGCATACATCCATTTATGTGAATTCCTACATTAGGCAATTACTTAATGCTGGTAAGCATGTCATTTATTTAATGATGATGCTATTGGCCAATAATCCAATGATAATGGGCTCAATATATGGATTGACTTGACGTCACATCTACGTGTACTAAAATGGCCCCATCGAATGTGCTGGAAAATATTTAACAGTCATAACTATTTGTCATTAATACAGCAATAAAACACTTTGTTATTTTCTTCATATGTGTTCAGGTTGTAGCAATCTATTGGGGCTCGCTATTGATCCAGTAGAAGACAAGTTGTACTTCTCAAACTACTGCAACATGAAGATTGAAGTGGTCGGGGTGGACGGCAGTGGGAGGACAACAATCACCAACTGTACAGGCCAAACGTTTGGGTTGACCTTGGATCTGAAAGAGAGGTAACTTATTTCCTGCAATTTTACAATTGTAGCTTAAACTTACAAACCAGAAATAGTATGCTATAAAAGTGTACAGGGCTTAGACATTGTATACATTTTGTAGCTTGTGTAATATACAAATTGTAAACGTGTAGAATGCAAATTGCAAATAATACAATAAATTTTTTACAATGTGTACTCTTTACAATGTTAATACCTGTCACCTACACACTGGGCTTTTGCTAATGTAGCTTGCAAAAAAAGTTTTTACATTTTTAGGTGTTATTGCGTGTTAGATAAATTTGATAAAAAACATGTAATTACCAGAAGGTGGCAGCAGTCTAGAACAATTACAATATGTACTTTATGAAGAAATACTTATTCAGTGGAGCACAACGTTTTATTCTAGAATCCTGAATATATATTACGTTGTAGTTAAAGTGAAACAAAAGGCATTGTTTTGGGCCTTTTCACCTAATATCATGCAACTGGTTTACTGGGAATCTGTTCTAAAAGTGCGGAATTCTGGTCTAATGTCAGTGTGGATCACGTGTATTTTTAACGTGGTTGAAATGTGCAGTTACAACTTTAGTTGCTTTCATATTGGATTTACACGCAACAAAAACTCTTACACTGCCATACTGTGCAGCATTCGGATGTAAACATGATTCAGCGAAGTATAGAGAGTTGTCTTTTTTATTTCCTCTGGAAAAACAGACAGTAGTGAAGCAATGGATTCACAATTGCGGGCAGGCTGGTTGGAAGCCGACGCAATATGCTAGACTTTGTTTGGCCCATTTTGAAGAGTTGAGTTTTGAAATTGATATATTTTCATCAACTAATGGGTCAAGATCCTTCAAAACATCGGCGACGGAGAACGTTAAAGCCTGAAGCAATACCGACAATCTTCCAGCATGTACCTCAGCCAAAGGCTTCAACACAACGCAAACACTAGATCAAGAGAACTGTCAAATTCGAACACGAGGAAGTTAGTACACAATGAATGAATGGACTATCTTGCCAACTAAGTTGATTTTAGTTACAAACAACATGTCCAAACTTATTAGCAAGTGTGCGACTAAAATCGTCTACATCTACGATCAGGTGTTTAAAGTTGGAGTTGTGGAAAACCTAGTCAGCACCCTTGATGTAGGATTCTGGGCAAATATGGTGCTGCACATGCAAAAAAAGATTTTCGGTGTTCAACGAGGTATATTTAATTAACCACTTGCGTGATATTCATGATTATAGTTGCAAATGGTTAGTTTTCAAGTACTCTTATAGGTGCAAAGGCCCCCAAAATGCCTTTGGTTTCACTGTAAGACTTAGTAAAAAAGAAATTATTTTCTCGACCCCGCCCACTTCCTGTTTGGTCGCCGTCTCCTTTTTTATTATTACTTTAAAAAAAAAATATTATTTTTAAATGTTTTTCGGTTCTGGGAAGATATCTCTGGCAAAAACTTGCCATGCGAAGTACTGTTAGAATCTTTTTATTAACTTTTTACGCATCATACAGGGTCTGTGACTACAGAGTCTAAAATACAAGCAATGATTTAACAAGATTGCCATCCAAGCAGGGTTGTTTGATTTAAATCATTTGATTTAAATCGCTCCAAAAAAAAATCATTCATTTATGATTTTTTTTTTTTTTGACTTCCGGTTTTTTTAATCGCTGATTTATATGAATTTAACACAAATAATTGTTTACAAGCATCGAGATCAACAAAGTGTTGTGTGTTTTTTAATACAAAACACAAAGTGTGCACACTTGTGTAGCTGTATTGACACCAGATAGCCTGATTGTCAAATATTTTATGACATTGTGTATATCAGATTTAAAAAAAATCAAATAAATAAAAAAAATCTGATTTAAATAAAATATCCGATTTTTTTTTTTTTTAAATCATGATTTTTTTCAACCCTGCATCCAAGGCAAAGGCCCAGATGGCAAGTGGACAAGGAAGCCATTGGCTTATCGAAAGTCCAACTTTTTTATCTATATGTAATGAGTACTTCCTGATATCCAATCTATAACGATCCTTTACTAATGTTGACCAGAGTTGTTTGATTTAAATCATTTGATTTAAATCATGATTTAAATCACTCCAAACAAATACAAAATTCATCCATCCGTTTAAATAACGATTAACACATCACAAAGGCCAAGATATTGTTGTTCATTGCATTCTGTCGTAATTTTCATTCAGTCGTGATGCGACTATTTACATTTTGTTATGATGTCGCGTTGTTTCTAAGTCGCCTTCGACAACGGGCGCCATTTTCTGTTGACTTCTTGTAATGAATATTCATTGTCGTCATCATCAACGATGTTGCAATTGCAGTTGATCCATAGGTGCATAATGAAATTACATCAGTGATTCTTTCAACGTTAAACTAATTCTTGCGCTTAAACGGGGACACTAATTAAAACTAGTGTACTACACATGATATAATATACTATATCATAAATGTTATGAAATAATGCTTACTATGCTAATAAATGTTTACTTGATGGGTTTTGAAAATTCACGGATGCGATGATATTGCACATTACAGCTGTATAGCCAAACTTTGAAGACACGGGTTCATGAAATTATAAAAGTTAAACAAATTATTTTGTTATGTTTCCTGATTGCAGCATCAAATTTTATTTTAATGATTAATGCCCATTAATTGATCAAACAACTTCCTGCAGCATTTAGGAGTTGTTTGTTTTGTTAATATCCCACTAACTCCGCTTGATGTGCCATGTTATTGCCATCACATTGTTTTACATGTACCATTTTAGACTGCTGTTTTATGCACAATATGGTGGATCATCAACTGGTATCTGGAAGGTGAATCTGGATGGAAGTGGAAACACTCAGGTTGTGTCAATTAGGGACTCGTTGATATATGGTGTGTCCATCGACTACTACAGCAGCAGCAGCTTGTGTTGGAGTGACTTCAGTAAGTTGACATCCTATCTCTGACAAACTAAGAATTTACAGTGGAATCTCTAGAAAATATCAGGTGTGTCCATCAACTACAACAGCAGCAGCAGCAGGTTGTGTTGGAGTGACTACTGTAAGTTGACATCCTATCTCTTACAAACTAAGAATTTACAGTGGAATCTCTAGAAAATATCAGGTGTGTCCATCAACTACAACAGCAGCAGCAGCAGGTTGTGTTGGAGTGACTACTGTAAGTTGACATCCTATCTCTTACAAACTAAGAATTTACAGTGGAATCTCTAGAAAATAATTTCGCCAATTTGTTTCTTCTTCATTTAAACTTGAAGATCATTTGCTCGCAACGTATTCACACCAATGGTGTTTTTTTAGGTATAGTGAATCCACGAGAGGATATCGTTTTCCCTGGTTGGGATCTGTTGCTTTCCTTAGCATAGTTGACCCAGTTATATAATACAAAACTGAAGTCCCACTGAAGTAGTAATTTTAGGAACAAATAAATTATGCCTGTGTGCGTGTGCACGTGTACTCGAGCGTGGGTATGTGCTTACACGTATGTCATGATAGCACAAATACCTGGATGTGCTCAAAGTCACCACCATGTGAACGGTGATGTGAAAATAAACACTGTTTTGGGAAAACCTAAACTAACTAAAACTTACCCCCTTCCTCCATGAAACCAGTGTCATGTAGTGTCATATATTGGTGTTTTAATATAATCCATCAGCATTTTTTTCACTAGCACAAGATGCATTAAACAAATTTAAACCAAGGAAAGGTATTGTATAAGTCATATTCTCTATATGTTATCAATGTATTCATTCAGGTGAAATCCTAAGCCAGACATAGTATTGCAATTTACAAAATATAATTTATGTAATTAACCCAATCTATTATTAACACATGTAAAATAGTATGTACAATTAAGCATATCTAGTATAGCATCATATATATGCTTTTAATTATTTTAAGTCTATCCAACACAACAAATGTTTAATTTGGGAACTGATAATGTACAAACAACAAGAAACAGTCACTTACAGTTATAGTGAAACATACTTTCATTTGTAAAACCAATTTAATTATTTAAGTAACCAAAGTCATCTTTTGATTTGTATTCTGTACGTGTCACTTTCTATTTGCTCACACTGCTTTACTGAATGTCAAATGTCTTTGTTACAGACCAGAGGCATGTACAGTGTTGTGACTACTCTGGCAACAACCCACAAGTATACAATGTCACTGGCCAGCCAAAAGGATTAGCAGTTGAAAATTATGTTGTTTATTACTCACAATATGATCCACCCAGGTAGTACACTTTGTAGCTTCACTTCCCCTGTTGCATTACTTTGAATTGTCTACATTTGGAATATGCAGACTGTTAATTAAGCAATGTCTTTCTACTTAGGGACAGGTAGTTATACCTCAAGTGGCTGTTCACTACAACAATATATAGGATCTCACAAAGGAGGGGCCAAAATGGGAGGTCAAAGGGGAGGGCAAAGGAGGAGGTCAAAGGGGGAGGTCAAAGGGGGAGGCCAAATGGGAGGTCAAAGGGGAGCCCAAAATGGGAGGGCAAAATGGGAGATCAAAGGAGGAGACAGACTTAGTCACCCGTAGTCTACCAAGCCACCATGTAGTAGTACAACAGTTTACATACAAAACAAATAAAAAAGCCAAGAGGGGCCATGGCCCCCTCCATTAAATACACCACTGGCTCACACAGCAAGAATTACAACAAATACTGTACATGTAGTGTAACCAAACAAGTAGCTACTGTCTCCTGGTGACTGATTATTGGTTTGTTTTCTTACAGTGTTCGTTCAATCCAACTGAAAACAGGACTCCATACCAGTCTCAACATGGGGTCTTATAACTCCTACACCCAAAGCATGGCATATCTGCACAGGGAATGCAGCATGTCAGGACGGTCAGGTACAAGGAAGTATATTGATTATGTGTTTGTTTGAATTATTTAAGTTTTCTTGCTGTATGAACTCTCCTCTCTATATTTCAGTTTTCTTCCAGTAGGTTTCAACTCTCCTCTCTATATTTCTGCTTGCACTGCTCTCCAGTCAGTGAGGGGTAAATAGCATTGACTGTGGTGACACTGACATGTTGCACCTGTTCTCTAGTATGTCTTAGTCCAGGTATAACAGGTAAGGACGTCACACATTAAAACGTCACAGCTGATGACACTCCAGTACAAACACTAAAGGGCGACATCCACCATCTCCTGGGTGGAGATGAACTCATCAGTTAGTTCAGTGGCGTCACAGACAGGATGAAGTACCAAGGTGACCAAGTCGTCAGTTGACAGTGGGCAAGTGAGACGTTGACACATTTTCTTTGGGGTAAGGACAAATACTTGCATCTTCATATTGATGTGACAAATTCTAGCAGCATTATTTTATGATATTGAAACATCTCTTTCTCCCCCCTTGGACCCTTGCAGGGTAGGGCCATTGTTCTGCCCTCTAAACAAATCATCCTGAGCCATTCTCTCCCACTCTTGGCTGATCACCTCTGCCCTTTCGAGATATCTCTTACATAACATACACATATCCACCTGGTGGAGTATTTTCCTAGAAAGATCTGGTTATCTGAGTTATAAATGAGGGCAACTTTCAATCTAATTGTTATGGAATCAGTAAAGAGAATAATTAGACTGTCATAGACAGTCGATTAAACATTATTGTCTGCAATTAACAGCCAATCTGCCTACCATCTGACATGTTGTAAAGGACGTAGACACACGTGATACACTAAAACATAGACCCTACTAACAGCCTGTGTGCGAGAAAGATTCTACGTACGTTATTTGTTATGTATAACGCTAACAGCAAATTAGCTATACATAGCTATGTAACAAATTAGCAATACATAGCTATGTAACAAATTAGGTATACATAGCTAGGCAACAGTTTTGGAATATAATTAAGGTAATATAATATGAATGTCTTCATTTCAATTGTACATTGTAGGACGACCAGAACGTATTCAAGGTCTGGCTGGAAAACGCCCACTATGGTCTTTGACGTCTAAACAGACAGTGTCAACTTCAGCCATCAACACAACAAACATGGCGCCATATACATATCAAGGTATTCAACTAACAAAACTTTATATTTCTTTAGATATATCAACAAATTATTCTTGTATATTTTATAAAAATGTTGCTATGATGTAGTAGATGTGTGATATTTACAGTTTCATATTAAATATGCACATCATTAAGCTGCTAATAAATGTATAGTTATGTAATGATAATTGGGTTCAAAGATTTGTTTTAATATTTTATTTTAATATAAACCCCAATAGCACAAATTTACATGTTATAGTTCACGTGGATTTACATATCATATTATCAGTGTAATCTACCAACATGGTACATCTGACAGTTAAATAAATGAATCAGATGAGATAAGCGCTATCCTACTATCCATTTTCATACATGGATTTTCATACATACCTTTATAATCAGCTTAGCTCACATTCCTGTAACATGGTATTGATATCAAAGTCATGCAATGTAGCTAAATATACGTTCTGTTAAAACAAACCATTGCTATCAACATTAGCCCAGTTATGGTTTGTTAAACAAAACAACCAGTGAGGTTTGTTTTTGTAGCTGTGTCAATGACGCTATGTTGAACCAGGCTGCTAGCCGGAAATCATGATCCAGAGATCCAGACGTCAGCATAAGGAGAATATCGTTGTCACAGACTGCAATACAGGCAAGTAGAAGATCATTGTACGAGAGAAAGCAGAAGGTCCAGTAGTCACAGACTGCAATACAGGCAAGTAGAAGGTCCTTGTACGAGAGAAAGCAGAAGTTCCAGTTGTCGCAGACTGCAGTACAGGCAAATAGAAGATCACTGTATGATAGAAAGCAGAAATTCCAGTTGTCACAGACTGCATTACAGTCAAGTAGAAGATCATTGTATGAGAGAAAGCACAAGAAGTTCCAGTAATCACAGACTGAAATGCAGGCAAGTAGAAGGTCCTTGTACGAGAGAAAGCAGAAGTTCCAGTAGTCACAGACTGCAATACAGGCAAGTAGAAGATCATTGTACAAGAGGAAGCAGAAGAAGTTCCAGTAGTCACAGACTGCAATACAGGCAAGTAGAAGATCATTGTACCACAAAGGTCAATTAGGGATGTAAAATAACCACAGAGGACGACAAGCACCCGGCAGTGACCATGCTCAGTGAGAGCATAGAAGGTCGACTAGGCGTGATGTTCTGAAAAAGTGGACAAGTTAAATAATGTCTCACAAGACCATCAGTTTTTTCATTACCACAACATATATACAAACTAATTAGTTAGTAGAACTTGTTGAGTGAGGGAAACTAATTAGAACTAGCAAACATTATGTTTCAATACTTTCAACCAAATCGCACATATTTATGTTGTTAAAGTATGTAAATATATTCCATCTTAGCATATTTAATAGTTAGATAAATGCATCATATGATATAACAGCTATTGCACAACACATTGTCAGACATTTGTCTTAATATAGATTTTCAAAAACATTTGACCTCAAATTAAAGAAATGCATTAAATACCATATTGATGTAATCAAAGTAAATATAGGTTGGAATAAAACAAATCACAGCTAAGGTTATTCACTATTTACATTTGCATAACAAGCAGTGCAATTTGTTTCTAGTTCAAATATAGTTTTGTTAACATAAAATATATTTAGCTAGTGCAATTTATTTCTAGTTGCAGAGGTGTTGAAAAGTTGATTAATTAAATTACAATTAACTAAAAAATCTCAAATTAAATTAAATTAACCACATACATTTCTTATGTCAATTAAATTAACCTCCCAAATTATTCAGTAAAATAAATTACTTTTAATTCAATTAATAATTACATCGTGTAGAAATGTTTACACATTTAAAACAGTTCTAAAATCACAAGACAGAAATGTGTTTTGTAACTTTGTTGGAAAGAGATTTGCTCATACAATATTTACAATACATTTCTTTCCGGGGCATTTAATAACATTTTAAAAGTTGCAGATACTTGTTAAAATTAATTATTTTATGGCAGGCTTTTGATTTAAGTTGGCTCTACAAAAAGATCTCAAGCTGAAGCTATATTACTTTTCTCTACATCACCCCACTCGAACAAAATATAGATTCATATGTCTTATGGCACCATAGATTCACTTAGCTGCAAGATGCCAGCCCCAAATGTTTACTTTAAACAGAGATTTGCAGAAACCAAGATTAGCCAGAAACCAACTTATCACCCTACCATAGAAGATTCTGTTGTCTAGGACTTCCCTCCAATTCACAAGTGCCTGAATGACCAGCCCACCCCAGTTGGTACAGGGCATTTGTGCTCTGTTATGTTTCCCTCCCTTTCACCCATGCCTTAGCCTGATCTCCCTCTGCCCCTCTCTCTCTCTCAGGCCTCATGATCTACCACTTTTTAACCCAAACCTACCATCACACTGTATGTTCAAAGTAACATAAAATAAAATATGCTTATTTTGAAACCAAACCACAATTTCACCTAAAAAACACCCACATTTTTTAAAATTAAATATACCCTAAATAAAAAAATATTCAGCAAGGGGGGAGCCCCCTTCCACGCTTCCCCCTCCCAACTGCGGCTCAAGGCCCACTGTGCTAGATTTTCATCTACCCCATCACGTAATGAACAGTGGTAGATCTACGCCTCTTTTTGTACAATGTTATTGGCAGCTCTGGAGTTGTAACAGTGTGAGTGATGTCATGTTACAGAGCCAGGCAGCACTTGGAGATCACAAACAGAAGAGACAAGTACCACAGACCAAGTCCCAGCTGTCACAGACCGTGGAAGTCCCAGCTGTCACAGACCGTGGAAGTCCTAGCTGTCACAGACCGTGGAAGTCCCAGCTGTCACAGACCGTGGAAGTCCCAGCTGTCACAGCTGTCAAAGGACCAATGAGTAGAACATCCTCATAGCACAAACTACAAGACAGGCGAAATGGTGTCATAGACAGGTAAGAGTAAATGTCAAGTAAAAGTTGGATACTGTGAGTAATACAACACAGTACTGGCAAATACATTAGAACATATTCTGCTGTTGATTTATATTTTCCATTAATGATACTGGTCAGTGGTTACAGAATTTATCTGATTAACGAATTCAGAAGATAAATGGCATATTTGTCAATCTTCAGAATTGTTATGATCAAATATGTTTCCAAATTCTCCATGCAGATTCAGCTAAAAACATCACATTGCCACTGACACGGTTGCTCTCAATTCTAAGTCTTTTCAAAAAGCAAATTTTACCAAATAAAAAACCACAGTAATAAAATCCACGACTATACACATACAGATGATTATTATCTTTGTCCCTAAATATATTAATTCACAGCGATCTCACAGAGGGTTCTCGTAGAACTTTTAGGAAGAACCATTAAAAGAACCGGCTGCAAGATCACTGTTGATTATCACATTTAGTGATGAAAATATAACCTGTATGTGTGAAGTCATGGATTGTATTACCGTGAAGGTTTTCTATTTGGCTAAAAGTTGCCGTGTCAGTGGCACTTTAGGCTATGCCAGTTGTTCAGTGGAATGCATGAGTCACTCATTAACCACAATGATGTCATATTGTTTCAGCTGAACTGCCTTGACCGAGGAAGCACAGAGATATGACGGAGGCAACAGAGACACACACTTCACAGAAGATGTCAACACAACTCAGACACGAATCACTTCCCAGATGTAAGACGTCTACACCACTTGGTCAAAAGACAAGAACCACTTCACCAAATCAAACAAGATGTAACATCATTTGAGAAGACAAATATTTACAATTTATTATCGTTGCTCAAAAACTGATCGAGCTACTTCAGCACGAGTTCAGTAATGAGGCTCTGGTGATGAACCTCTGCAGCAACGAATCGTGGTGAGACATGGTGAAATAACAACTGGACACTATGCAACAAACAAGGAGAACAATGACATTGTGACAGTCACAGAGATTCACAGGAACCCTTGTGATGTCCTTGGTGGTTAATTTAAAAACTGGCTGTGTGAAAAATAACAACTGGACACGCTGCAACAAACAAGGAGAACAATGACATTGTGACAGTCACAGAGATTCACAGGAACCCTTGTGATGTCCTTGGTGGTTAATTTAAAAACTGGCTGTGTGAAAAATAACAACTGGACACGCTGCAACAAACAATGACACTGTGGCAGTCACAGAGATTCACATGAACACTTGTGATGGACTTGATGGTTGTGTGAACAATAACAACTGGACACGCTGCAACAAACAAGGAGAACAATGACATTGTGACAGTCACAGAGATTCACAGGAACACTTGTGATGGCCTTGGTGGCTATGTGAACAATAACAACTGGACACACTGCAACAGACAAGGAGAACAATGATATTGTGACAGTCACAGAGATTCACAGGAACACTTGTGATGACCTTGATGGCTGTGTGAATAATAACAACTGGACAAGCTGCAACAAACAAGGAGAACAATGACATTGTGACAGTCACAGAGATTCACAGGAACACTTGTGATGACCTTGATGGCTGTGTGAACAATAACAACTGGACACGTTGCAACAAACAAGGAGAACAATGACATTGTGACAGTCACATAGATTCACATGAACAATTGTGATGGCCATGATGGCTGTGTGAACAATAACAACTGGACACGTTGCAACAAACAAGGAGAACAATGACATTGTGACAGTCACAGAGATTCACAGGAACACTTGTGATGGCCTTGATGGTTGTGTAAACAATAACAACTGGACACGTTGCAACAAACAACGAGAACAATGACATTGTGACAGTCACAGAGATTCACATGAACACTTGTGATGGCCATGATGGCTGAGTGAACAATAACAACTGGACACGTTGCAACAAACAAGGAGAACAATGACATTGTGACAGTCACAGAGATTGACAGGAACTCTTGTGATGGCCTTGATGGTTGTGTAAACAATAACAACTGGACACGTTGCAACAAACAAGGAGAACAATGACATTGTGACAGTCACAGAGATTGACAGGAACTCTTGTGATGGCCTTGGTGGCTGTGTGAACAATAACAACTGGACACGTTGCAACAAACAACGAGAACAATGACATTGTGACAGTCACAGAGATTCACATGAACACTTGTGATGGCCATGATGGCTGTGTGAACAATAACAACTGGACACGCTGCAACAAACAAGGAGAACAATGACATTGTGACAGTCACATAGATTCACAGGAACACTTGTGATGGCCTTGATGGCTGTGTGAACAATAACAACTGGACACGTTGCAACAAACAAGGAGAACAATGACATTGTGACAGTCACAGAGATTCACAGGAACACTTGTGATGGCCTTGATGGCTGTGTGAACAATAACAACTGGACACGCTGCAACAAACAAGGAGAACAATGACATTGTGACAGTCACAGAGATTCACAGGAATACTTGTGATGGCCTTGATGGCTGTGTGAACAATAACAACTGGACACGCTGCAACAAACAAGGAGAACAATGACTTTGTGACAGTCACAGAGATTCACAGGAACACTTGTGATGGCCTTGATGGTTGTGTGAACAATAACAACTGGACACGTTGCAACAAACAACGAGAACAATGACGTTGTGACAGTCACAGAGATTCATAGGAACACTTGTGATGGCCTTGATGGCTGTGTGAACAATAACAACTGGACACGTTGCAACAAACAAGGAGAACAATGACATTGTGACAGTCACAGAGGTTCAGAGGAACACTTGTGATGACCTTGATGGCTGTGTGAACAATAACAACTGGACACGTTGCAACAAACAATGAGAACAATGACATTGTGACAGTCACAGAAATTCACAGGAACACTTGTGATGGCCTTGATGGCTGTGTGAACAATAACAACTGGACACGTTGCAACAAACAACGAGAACAATGACATTGTGACAGTCACAGAAATTCACAGGAACACTTGTGATGGGCATGATGGCTGTGTGAACAATAACAACTGGACACGTTGCAACAAACAAGGAGAACAATGACATTGTGACAGTCACAGAGATTCACATGAACACTTGTGATGACCTTGATGGCTGTGTGAACAATAACAACTGGACACGTTGCAACAAACAACGAGAACAATGACATTGTGACAGTCACAGAAATTCACAGGAACACTTGTGATGGCCATGATGGCTGTGTGAACAATAACAACTGGACACGTTGCAACAAACAAGGAGAACAATGACATTGTGACAGTCACAGAGATTCACATGAACACTTGTGATGACCTTGATGGCTGTGTGAACAATAACAACTGGACACGTTGCAACAAACAACGAGAACAATGACATTGTGACAGTCACATAGATTCACATGAACACTTGTGATGGCCATGATGGCTGTGTGAACAATAACAACTGGACACGCTGCAACAAACAACGAGAACAGTGACATTGTGACAGTCACAGAGATTCACTCGAACACTTGTGATGGCCTTGATGGCTGTGTGAACAATAACAACTGGACACGCTGCAACAAACCAGGAGAACAGTTACATTGTGAAAGTCACAGGAAAACCTGTGATAGCTATGTGAGCAATATTGTGTTATTCTTGATTTGCAAACGTGGAAGTTTTGTCAGCCAGTAGATTAAGTTGCTGGTCCCAGTAGTTGGTGAATACAATACAAACTGACTGTACGAGTTGATCACCAGAGCAACGTGTTGATGCCTAAATATATTTGTACCAAACTTGGTTACTTGGACGACTGATTCAGTGATTTCTCGTGCACGCACGCACGCACTCACACACACACTCAGAATCAAATACAAATTACTGATTACTAATGACTGATTCAATGAATGCACTCTCGCACGCCGCAGGCATATACATTTATATATATATATATATATGAAAGTTTCGTCAAAGTTTAAGCACGTTTGTTCAAAATCAAGTACAAATCAACCTACCTTATTTTAATTAATATCACATTAATAATTGTGCATTTTTTACCTGTAGTTTTTTTATAGTACAGATTGTGACAAAGCTTAGCGCTTGGATAGAGGGATACCATACTACCTGTAAATCATGATTAAAATGTAACAGCATATGTAATGTATATATTTTAAAGTGGTCTCAATCCTAAATACTAAAATGTCGCGACCATTTTATATGGATTTATACTTGATCCATATCTATGGCAGAGTGAAAATATGCCATTCCTGATAGTAGGATTGTATTGGTGCCATTAGGTATTTCTGACATCATGTAATAACACTATTAAATCACTATTAATGATCATTTGACCATATAGTGTTCTTGATTCATATAGTTTTACTTGTCTCGTGTATTTTAACTTCATGTTTTGTTAATGTTGTATAATAATAATTAATTTTGTAATTCAATGTCTGGATGCACAATAAAATGTATGTCATAAATGTTGATATATTTTGCAGTACCTTGTTTTTTGTAGCCTAATAGATTCCCCACATACAAATCCGACATAAATTCCAGTTTTGTTTTTAAAGTACACAATTTACAGTTTGAAGCAGTCAGCACTTTATAACCCACACAAGTGCACTATTCCCTATAGAATGGCACCATTGAATGCTTTGTATAACGTGAATAAGTGTCCCAGTGTTGATTATAATGAGCGTCGATTACAAATCCACCCCACACTACTTTCAGCAGAGTGAAGTTAATGCTGCTGTTATATCCTAGTCCAGGCAGACCGAAAGACTGCTACGAAACCTTCAATACAATGACTAATCAACAATACATTAGCTCTGGTTGTTATTGTTAAGCATTATTTGTGGAATTGTACTTTAAATTCATTCCACATCTCATCCACTTTGACATTATCTCTGCTCTGGCCTGTAGATGGAGCAATGCAAATCATGGAATTTCATGGATTACCCATAAACCTTACAAATAGTCACAGCAGTTGTCTTGGGGATGTTTTTATTTGTTATATATTCATATTTAGATGGATTTGTACTTCATGCTCACATTTTTATTATAGCGAAACATCCGCAAACACTAGAAATAAATATATAAAGGGTTTCAGGATAAAATGCGATAAACACTGATATGGGCGACATTTCTGAATGGATATTGTATTCTTAAGATATTCCAATATCAAGTATACAAGTTTCTATTTACACTATAAGGATGAAAGACAATATTTTTTCTTTAAAAAAAACGCCTTTTTCGCGTTTTGCCCTGAAAATCTTCACATAATATTATATTCTAAAGCATGCACTTCTCTTGAAATCAGACAGAACCATTTAAGCACCTGAAATACCTTTTTAAACATTGTGTTCCACAAAACAACACAACAAATACGTAAACAGTGTCAATATTTAGTGAGTGGCGCCACGTGGTGGCAAGCGGTTCAACCAACGTTTCAACGAGAAAAGTATACTGAAAATGTTGCATTACATCATAGTTGTGTTGAACTTATAACACATAACATTATTGCCTTTCAAAGCCGCATTCATCATGTGAACAAAGTAAGGAAATCAATAGTATATGACATCTAGATGTGATGCCTACCGTTTAAATACTTTTTTCTATTTTGGTTTTAAATAAATCCACATTGCTAGCATAATTCATACACCTTCATATAGTGTTTCAATATATCAAGAATTTCCAAACAAAACACTGTATATTAACGTATATTAAACACATGTATGCAAACATTTCTTTTGATTCAACAACACTATTAAATAAAAGAAAACATTGCAATGCAAATCTTGCATAGGTTTCGTTTCGTCACCTACACTCACGCACACACGCACGCACGCACGCACGCACGCACGCACAAAAATTCCGAAGTGGGCGTAGGTGTAAGAACAGTGGCGCCACGTAGCTGACAATGGACCAACCAACGCTTTCACGTGCAGCCCGGACACGTCATGGGTGTTTGGTTCATTTGGTTCATAATAACATCGTGTGTTCTTGCTCTTCTTTCATTAACTTGCATCATAGGTTAGTTAAATGGCCTTTCTGAAATGCTGTTGTCTACCTAAGATTGTATACTTCCGTAATTTCCGCGAAGGGAACACTTATTGTACCAAAGAAACACAAAATATATTATTTCATAGTGACCTATGAGAATGTGGGTCTGCCAAGAGATGACAAATACGGCAGGTTGTCTTTCGTCTGCACTCGGAGCCGTAGAAAACTGCACCGAGTACATTACAATTTTACAATCTCGGTTTTGTTTCCAATCTCGGTTACGAAGGTCTGGCTTGCCTTTCTATAAATAGTTTACAGTGGTATGCCATGGCATCATCTCATATGGGAGGTCTGGCTATTTCGGTAGACATTAACTGGAATCTCACATGGAGGCATGTTAAAAGAGTTGGAAGTTAGTGGCTTTGAATATATGTAAAGTTGTTCGGAGTGTCACTGACATGATGCCAGTGACTGTGAAGAAGTTTCAGAATTTGTAATGGCTCAGCTTTCTTTTAATCAAGCAAAAGGTTAACGTGACCATGTAGCCTTTCTATCTACTGTATACATCAAAGTGTATGTTTCACTGTCTATCTGTTTGTATGTTGTGTCTCATGCACGGCCGCATTTGTGGGCCGATCTGGACGAAACGAAAAGGTGACCCATGGGACCCGTCTGACGGACATGGTGGGTCGGATGTGGAGCCATTCCAATGGGGGCCCCCGGGGGTGGGGACCAAAATAACAATGTTACTATAATGTAGCTAGTGCTGTTTGCCATGCTATATATATATATATATATATATATATATATATATATATATATATATATATATATATATATATATATATATATAGACGCTTTCTATTCATAAACACCTCTATATTGTACAGACAAGCTCAAATTGCTTAATCATCTCGAACTCGATCAAGCGCGCGTCGGTTCGGCGGAATGTTGTGATAATTGTTAATTTTATTATAATTTTGTCATCAAGTGAGCCACTCTTTGATATAGACATACCACGACACCGGCGAACACTGTGGTGCTCTACGAAGACATATATATATATATATATATATATATATATATATGGTATAACTTGTATGCATCAATAAAAACACGTACACCACATGCATTTCGCGAACATCTAGTCAACAACGATGCCATTGATGCCTTGCAGTAAGACATATTTGCCATATGGCGATTAAAAATACGCCTTTTTCGGTAACTATTATTCAGAGACGTACTACCATTCAGCTAAAGCATGGTGCATATACGTTTCGCTACAACCACCCCGTAGGACATATACTTATAAGGGTGATAATACGTGTATTAAGAAGAGATGATCACTTGACAAGTATTGATTAAATGTTTATCCATTCCTTATACATATGTTAAAGCAGATGTTTTACGCATGGCGACTAAGATGCTAAAACACGGAGACACAACACTATCATCATGAGGTTGGCGAAATTTTTTCAGCTGCTGCTAGTGGTTGTGACGTTCTGGTTGGAACGCAGAATTCCATGCTCATGATTCCAATGGACAACTGCACAAATCATCCACGATTTGGTCTTCCAAAAAATAAACCGATAATAACTGGAGGTAAGCGGTGAAAAGTGATATTTAAAAAAGCATACGCAATTTTGCTTTAAGCATGAATCCATCGACAAAGATTATGGATTGAAGTAGATCGTTGCTGACATTTCGATTCAATACATTTGCGACGCCAAACTTGGTAAATCAATATTGTTGATGCTATGAGGCAATTTTCGAAATGTCCTTGAAATCTCGTTGGCGCGCCATTTTTAAACAAACCGGAAACACGTGTTGCCTCCAGTGGAACATACGTCACGGAACGACGACCCGCTTTGAAAACAAACATCGTTTTTTTCATGCCTGCTTACAATGCGGACATCAAACATTGTTATAATACTTTAGACGGCCTAACAATGATCACAACTTAGACGATCCAAAATTATGTATTTCGTTTTCATAGTGGACATTTGTTTTAATTACGGAGCTTCTATTACCCTTAGTATTGCATGAGTTTTAAGATAGATTAAGTGATGTGGCCCCCACTCCACAAGGGACCAGAGGGGGAGGAGATTAACCCTGGTATTGTGTCCACTCCACAAGGGACCGGAGGGGGAGGAGACTAACCCTGGTGTTGTGTCCACTCCACAAGGGACCAGAGGGGGAGGAGATTAACCCTGGTGTTGTGTCCACTCCACCTTTTTCGCCGCCCGATTATAAACACTTTTTTTAATCTCTTAGAGCGTCTCTGTAATGTACTAAATAAACAACGTGTTTACATGTTTCAGTTGATGACCGTCCTAAATAATGTATTAGTGCTTAATTGTATTGCATTTCATCATTAGTATGTTGCATAAAATTCGCAAAAATAATCTTCGTACACGAAATGAAACCCCAACATCTACTTGAATCAATGTAAAATCCATGGTTTTCCCAAAACAAAACCGGGCGTGATATTCCGAAATATGTAGTGGTTCCGGTTGTTTAATTTTTTTGCTTCACAGAGGAAATATATGAAACATATTTCCCCCGATCCAAATTTACCCTGTTTCAAATTGTCTAAGGTTGTTCTTGTGGGGTTGTAACGTAAACCAATTTCTGTCTTTGCTGTTAGGTTAGTGCAGTGTCTTCCGCGTTACCCCAGTCGCAGATTTCATGTGCAGTCTGTGTTCCTGCAGCATTTCCCAATGTAATTGCCTTATCGGCTGGCCTCAAACCCCAACATCGCCACAAGGGCCTTTCTGTGGCCCGCCTCAAAATAAAGCCACTTACCCCGGACTCCATCATACTTTATCACCGCACACTAACCCTAACCTTAATCCGTAACCATGTCATTAACCCAAATCTTAACCCTAACCTTTTTCTTGTGAGCCATCACTTAAGCGTGCATGACTGTTGTTTGTGGGTACTTCACACAACACGTTACCACCAACTATCCACCCGGAAATATATCTCTTAAGCAAGTGCATGCCAGGTTCTTCTACAATACCGTCTCTGAAGATTGGTTAGATGCTGGAAACCTGTCGTACTTACTTCCAAAATAACATTGTCTACCTACATAAATTAACTCATCAACCTAAGAAACCAAGTATTTAGTCAAACCATTGGAAACAGTGGTTCTGGTCGTCACAGCGCTTCACAATTATAAGACATTTTCGCAGTTATCCTGTTTTCAGAAGATGCGATACATACAAAATGCTTATTGCCAAGCATGCATACAAACATACATGCTACATATAACACCCTTTCCATTTTTAATAACTCGATTAAAATAAGCCTGTAGCTTCCGTTATTGTTTGTTCTTGTTGTTACCAAAATGTTGGCGTTTGTAGAAATAATTTGTGTGGGTCATATTTTGAGATATTATGATCCGAGTTATATTTTCAAACAATCCTTACGAAACTCATATACTTTAAAATACATCCAGAACAATTTATTAGTGTACACAAATAACAATAATTACCTGCAAACATGCCTTAATGTATTTTCTAAAAGGAGGAGGAATCCACTGGTGCTTGGCTTAATTGAATTAGAGTTCATTTGACGATTTCAAGGCCAATGGAAAATATTACCTGACAAAAAAAATCGCATAAACAGTTTTGTGGAACACGCAGACCGGTCAATACATATACGTTGGTACGATGCGCTACCCAGGGTTTGCGTAGTAACTTGCAGTAGTACATAATCTCAAAGGCGCTTATTCTCTTTATATCTAATTTGCTTTGTAGGGGAGAACGGGGCTCGTTCTATAGAGGGATGCAAGTTGTTACAAAGTCGTTTTACGAAAACATTACTCACATATGGAGATACCGTCGACGGTAGTTGGTTGGAAGTCCACCAACAGACATACTGTCCTAAACTCTGGAGACGAAATTAACGTGGCCAAAAAATTATTTTTAACCACCTACAACTTGTTTTGGTATGTCTACAAAATATTATCTCACGCAGCCACTTTTTATGTTTCGTGAATGAAACTTAAATCATATTTACTATATTGTATAAGGGGTTATGCCTAGTAGAATTTAAACTGAAATTCAGGATTTGTCATCGTCCACGTGCGTTCAACTGAAAAAAATATGTTTGGGGATAGTTATTTCACTTGTGAGGCCTAGGGTATTGGTTTATAAACAGTACTGTAAATGACAGCAGCGTCAAACAAAACTAACATATATTTCAAAAGGGCGGGTGACATTTTTGGATTCTCGATAAGCCAATGGCTTCCTTGTCCACTTGCCATCTGGGTGGTTTGCATTGGTTGGCAATCTTATCAAATCTTGTTAATGTTATGGCACAGCCCTATTTGAGTAATTAATTGCACGATTCATTGAAATGCACGTGTGCGTGAGTGCCGACCTGTGTGTATCAGTCAATCAAGTAGAAGTCGCATTACATGTATATTGCCATTCACTATTTCATACTCCATTCAATCATTTATATTCCATTCACAATTGATTGTTATGTAAGAACCCGGGGAATGAGGGCCTTTTGGTAAGTAAAAATTAAAAACTTAATATACGAAGCTGTGAACGCCTAAGTTGTTATGCACATTGTGTATAAGATGTATAAGTGTGTATAATCCAATTAATGTAATAACAGTAACATGACCGAGTGACACTTGCTTTACGATCCACACGTTCTTCGCTGTAACAACGTACTCCGTATGATGTAACAACGTACCCCGTATGATGTAACAACTCGCCCCGCTTACAGGGCTAATTGTTACAGTCGACCGCACCTGGGAAACTTCGCATATCTACCTAACTACCATACGGAATATCAATGGTATGGTACATTTTATTAACACGAATAATACATATATAATGTATACGTTGACATAAATACTGCATCTAACATACTTTTTACAAAAAGTGACTTTAACTAAAAAAATTAACAACTAGCCCCTACAATTAGCCCCGGTCTCCCCTACAATTAGAACCAGTCTCCCCTACAACTAGTCCCGGTCTTCCCTATAACTAGCCCTGATATCCCATACAACTAGCCCCGGTCTCCCCCACAACTAGCCCCGGTCTCCCCCGCAACTAGCACCGGTCTCTCACCACAACTAGCCCTGGTCTCCCCTAAAACTAGCCCCGGTCTCCCCTACAACTAGGCCAGGTCTCCCCTACAACTAGACCCGGTCTCCCCTACAACTAGCCCCGGTCTCCCCTACAACTAGCCCCAGTCTCCCCTACAACTAGCCCTGGTCTCCCTTACAACTAGCCCCAGTCTCCAGTACAACTAGCCCCGGTCTCTCCTACAACTAGCCCCAGTCTCCACTACAACTAGCCCCAATCTCCCCACAACTAGCCCCAGTCTCCCCTACAACTAGCCCTGGTCTCCCCTACAACTAGCCCCGGTCTCCCCTACAACTAGCCCTGGTCTCCCCTACAACTAGCCCTGGTTTCCCCTACAACTAACCCCGGTCTCCCCTACAACTAGCCCCGGTCTCCCCTACAACTAGCCCTGGTCTCCCCTACAACTAGCCCCGGTCTCCCTTACAACTAGCCCTGGTCTCCCCTACAACTAGTCCTGGTTTCCCCTACAACTAGCCCCGGTCTCCCTTACAACTAGCCCTGGTCTCCCCTACAACTAGTCCTGGTTTCCCCTACAACTAGCCCTGGTCTCCCCTACAACTAGCCCTGGTCTCCCCTACAACTAGCCCTGGTCTCCCCTACAACTAACCCCGGTCTCCCCTACAACTAGCCCTGGTCTCCCCTACAACTAACCCCGGTCTCCCTTACAACTAGCCCTGGTCTCCCCTGCCCAGTATGTTCGTTGAGTTCGTCATTACGGACACGAAGAGCTGATGCAAGGAGTTCAAGGCAGATACCAACCTCAGATTTGACATTAGATATACAGCACTTATATCCACCGTGTTCGAGAACATATAGTATTACGTATTGGTGGTTTGATCGTCCCACGTTTTGTAGGACAAGTGAATCTCAGCAGCAGTGGCGCCACCTAAAGTGTGCACGAATACGAATACATTTCTGCCTTTCTTTAACATTTCTGGTGCTTTTTGTGTATTTTTTATTTTAACATAACATTTATATTTTATATTTTAATGTTTGAAAAAATTAATTAATAAAATTAATGGTGAATAAATAGTTTCTTGTTATGGTATGTGTTCAAGGTTACATATAGACAGGAGGCCGGCGGAAATTGACTGTGTTTTTTATTGGCAATATGCGCGTAATCTTATGTCGCACGCCACGTATTGGAGGGCGGGGTCTGAACTAACACACACCACGTATTGGAGGGCGGGGGTCTGAACTAACACACACCACGTATTGGAGGGCGGGGTCTGAACTAACACACACCACGTATTGGAGGGCGGGGATCTGAACTAACACACACCACGTATTGGAGGGCGGGGTCTGAACTAACACACACCACGTATTGGAGGGCGGGGGTCTGAACTAACACACACCACGTATTGGAAGGCGGGGTCTGAACTAACACACACCACGTATTGGAGGGCGGGGGTCTGAACTAACACACACCACGTATTGGAGGGCGGGGTCTGAACTAACACACACCACGTATTGGAGGGCGGGAGTCTGAACTAACACACACCACGTATTGGAGGGCGGGGGTCTGAACTAACACACACCACGTATTGGAGGGCGGGGGTCTGAACTAACACACACCACGTATTGGAGGGCGGGGTCTGAACTAACACACACCACGTATTGGAGGGCGGGGTCTGAACTAACACACACCACGTATTGGAGGGCGGGGGTCTGAACTAACACACACCACGTATTGGAGGGCGGGGGTCTGAACTAACACACACCACGTATTGGAGGGCGGGGTCTGAACTAACACACACCACGTATTGGAGGGCGGGGGTCTGAACTAACACACACCACGTATTGGAGGGCGGGGGTCTGAACTAACACACACCACGTATTGGAGGGCGGGGTTCTGAACTAACACACACCACGTATTGGAGGGCGGGGGTCTGAACTAACACACACCACGTATTGGAGGGCGGGGTTCTGAACTAACGCACACCACGTATTGGAGGGCGGGAGTCTGAACTAACACACACCACGTATTGGAGGGCGGGGGTCTGAACTAACACACACCACGTATTGGAGGGCGGGGGTCTGAACTAACACACACCACGTATTGGAGGGCGGGGGTCTGAACTAACACACACCACGTATTGGAGGGCGGGGTCTGAACTAACACACACCACGTATTGGAGGGCGGGGGTCTGAACTAACACACACCACGTATTGGAGGGCGGGGTCTGAACTAACACACACCACGTATTGGAAGGCGGGGTCTGAACTAACACACACCACGTATTGGAGGGCGGGGTCTGAACTAACACACACCACGTATTGGAGGGCGGGGGTCTGAACTAACACACACCACGTATTGGAGGGCGGGGTCTGAACTAACACACACCACGTATTGGAGGGCGGGGTCTGAACTAACACACACCACGTATTGGAGGGCGGGGTCTGAACTAATACTAAACACTTTACGGTTTTTGGACTTTGATAATTGATGCGACGCCCCCTTACCACCAGACTTGTTGACTCGAGTCATAGGGGCTGACCCGAGTCGGACTCAACAAGTCTGGCGTCCAGGAGATGCGATGCTCTCGGATGTGATCTTTCTGAAATGTAATCAGTAATTACCCCGGTCTGCTGTCTGAAAGTGATTACAGTGAGTGTTTTGTTTCAGAAACGTAATGGCACAAGTCATTTGTTAGTTGTATGAACTATGATATTTACTAAGTCCCGCTTAATGGCAAGATACAAAGTTCAATTTGATGAAATAGTCATAAGATAATCATAATGATCATTATAACTTTGTTTTCATTAAAACATGGTTTACTATCAGTACCATTTTGCACCTAACAACATTGCATCACGATAATGACCGTATCCTCGAGGGTTGACTGTTGATATTAGGTGTACGTATGTATTTTATTTCTATCGCATTAATCATAATCGTAATAAATAATATAATAAATATATTGACCTGTTTATCATTGATATCACTAGATATGAAGTACAGTCATCATGTGTTTGCGTGTGACTTGACTTGTGACTCGAACGGTGAACGCTAGTGTCTTGACTTGATACTTGACTTGGAGGTCATTGACTTGAGACTTGACTTACAGGTCATTGAGGTGTGACTTGACGTGACTTCCCAGTTTGTGTGAATAATCTGCTGTTCGTACTTGATTTCTTTCATAACATGTATATCATCAACAGTTGAGGCGACACCACACACCCTTGCCGCACTCATTTGTATGCGCTAAACAAGTCAGTTATTCAGCTGCCCTGTCTCACCGCAGATTGGTGTTCGCTGTACTGCGCTTGGATAGTGACACGATCCTTTCAAGAAATTCCGCATGCCGCATACCGGTTAGGGTTTGGGTTCGATGTATGGTTTGGGTTAGGAATTGCTAACCGGTTGATTGAATAAGCGTTGTCTGATGAATAATCACAGTGCACATTTAAAGAAAATCAGTTCAGTAGTTTTCAAGATATTGCATTATATATTGATATAGAAATTTCTCGGTTATATATATATATATATATCTAGAAATATATATATATACATATATACATATATATATACATATATATATATATATATATATATATATATATATATATATATATATATATATATATATATATATATATATATATATCTAATTTAAGTATGTATATATGTTGAATGTATGTTAGTGTTGTATCTGTTTGATGTAGACATGTTACTGTTACATTTGTTTATCTGATATTTGTGATATATGTTGTAGAAGTGTCAGCAGTTTCACTACACGGTCCACTTGTCAACATATTCTGACACCATCAACAGAGTGACGTGTCCCAGGCAGCACATGAGTAGCTCGCCATTGAGTGGCTCTTCAAACATACCCACACGCGCGCTGGAACTGGGAAGACAATCTGTAAATGTTATATATGTGGATCACAGATTGCTGGAAGTGAATCATCATGATGCATGTTCGTATTCACACTGATGAGAACCCATTCAAATGTGGTACATGTGGATCACAGTTTTCTAACAGAGGGAATTTGAAGAGACATATCCGCTCTCAGACTGGTGAGAAACCTTTCAATTGTGATACGTGTGGATTACAATTTGCTGAAAGAAACATTTTGAAGAGTCATATCCGCACTCATACTGGCGAGAAACCCTTCAAGTGTGATACGTGTGGATCACAGTTTGTGCGGAGTAGGCATTTGAAGAGTCATATGCGCAAACATACTGGTGAGAAGCCCTTCAAGTGTGAAACGTGTGGATCACAGTTTGCTGAAAGTGGAAATTTGAAGAGACATATCCGCACTCATTCTAGTGAGAAACCTTTCAAGTGTGATACGTGTGGATCACAGGTTGCTGAAAGAGGAACATCGAAAAAACATATGCGTACTCATACTGTTGAGAAGCCCCACAAGTGTAACACGTGTGGAACACAATTTGCTGAAAGTGGACATTTGATGGTACATATCCGCATTCATACTGGTGAGAAACCATTCAAGTGTTACACTTGTGGATCACAGTTTGCTATGGAAGAACTTTGAAGAAACATATGCGTACTCATACTGGTAAGAAGCCCTAGAAGTGGTACACGTGTGGTACGTGATACGTGTGGATCACAGTTTGCCGAAAGAGGAACTTTGAAGAGTCATATGCGCAAACATACTGGTGAGAAGCCCTACAAGTGTTAAACGTGTGGATCACCGTTTGTCGAAAGAGGAACTTTGAAGAAACATATGCGTACTCATACTGGTGAGAAACCGTTCAAGTGTGACATTTGTGGGTGACAGTTTGCTGTAAGTGGATCATTGAAGATACGTATCTGCTCTCATGCTGGTTAGAAGCCATTCAGGTGTGGCATTTGTGGATTGAAGCGTGTCTGGAATAGAAGCTTGAGGAGACATCTCCACCTTCAATACTTAGTAGAAACCTTGGCAGTGTAACACATGTGGAGCGCAGTGTTGTCGTTCTACTACATTAGCCGTTCACATGCGTACACATACTGCGG
The DNA here is from genome assembly GCA_963662155.1 of Lamellibrachia columna. Taxonomy (NCBI): domain Eukaryota; kingdom Metazoa; phylum Annelida; class Polychaeta; order Sabellida; family Siboglinidae; genus Lamellibrachia; species Lamellibrachia columna. The sequence goes on from OY759261.1 coordinate 18,782,319, forward strand.
AGAAATCCTTCAAATGTGAGTAGTAGGGAAGTCCTTTAAAAGGAAATGTTGCGACAACGTAGGTGGCACCGTCAACCACCAATGTGATCTCTCAACGGAGTGCCTCCTGGTGATCAAATTTTGTATTGATGGCGCATCTAGTTGCTAATCTGGGACTACTGAAAACCGCGCCCTGGTGCCTAGCAACGGAACTATCACGTCACCTGGAGTATCGTAACAGCATTAACGAAGCGCCCCTGATAGACAGTTTTGGTGCTAGAAACGACTCTAGCGGCTGCTGAATGAAATGTTTTTGGGTAAAACAGCACCCCAATTGTCTAGTAATCAGCAATTTGCGTGTTAAAAACTAAAATCATCGCCCATCGCGTGCATCCGGTTGCGCATGCGCGACACCTGCTTCCTAAAGAGGTGCGTCTAGGGGAAACAAAATTCATGAGGTTTTGACACGCCGGTGTTTGGTGGCACCGGCTTCTTGTAGTAGTGTATGCTAGCGTGTGAAATAATTTTCGTAAGACTATGCCCAGGTAGTCAGGCAGGCATGCATACGGACATATATACACTCGAAGAAGTTGAAGCTTTTTAGTCATTTTTTAAACAAACCTCCCAAGCAGTGTTGTTGCGATAATACATGTAATAGTTTGGCCTAGTTTCCTTCCAAACAGTGCCTATATCGTCCGCTTATGTAATATCTTGACCTATGTTCCTTCCAAGCAGTGCATCTCGTGTCCAACTATGTACTAACTTAACCTACATTCTGTCCAATAAGCGACGCTATGTGTACTAACTTCATCTGTTTTCCTACCAAGACAGTGCCCCTAGTGAGTATGTATGTATGTATGTATGTATTAACTTGACATACAGTTCGTCCAATCATTGTCTTTATCGATCGTATATGTATTAATTTGACTTATTTTCCGTCCAAACAGCGCCCTTAGTCTCAAGTCTCAAGTAGTTATACTCCAAACAGCCCAATCTTGAGCTAACGCAGGAGTTTGGACCAACGGCTTTTAGTGTCTCTTCCGAAAGACACGGGCAAAGTGGGGTGAACGAAATTGCCCAAGCTTCGAAACGGCGGAGGTGGAATCGAACCACCGTCCTCTCGATCGACAGGCGGGTGCTCTAACCATTAGACCACCGCTCCCCATAGTGGGTATGTATGTACTTAAATACGAATAAATAAAAACTATTTCTGCAAGAATAATATTTAGCATGCTTATTCTCCATCATATGTGGATAGTTATATACATACGGGTCATTCAGTGTCAAATAAAAAAAAATAAAAACAATTCAGAAGTTGACATCATAATTAAAAAAAAATTAACCAATGGATAAGTAGCTTTTCATGAGCACTTCTGCAAACGAACTAAGCATTTACATGCACATTTGTCTGTAACGCCCTATAAAGTGAACAGGAGATAAGCGTCCAAGAATGGTTGGTGCAGATTATATATACAAAATTGAAGAATGATAGGACAATGCGTATATCGGTTGCACGGAAATTGAAAAGAACTAAAAAAATTCCGAAAAGGATTTGAGCAGTCTGTATTTCATTGTTATGTTACAGCACAACGTCCACATTTCTACCATCTGTTTTCAGAGATACAATAACCTACTAATTCAGTAGGCTTTAAGTGGCTATAATTTCAGAATAATTTAGCCTTTAACTTTGCCTATATTTTACGATTTTCAGCATCCAAAATGAGAATGTGGGACCACCATTTTAATTGCACATATTAATTTATTAGGTAAACAACGTATTACAATTTCAGGATGGTTTCATGTCTCATTAAATTATATATTGCAGCTGAAAGTTACTGTTCTGCTCAATGACGTTTTCTCCTAAATTAGCCAAACATATCCAAAATAAATGTGGCAGAACACCATCATGTTACTTCTATGTGTTGTTTACATAAAAAGGACTATGCTCAGATTTTACTACCTATTCCATCTATAGTAAAAAAAATATGTAAATGTTGACTTGCGTCAAAGTGTTTTGACACATGAGCAAACCCATTATATCACTAATAACTTTATTTTTCTAGTCTTAGTGTTTACAATTTATTGTTCTCTTGTAATGCATGGTAACCATGGTAACGAAGTGGACATTAATACTAGCATCTTATATTTATATACTGTCATGACATGAAACTAACTGAATTCATAGATTCATTAAGTTCATTATTCCATTGTGCTAATACTTAATTAAATAAAATAATAATTAAGTTAAAAATTCCGTTCCCTGTTGTCAGGCCATTGTTAGGTCATGCTGTGGTAACCTGTCAAACTGGTATCTCAGCACGTTCGTATGAAATTTCTCTGTAAAGAAAACTGTCAAAACAATATATCTTATCAACGAACTCTTCTTTATGTTTGACACCACCTTCAGATTGGACATAACACTTCCATAAATATGAATGGCCTAAGTAAGAATCAGGTTACAAATGCAACACAGCTTAGTACAGAATAAAAAGTAACCTAACATGTTAGAACAAATTCTTACGGGAATCAAACTCGTGGTTAAAACTACACTACTAAAAATAACTAAAGGAACAAATATTGCGCATGGCACACCTGGTCTACCATACAAGTTATACTTCTTGCACTCTATTTGTGATTAGGGGATTGTCTTGTTGACGCTTGACGACAATGCCTCTAGGTGTGACTGCGTGTCTACACCCCTTTATAACGAATGGATTTTGTGGCACTTTCATTAGCTGATTTTTACAGATTTTTTCACAAACTGAAAAATATTGTCCACAAATGTTTTTTAATAACTTGTATGCCCCCCTCTTGCATTTACACCCTCCTGGCAACGACGTGACATACTCCTGATGATTCGTCTGATGTCATTTTGGGGTATGGCCTGCCATTCCTGAACTAGGGCATTGGTCAGGTTCTGTACATTCTCTGGAGGATGTGGCCTTCGTCTAACACGTCTAGAAAGCATGTCCCACATATGTTCTATTGGGTTCAGGTCAGGAGACCTAGCTGGCTAGTCCATCACAGTGATACCTTCGTCCTCAAGGAAGATCATGAACACCCGAGCTGTGTGTGGACGTGCATTATCCTGCACTAAGATGCAATCATCCCCCACAGCGCCTGCATACGGTCTGACAATAGGCTCCAGGATATCACTGCGATAACTTCCACAATGTTACAGTCCGAATAACGCTCTCCCTGGCATCTCCACACCCTAACACGCATATCATTAGTTGACACAGATAACCTGCTTTCATTTGTGAAGAGTACCGGCCTCCAGTGACACAGCTGCCAGTTCTGGTGCTCACGTGCTCACATACCCTCCTCGTGGAGTCGATTCCTAACAGTCTGGTTGCATAAGTGAACTTGAGTAGCCGGCCGAAGTCAATTTCCAGGGATTGAGCTGTACTCATGCATTTGCGATGAGACAACATGACGAGATAACTGTCTTGTCTTGGGGTTGTCATCCGCGAACGACCTTGACCTTGTCTCCTGGTGTACTGCCCAGTCTCCTGGTAATGTGTCCATAGTCGGTAGACTAAACTTGGGGATACATCAAACCTCCGAACTACCACCCGAGCCCGTTCACCTTCACCGTTCATCTTCTAGCAGTTGCACAGCCGTGGCAACCTCATTGGGGTCAAAATGCCGCCTGACAGCACAAGCGACCGTCATGAGACATCCAGCAATCAATATCGACGCAGCAAACATCATGACGCCCAAGGACTGGAAAAGTAACTAACGCAAGTGCCATAAAATCGATTCCTTATATAGGGGTGTGGACAGGCAGCCACACCTAGAGGCATTGTCGTCACGCTTCAGTTCATTCAAACATGAGCTGTTTTGTAGCTAAGACAATCCCCTAATCACGCATAGAGTGCAAGAAGTGTAACTTGTATGTTAGACGAGGTGTGCATCCCAAATATGTGTTCCTTTAATTATTTTGAGTAGTGTATACCGACCATTTACATACCCCTTCTTAATTTAATTCGTACACACTTATTATGTTTATTGAGACACAACTGGTCAAGGGGCGGGCGGCAAAGAGAGGGGGAGCGAGGAAGGGGATGGGCAGGGAAGGATTAGATGTTCATCTTGCTAATGGCACTCACTTTCTTGATTTTATGGGTACTTTTGCAGGACTTAGTCCAATGTTGACCAAGGCCAAGGTCAACTAGAGCCCACCGATCCCGGTAACAATCTCCTCGAGAAATGGTGTGTGTCTATGATGGTGTTCCGTATTCAGGAATGATAACGGATTACGATGTTGAATATGTTGAAGAGAAATCATTGAGCCGCATTGCCCTTGGACACAATGATTCTTCTGGCCCATGCGAAATGACGTATGACTATCAATATGTCCTGTCATTGGTTCCTCCGCCCAGCACAGTAACCCATCGACATGTCGAGATCGACAATGTATGGAAGTTTGGGCCCGTCACAAACACGTCGCGTCGCATTTGTATGACAATATTATAGCGGTCAATTACAAAGCAGTGTTTCAGGGGGCCGGGGCCAGAGGAACGTGACGTCATATAGTGACGCCCCTAGCGGATTGTGACAACACAATGGAGCAACACACGTCAGACAGTGGAGGTTATGGCGGCGCCACTTAGCGGATAATATGGAACTATTTTTAAAAGCGCCTATAGTGCCTAGTAACCGAAATATTTCGAGTACCTCACCTGGTGAATAATGATCACACGAATGAGGTGTCCCTTGTTGGAGAGTATTGGCCCTAGCATCGCCCCCCGGTGACCACTGTATGAACTATTTGTTTTGTAAAACAGCGCCCCTAAAGCTTAGTAACTGAAGTAATGTGCGAGTATCCGGTTGCGTCTGCGCAACAACCCGCTTTCTAAAGACACGCCGGTGGTTGGTAACGCCTGGCGCCACTTCCAATTGTGCATGCGCAACATGACTTCGTATAATTTGCCTACTAAAACGTTAATTACCGCAACCACTTCCAAAAATAGCGACGCAAAACTCTTAATACTTTATTTTGGACTACGACCTATGCGGCGCCACAGTCTTTTCCTTCCGGTTACTCCTTCGTGTTGACGACTGCATTTAACAAATGCACATATCTGAATTGACGGCATTTGATCAATCGATCATTGTAACATTTAATGATTAAAAGTGCGCTTTTTTGCAACGCTAATATTTTATCTATGAACTGTTTCAAATGTTTTAAACTAAAACATTATTTTTTTAGTTAATAGACAGTGTATAATTGCAGATATATAATAGTTGTAACGGCACTTTTTTATTTGACGAGTATAGCTAAGGAACCAAAATAAGTGTATCACATTTAAGGATATCACACGGAATGTATATTTATAATATAAATTATTATTAACTGTAACGTGTTTATTGCACACACAAAATGGAAGGTGTATTGAAACATTAGAGACAAAACATACACATTTATACATAGGGTTGAACAAAACCAAATGAATTTATTTTCCTAATACATAAGTTACATCTGAAAACATGCCGGCAGCATAGTGTTGACAATATCACTGATTTGATAATTAGCTAACTCTTATAAAGGTTGGGGCTCTGAAAAGAGCCGTTTATTTTGTTGCTCTTAATGGTAGTTGGTAGGTGGTGGCCTGGTGTAATGACTAAGAACTCCAAAATACATTAGGCATACACTATCTATAACAGTTTTATTGTTAGTTAATGAATCTGAACATTAATTAATAAATCTGAATTACAGATAGACAGCAAGAAATCCACACATGCATGGCACAATCCAGCAAAATTTAAGTAATAAAAGTTAATGAATTTGAAATCCACACATGCAAATCATTTAAGCAAAAATTTAAGTAAAACTAAGAGAATGTATTAATCAATGGAAGAATTGTGCCGTGAGACTGTGTTTGCCGAGCTGCCAGGTGGCTTGGACTCCTTTCTTGTTGCACGTGTGGAAGAGAAAACAGAGCAGCAGAAATTGGTCTCGACATACCTCTACATTTGTCGAACCTGATATAACTTCACTGACCTCCTGGCCTAACTAATCATTCCCCCTAAACTGACTACTGGCCAACTAAACTGACTGCTTGCCTAACTAAATTGACTTTTTAAGTTGAAAGGCCAACATATTTGCATTTTCCGTAGGTATTTAATTTTTTGTCAGCATTTTTTGGCATTCCCCACCCATGTGTCGCTGCATCAGCTACAATATTAAATTCCAACGAATATATTGCTAGTGCGAAATTATTAGAATGTACAATACGTTTAGATTCACATGCATTAGTTACTTGCAAACTGCCCATGAAATATGTCCCACCATTATAGCCAACAGGTACAATCAAAATCAGTTGCAGTTGCTTGCAAATTTGTTTACCAGTTATTACAACAACATTTGTCTGGTCTTCTATATCTGATGAATAGTACACCCAAGTCTTGGTAACAAGAAATTTGGCATTGAGCATTAGACAAATTTGATACAGAAGGCAATTTGAAAGCCAGCGTTCGCCAAAGAGGTATGTCATATCCTCGCTTGAGGATATGACATACCTATGTTACCTGTTATAATGACTCATGACTCAATAATATCATTTTCAGCATGGTCCAAAACATTGTTTAATTATAGCTGAGAAACACTATCTATGGTCAAGTTATTTTGTTGTCTGGCCCAACCCAATACCCGTGATAAACCCTTCAAGTGTGATGTGTGTGGGTTACAGTTTGCTCAGAGTGGAGTTTTAAAGAGACATATGCAAACACATACTTGTGAGAAACCTTTCAGTTGTGATATACGTGGGTTAAAGTTTGGTCGGAATGGACACGTAAAGAGTAATCTGCACACTCATACTGGTGATGAACCTTTCAAGTGTCACACGCGTGGGTCAGACCTGGGGTCGAGTACATTTTCATGAGTAAAATACAAGTACGAGTACATTGGTCATGTTTGACAGTGAGACCAGCATGAAATCTCAAGTGTCGAAACTGTGCTTGGTAGCATACTTTCACTTACATCGTATTCGCTCCATCAGAGATTGCTTGGCACAACATGCCACTGAACTCCTGGTTCACTCCCTTGTCATATCGCGACTGGACTATGGAAATGGCCTCCTTTGTGGTGTACCTGATCAATTACTGGACAAGATGCAGAGAGTCCAGAATGTGGCAGCTCGCATTGTGGTCAGGGCCAGTCGCTATGACCACATCACATCCACCCTAGAGACTCTCCATTGGCTTCCTGTCCTGTACCGTATTGAGTACAAGGTCGTACTGTACGCAGTGCACCTCTCCGCCATTATGGTGATCGTGCCTTCTGCATCGCTGCTCCTCGCCTGTGGAACAGTCTTCCCCACGAGATGCGAAAATGTGACTCTCTATACACATTAAAAAAACTCTTGAAAACTACCTTGTTTAAACGCGGTTATTATTCTTAACTGTCAAATTGATTCGACTTTTAGTGCTATGTCCTATGAACTTGGATTTGCTATGTTGTTTTATGTTTTTATTTATTTATCTATTTTTTTATTTTGACTGTCTTTAACCATGTTTGTGTCAGCGCCTTTGAACAGGGTCACCTGGATCCATGGCGCTCTAAAAATGCTCTAATTATTATTATTATTGGTGATGGCTGAGTACGAATACGAATACATTGCTGAAAGCTGAGTGACAGTACGGGTGTATTTCCGGGTTGCGGTCATTTTTGCCGCCTGTCTTTTGCCCCCCCCCCGGTCAATTACCCTTTAGGTCGTTTGCCCTCCTGGTCTTTTGCCCCTCTTCGGATGTAAATACCATATATTTTTACGTACATTTTTACGTCACAATTTGATGTTCATTTTTATTTATGAAATAATGTGTGCATTTGAGCAAATTTAATCACTTCATTACGTATGAAGGATAATTATTATAATGTATTGCAGTAATAATACAAGTACTTATAATTCAAGGTAATATGTAGTAATTAAATATAAAATCAAGATACATGTATCTAGGACATGACCGTTCTAGTTACCTGGATATCAGTGACCACAGTCTCCTTGCATGAGCGTGTCCTACGCTGGCTGCATTCCCATCAAAAAGTTGTCTTGCTGGCCCCCTTCTTAGTATAGGCATGTCCCTCACATCATAGTTTCTGGCCTCCTCGGATACTAGTAGTAATCTCCATTGTAAAGTTATAAGTGCTATCTGATAGCTCTGACTTGTACACCCAGTTTTATAGATAAATTGAGGCACTTCAGTACGATATTAATTGCAATACAGAGGATCAGAAGGAGGCCTGGAATGTATTGCTTCTTTTATTGTATAAGAATCCAATAGGATCAGAAGGAGGCCTGGAATGTATTGCTTCTTTTATTGTATAAGAATACTATAAGATCAGAAGGAGGCATGGAATGTATTGCTTCTTTTATTGTATAAGAATCCAATAGGATCAGAAGGAGGCCTGGAATGTATTGCTTCTTTTATTGTATAAGAATCCAATAGGATCAGAAGGAGGCCTGGAATGTATTGCTTCTTTTATTGTATAAGAATCCAACAGGAAGCCTTAAATACATGACTTATTCCTTCTCAATTGCAATAAAGATGATCAAAGATGATCCCATGATTAGCAGTAATTACAGGATCAACCTCTTCATCAAAGAGTCATAATTGCAATTAGGTTTATTAATTTTATTAAATTGTCATAGTAATGAAGAAACTAGATGTAAAACATATTTCCAAATACAAAAAACATAAAATTATCCCTAAAATACTCCCTTAAAAACTATTTATTTAAAAAGGGGGCAAAAGACCAGATTTTAAATAAGTGAAGGGGCAAAAGACCGGAGGGGCAAATGACCTAGGTGCAAAAGACCAGGGAGGCAAAAGACCCGGTCCCTATATTTCCACGAGTACGAGTACATCTTGTATGATATTATAGTAACTCTGAATATTATATGATATATTAATAAATGAACACTGTTAGGCATGTTGTGGATGGCAGTGACCACAAGTCCACAACTAATGTTTGCTGAGAGGGTGGATTAGCACCTGCCAATGTCCATGGCTCAATATCCCCTTTGTACTTTAACCACACTTCAAATTGGCACCAGTCAATACTGATGCAGGATGTCTGACTTGACTCACCAAACTTCTTCAAAAGAAGACTCAGTTAGCAGTACTTAGCACTGTCACTTGTGAGATCAACAAAGGCATTTTATGGCTAACTGGTGAATGAGCCTTTCATTATGGGCTTACTGGACTTCCTGACTTAATTAAATAAATACCAAAGATCACAACCTGGACTGGTAACTAGAATAACTATGTATATGAACTAGGGGTTTCTGACTGGGAAAGAATCAAAAGATGCTGCCTCTTGAAGGCCTATTGTGGCTTCAGTGCATTCAATGTGCAGAAAAGTGATCCACAGTGTGAATTTGTGAAAATTCATCAATACCAAGTAAATGTGAAACCATATCTACTAAATATATCAATAATAATTATTACAAACGAGGGGCTATTACATTGCAATTAATATCATGGTCACTGCAGTAGAATTGTAATAGTAAAAGTGTTTTTAATGATCCTGTATTAGAAAGCATATAATTATAACTCATCTGAGATGCATGCAAGAACATAATATTTTTTTTTAATTCACATACAGGTAATACAATTTGCTACCATACTTTTTGAAATTATTGTTTTAGTTGTTAATGATTTGATGAAATAAGAAATACAAATTTTCACAATATCATATTGAAAAAAGTACTCACAAATCGTGTCACCGATCACTGGAATAAACGAACTGTGGAGACATCTTTAATGTAATCACACTAACTTAGTGTTACCTCTGCCTGTGGTCCACTTCTTATAATAAGGTACTCCATTTCACATCGTTAGATTTCTCTCCGCTGTGAATGCGCAGATACGTAACTTTACAGGAATGCACAACAATCTTCATTCGATACAACAGTTGTTGGGTCATTGTCACTTAGGTTGGGATATAGCGACACTCAATTTATTAATATTAACAACATCGCGGTTGTGTAGTGTTATAACTACATGAAAAGTGTTACAATTATGAATTTTATTGTCCTAATATTTTAGAAAATACACGATTTGGTGACGACATGGAATATGCCAGTTTTACGACTTGCAAATATAATGACCGCTGTAGGCAATGAAAGACAGACCAACAAATGTTCTACTTTAAACGTGATATATCAAGTGTTTCGTCATTTTGATCATATGAAAGCCTGTATCAGTTATTAAGTAATGAACATTGTTGTTGCACATTCCCTTTAAAGCGAAACAAAAGTCATGGTTTTGGGGATATGCACCTCAAAGAGATCATAAAATCTAAGCATGTGCAACTAAAATACAAATATCACGCCAGTTGTTTACTCAGAATGTGTTCTAAGCGTGGGAGTTTATGGTAATTTCTCTTGAATGACCGAGGGCTGCCTTGGTAACCAGCGCGATCGATAAGCATATGTACAGTTTTATGAAACTGGGGTACCTAGACTATAAGTGACGTATTAAGGGAAGCGTACACAAAACTAAACGCAGTCTCAAACAAACATGTTATTTTGCAGGAAAGAGGACTAGTTTCGTAAACAAAGGCCAACATATGTTACATAAGGTGATTTTTCACGCAAACAGTATGACCATATCCTAGTGGCAAGTATAGGAATATGTGTATAAAATATATTTTAATTTGGCGAGAGAATATTGCCAGAATCCCACTCGTGACGGTGGGTTATCTAACAGTATAATGTCGCCCATAAAATTAAGATGAGATGTGTGTTCAATAAGGTTTTCTTAGTAAACCACTGGCATAATAGTCTTAATTGTAGTTACAAATGGTTGTTTTAGAAACTCTTATAGGTGCATGGATTAAAAGAATTTTTTCTTTTCACTATAGAAAATAATTTGAGTACACTGATCACCACTCCTGTCACATGTGTGCTTTATCTCTGTGTGAGTGAATATTCAAAGTACTGTTATAAATAGTAGCTAGTCCTCCACAAAAAAACCATACTGTAAAGTTTCTCCCCTGTGTGAGTGCGCATAGGACTCTTCAGAAGGCCACATTTCACTCTTCATTAACCATGCCAACTAGACGTCACATTTAAAGGATTTCTCTGCAGAATGTATAGAAGTAGAACAACAACACCTGCAATGTTTCTCCTCAGTGTTTATTGCACATATATATCTTCAAGTCTCTACTCCAAGCAAATTGCAGCCAATCCATGTCACATTTGAATGACTTCTCACCGGTATCATGCGGTAAGAGTGCGCAGATGGATCTTCTGATATCCTCTTTTTCTTTTTTTTGCTAACTGTGGTTGACATGTATCACACTTAAAATGCTTGTCACAAGTGTGTGCGTGCGTGCGTGCGTGCGTGCGTGCGCGCGCGCACGCGCGCGTTTATGCGGATATGTCTCTTCAAATGTCCAATCTGAACGAACTGAAATCCACTCGAGTACATTTATGAAGTACTCATACTCGTAGAAGTTATGGTCATGTACTCGTGCTCTACTCGTATTCAATGTACTCACATTTTACGAATAAATTACATCTGAGTACTTTTTCAATATGATATTGTGAAAATTATTTAATTTCTTACTTTATCAAATCATTAACAACTAAAACAATAATTTCAAAAAGTATGGAAGCAAATTGTATTACCTGCATATCAATCAAATGAATTTTTTTTATGTTCTTACATGCATCTCAGCTGAGTTATATATATTTTCTAATATAAGATTTAAAAAAATTATTATGTCAATTATATTGCAATAACCGTGATATTAATTGCAATGTAATAGCCCCTCATTTGTAATAATTATTATTGATACATTTAGTAGATGTGGTTTCACTTTGACTTGATATTAATGATTTTTTTTTTACAAATTCACACCGTGGATCACTTTTCTGCACATTGAATGCACTGAAGCCACAAAGGCTTCGCTTCAAGGAGCAGCATCTTTTATTCTTTTTCCAGTCATAAACTCCTAGTTCATTTATATAGTTGTACCAGTTACCAGTCCAGGCTATGATCCTTGGTATTTATTTAATTCAGCCAGGAAGTCCAGTAAGCCCATAATGAAAGGGCCATTCACCAGTTAGCAAATAAATGCCTTTGTTGCTCTCACAAGTGACAGTGCTTAGTACTGCTAACTGAGTCTTCTTCTGAAGATGAAGTTTGGTGACTCAAGTCAGACAGCCTGCACCAGTATTGTCTGGTGCCAATTTGTAGTGTGGTCAAAGAACAACAGGGATATTGAGCCCTGGACATTGGCAGGTGCTAATCCACCCTCTCAGCAAACATTAGTTGTGGACTTGTGGTCACTGCCAGCCACAACATGCCTAACACTGTTCATTGATTCACATATCATATCATATATATTTAATGGTTATATTTCTTTTATTTTTTCTCTTGTTATGTTATGCTATAAAATGTATTTTAAAAAGTATTTTCGATTTAAATACATGTTAACACATATTTGAATCTATACCTTGAACATATGCATTTGAATGCGAATCGCACCTTTAATGGAATCAAACCCCCAGTTTGGTCCGAAACGTAAATATTTTTACAGTTTTCCTCATAAAAACTGCCCCAGGTTACCCTAACTTGAAAGGTTTCCTTGGGGAGGCCATGCTGCCCCAGGTTACCCTACTTTGAAAGGGAATTCACAACAATTCTCATTGGATAGCAAGTTTTTTGGTTATAATCACTTCACATATTTTTTTCAAAGAGCTACACTATTCAATGAGCTCTACAAATTTCAAATGCATAACATATTCTCCATTTGGATATTGCATATACATACCTTTAACGGGAAACAAGTCATGGTTTTGGGCCTATGCACATATAATATTTGTTAAAACATAACTATTTGTAACTACAACTAAGAATATAGTATCAGTGGTCTACTAGAAAAACCCTGTCGATACACAGAATATCAATATCATGGGCCCCATCGTAATGTTAAATAAACATACGTCGCTAGTGCACGTAGTATGGCAATATTCCCTCATCAAATTAAACACTATTTGTAAACACCTAAACATATACTAATCAATAGGATATGTGCATACTGTTTGCGTCAACACTCAACTTCTACAACATATGTTGGCCTTGGTTTATTAAACTAATCCTCTTCTGGAGCGTTATCCTTACTTGTGTGTTATACCGGCCCTTCAAATTACTGCTACAGATACAGTTCTCCACAAGTCTCACACTGTAAGGTTATTCCCTGCCCATATGATCCTTCAGAAGTTCATATTTTTACTCATTGTAAACCATGTTAATAAGATGTCACATTTGAAGGATTTCACCACAGTATGTGTCCGCATGTGAACGGCTAATATAATACATCAACAACACCGCGCCTCACAACTGTCATGCATGCACAGTTTCTCCTTAGAGCGCATATGTCTCTTCAAACTTCCACTCCAGGCAATCTGCTGTCACACTTGAATGACTTATCACAAGTGTGCATGGACATATGACACTGCATAGCTCCACTATGGACAGACTGTAATCCGTATACATGTTCCACACTTGAACGGTTTCTCACCAAAATGAGTGCGGTTATATCTGTTCAATTGTCTACTTTCAGAAAACTATGATCCACACGTATTACACTTGAAGGGTTTCTTACCAGTATGAATGCGGATGACACCTCCACTGTGTCACACTTGAGGGGTTTCTCAACTGTATGAATGCCAATGTGACTTGTCAATGGTCCACAATCAGCAAACTGTGATCCACAAGTGTCACACTTGAAGGGTTTCTCACCAGTATGAGTGCGGATGTGACTTTTCAATGATTTACAATCAGCAAACTATGATCCACATGTCTCACACTTGAACGGTTTCTCACAAGTGTGAGTGCAGATGTGACTTGTCAATGATCCACAATCAGCAAACTTTGATCCACAAGTGAAGAAGGGTTTCTAACCAGTATGAGAGCGGATGTGTCTCTTCAAATTTCCTCTATGGGCAAACTGTGATCCACACGTATCACACTTGAAAGGTTTCTCACCAGTATGAGTGCGGATATGACCCTTCAAATTTCCATTCCGAGAAAACTGTAACCCACAGGTTTCACACTTGAAAGGTTTCTCACCAGTATGAGTGTACATGTGTCTATTCAAAACTCCATTCTGAGCAAACCGTAACCCACACATATCACACTTGAAAGGTTTCGCACCAGTATGCGTGTATATATGACTCTTCAAACCTCCACTCTGATCAAATTGCAACCCACACGTATCACATTTGAAAGGTTTCTCACTAGTATGAGTGTACATATGTCTCTTCAAACCTGAACCTCGAGCAAACTGTGATCCACAAATGTCACACTTGAAAGGTTTATCACCAGTATGAGTGCGCAGATGACTCTTCAAATGTCCACTCCGAGCAAACTTTAACCCACAAGTGTCACACTTGAAGGGTTTATCACCAGTATGAGTGTGCATATGTCTCTTCAAAACTCTACTCTCACTAAACTGTAACCCACACGTATCACACTTAAAAGGTTTCTCACCAGTATGAGTGCGCAGATGTATCTTCATACTTCCACTCCGAGAAAACTGTGATCCACATGTGTCACACTTGAACGGTTTCTCACCAGTATGAGAGCGGATATGTCTATTAAAATTTCCACTTTTACTAAACTGTGATCCAAATGTGTCACACTTGAAGAGTTTCTCACCAGTATGAGTGCGGATATGATTTTTTAATGATGCACATCGAGCAAACCGTGACCCACATGTGTCACACTTGAAGGGTTTCTCACCAGTATGAATGCGGATGTGACTTTTCAATGATCCACAATCAACAAACTGTGATCCACATGTGTCACACTTGAATGGTTTCTCACTATTATGAATGCGGATATGGCTCTTCAAAGTTCTACTTTCAGCAAACTGTGATCCACATGTATCACACTTGAAAGGTTTCTCACCAGTATGAGTGTGGATGTATTTTTCAATGATGCACATCGAGCAAACCGTGACCCACATGTGTCACATTTGAAGGGTTTCTCACCAGTATGAGTGCGGATGTGACTTTTCAATGATCCACAATCAGCAAACTGTGATCCACATGTGTCACACTTGAATGGTTTCTCACTATTATGAGTGCGGATATGGCTCTTCAAAGTTCTACTTTCAGCAAACTGTGATCCACATGTATCACACTTGAAAGGTTTCTCACCAGTATGAGTGTGGATGTGATTTTTCAATGATGCACATCGAGCAAACCGTGACCCACATGTGTCACACTTGAAGGGTTTCTCACCAGTATGAGTGCGGATGTGACTTTTCAATGATCCACAATTAGCAAACTGTGATCCACATGTGTCACACTTGAAGGGTTTCTCACCAGTATGAGTGCAGATATGACCCTTCAAATGTCCATTCCGAGAAAACTGTAACCCACAGGTTTCACACTTGAAAGGTTTCTCACCAGTATGAGTGTACATGTGTCTCTTCAAAACTCCATTCTGAGCAAACCGTAACCCACACATATCACATTTGAAAAGTTTCTCACCAGTATGAGTGCGCAAATGACTCTTCAAATTTCCACTCCGAGCAAACTTTAACCCACAAGTGTCACACCTGAAGGGTTTATCACCAGTATGAGTGCGCAGATGACTCGTCAAATTTCCACTCACAGCAAACTTTAACCCACAAGTGTCACACTTGAAGGGTTTCTCACCAGTATGAGTGTACATGTGTCTCTTCAAACCTTGACTCTGAGTAAACTATAACCCACAGGTATAACAACTGAAAGGTTTCTCACCAGTATGAGTGCGGATATGTAAAGTTAATGCACCATATGAAGCAAGCTGAGCTCCACAAGTGTCACATTTATAAAGTTTCTTCCTAGTGTTAGTGTGCATTTTTAATGAGACCCTCGATGTGAAGTTTGCATCAGAAATGTCATTCTGGACGTGACTGGCCGTGCTGTTTGAATAACCACTTATTGTAATGCACGTTGTACCTGGGACACGTCACTTTGTTGATGGTGTCAGAATATGTTGATAAGTGGACCGTGTAGTCATACTGCTGACACTTCTACAACAGATGACACAAATATCAGATAAACAAATGTAACAGTAACATGTCTACATCAAACAGATACAATACTAACATACCACGGTACATACAATGTAACAGTAACATGTCTACATCAAACAGATACAACACTATCATACCAGGGTACATACAATGAAACATGCATTAAATATATGTGAGCAAGAATCATGCAGTATGAAAGGGGAAATGTACTAAATGATTTCATTGAAAAAATGAATGTGCATGCAAGGATTAATGGTAAACCCACTTGATACAAAAAGTTCCCGAGACAAATCTTAATAAGGGCTACCTCGTTCATTTGCCATCTGGTGTGTGCTATTAGAAAACACCTCGATGAAATTTCCGTAGGCCAACACAGCCAAGGAGATCCTCTTGCCCCATACAAAGTCCTGCTCTGGAAGCCTGATGGCCTTCGGAGAAGAGGTCGACCAACAACTACTCTACAAAACATACTAGAGAAAGACATGAACCTCAGTGGGACAAATCTAATAGCTTTACGGTGTACAATTGCTTAGTTATTAATGATATAATTATTTAGTTATTTACTATAATTTAATATTTTATGATAATATCAATGTTATTTTATTAAATGCCAATTTCATTGACATATTTTCTTTATATAGTAATTTATAGCCAATAATAATATATGCAAAAGTTGCCATGTAGCAATCCGTAAAATAGTGATTGTCGATGTGCGCTGTGGGCTTAAAAGGGCACACCAATAAACGTTAAACTTTAAAAGCGAAATAGAAAATGCTTCGACATTTTGATTACATGAAACCCTAGATCAACGATGTTGTTGTATATTCCAAAGAAGTACTTTGAGCTAATCACCACTCCTCAGGGTTGAAAAAAATCATGATTTTTATTTTTTTAAATCTTATTTTTTATTTAAATCGGATTTATTTGATTTTTTTGATTTATTACATTTTTTTTTTTTTAAATCTGGTATATAGATATTTATATAGATGTTTAAATTTGTAAACTCTTTCAAACATGTTATATTCAAATCGATTTGGGTTCTTGTCTTAACAAAGGGTACATGATTTTTGCTTATATAAAGACATTAGACATTGTCCACAAGGCCTCACCCCCTGTAGTTGCATAATCTGTCTTGGAAAGAAAAGCATGCTGTGTGTATGTGGCTGTAGCAGTGGTAATTATTGTTTGCCTATAGGGTGGATTAGCACCTGTCCAGGGCTCTGTGTACTCTAAGGGTCTCTAACCAGATTACAAACTGGTACAGTATTAAACAACTGAGTCAACATACTGAATTGGTAACAACTAGCACAAGCTCTAAGTGGACTTTAACTCAGGGATTCTGTGTTGAAAAGATACTTCCTCTGGAAGACAAGTTTTTGTGGCTTCAATACATTCAGAAAGGGAATAGCTCAAACATACACAAAGTCATAAAATATTTGACTATAAGGCTATCTGGTGACAATACAGCTACACAAGTGTGCGCACTTTGTGTTTTGTATTAAAAACATACAAAACTTTGTTGATCTCGATGCTTGTAAACAATTATTTATGCTAAATTCATATAAATCAGCGATTAAAAAAACCGAAGTAAAAAAAATCATAAATCAATGATTTTTTTGGATGATTTAAATCAAACAACCCTGCCACTCCTCATATCTGTGTGGTTTGTCTCTGTGTGAGTGAATATTCGAATTACCGCCCCAAATTATGGTTCTCCACAAGAATCACACAGTAGGGTTTCTTCCCCGAGTAAGTAAGCATGTGACTGTTCACAGGGTCACATTTGTACTCTCTATAATTTATAAACTACATATGACTCTTCAAAAGTCCAGTGCGGGCAAAATGTGATGCACACGTGTCACAATTGAAAGGTTTCTCACCAGAATGAATGCGGATATGTATCTTCAATGATCCAATTTCAACAAACTGTGATCCACATGTGTCAAACCTGAAAGGTTTCTCACCAGTATGAGTTCGAATGTCTCTTCAAATGTCCACTCTGGACAAACTGTGATCCACATGTGTCACACTTGAAGGGTTTCATGAGTGTGGATATGTCTCTACTTGAAGACAAACGAATGCCTACCACCACAAAACAAATGGGAAGTTTGTCTTCTTTTGGTGCACAGAGGCAGTGTTGCAATCTGTTTATATTATATTTGCAATTTATATTTTCTGATCTTAGACTACTGATTGTTGAGAGGGTTAGCACATGCCAATACAACAGGCTCAACATCCCCTTTGTGGCATTGTACTTTGTAGCCAGATTGCTGGCACCAGATTATACTGGTGTAGGAGGCAGTCTGACTTGAGTCACCTTATTTCTACAGAGGAAGCCCTCCTGACTGTATCATAGGCATTTCATGGCTAACTGGTGGGTTAACTGATCAATGGCCCTTTATGGACATCCTGGTGGCTTAATTAAACAAACGGATTATGGCCTTAACTGGTAGCCTACAATTGTTTGCTTAACAAGGTGTTTCTGACTAGGAAAAATTGCTGCCTGTTGCCTTTTTTGGGTAACATAGTCATGGTTATTGGAGAATGGGGGTGTACTATGTGTAGGGATGGTGGGGGGGGTAATCAATCAGAAATAACAAAGTATTAAAAAAATAGTTGAACATTCAAATACTTCAGGAAAATTTGTTTAACTACAAGTTAATTAATTTTCACAGTATATATTGAGAAAGTACTGATAATTGTTCGGTCCGGTTCGCCCGTCGTTTTTTCGAGTATAACTTTAACTCGATACGCACGCGGCATCACCACTTGTCGTTCTCAAAACGCGACCTGCTGCGCCGGCGGCTTCGACAGATGGCATAAAAATTATGATTATCAAACGATTCCTGCAGCAACATTGTCTGCCATACGGAATACTTACTGAAACCAGGAAAGTAAATCATCAACGACAAAATAAATAACGGCCAAACTCGCATCCTTCGATTTGTAATGCGGCCTTTTGAAAAAAAAGTGTTTTTTTAATCAATAATATAAATATATACGGGCCACGGCACTGGCTACAAAAGCGTAAGTTCTTAATTATCATAACGTATATGTTTCTATTACAAGTGAAATCCAAAAGAATTATTACTATATATATTGTAATAATTATTAAGTAAATATTACCGTATATACAATTTTATATTATGTATGTATATCTATATATATATATATATTTTATATATATATATATATATATATATATATATATATATATATATTTTATATATATATATATATATATACATACATAATATAAAATTGTATATTGTACTATGTACAATTTTTGGAAATCATGAAGATTTCTTGCTCTACTTCAAATACCAATAACTCAAAAACTATTTGTGCTAGAACTCTGAGACTGACATGTTTATTTGCCATTATATATAGATACTGCACATTTGTATATTAGTTCTCCCACAATCTGCCACTGAAGTTGTGACAAGTGACTTTAGACCCATATTTCACCACTAAAACATGTTACAATTCAAGCAAATCTTATTTGGATCAATGATATACCTACACAGGCCTTGACATTAACACTGGCCTGCTGGCCCGACCCCTTTTTTTGACTGTCGAGTCATATTTTAATAGGGTTCCGCCTGTTACCAGTATAATATCGGTATATCGCAGCATTTTCTTCTGTGCGATATGTATCGGGTATCGCGATACGCCTTCGACATACCGATTTCATATAAACTGACTGGTTCACGGACTGTCCGCTAGGTGTCATGACAGCGCCCAACATACATTCCAAGACCTGCTAGGGCGCAGATAGCTAAGTTTACTGTAACTTTGTACTTCAATAAAAAAAATTATATTTGAAATAAATAAACCCAATTGCAACAGTCATAGTTATATCCCGGGGGGTACTACCATACCAAAGCGGTGGGGTGTGCCACCACAGCCCCATGGAGCACATGGAGAG
Organism: Lamellibrachia columna; assembly: GCA_963662155.1. Classification (NCBI taxonomy): domain Eukaryota; kingdom Metazoa; phylum Annelida; class Polychaeta; order Sabellida; family Siboglinidae; genus Lamellibrachia; species Lamellibrachia columna. Next base: position 18,802,271 of record OY759261.1, read on the forward strand.
AGAGAGAAATCAAGAAAGAGAGAGAAATCAAGAAATTTAGATTTAGGGTCACCAAGAGAGAATTGTTGAACAATTTATCTAATATCTATAAGTGTAAGGTAAGCCCGGGCGGAACGTTTTCATTGGGAAATTTCCTCTTCGATGAAAGAGAGAATAATCAGGTTTAACTGGGGCACAAAGAGAGAAAATTTACATTTTTTCTTCGGACAGAGAGAAAAATGGCCAAAAACGGGCATTTGCGCGACACATACATGTATACCTCAGTATAGGGAGAACCCCCCCCCCGGAGTTATACACAGTGTCAGGTCCAGTTCGTATTTTCGAGTATAACTAGCTTTAACTCGATACGCACGCGGCGGCATCACCCGTCGTTCTCAAAACGCGACCTGTTGCGCCTGCAGCTTCGACAAAGCCAGAGGACATAATATTCTCAAACGATTCCTGCAGCAACATTGTCTGCCATATGGAATAACGACTAAAAGCATGAAAGTAAATCACCAATGGCAAAATAAATAACGGCCAAACTCGCATCCTTCGACTTGTAATGCGATGTATTAAAAAAAATAGTGTTTTTATCAATAAAAAACATTTCGGGCCAGTAACATTTGTGTGGGGGCCAGTTACTTTTAACATCTAGTGGCCCATTGGGCCACTGGGTACAAAAAGCTTAATGTCAAGGCCTGCTACATATGTAGGTATGTGAGAAGTTTAAAATGTCTATCTTTAACGAAATACTGATCTCCCAAAGTTGGTACATAGTGAAAAGTGGCGTATATTTAGCATAATAAATGTGGCCATGGAAATAAAATGCTAGTACAATGTACCATATTTGGATTCCCTATTCAAAAGGCTTTGTTGAAAAAATATTTCAAATATACCTATTTTGTATTTTTTTAACAAAATAGTAAATCCTATATCTGATTTTACTACCTATTCCATCCAGGCTTGTTAACAAATGCAAATGCATTTGAATGCGCATTTGAATGTTGAGCATTTGAATGCGCATTCAAATGCCTCCATAAAATTGTAAGTACATTTGCATTTGAATGCGTACCTTAAACATCTGCATTTGAATGTGACACACAAACATTTGATTTATCAAATGCACAACCAAATGTGCAATCAAATGCATACGTAATTCTTTGAATAATTATTATTGTTAGATACACTTTCACAAGTTCACAACATGTCATTGAAAAAATGCTCTGTTGTGAGCTGTACCCTCTGCAGATTATGAAATCATTGTCTGACCTGTGAATCCACTTTCAACTGGTTAATGCCTGAGCTGTTATGCATACAACATGAAAATACCAACTGGACTATAAGTTGGTGGATTCAGAGATTACCTGTTGATTGAAACAAATCAAACAATGCAGACAAATGACTCCCTTGTGTTGTGTTGGCACTGTTGCATGGGTGGGTTGTGGCGACAGCTCATTGGGGGAGTAAACATTAGCAATGCTTGCCCTAAATATTTACAGCCAGAGATAGTGATTAGTGGTAGCTGTAATTATCCACCAGGTTATCTTCCCAGTGACCCCACCAGTGGACAGTTTATTGTCTTGGGTTCCCCTTCCATTCTGGCCTACCTGAAGGATTAGCCTTTCATTCCCTGCTATGGTTTCCAGTAAACTGTCAATTGTCTATTCCTCCCTCCCATTTCCACCACCTCTGCAGGCCTGGAACTGTGTGACTCAGTGTATGACTATATAGACATGTTGGTGTAGTGGGACTGGTGTGCAGTGGTACTTAGTGGTTACAATAATGTACTACTGTATTTAATAAATCAATTAATAATGTGTTTGTAAACATTACGTTGTTTTTTGTCCAAATAAAACACAACGTTAATATAAAGCCAAAACATCTGAAATTAATTCAAATGCATTAGCAAATGTGTAACCAAAACATCTGCATTTGAATGAGTTCCTGGAATATGGCATTTGCATTCACATTTCCATTTGAATCAAGTGAAACATTTGCATTTGCATCCAAATGCGTTGACATGCATTTGTTAACAAGCCTGATTCCATCTCTAGTAAAAAAATGATGTCAATATTGTCGTCAAATGCAAAAAAACTTTCTAAATACAGTTCTGAATTATATGTACATGGGTCTTTCAAAATGAAATCAACCAATTGTCGAACCGTTGATATCTCAGAATTGTCCCTGTAATGCCCTAGAATATATGAACAAGGGGTAAGTGCCAAAAATCATATCCATTATTATGTGCATGTTTTCTTGTGCCTCTAACTTGTGAAATGTTCTAGCTACGTATCTAAAATCTGCATAAAATGTAGAGATATTGGTACAGATTGTGAATAAAAAAATGAGAAAGAGAGGACATATTTATACCGGGTAAAAAAATGGAGGAAATTTTTTTTTTATTTCCAAAAATTATTTTATCGGCTTGTCTTTCATTGTTGTAACACCCAAGTTGCAACCCTCTACTGTCAGGATTAATGGCAATGATCTTTTAGTTTAGTAGGTGTCTACTTACTATATTTTCAGATTAATTCTATCTTAAACTTTATTATTTAGCTTTTTACATATTTTCAGCACCCAAAATGAGAATGAGGGACGAGTCCCAAGACCACCATTTTCACTGTGCATAGTTCCTTATTAGGTAAACAACATATTAACATTTCAAGATATTATTCTATCACATTTATTTTGGATATTTTTGACTAATTTGGGATAAATTTAGGAGAAAACTCCATTACCAGTAGGCAGAATTGTGGTTTTTAGCTCCAGTATAAAATAAGCCAAACAGAACACCATCCTGAATTTTAGAAATACTAAAAAAAATTCTCCTTATTTTTGCACACCCAGAATAGCCATTGTCTTCACCCTTTCATTTTCAAATTGTGCATTTAATTAAATTCAATATCGTTATTCCAGACACAACATATATACACTGTGCATGCGATCTCAGTTCCATATGTTATTGCAATAAAAGCAGACATTAAAATAATTCATCGTAATGAGCCACAGTAGTTATAGTTACAATTAAAGTTGTTTCTGTCACATTTATAGCAGCTTGTTCCAGTGTTTGTGAATTGCTGGATGAAAAATGCAAGCTACTGACTAATAATAAAATATCCCCCATAATATAATTAGATGAACTATCTAGTCTATACAACATGTACCAACATATCTATATATTCAGCAAATTTCAGATACAAAGTTTGAAAACTTCTGAAGTTAGAGGCACATGAAAACATATACAAATAATGGGTACGATTTTGTGTCTTTACCCCTTGTTCATATTATACTAGGGCATTAGAGACAATCTGCATATAAATGCTTAGTTTTTGTAAAAGTGCTCAACTATAGATACCTCGTCATTTGTTAAAATGTAAGTAAATTCTGAGACATCAACGTTTTCACCATTGGTCAATTTCACATGGAATGACCCAGGCACATATAATCTACAACTGTGTATTAATTTTTTTTGGCATTTTACAAAAAAATTACATCTTTTTATTACTAGCAATAGATAAAAGTAGTAAAATCAGTAAGTAATCTAAAACCAAAAATGCATATTTTTAATATTTTTACCACATGAAGCATGAATAGGGGATATACATGAATAAGGCATCCAAATATGGTGCATTACACAGGCATTGTACCTGCCTTTCATATAAAAAATCAATTGGAATGTTAACTCCATGGCCACAAAGCATTTTGGCTGCCAAATATAGGCCACGCTTTGCTATGTATCTATAATGGAGATCAGTATCTCATAAATTAAACTAAACTGTATATAGAAACTTCAAACGTTTCATATACCTAGATATATAGGTGTGTTTTTGATCCAAATAAGACTAATTTGTGTTCTAACATGTTTTATCGTTGACATAAGGGTATAAAATCACTTGTTGGTGACATTTTTCACATGAAAATACACAATTTCAATGGTAGAATGTAGAAGAACTAATATACATATGTGGAACTGCAGCATATATGTTACTATCTACATGTAATGGAGAATAAGCATGCCAAATCTCCGACATCTAGCACAATTTCCACAAACAGTTTTTTTATTATTTATGTTTAAAATATGCTTACTGATACTGTTGATGTTGTTGAAATAAACTTATTATTATTGCATTCTCATTCCGTTGAGCGTCCCTGGTACGAATCATTTCCACTCTTCCCCATTCCCAAAACGCCTCCAAAAATTCATTATTCCAGAAGCAGAAACCAAACCAGCACTATTGCACAAGCCATATTATCGCTCAAATTTGTGGACGGTGTTTTGGGTATGCTAGGCCTATCATCCATAATTTATAGATAACTATCCACAGTCGCATAGTCGACAAAGGTGATACTCTACAAACTTAAACATTGCATAAATTATTACGGTTTTATGTCATTCTTATCTAAAAAATCTATGCCAAGGCTCGAGCCAAGCCAAGCCCAAGGCAAAGTGTGATAAATAAAGCAAAGGCAAAACGTTCATTCCATCACACCACAACATCTTCGAGATACACCTGTAGGGTAAAGGTGCATTAACCTGGCCGAAATTATTAACGCTATTAAATGACAGTTTTACCTCATTTTTTCGATGCTAATGTATTCTTTGCATCACTCCCCATCGGATCAGGTACAAAACGGACGTATATTTGCAAAAAATATTGTGTTTTAGCGCACTTTTAGTGCCCAAAACAACGCTATACCGGCAATAGCCAGTGTTCTTAATATGGCGATCATCCGAAATGTGCTGTAACAATATCACGGTGGCATCAGAACCGGAAAGGCGATTTCGCTGTCAAATATTTTATACCGCAGTATAAGAAAATACGAAAAATAGAACAAAAAGTGCAATTTAATGTTACGAAAAACTCTAAAAATCGACAATTTAATGTTAAAAAGCCCCCAAAAATCGAACCGGACAGGTTATTTCACTGACAAATAATGTGTACGCAGTCTAAGGGGAAAAAAGTAGAGTTCAATTTAATTTTGAAAATCAAAAAAAAATCCACCAACAACTATTTCGACAATATAAGATAACGTAAAAAAAACAAAGTCATCGCACATATATCAAAAAATTATTAAAAGTTTACAGATCGTGCAAATATCTTTAAATCTTACTCATAAACAAGTGTCTTGCTTGACGTAAAACTGTCATTTAATAGCGTTAATAATTTCGGCCAGGTTAATGCACCTTTACCCTATTTTCTCTATTTTTTCTCTTCGTTTTTTTACGTTGCATAATTGTATGCACTATACGCACAAACATCGCGGTTCTGGTGGCACCGTCGTCACCGAGGCGTGACTAGTGCGCAAATCGCACGCGCGCCATTTTTATTATGCAATCGGTTCTCCTGTTTTTATCTATAAAACTGATTAAAAGCGGCCTAAACACAATCTTTTTGTTTATATATGAACTTTTTTACAGTGACATATTATGGTATTATATAAGGAACGCATTCAGGTACAAAAATGTAGGAAAACCGTCAGCATAAAGCCCTAATAATTTAAGTAAACGATTACGGCTGGTGACTGCAGTGTTTCGAGAGCGCCTCTTTCGTCCAGTTCCAGTGGCAGTGGCAGTGCCCGGCCCAGGCCCACCGTACAAAATACGGTAATTCAAAACGACGAGAGCGTCTTCAGCTTAACTCTAAATTCCATGTGCTGACGTTTTTCTCTCGCTCCCCACTTCATCTTCACCACTACGTACGTACTGACCGATCGCTTACATCTATCGTAGTTATTCCGATATATGCTGATACGGCATGGGCTTCTTCAAACAGTTCAGAACCCTGGTGTCGACCGCCCAGGGTATAGCCTTGATTATCCAGGCTCCGTGATGTGGCGCCACCGTTTGTCGCACACATCATCGCTTGGAAGCAGTGTTCTTTTCATTATGACGGGCTTTGCATACATAATATTATATGCACCCAGATTTTGGGTGCGTACATAATTAGTAATAATAATCATCCGGGGATTTGGCTATTAACACAGTGCTACTTTTATACCACGCACAACTTTTTAATTTGTTGCTAGAATCTAACAACGTCTCATATGTCCAAGGAAAACAATACATACAATATTCAATAAGTCCACAAAATATAAGAGGGTTGTGGATCCAGAGAAAGATATTCTTCCAGAGATATTATATTTTGAAAATGTGGATTTTTTTTATTTTGGCACTTGTTGGGAGACAAACAAGAAATTGAAAAATACCACTGAGGCAAATAAAAACATTTAATTTTTTTTAATAATTTTATAAGTGCACATTAAAACAGGTTTCATTTAGCTATATCATTTTATTTTTATTTGAATGTTTGCAACATAATATTATTTCCCTGAATCGATTCGTGGAAACATTCAAAAGGTGACAGGGTATATTTTCCTTCGTTCAGATTAGTGTTTTTGCTGATTAGTGGATTAATTACTTCTTTTTAATATAAACTTTATTCAGAATGGATAAGACAAAAACTGACAGAGCGCGATGTATATAAATGAAACATGGTTTCCGGATGAATTTGCGATCTGACCAAGTTTCCAAGGGCTCAGCGAGGCGCTTCGAACCTGCGGAGCAACAAACCCGACAGTACGTAACCATCGCGAGTTGATCGTGTATTTATACAAAGCTGCCAAGTCTACCGCTTTGGCGGTAGAACTACCACTTTGTCTTCAGTTTTACATTATCTACCGCTTTACTGCGTTCAAGCCAAAATCTACCGCCAAACCGCAATTCCAAGGGTACAGTTAAAATTACTCATTTCGAATCCAAATATACGACCAAACCACATCACTTCACATAGGAAATGCATCAGAATTAAGTAAAAATACTCTAAAATTGATTTTTGTTTTGCGCCAGGACGGGAAGCCCCCTTCTACACTCTCCCCTCGCGGCCGCGGCGCGAGGAATTCGGCGCCAGATATTGATCTAATCTATCACCGTCACATCATTAAAAGCGGTAGATATGCCGTCACACGTCTGTCCTTATACGAAACACTTGGGAATGTCTGTCAGATGTCTGTCTTTATACGGGACATTTGGGAATGTCTGCCACACGTCTGTCCTTAAACGAAACACATGGGAATGTCTGTCACATGTCTGTCTTTATACGGGACATTTGGGAATGTCTGTCACACGTCTGTCCTTATATGAAACACTTGGGGAATGTCTGTCACGTGTCTGTCTTCAGGGGTGGATCCAGGGTTTAGAAAGGGGGGGGTTTCCAAGGTAATGTATGAAGCGCAACGAGTCTCGTGGGGGTGGAGGGAGGGGGTATCCCCCTTCCCAACCATTTGACGTTTTTTTTAGACAAAACAGTTGAAATGGTGTAATTTTGGACACCCATAATCTGGTTTTAAGCGAAATAAGGCCTAATGTAATCGACCCAAAATTCAGACTTGCGACGTCGTACGTATTGTCCGTATACAATACGGATTTTTGGGAGGAATACGGCTTTGGCCGTGTCCTGTTTTAATACGGATTTGCTGAATATATAAAAATTGTGATAAAATAATCCTATGTATTTTCTTGACGATGACACCGAGTCAACAGACAGGAGCCTCTGTCTCACAGCCACCCAGCGGCATGTCGATGACACCGAGTCAACAGACAGGAGTCCCTGTTACACAGCCACCTAGCAGCACTGGCACTTCCCAGGTAAGCATTATATACACACACGCACACGCACACGCACACGCACACGCACACGCACACGCACACACCACACAAACACACACACACACACACACACACACACCACTGAACGGAAACACAGACACACACAACTCTACAAGCATGCGAACACAGTTCCGAAAATCAAGTATGTTAATATTTATTATGTCATCAACTCGCTGAGCACAATTTGTTAAATTGTGTAATTTTTTATCTCCAGAAAATCAAAACACAACATGCTCCCCATCAAATGGCGGCCAAAACAATTGCATGGCGTCTTCATGCGCAAGGGATCCTACAGTCACTGGCACACGCATATGTTGACAGTCGGCCACTAGAAATTTTAATCTGGGCACAGCACAAGTGTTGTGTAGTCCTCAAATATGGCCATATCTCAATGTTGATAGAGTGCCAACAGTTGAAGGTAGGTGTGTAGGGCGCGACATTGCTGATGAGGTTCTCTCCGTCCGAACCAACGAGTAGCCCTACGTACAGACACGCGGCCAACGACGCCATCGCTACCACTGCCTTAAAAGCGGAAAAATACAAGAACTGTACAGGATGGAGGAAATTTATTTCTTACCATACTGACAGGAATTCTAGTGTCATTTGAATTCCTAACTGTAGTATGGTGAACAGGTGTGTGCTCGTTTTCTTTATAAACAAGCATCAATCTACATCATATTACATGATATTCTACACGATTCCTGCAAACGTTTGCTTACTTTCACCTACCACTGTGATTGTCGGGGAATATTGGAATGTAGTCGCGTGATGTTGAGTGGGAATCCACAAGGCGGGTCCGTGTGTATTGATACAAACGTGTCGTATGAAAATGTGATGTTGCTATAATGTTCCGCAAATTACGAACCATGTTTATAAAGGGATCACATAGCTTATAACACAATTCACATCGTGTCGCTCGCATACACAACGTGTCTCGCTCACATACACACCGTGTCTCGCTCGTAGACTCATCGTGTCACGCTCCAAGAATCACCGTGTCTGGCTCGCAGATTCACCGCTTCACGCTCGCCACGTTGCTTCGTTTTCTTCAAATTGCGAGCCATGGATTTAAAGAGACCATACAACTTTAAAAACAACACATCTTGTCTCGCTCGCAGACTCACCGTGTATCGCTCGCAGACTCACCGTGTCTAGCACGGGACTTGTTCATGTTTGCCACCTTGATCCACTTGTCCACAGTTGGTTGATGCCTCAACACGTTGTTCAATACTACACTATATCGGTTGAGACGTCCTATGGACGAACAGGACATTAGTACATTTAGAGAACGCGCACGCACGCACGCACGCACGCACGCACGCACGCACGCACGCACGCGCACCACAAACACGCACATACGCAGAGGCGCGCACCACAACCATGCACAAATATAAATGAATAAATATAATATTATTGGCACATTTCACTGTTTTCAGCCGACATTTTGTCACTCTTTAAATTTAATCTGTCATGAAAATAAGACGGTGGAAAATAGATTTAACATACGTGTAAGCCTGTACCTGTAACACAGATATGTGTGGCGCCGGAAACTGTAAAGCCGTGATGACATCTGGGACTCGGTAAGTTCTTCAGCCACAGCCATTTTCCTTCGTCCAAATTAGAGGTGACATAAACCACTATGATTTTACTGACATATTTATAAGAATATGGTTAGAAAATGCAGTCGTTTTGAAATAAGTATAATATTATACACATATATGTAGATTGGAATTTGCGTTTATCACTAATTCACAAAACCGAAATCAGACATTAATGTCGTATCCTCTGTCACCTGTTGTGTTTTACTTCGACCTTACCATATCCAGTACCTTTTATCAAAGCATGGAGTGAGGAAACCAGGGAATCATTGACACCCTGAAATTAAGAATGCAATGCAAGGTAATAAACAGTTCGTGGGCCATTGTGATTCGAGGAATTGAGGGGTTCCCGGGCACATCATGGACACCCTGGATCCGACCGTGATTCTGGTATAAATGATAAGCATGAGAGGCACGGGACACTGTTTCTGAGGTGTCAACATTCGGTCGGGAAATACCGCTTTTTTCCCCTCCACTTTTTGGATGAAATGTCCAGTTTTTCGTTATTTAAAAAAAAACCGCTAAAATCGATCTATGTGTTGCACACGAGTCCATCCTAAGCACATTTTATGTCTTTGGAGCCAATAAAGTTGAGCGGAGGAGGAAGTTTCCTGCTTTATATGAGCATTTTACCGCTTTATCACGAGAACTTGGATACCTAAAATAAGGTGTGGCATAACACCCACAGTAAGAGTCATGCAGAGCTACCAAGTCTCACACATTTGGCGTGAGACTCACGCATTTGGCTTCCATCTCACGCACTCGCGCAGCTATTTGTAGATCTCACGCACATTGGCCGTTCCAATTATTAATTAATATAATCCCCTAGGTACATTTTTATCATCATCGGTGACGTCGCGCGTAATCGCCACTTTCACACACGATTATCGACAGACAGCCCGCGTGACAACCCATGTCTCCCTGCCAGAGTGATCATGATCACGGGTATGGTCGGGGCTTGTTACGAGCGCTGGACCCTCGCCTCGTTGGCACATTGACTGTCAAACTGGCAATGGACCGCCCACTGACATTTGAGCCAACAAACGATTTGCTTATTAAAAGTATACATTGGCACACAACCAGACACATCCTAGTAGTACCAACCTTGAAGCATTTAAGCCAGACGTGTGCAGGTTGGGTTAAAATGCTAGACGTTTACCATGTCATTTTTACTTTCGAAGTTAATAAAGACAGTGTGATAATTCAACGTGATGACCAGTTGTGTTCTTACATGAGAATAACTACGGTTCCGAGTGTTCTTTCTATAAAACTTGCTGCGTTCTTTTGAAATCGTCTAATATTGTTTATGTTTAATATGTATGTGGTCCCAGAAGACTGATACGAATGACACATAGGGAATTATCATATATCATGATGTTACCTTAACTGTTTCAGAACAATTGAAAATATTTCGTCCCGTATTTAAATAAACCGCAACTGCATAAATAATGAAAATGTTATCAATCTGTCAATTATTTCCAGTGTATTATCAAAAGCTGTCCCCGATAGAAATTTTAATGAATAGAATTGCCTTCATCTGGTGCCCTAGTTGTTGGGAAACATCACACCATTTTTCAGTGTTTGGATCCTGCCAATATTTCTCGCATGTTCCTCTACACAACATGGCAGCTCTGGTCATAGACATGATAAGCTTTATGGAAATAACATACAATAAAAAAAATGATGTGTCAAACTGTGGTTAACTGTATGTCTTCATGTGTGTTGCTGTCATGTTGCTGTGAATTACGCTCGCCATCATTAAAGTTTATAACGTTATTAGATATTTTGCTTTAGAAAAGGTCGAAAAAGGGTTATTTTGTCCCTGAGACAACCAAGGTGTGGTACGCATGTATCATGTACGTAAATTATTTGCCATCACAACTCGTCCACTCTGCAATATGTTTCAGAATGCTGGCGTTTGACTGAAGCAGATGAGAGATAATTTCCAACCTTCCACACAACATATCTTTGAAACATCATGCCATTTTTCTGGCCACAAAAGATTTCTAACACAGAACTTCTGAAAGTAACTGCTCAGATTAATATGGATGACTTGTTCACCACAAGAATCAGCCAAGTTTTTACTAAACGAAGATGACAATACGGCGATAACAGCTGTGAGGTAAACCCCGAAGGACAACGAAAACGAGGTAGACTAAAGAAACCTGCGACTTTTGTGCTCTCTAACGGTGGTTTGACGTGCCAAAGTAGATGAGAAAATAATATCATTTAAGTGCACCTATTTCATGTTTTATGAGTTCTCACAATGTCCCACAATAAAATCCATAAACCTGCTCTTTTGAATTAGCGCATTAGCATTGATACGCGATTGTTTCAACGCACGGCAAACGATTCGCGCTAAGTGCGTGTCGTACTTCCGTCGACAATCTCAAGCGATTTCACATTTACCTTGCAACAGAGGCGCCACGGGTTATTTCGGGCACCATATGTTCTAATTACAATGTAATTAACTCCAATTCTGATTGTAATACCCTATCAACTGAAACTGCGCTTCCGAATGAACTGTTGAAGGTCAGTGACAGCCACAAAAGGGTGGTACGGCTTCAACTGAATCGGAGCGAAGCTTTTGACATCGACCGACATAAACATGCAGCTTACACGCTATTATGAAAACACGGGCAACATCTTCTGTTGGGTCGAACGATATGCCTGTCATGGTTCGTTGCCTATATCCAGCACAGACAATACAGTAGTTCAGCTGCCCGTGAACATTCAAGAGATCACCAAATGAACTGCGGCTAGTCCAACAAGGCTTAATTACTGTTGACCGACCAGCACGTTCTTCAAATTAGTTTCTTACATAACAGTCCAGGCGAAGTTGGTGCTTCTGTTGACGCACCTGACAAGACCCATTTGTGAAAGACCCCACTTGCTGGTTTGCATGGCTTCGGATTCAATACACATTCTTGGCCTATGACACACACTGTATGCTTGATGCGGTGTTGTGCGTGACGTTGACAGCCAGTCGGGGAAAATTTGTGAAGATTGAAAAAGGTGTTCCAATACAAAGACGAACAAAAACAAAGTGTTCTTTATATGTGCACAGGAACGTGGTGACTAGCAGGAAACAGCGCCGTGCACGGGTGGCATTTCCCTCATGGCAGGCACGGCGACACTCTCTAAGAGGTTGGTACTGATCGAGTGATGTGTATCACAGCAGCTAGGCGATGGAAGTTTATTCCATCATGCACTTCCTTTATCTTCATAGCTTGAAGCTTTCAAGTTTATGTATTGATTGTTGAAATGACTGTGTTTGTTTATTTATTTTTAAACTACTTTATAGCGAATCCACCTACGTTACAATATTGTGTCATATTATTTATTTTCTACATATCAATTGGTGAAATAACTCTGTATTGCATATCCTGTTTTAGATATTGTGTACTATTTTCTAGGAAATATTTTTATTGTCGCTGTTCACGCGATACATGAAAGATGTTCATCAACGGACTACCTGTCATGTGTGCCTCTTCGAGTCTTGCTAAGGGATCATCTACAAACAATTTCGGCTTTAATTCTCATTATATGATGAAAAGCTAGATTTGTGAATAAAGGTCAGTTCGGTATTGTATATAGATATGATCTATTCCATTGTTGCACATTTAATTGGACCGGCAATTAATGTATTTGGGCATATGTTTATTACTAGTGATATTTAATGGTGACAGATTCGTAAATTTCAGATTACTATCTCCATACAGCCCCTTCTGGGGACAGTAGCATGCTAAAGCGCCGTCGTTGTATATTTGCCCCTTATTTGATATGTGTGCTATATTTATATTTGTAATACTAATACTTGTACATATAAGGGCCAAATAAAGAGCATGTGTCTGCTTGTCTGTTGTAGGCGCCATCTTAGGTTGACCACTTCCGGCGGATGTACATAGCTATGATTGAATATGCATAATTCAATATCAATAAAATAGATTAGTAATATTATATACGCATTTTGTATCGTGTATGCTGGATCACCATATGATGTATTGTATATAATAAACATTCTAATGAATAAATATTTTCATTAGATGTCGTCACTTCAGTTAATTTAGATTGAACAGGTTTGAAAGACACACACCACAAATTCGTCTGTTTGTTCATGACATAGTATATAAGCAAAAGTAATTCCTATAGTTAATAGGTTGAGAACTATAACACACAGGGTTATGTCACAGTAGTCGGGTGGGAGACTACAGGCTTAGGGGTCGACATAGACTCTCCCTTGAATAGTTCAATAAAGCAACCAAAAGAGATCCTGTGTTGTGGAGGAGGTCCCACACACCAAATCTGTAAAGTGCTCCACTAATTGCCCGAGCCCAAGGCAGAATGGCAAAGCGTCACTCGCTTCACTGTGGTCTCTTCTTTTTTCTGTGCATTATTTTAATCTTTTGACTGACATTTGAAATTTATGACAAACTAGTGTTACAATTAGTGTTACATTGTAACGCTTTTATTGGGGAATACACACACACACACACACACACACACACACACACACACACACACACACACACACACACACGCACGCACGCACACACACGCACACACGGACACACGCACACACATCCTACACACTACACCACACGCCCACACACACACACTCACACACATACACACGCACACACACACACGCCCGACTAACTGGGGGCACACATCAAAACAGAGAAATAATATTCGATGTAATTTTTTATTTAAGGATATGACTTTCAACCTTGCACGGAGTGGCGTATTTGGGGGGGGGGGAGATATGACTGCCTTTGGCTCCAAGGTGTTTTTCATTACAACCTGTTGCGCCACTACTTTATAGCATGGTAAACTAATGGGTGACTAAGCTTGCCACCCCCCCCACCCCACCACCACCACCCCCACATGGTCGTTAAACACACGTGTATCGACTGTCTGACTTCTTCCTTTCGTCCAAGTATAATTTTCGTCCACCTATAAAAAAGCGACTTGTACAATCGTTTTTCTTTACTGAAATTCCTGTATCAGGCAATCGATTACGTAACTAATCATCGAAATGTCACCATGCTAATTGCCTGTTCCTGGTATCTGGATCGTTGTGTCATTTGTGGATTTTACGGATAGGCACGATTCGCAGATGATAAAACGAAATATAACAAATAAGTTTCTTCACAAAGTGGTTGTCAGTTGAACATGAAATGGCGTAGATTTCAATCTCCCGGACTAATATCTTTTGCTTGTTTCAAAATGATGGAAACTACGCAATTGTTGAAAGTGTCCACTCAAACTCTAAGTTGTTGTGCCCCTCTGTTTCCCCGTGTTGAGCATTTATGCGCGCGCGCACACACGTACGAAAGCACGCTCGCTAACACGTACATAGCCACGCACCCATGCTCGCACGCACGCATCCGTCCACGCACGCTCGCACGCAGTCACGCACGCCCGCACCAACGCACGATCGCACGCATGCATTCACACTCGCTCATTCGCAGGCACGCATGCACGCACGAACGCACGCACGCAGGCACGCAAGAATACACGCACACATGCTCGCTCGTTCTCTCGCACGCATCCGCGCACCTAAGCTCACACTGGCTCCCCCGCATTTATGCGCACGCACACACACACGCCCTCGCACGCACGGAAGCACGCACGTATCCACGCACCCATGCTGGCTGGTACGCATGCACCCACGCACAATTCGCTGTCTCATTATCTCCCACTTTTGTCTTCTTATCTACGTTATTGATGTACAACTACCGTAGATGAACTGCAGCTATTCTGTTGTGGGGTCAATTATTCGTTGTTATCTCACTACTCTCCAGATGTCAGCGTTATCGTTTGGTTAGCCGAACCACTACAAAATCACACAATTGTCTACGCAGACACCAGCCAATGTCTACGAATGTCACGCTGTTTGAGTACTATTCATACAACTTACGTAGAGGAGTGACGTCACAAGACTACCGATATTTAATCTACCATTTTAAAATATGTGTTCTCCCACTGACATATTCAATGTGGATACATTTTCATGACACTAATATTACGTCGACACGGTAAAAGTTGTACTGTTCCCCCAACCCAATGCTTTAGCGAGGAACGGATTTTTGTGACACACATACTTGTAAACATACTTGTGGACCTCTAACAGTTGTCTCTCTAGCACCCACACATCCTCACTAAGCTCACAAAGTTCAAGTAATTACGTGAAACTTGTGAAAGCTATATTGTTTTTTCCACTCCTCACATTGGGGGACGCATCGTCTGGTGATGTTTGGCCGCGCTGAGTACGATCTTTCAGCTGATTGGACGAGCGAAAACGAGGACGAGGGAGTGAGGTATGGTAGGGAGACTAATCCCATGTAGGGACGAGGGGAGAGCAAGCATTGAGATATGGGGAATATGGAGAAGATGAAATGTTACAATGAGTGGAAAGACGAGCGAATACGGGAAAGATGGGAGGCCAACTGCGGGTAAGAGTGGCAAGTGAATGCTGGGACATGGGAGATCAAGTGTTGGGAGGAGGAACCAGTGAAAGTGGGGAATAGGGAGAAAGGTTGTTGGGAGAAGGAACCAGTGAATGTGGGGAATAGGGAGAAAATGTGTTGGGAGGAGGAACCAGTGAATGTGGGGAATATGGAGAAAAGGTGTTAGGAGAAGGAACCAGTGAATGTGGGGAATAGGGAGAAAAGGTGTTAGGAGAAGGAACCAATGAATGTGGGGAATATGGAGAAAAGTTGTTAGAAAAGGAACCAGTGAATGTAGGGAATAGGGAGAAAAGGTGTTGTGAGAAAGAACCAGTGAATGTGGGGAATAGGGAGAAAAGGTATTGGGTGGAGGAACCAGTGAATGTGGGGAATAGGGAGAAAAGTTGTTGGGAGGAGGAACCAGTGAATGTTGGGAATAGGAAGAAAATGTGTTGTGAGGAGGAACCAGTGAATGTGGGGAATAGGAAGAAAAGGTGTTGGGAGGAGGAACCATTGAACGTGTGAAAGGTGTCATTGTGTGGCTGGCATGGCTGGTATTTGCCAAAATTAAGCAACACAGAAAAACGTTCTTCGTTAAGATTACATGTCAATACAGCGATGTGTGTTTTTTTTGGGATTTATTGAGTCTAGTTTACAAACATATATGTCGCATTGTAGTTGCAACTCGTTTCGAATACTTCGATCCTCCGTTGCCTGCGTATGTCGCCTCAACCACTACGCAGTGGCCGTCAGAGGGCGCCAACGTCCGTCGTAGGCCGTGGGTGTTTTTTAGAAGACGGTCTCAGCTTGCAGATCTTAGGGGTCATCCATAAAGTACGTCACGCTCGCTAGGTGGGGTGACCGAATAAGTGTTACGGAGCATTACATGGCTGGGGGGGGGGTGTCTTGGCGATCGCTACGTTCGTTATTAAGACACTTTTTTGTTCGTCCAGCCGGTGATTTCAGACTGATAGCATTGATTGCCATGTCAGTTTTGGGGTCTATTTCAACAAAAGTCGAAAGGAAAGGGAAAGCCAACTGCACCGTGTATCAATGAAGTTTGTAAAGGCGCGAAGTATAGATGTATGCATATTAGGTGGGAAGTCTCTCAAAACGAATGTAGTTTTAGGAGTGTACAGGCCAAACTTAAGTATTTCATGTTTGCATAACATATGGGAATCTTTTTTCAAAACAAGCGTTTTTTTTTGGGGGGGCGCTACGAATCGTGACAAGGGGTGGGGTATCAAAGATGTAAAAAAAATAGTGTGACGTATTTTAAGGATGGCCCCTTATTTTGCCGGAGTCAGTGTCACATCCACATCCATTATCGCGTCCAACAACATCACCACATCGAGGGTAATGCAATAAATCGACCGGTAATGTAATAAATCGACCGGTAATTTAATAATCGACCGGTAATGTAATAAATCGACCAGTAATGTAAAAAAGATTTGATGACAATCATTATGATGATGATGATGTTAATAATGATGATGTAGAAGGTGAGGACTACTCCGAGGATTACAACCTTGTCGTGGTGGAGTAGTTTGTGTGCTTCAGTGATCCTGAGAGCTGTGCCGGCTGGGATACGTGTATCCCTAGTAGGTTTAACCATGCCGGATTGGTCGAGGTGAGATTCCAGACTAAGAGTGACCCCTGGTCCTCCAGGCTGGGGGTTGGGCGGCAGGCTAACAACCTGCTCCCGTAAAAACAACAGATGTTACAGAAACATGTACAAGAAATCCAGCCTTTCTGATGGGTGATATTTGCGCTCGTTCTTCGACAGAGGATAGCATGAATGGTGATCGCCAAAGCCGTAAGGAAGCTAACACCAAGATAGAGCCGTCAGTACATCCACGAAAACAGATCAAGGTTGCGTGTTGGAATGTGAGGACGATGAACGCAGCTGGTAAAACTGAGCAAATTGTAGATGAAATGAACAACTATGGCATAGACATACTGGGAATCAGCGAGAGTAGGTGGACTAGAACAGGAAAAGTCAGACTTGAAGGAGGGGAGACAGTGTTGTATTCTGTTGTAGAGATCAGGCACGAGTTTGGTGTTGGGATGATAATATCTAAGAAGAACAGGAACACACTTCTCGAATGACATCCAGTGAATTATTACTGTTAGATCGATCGGAAGACCAAAAGAGACGTGGCGGCGAATGGTGTAAAAAGAACGAGATGCGTTTGTGTGGACATCATGGGCAGAGGCGGCACAGAGGGCGGCTGACAGGGCGGAATGGCGGACTCTTGTACATGCCCTAATGACGCATGGCGCCCAAGGGATCCGTAAGCCGTAAGTAAGAAGGCGATGATGAGGGAAATAAACGATTATGATGATGACGACAATTAAGGGGTCATCTTAGCGATGATGATGATGATTATGACGATGATGATGATAACGATTATGATGATGCTGATGATAATGATGATGATGATAATAATAATGATGATAACGGCGGTGATGATGAGGGTGATAAATGGTCATGATGATGATGAGGAAGAAGATGAAGACAATTAAGCGGTCTTAGTGATGATGATGACGAAGATGATAACAATGAGGGTGATCATTATTACGATTATGAGGACGAACACAATGACACCCTCAGTCTCATCATCTTGCTCCTCCTCCTCCTCATCGTCATCATCATCCTCATGTTCAACCTTATAACTGTTAACCATGCTGACACCCACTCGACGTTCACAAACCTATGATTAACACAGGAATCTCAGAGCGAGTGAGCCGCAAGTTTTCTGGGATATGGAATGCCGTTTGTATAACCTCCCAGGTAACGCACGGCAGTAACTACATGTTGGCAAACAATAGGACCGAGTCAGACAGAGTGGTAAGGAAGAAGGGGGGTCATTAAAAAGGGTCGCCTCAACAAATGAAAGAGATAATCTACACTCAGTTAAGGGATCATCTCAAACAATTATTTAAGAGATCCCTAAAAATGCTTAAAAAGAAATACCTCATCATTATTTGATCAAATTAAGGGGTCATATCAAATAACTTAGGAGAAATCTGAAAATGTAACGTGATATTATATTAGAAACTTAAGCTTAACCGCAAAATAATAAAATAAGGGATCAGCTGAAACAATTAGGGGGTTATCTAAAAAATTAAAGTTAAGAGCAATGCCAGTCAACTAAAATGTTCATTTAGCGATTAAAGGGCACCTAAAATATTTTAAAATATGACTAAAATTAAGGGATTTTATCAAAAACAGGAAAGGTTAATCTAAAAATGAGTCATTAAGGGGTCATTTAATAACTAGTCATTACAAATGAACTAGCTGATCGTCTCAAAACATTATGGGGTCATCTCATAAAATCAAGTGATCGTCTCGAAATAAAGTTAGATAAAATGAATAGGACTTCTCAAAAAAGTTAAGGGATCGTCACAAAATTTTATACGTTGAATTGCTCGCTTAAATCCATTGATATTTGTTCTACATATAATCAGTACATGTGTGCGCTGTAGATTCAGACTAAATGTCAAAACTATTTTCTTGCATAATTCGGGTCAAATACATCAGACGGCCTCCTTAGATTTACGTTCTTTGATTACATGATAATAAAATATAATTACGGTATGTATCTGTTGCGGAGTTACGCGACCGAGCACTGGCAGCGTGCAGGTGGATAAGAGAAGAATCGCCACGCCATTTTGCGGTTATGTTCTAGTAAGACGTCCGCGCTTACTGCCATTGTACTCAGACGTCCGCGCTTAATGCCGTTGTACTCAGACGCCCGAGCTTAGACGTGGGAACGCAGGAACACGTGAAAATACCGAAACGGACCGCGGGAACGCCTGAGTATATAACGATGGGGGCGGGCAAAATCAACCCCTTGCGAATCGTACAGTACGGATCATATATTCACGACATCGATGTAGGAAAGAGAGAAAGTGAGACGGAAAGAGAGAGAGAGAGAGAGAGAGAGAGAGAGAGAGAGAGAGAGAAAAGAAATAATTTTCATTCGGAAGTAAGGTGGAGCAACGTGTCATGTTAATTTGTCATTATTTTGTTCACATTGTTAAGATAAATTATATTTTCATTTGCACGTCATTAAGCGATATATAGGCAAACCTTTATTTCATCCGTCAACAGCGTCGTATATAAACACGTCTTGCCACAATACTTTTTTTCAATTGCTGTAGGATATGTGATTTTCAATCTCACTTGAGTAAGATGGCGCAACGTGTCACGCTAATTAACGGATCCATCACTATGTTTGTCCGCATAGTGGCGCTTGTAGCTCTTTAGTTTGCCTGGTAACATGTATTTTGTTAAAAAAATAGTTGATGTCGGGTCTGGGGCGGTGGATTGCCCCCGAAATCACCCTTTGAAGTGGGCAAAAAAGTACATTTATTTAGGAGAACGACGCCAAGGCTAAACCAGACATCCACTTACGTTTACTAAATTATACTTAAAATAAGATTCTCAGAACGATTCAGCAGCTTGTTTTCTGGGAGGACATATGGACTGCTGTTTATATATCCTCTTAGATAGCATACGGCAATAATAATAATAATGCTTTGTGATGATCAGCTAGTTCATTGTTAAATGACCCCTTAATGACTCCTTTTTAAATTATCCTTTAATTTGTTTTTGATAAAATCACTTAGTTTTAGTCATATTTTAAAATATTTTAGGTGCCCTTTAATCGTTTAGATTAACATTTTAGTTGACTGGCATTGCCCTTAACTTTAATTGTTTGAGATGACCCCCTAATTTTTTTCAGCTGATCCCTTATTTTATTATTTTGCGGTTAAGCTTAAGTTTCTAATATAATATCACATTGCATTTTCAGATTTCGCCTAAGTTTTTTGATATGACCCCTTAATTTGATCAAATGATGATGAGGTATTTCTTTTTAAGCATTTTTAGGGATCTCTTAAATAATTGTTTGAGATGATCCCTTAACTGAGTGTAGATTATCTCTTTCATTTGTTGAGGCGACCCTTTTTAATGACCCCCCTTCTTCCTTACCACTCTGTCTGACTCGGTCCTATTGTTTGCCAACATGTAGTTACTGCCGTGTGTTACCTGGGAGGTTATACAAACGGCATTCCATATCCCAGAAAACTTGCGGCTCACTCGCTCTGAGATTCCTGTGTTAATCATAGGTTTGTGAACGTCGAGTGGGTGTCAGCATGGTTAACAGTTATAAGGGTGAACATGAGGATGATGATGACGATGAGGAGGAGGAGCAGGATGGTGAGACTGAGGGTGTCGTTGTGTTCGTCCTCATAATCGTAATAATGATCACCCTCATTGTTATCATCTTCGTCATCATCATCACTAAGACCGCTTAATTGTCTTCATCTTCTTCCTCCTCATCATCATGACCATTTATCACCCTCATCATCACCGCAGTTATCATCATTATTATTATCATCATCATCATTACCATCAGCATCATCATAATCGTTATCATCATCATCGTCATAATCATCATCATCATCACTAAGATGACCCCTTAATTGTCGTCATCATCATAATCGTTTATCACCCTCATCATCGCCTTCTTACTTACGGCACACTTTCCAATTTTCCCCCTTCAGTATGACTAGGGGATTTCGCAACGATAGATTGCGTCCATCTGGTATGGTAGGGATTACAAATCGAGGTGCTGAACACTGAGGGCCTCCCACAGGTAGAGGGCCTCCAACAGTTGAAGGCCCCACCACACATTAAGGTCCGATTGGAAACTGAGGGCCAACTGAAGACTGGGGGCCAATTGGAGAATGAATGCCATTTGAAGATTGAGGTCCAATTGGAGACTGACGACCAATTGAAGACTGGGGGCCAATTGGAGACTGGGAGCCAATTGAAGACTGGGGTCCAATTGGAGACTGATGACCAATTGGAGACTGAGGGCCAACCGTTGACTGGGGGCCACCTGAAGACGGAGGGCCAACTGGAGACTCGGGATCAATTGGGGATTCAGTGCTAACTTGAAACTCGGAGCCAATTGGAGACTGTGGGCCAACTGGATACTCGGGATTAGTGTGTTGGCTTATTTTAGCTACATGTGGCAACTTTGAACACTGTTCAGAATTGTAAAAAATTACGTTCAAAGTTTCCCCACAACATATTAACTTGTTAATGCCACATGCGATCATTTTATAAAATAAAACAAGTCCATTACTTCACAGATGTATAACCCACGTTGTCTTGCAAACATTTAACGTTTTGTAATGACTACCATTCAGTAATTCCCTCGGGAATGCTAAAATGTCTATTAAAGCAGGATTGCACCAATACAATCTTAAATACATTATACCGAAAAATTATTTAGAGATATTGCTGACTGAATCTTTTCTGAATTGTTTTCATAGTTTCCCCACTGTTCAAAGTAGCCCCGGTTTACGGTATGGTACATGTCTGGTATACCGTGGTTTACTTGTTTCTAAACACCGTGGTATTTTACAATGTTTACTTGTTTCACAACATCAAGGTATACCACGGTTTCCATGGTATATCATGATATTTTACCCTGGAATACGATGGTATATTTTCATAAGGGACCACATAATTCCAGCAGACGATGCCATGTAGGCCCGCGTTTATCTATTGACCTGCATTCCTGTCACAACAGTTAAGCCGACCGCACCGATTAAAGCCGCACGCAGAGAGACAGACGTACGCACGCACGCACGCACGCACGCACGCACGCACGCACGCACGCACGCACGCACGCACGCACGCACGCACGCACGCACGCACGCACGCACGCACGCACGCACGCACGCACGCACGCGCACACGCCCGCTCGACCGACACAGAAGCCGAGATGGCGTAGGAATGAGCAGGTTTTCTAGGGGGTGAATTGTAAAGCGCTTTGAACACTCCTGAGGACTGGATGCCGCCCAATATATGAACGTATCTCTATCAACAATGAAAGCCTAATCAGAAATGCTGCCGGCGCTCATGAGTAAGGAGCTATCTTGTCATCGGAAGGTTCACGAGAAAACTACGTCATAGATCCACCTGGTAACAATACGATGTGCCTCAAATGAACGTACATGTGTGGAGTGCTTAAGCCGGCAGGAGGGTGCGCAAACTCATTAATTAATTAGTTATGTTTCCCATTGATTGGTTGCTTGATTAATTGGTTGATTGACTGATCGATCGATCGGATCGATTTATTAAATTTGTTCAGTACATGTAATACACTGGCGTTCATTTGGGATATACCGGCACGGCGCCTCCCATTGATGGGGAGCTTACGTCGGGACTAGTTCACGGTTGGAACAGCAGGTCGACTGTCAGCGTAAACACAACTTGCCGACATATGGGTATAGAAAGACTGGAATGCTTGATTTTAGGATGAGCCACTAAAAGGCCGTAATTTCCCTACAATTGTTGTAAATTCCATAGAAACATACTAACCATTGGCTGATACATGTGGTGTCCATCAAGTGCCAGGACACTCCCTTTTATTGTGGTCGGATTTTTGTATCAAGTCAGAATTTGTTGTCAAGACGCCGCGAGGTGGCGCACTCCTGCACTTGTTCCTCAGAAGAGAACATTTCTAAAATGGAAACGTAGGACATTGGAACACATAACTGTCATACGTAAATTAGCCGATGCCAATGATTTTACTTGCCACAAGACTATTCAGCCAGGAAAGCTGAAACATTTAAAATGTCGGACTTTTGGCAATGAGATGTTGCAGTATGAATTGGAGTTGAAAACGCGTAGGCATATTGTAGTGGTGACATTCTTGATACACCGTAGGCGTATTAATATTTTTCGAAATCTGGTCATTTTGAGACATGAATAAAAGAGCTGGAGGCAAGTGTTTTTCACCAAACTGTTCAGAACATTGGCAACACATTGCCATTGGATGTCACGAAGGCTTATAATGTTTTATGGTCACATGTTCTTTCAATCATGCAAAACGTTAATATTTACAACCAAAGGGAAACATAACTGCGTCCTTCCGTCGTCTGTAGAACGTTTCACCACGCTGTGTACAGGGCTACTGCTGAGTGAACGCAGGTGTGGGGACCGCGAGATGTAGGCCAGACGTCATTGTTCTCTTAATCATAATACTTTATATGCATTACACAAGTAAAACATGATTCCCGGCAGTATCAATTACCACCGATACAACATTTCTTTGTACAAGTCCCAACACGCAAATAATAGTAGACGCCGCCAGTATATCAGTGCGTTCTTTCATCTATGTTAACGTTGGGTTATTGGTGGTGGTTGATGTCTAAATATGCACAGCTAAATTGTTAGCTCCCAGACAAAACGTTTATAGCTTTGCGGTGTCGGTGACATTCAAACAAACCGAATATCAATCCTCAAATACACTGTTTTTGCCCCCCCCCCTTACAAGGCCCCTACCACAAGTGGCATTTCCAGCAAACCTGCAGTCACTAGCCTAAGAGACACCACGTTCAGACGTGTGTGAATTAGTACAAGTGTGAATGAATCAGTACTGGGGAAATTGTAGACACGAAACAGTAGACACAACGCAATTGGAAAATACCAACTGGGGTGGGCAGTGGGCAGTGGGCAGGTCGGTCAGGCAGGCAAGATTTGGAGGGAAGGACTAGACAATAGAATGTCCACTGATTATCAGTTGATGGTTAATCATGGCTTAATTGCCTCTGCAAAAATGTCTAAAGTAAACATTTGGGGCTGGCTACTTCCAGCCAAGTGAACTCATGAGGCCATTAGATCTAAAAAAAGGCTGCATTCATGCAAAAAATATGCACCTGTAACATCTGTATTATCTATGTACTATGTAGTAGTAACATGTACTGTGTAAATGTGTGTGCTGTGTATGCGTTGCTATGCAATGCATTATGCAGGTGTACAAACACATAGTGTACTACATACCCAGAGAATTCAACACCCCTTTTATCCTCAACAATAACGATGCAATACTTGCATAGTTAATTGTCGAAACAAGCATCAACAACTTTTAACATGTGAACAAATGCTGCATGAAACCTTTGGAATCTTTCCAAAAAGTATTTATCAAATCACTTGCTGAGGGGACTTTACCACAGCACTGGAAAAGGGGAAACATCACCCCAATATATAGAATCTCGGAGAGTTGCTCACCGGACAGTTGCTCACCAAGGAAATGGAAAAGCGGACAGCTGCTCTCCCTGTGTTAATGTTATTTGATGTACAAAAAACGAAAAAAGTAGGAATTGCGGAAACACGGTTTATTGGGGGAACTAACGTAAAAATGTAATTTCCCTTCCTTCCGATCCTTCCGTTTCTGTTACTATTAAAACGACCACCAAGAGGCGCCAAATTTCTCCTTATATATTTTAGTTATATATTCTGTGATATCTATGTACATCCTGTGGTATAATTAACAAAGGACACTTCCAGACGATCAACATTTAAAAACTAAAAAATATCAGCTTCACAGAAAGTCCGTTTGGCGTCGCGGTAATCGGCGTTGCTGCTACAACTGTCATTAATTAATTTTAGCATTATATAACGGGTAAACTTTACGTTTGGTCCGATTTTATTTATTATAATTTTCTACCTTTATTATCATTATCTATATTGCCTAAAACCTCAAGTTGTAGTATTTAATAGGATGGCTATTATGACATGTATGAGTTCTTGTGTGAATGTCTGGAAGCCGTACTACTGAATCCATTTGGATAGCATGATATCTACGAGGAGGTTGCATTGACTGGCAGTTGGGACCAGGACGAAGGGTCAAGGGCTGCTAACCAGACACACTTCGTCACATACCATCATCGCATTCCTCATCACCAATAATGTTTTTGAGACTGTCAGGCCCATGGCCCCCAAGCTTTAAAAGAGGGTCTCAGACATATATCAAGCTTACAGTATGATCGACCAAGCACTACCTGCGCGATCTGGCAATCCTGTTTTGTGATCACCTATTTATGCAGCTTGTTGTGTAATGTATAATAGATCTGCCGATGAACAACAGTTATTAAAACACAGCTAATATAAACATATTTTCTAGTATCTAGTTGTTCCCAGCACCCGCAAAGTTCTATTAACTGACTATAGTCTTTATAATTACATTGTGGTTAGAAAGTTATGTTCTTTTGAGGTCTCATTCAATTTGTTAACTTTTTCAGAACTTTATCGCCAAGCTCACCTCAGTGATTCTTTAACGTCCCAAATTGAGACGGGACTGACATTAACGTGATCTCCGAGTTACCAGGGACACACAGTCAACAATGTTGAGAGCCAGTTTTTTTCATCACATGTACCGTGTCCGGTTTGCGTCTTGAATTCAGAACTTTGGCATGAAAGGCGGATGTGCTAATCACTACATTTATATTTTGGGGTTTGTAATATAAGTACACAACTTCAGTTAGTTATGTCACACTGTTCCTCGTTCTATGGTGTATGTATTTCTATGATGCGTTTTAATTTACATGGCGCAAAGGTAACAGGAAACATTTTAATCTACCAGTTTGCACTGACTGTTGTTATATGGCACTACTACTACTTTTAGCAGAATGTCTCCCGATTCAAATTCAAATCACGAATGGAATGGTGCACTTTATACAGAGTAGTTTAAAATGCAACAACAGTTTGGATAGCGCTCTTGAGTTGGTAATCTAGCCCTCCGAGGTATTGGTTCATATATGTCTAAAATTCTCAGTTACACCTTTTCCCATTTCAGACACGATGCCACTACTTTCTGTAATATGAAACCTAGCTACTTTTATTATATCATTCAGAACCACTATCAGAAGGGGCTGAATGAGAAACTATTAAACACAGTTTCCTTGGCAAAGTATGTGCTGAATAATATAGAGAATGCGTGTAGCACGTTTTAGTCAAATACGTGTTAGTCTCTTTGTGTGCAAAGATACTTCAATTGTAATTGAATTGTACACATTGTCGTACGAATAAATACATAATTTTACTATTACTACACTACCGTGCCTCTAGTTTACAATAATGCCGATATAGAAATTAAAACGATTACGTGTTGTTTTAGTCACTTGTGGCATACTCGTTTTTTATTAAACATTTGTATTACTATAGTTGTTTTAGTCAATATTGCAATAAATGGCACATAACAGATGTTTAATGTGTCTTTTCGTTTAGACATTTTCAGACACACCGCATTTTCTTCGTAGGAACAGGGCTACCTACAGGTTAAACGAAACAAAATCCGCTGCGTTTTGCCGAAACTCTAGACTCAAAAGTAATTACACCTCGTCTACTGTAGATTTGACATTCGAAGTTACACTTATGTGACGAATACAAGAAAATACATAGGATTATTTTATCACGATTTTTATATATTCAGCAAATCCGTATTAAAACAGGACACGGCCAAAGCCGTATTCCGCCCCAAAATCCGTATTGTATACGGACAATACGTACGACATCGCAAGTTTGAATTTTGGGTCGATTACATTAGGCCTTATCTCGCTTAAAACCAGATTATGGGTGTCCAAAATTACACCATTTCAACTGTTTTGTCTAAAAAAAACGTCAAATGGTTGGGAAGGGGGATACCCCCTCCCTCCACCCCCACGAGACTCGTAGCGCTTCATACATTACCTTGGAAACCCCCCCCCTTTCTAAACCCTGGATCCACCCCTGAAGACAGACACGTGACAGACATTCCCCAAGTGTTTCATATAAGGACAGACGTGTGACAGACATTCCCAAATGTCCCGTATAAAGACAGACATCTGACAGACATTCCCAGGTGTTTCGTATAAGGACAGACGTGTGACGGCATATCTACCGCTTTTAATGATGTGACGTGATAGATTAGATCAATATCTGGCGCCGAAGTCCTCGCGCCGCGGCCGCGAGGGGAGGGTGTAGAAGGGGGCTTCCCGTCCTGGTGTAAAAAAAAAAAATCAATTTTAGAGTATTTTTATTTAATTCTGGTGCATTTCCTATGTGAAGTGATGTGGTTTGGTCGTATATTTGGATTCGAAATGATTAATTTTAACTGTACCCTTGGAATTGCGGTTTGGCGATAGATTTTGGATTGAACACAGTAAAGCGGTAGATAATGTAAAATTGAAGACAAAGTGGTAGTTCTACCGCCAAAGCGGTAGACTTGGCAGCTTTGTATAAAAACATGATCAACTCGCGATGGTTACGGGCACTGCCACTGCCACTGGCACTGGACGAAAGAGGCGCTCTCGAAACACTGCAGTCACCAGCCGTAATCTTTTACTTAACATTATTAGGGCTTTATGCTGACGGTTTTCCTACATTTTTGTGCCTGAATGCGTTCCTTATATAATACCGCATACATAATACTGTAAAATAGTTCATATGTAAACAAAAAGATTGTGTTTAGGCCGCTTTTAATCAGTTTTATAGATCAAAACAGGAGAACCGATTGCATAATAAAAATGGCGCGCGTGCGATTTGCGCACTAGTCACGCCTCGGTGACGATGGTGCCACCAGAACCGCGATGTTTGTGCGTATAGTGCATACAATTATGCAACGTAAAAAAACGAAGAGAAAAAATAGAGAAAATAGGATAAAGGTGCATTAACCTGGCCGAAATTATTAACGCTATTAAATGACAGTTTTACCTCAAGCAAGATACTTGTTTATGAGTAAGATTTAAAGATATTTGCACGATCTGTGAACTTTTAATAATTTTTTGATATATATATATGCGATGTCTTTGCTTTTTTTTACATTATCTTATATTTTTTGTCGAGATATTTGTCGGTGGATTTTTTTGGGATTTTCAAAATTAAATTGAACTCTACTTTTTTCCCCTTAGACTTACAAAATATTTGTTGGTGAAATAACCTGTCCGGTTCGATTTTTGGGGGCTTTTAAACATTAAATTGTCGATTTTTAGAGTTTTTCGTAACATTAAATTGCACTTTTTCTTCTATTTTTCGTATTTTCTTATACTGCGGTACGAAATATTTGACAGCGAAATCGCCTTTCCGGTTCTGATGCCACCGTGATATTGTTACAGCACATTTCGGATGATCGCCATATTAAGAACACCGGCTATTGCCGGTTCTAGCGTTGTTTTGGGCACTAAAAGTGAGCTAAAACACAATATGTTTTGCAAATATACGTCCGTTTTGTACCTGATCCGATGGGGAGTGATGCAAAGAACACATTAGCATCGAAAAAATTAGGTAAAACTGTCATTTAATAGTGTTAATAATTTCGGCCAGGTTAATGCACCTTTACCCACATGTAGTCATTCGTCCGTTGTTAGTATGTAACCTGTCCTCAATTGAAGTTTAATTAGGATTTTAAATACTTAAAATTTTACCCGTGTCGAAGAGACTTAATTAAACAATTGGCGGATTAAGTGGTGAGACACTCTCCAGAGGGCACCACCTACACATCGAGCCAAGACCACAGTTATTTTTCCGTATTATTTTATTTTATTCTTTATGTTACTTTTCAGACATAGGATATTCTTATTACTGCAAGAATGAAAAGAGAGGCAGTGGGCAAACACTACCATAACTGTTGAGAGACTTACTGAATTGCATAGAAAGTATAATATTTAATCAAAGTAATCTGGTCAAGTTTTGGCTTAATGCCATCCCACATTTGGTGACATTATAACTTTGTCTTTGGTAGTAAAACTGGAAGCATTAACTTAAGTACCGTATTAGAAACACACTACCTAATAGACGCACACTACCTAACAGAAGCACACTACCTAATAGAAACACACCACCTGATAGAAGCACACTATCTAACATAAACAAACTACCTAACAGAAACAAACTACCCAGTAGAAACACACTACTCAACATAATTCATACGGCTATCGCTGGCGACAATTTTCACTATACATTACATGTCAATGGTGTGTAAATTGTATTTTCAGCGCTGACTCAACAAAGACACAGGACATCCTACAAAGTTTGATGACGTCCTCTCCCTGCCTAGCTAGCGTTGCTCAAAGAATCGAGTAGTGGTCAGCTGTTGTTTGTCTGGAATTACAAAAAAAAAACACGAATGAGCTGTCCCATGTGTTCTTGTTGTGCGTCGATCAAGCATGAGCCGGTTTCGTAGATATGCTGAGTATGTGTCTTTGCTAAGTGTTGCCTCTCGTGGAGTTGCACGAACATGGCATATTCAGTTTGTCTGTGCCAGTTACGAGAAACTAATAGACGAGCACCCAAGTTTTCGCACTCACATTACGCATTTATTGGTAACTATGTGGTAATGAGACAACTCTGCTGTCAGTGTTGATACGAGTTGCCACAGGTACTATTTATATCAATACACTATACATGCATGCATGCGTGCACCCGATCGCATGAACACATACATGCAAGCACGCACGCACACCACTTATACAAACAGTGCCGACTTATCCCCTGTAGAAAATGTCACAAAAAGTGAAATAACAGGTGATCTTAAAACGCCATCAATACATGTATGTGGTGTCTCCTTTTCTCTATATATCACAACTATATCTGATCTAACAAACCATAAAATTACTGTGAAGTTCCAATTGATCAATTGATCAAACTGCATAATGTGTAGCATAAAAGTGGATCAAAGTTTGCCGACATTGGAATTTTGAAGACACATACGCGTACTCATACTGGTGAGAAACCCTTCAAGTGTTACGCATGTGGATCACAGTTTGTCCACCGTGGACAATTGAAAAGACATAGTCGCACTCATACTGTTGTGCTGATTTTGGTAAAGCAGCAGAACGGATAAGACTGATTTTATCCTTGAAATGACAAGAGAACGAGTCACATAGAGACTTGATTGAAACATGATTAGGTAGAGATGGAACAGGCCGCCTGTGTACAATTTGATTAATGCACTTCCATAGCTGACGTGGACTTTCAGAGTTATTTGAGACCATATTTGTGTAATAATCCGGTTTAGCTTTGGCCATTTGTCTGTTGCAGTAGTGACACTGTTTTGAATAACGCGACCTGTCCAAAGAGCGTGATTTGCGCCATACGCGCTCAAAATAACGACGGCGCCTTTTAGATGGTAGAATTTTGGGAGTCATCCATAGAGCGGATGGCTTTTGTGACACTGATTTGGATCTCACAGGTGCATGTTTGTTAAAAAATTATTTATATTGTCTTATTATATTATACTGTCCATACAAATCGGAGAGGTATCCCTTTGGATATCTGATTAGGTCGGATTTAAGGATGTCAGCCTTTAAAGCAGCAATGTTGATCTTGTGAATAGGTCTGTAAAACACATTGTGTTTTGATTCTACTTGAGTTCTGGTAACATTAACATCGACAGTGACAGTGTGGTGGTCTGATAAATCATCCGAAATTGTAGGTGTTTGGATATTGTAACAAGTTGAACGAGTTATCAAGAGGTCGAGCCAATGGCCATGTATGTGTGTCAAAAAGGTAACATGTTGTTTCAAATCAAAAGATACTAGGATGTCATTAAAGCTAGTTGTTATTTTTGAAGGTATGTCCAAATGAAGACTAAAATCACCAAATATAAAAAATTATGAATGCACAGTAGCAAAATTTTCCAACAGATCATGTAATTCTTCAAAGAAATTGGCTGGGTGTCCCGGAGGGCGATAAATACAGAAGAAATAAGCGGAGAAAGAAGAATCTGAAATTTTAAAACAGATGAATTAAACACTTGAGTATTCAGGTTTCGAATGTAAATTAAATTACATTTCAACTAAATTTGCTGTTCACATGCGTACACATAGTGCGGATAAATCCGTCAAATGTGACATCTAGCTGGCATGGTTCATAAACTATAAATAGTACAAAAGTGACCCTCTGAAGAGTCACTTGCGCACTTTCACGGGGAGAAACCGTATTGTGTGATACTTGTGAAAAACTATCATTTGTTGCAGTAATATGAACATTCACTCACACAGAGACAAACCACACAGATCTGGCGAGTGGTGATCGGTGTGCTCAGAGTACTGCTTTAATGGGGACGTACAACGACGTGCTTTGTCTAATAACTAATACAGGGTTTCATCATCATTAATTACCCTTGAAACAGAGTGTCATTGGGGCACCACGGATGACCTCGCAACCAGCTGTTTCCACTTCTGTCTGTCGTCTGCCGCCCTTTGTGTCTGAGAAGGCCTGTCCACGCTCTGATGTTGTCCTCCCACCTCTTCCTCTGTCTTCCTCGTCTTCTTGCTCCCCTAACGGTGCCTTGCAGGATGGTCTTTGTCAGGCTGGATGTTCATGAGATGCGCCCATACCATTATATATAATATATATATATAAATATATATATTAGGCAATAGTTCGTTCATATAAACGCACAAAAAATAGCTTTTTGGGGACACTGTTACTATTTTTCAAATGCAACTCAGCTAGGTTTTTATTTATTTAACATAGTTTTCCAATGGGTGACACACATATCTATCCATAATGTGAACATATTAGACATGCTAAATTTGTAATTTGAAATGCTTCCTTGGGGAGGCCGCGCTGCCCCAGCTTACCCTACCTTGAAAGATTTCCTTGGGGATGCCGTGCTGCCCCAGCTTACCCTACCTTGAAAGATTTCCTTGGGGATGCCGTGCTGCCCCAGGTTACCCTACCTTGAAAGGTTTCCTTGGGGAGGCCGCGCTGCCCCAGGTTACCCTACCTTGAAAGGTTTCCTTGGGGATGCCGTGCTGCCCCAGGTTACCCTACCTTGAAAGGTTTCATTGGGGAGGCCGCACTGCCCCAGCTTACCCTAACTTGAAAGGTTTCCTTGGGGAGGCCACGCTGCCCCAGGTTACCCTACCTTGAACGGGAATTCACAACAATTCTCATTGGATAACACGTTTTTTGGGTTATAATCACTAAACATATTTTTTCAAAGAGCTATGCTATTCAATGAGCTCTACAAATTTCAAATGCATAACATATTCTCCACTTGGATATTGCATATACACACCTTTAACGGGAAACAAGTCATGGTTTTGGGCCTATGCACATATAATATTTGTTAAAACATAACTATTTGTAACTACAACTAAGAATATAGTATCAGTGGTCTACTAGAAAAACCCTGTCGATACACAGAATATCAATATCATGGACCCCATCGTAATGTTAAATAAACACTTCACTAGTGCACGTAGTATGGCAATATTCCCTCATCAAATAAAACACTATTTGTAAACACCTAAACATATACTAATCAATAGGATATGTGCATACTGTTTGCGTCAACACTCAACTTATGTTGGCCTTGGTTTATTAAACTAGTCCTGTTCTGGAGCGTTATCCTTACTTGTGTATTATACCTGCCGGCCCTTCAAATTACTGTTACAGATATACAGTTCTCCCCAAGTCTCACACTGTAAGGTTATTCCCTGCACATATGATGCTTCAGAAGTTCATATTTTTACTCATTGTAAACCATGTTAATAAGATGTCACATTTGAAGGATTTCACCGCAGTATGTATCCGCATGTGAGCGGCTAATATCAACAACACCACGCCTAACAAGTGTCAAGCACGGTTTCCCTCAGAGCGCACGTCTCTTCAAACTATCCCTCCAGGCAAACTGCTTTCCACAAATGTCACATTTTAATGACGTATCACAAGTGTGCATGCGTATGACATTGTATAGCTCAGTAAAAGAGCTAACTCAACAGACTGTAATGCATATACATGTTCCACACTTGATCGGTTTCTCACCAAAATGAGTGCAGTTATGTTTGTTCAATTGTCTACTTTCAGAAAACTATCACCCACATGTATTACACTTGAAGGGTTTCTCACCAGTATCAATGCGGATGACACCTCCACTCCGGACTAACTGTGATCCACACTTATCTCACTTGAGGGGTTTCTCACCAGCATGAATACGGATATGACTCTTCAAATGACCACTTTCACCAAACTGTGATCCACAAGTGTCACACTTGAGTTGAAGGGTTTCTCACCAATGTGAGTGCGGATATGTCTTTTCAAATTTCCACTTTCACCAAACTGTGATCCACATGTGTCACACTTGAACGGTTTCTCACCAGTATGAGAGCGGATATGTCTCTTCAAATTTCCACTTTTACCAAACTGTGATCCACATATGTCACACTTGAAGGGTTTCTCACCAGTATGAGTGCGAATATGATTTTTCAATGATGCACCTTGAGTAAACTGTGACCCACACGTGTCGCACTTGAAGGGTTTCTCACCAGTATGAGTGCGGATGTGACGTTTCAATGATCGGTAATCAGCAAACTGTGATCGACATGTGTCACACTTGAACGGTTTCTCACCAGCATGAGTGCGGATATGTTTCTTCAAATTTCCACTATCAGCGAACTGTGATCCACACATATCACACTTGAAGGGTTTCTCACCAGTATGAGTGTGGTTGTGACGTTTCAATGATTGGTAATCAGCAAACTGTGATTGACATGTGTCACACTGGAATGGTTTCTCACCAGTATGAGTGCGGATATGTCTCTTCAAAGTTCCACTTTCAGCAAACTGTGATCCACACGTATCACACTTGAAGGGTTTCTCACCAGTATGAGTGCGGATATGTCTCTTCAAAGATCCACTTTCAGCAAACTGTGATCCACACGTATCACACTTGAAGGGTTTCTCACCAGTATGAGTGCGGGTGTGATTTTTCAATAATGCACATTGAACAAACTGTGACCCACATGTGTCACACTTGAACGGTTTCTCACCAGTATGAGTGCAGATGTGATTCTTCAATAATGCCCATTGAGCAAACTGTGACCCACATGTGTCACACTTGAACGGTTTCTCACCGGTATGAGTGTGCAGATGTATCTTCAAACCTCCACTCTGAGCAAACTGTGATCCACAAGTGTCACACTTGAAGGGTTTATCACCAGTATGAGTGCGCAGATGACTCATCAAATTTCCACTCCGAGCAAACTTTAACCCACAAGTGTCACACTTGAAGGGTTTATCACCAGTATGAGTGCGCAGATGACTCGTCAAATTTCCACTCCGAGCAAACTTTAACCCACAAGTGTCGCACTTGAAAGGTTTCTCACCAGTATGAGTGCGGATATGTAAAGTTAATGCACCATATGAAGCAAGCTGAGCTCCACAAGTGTCACATTTATAAAGTTTCTTCCTAGTGTTAGTTTGCATGTTTAATGAGATCCTCGATGTGAAGTTTGCATCAGAAATGTCATATTCTGGACGACGTCATCATAGTGTGACTGGCCATGCTGTTTGAATGACCACTTATTGTAAAGCATGTGCTGCCTGGGACACGTCACTTTGTCGTTGGTGTCAGAATATGTTGACAAGTGGACTGTGTAGTGACACTGCTGACACTTCTACAACAGATGTCACAAATATCAAAGTTAAAACTAGTAAAATTGGATGATCTATATAAACATCAACTAGGTATTTTTATGTATAAAGCAGCAAACAACAAACTCCCAGATTCTATGTCATCAATGCTTACGAGAATACAAAATATCCACAAACATAATCTAAGAAACCCAAATAGCTATTATATCCAAAACATAAGAACAAACAGCAGGAAATGTACAATAAACTATTCAGGACCAGTATTCTGGAATGCATTACCTAGTAAATTAAAACAGCTTGTGTCCATTAACCAATTTAAAAATAAACTGAAAGAATTTTTACTCTCTAAATATCAATGACTTTACAGTAAACACTGCAAATAAGAAACTTTGTATTTGTACAAAATGTACTCTATATCTACACTTATTTTCACATGGTGGAGAAGACCATGTGTTTCATGCTTCTGTAATATTTAATGCAGTCAGGATCATGTATTACTTAATGTATTCATGCTCACATTTAATGACTACATGGCAATTGTGTAGTTAGTGTATTATTTGTTCATATAATTCAAAGTACAAATTGTATGTTGATATTTAAGCAACATTTTGGAGACTCAATTTGTATAACATATACTTTACATCTACCTTTATTTTAACATGGCAGAAAAAACCATGAATTGATGTTCGTGTAGTATTTACTTAATGTATTCATGTTCACATTGTAATGTATTCATGTGCAATAATTAGTTAGGTCATTTAACTTTGTTAATATGTTCAGCCCAATTAAGTTTGTTATCAATAGTAATGCCGAGAAATGTTGTAGAGGATACTTGCTTAATAGCATTATCATTAATTTCAAGTTTTGTCGGTTTGATAAGTTTTCTGTTAGAAGTTCTAAATATCATGTATTGGATCTTATCAATGTTTAGAGATAATTTGTTAGCATTTAACCAAGCTACAAGTTTTTTTAGTTCAATATTCATTTTGTTAGCTATATCATCCAATTGATCACCCTGTATAAATACACTAGTGTCATTGGCAAATAATAAGGAGAAAAGAATATCTGAGACATTAGCAATATCACTGATATATAATAGAGACAGCAGTGGCCCCAGTATTGAACCTTGAGGCACTCCACAAGTAATAGTGAGTTTAGTGGAGATAGTGTTATTGTAATACAAACATTGACTTCTATTAGATAAATAACTTTTAATCCAGTCATTGGCTAAGCCACGTATACCATAACATTGGAGTTTTTGACACAGTATCTCATGGTCAACAGTATCAAATGCTTTAGATAAATCTAAGAACACCCCTAGCACAAATTGTTTGTTTTTTAGTGCTTCTGATATTTTGTCTACAATGGTCATTAGTGCCATGCTAGTGGAGTGATTTTTTCGAAAAACCAAACTGATATTTGTACAGAATGTTAAACTTATTAATAAAATTGAACAGCCTGTTATACATTAATCTTTCCAATATTTTAGAGAAAGTTGGTAATATTGAAATTGGTCGGTAGTTAGAAAATATTTTTTTTCCTTAGCTTTGTAGATAGGTATTACCTTAGCTATTTTTAATTCATCTTGGAATATTCCAGTATTTATAGAGAGATTATATAAATATGTTAATGGTTTAATAAAGCTTTTATATGTTTTTTTAATTACTTTACTGGAAATGTCATCCCATCCAGGACTAGATATTTTGAGAGAGTTTACTATTGCTGATACATCATTTTCAGTTACCAGTTCAAGATATATAGTTTTAGTATTGCTGTTTTTCATGTATGACATAGGGTCTGTTTGGTTCTGTGGAATGTTTTTTGCTAGGTTAGAACCAACATTTATATAGAACTTATTAAAACATTCGCTTATTTGTTTTTGGTCTGATGCTACAACTCTTTTGATGATGAATTTTGTCTGTGTTATACGTTCATGTTTCTTATTTCTTTTAAAAGGGACCAAGACTTTTTAAGGTTATGCTTATTTTCTTCAAAGAGAGTTGCATAATGTACACGTTCAGATTTCCTTAGCAAGCCATCCAACTTACTTTTGTATACTTTATATTTAGTTTCGTTATATCTTGTGTTTTGTCTCACATATTTAACAGTCTATTCTTCTCTCTTATTGAGTTTTTTAGCCCATATGTTAGCCATGGTTTCCTATTCTTGTGGTTAAGCTTAATTGTTTTATGGGAAAGCAGTCATTGTATTCTCGCAGTAGTGACTTATAGAATACTGAGTAGGTTGTTTGACAATTATTTGTGTATGTCATAATATCCCAGTCAAGATTTTACATGTTATTATAAAATGTATCTATGTTTGCCTGGGAAAAGTTTCTGTTTGTTGTGTATTTAAGATTGTTGGTTAATTTGCAATTATTATTAATGAGAAATATTGGGAAGTGGTAAGATATATCTGTATACATAATGCCCTGGAGCATGTTTTTATGGTTATTTGTAATTTTTTTATCAATTAATGTTGCCGATTGATTAGTTACTCGTGTTGGCTTATTTATTAATGGAATATAAGAGTATAAAAACATCAAGTTTAAAAAATTGCATGTTGGTGCATGTACTTCATGGTTAAACAGATTAATGTTAAAGTCACCTATGATGTAACATAATTTGTTTTCATTGTTAAGAATATCAAGTATATTAGACATTTCATCAATACATTTGTTTATACCATTGTTTGGTGGTCTGTATATGACACCAACTATAACATCTTTACCATATGAAATACTATCTTTATGAATTTCTATAAACTGACATTCTATGTAATCATTTAATTTAGTAATGTCTAATCTAGTGTGGTATGCAATATTATCTTTAATATAGAGTGCAACACCGCCACCTACTTTAGTATGCCTATAAATATGTTCTGCTTTGTATCCTGGTAAATCACAACTGTTGACATTGTAGTCTTGACACCATGTTTTACTAATACCAATAACCGAAAAATTATGATTTAGTACATGGAGATACTGATCTAATTCATGTAGATGTTTGCTAATACTTCGAATATTAGTGTGTAGTAAAGAAAACATTTTGTTCATTGTTGACAGTTGAGAACATTTGTTAATAAAAGTGTCTTCAACAAAGTAGTCACAGTTATTTTATACGGCTGAATACACGTTATTAAAATATTGCAAATCCGGATCATTATTGTACATAGGCAAATTATGGCTATTATTATTCAAATCAAAAGAATTAAGTAGCTTATTTTGTAAATCACAAAATGATATATTCGTAACATCAGAGATGGCATTGAGGAAATCATAGTCATTTTTGAAATGATTAAATGGCAGAATAGAGGAAATGCATTTAATGCAGTGCCAGTTGGTAATTAGCTCCACATCATTAATTTGCAAATAAGGTAAACATTTAGTACGGTATACACAAGAACAAATGATACAGGTTAAGGAAGTATGCTTATTAACATAGTTTTTACATATACAACACTGTTTTGGCATCATTAAAATATGTTTGAATAAACATGTAAATTGAGTCCATGTAAACACAGTGGAAAGAAAAAGAAAAAAAATTGCAATTATAAGAACATAGCACTATATCATAGCACTTAGCGAACTTGCTGTATGCAGTCATAGTTTAGTGTATACAGGTACGGAGCACTGAAACTGGGTATGTAAGTTCATGATGCCTTATTTGGCATTGTCATTCAATTCTTTAAGAGTCTTGATAACGATTACTTTGTTCGCAGTGTTCTTTATGAGGATGGTCCCATCTGACGACCAACAGTCATTTATCAACTTCTTCCTTTTTGTGACCCGGCAGTTGTAGAGCAGTCTGGCCCTGGTCTGCGTTAGGTCCTCATTCAGGAATAGGACTTGAGTCCTGGTGCATTGACTCTGTTCATGTGGCTTACCTGCTGTGCCTGTCAGCATGTTTCGATGCTGCTTGATTCAACGGCTCTCATCCCATCACGGTCTACGTGGGTTGGGATTTAACCCTACCCTGGCTTTGTAGATTCGCCTACGGCTTGCAAATTTTACAAGCACTGGTCTTGATGGCTTGTCCCTGGGTCCAACTCGATGAATTCGGTCAATCTCCTCCAATCGGAGGGGCGGACTCAGTTTTGGATTCATCGATTCATTTACCGCATCTATTGTGCGTTTAGTTATGTCCTCGTTTTCGCTTTCTACAAGACCGAAAAGTCTTAGTGAGTTTCTCCTTGAGTATTGTTCGTGGTCATCAAGTGCGACTTCTAGGTCATTGATTCGTTTTGTAAGTGACTCTACTGTTGCATCTTTCTTTTCGATAACACATCTGAGGTACGCGACTTCTTTACGTAGATCAGTTACTACTGCTACTTGTAGTTTCTCAATGACTTCTTTGCTGCTAAGAGCAGCAAGCATTCCACTGATAAAGTCTTCCTTGTCAATGGCTATTGAACCACTAGACGACGACATATGTCGGCTTTTATGTGTAGTTGTCATGTTGACACCACGTACTGTCTCATGTTTACATCCGATTCATTCTGGAGGGCGTTACGCAATTTGGTAGAAGGATAGTCACACCCCTCAGTTGCAAATGTTCAGGTTGAAGCAGCAGACATCCTGCCTCGCATCTCTCTGACCTGGATTATGCCGATGACATCGCTCTGTTTGCCGACACGATACAAGAAGCAGAACTTTTACTTCATAAAGTGGAAAGTGCTTCCAAATCTACTGGACTATTTCTCAACCCAAGCAAAAGAAAGTACATGCATATCAACCCGTCTACTAATGATAGCGTTCACTCATCAGATGGGAGTCAAATTGAGAAAGTAGAGGATTTTAAATATCTCGGTCCTACACAGACTCACAGCATGACATCCAGTGCAGAAAAGCCCAGGCATGGGCGGCAGTTCACACCCTTGACAAAGTTTGGAGAGCGCCCATCTGCAGACTCACCAAACTGAAGATTTTCAGGATGACGGTTGAACCGAACCTGATATATAGATGCGATTCATGGTCACTAACCCAAATGCACTGGATGGCACCTACCCAAGAATGCTGCAGAAAACTCAAAATGTGTCATGGCGCCACCACATAACCAACCAAGACAACGGTGTCTTCGTCTGGCAGGTCATGTGATGCGCCATGATGAAGCAGCCAACAAAGTCCTGCTCTGGAAGCCCGATAGCCCTCGGAGAAGAGGTTGACCAACAACTACTCTACAAAACATGAACCTCAGCGGGAAAAATCTAATAGCTTTACGGTGTACAATTGCTTAGTTATTAATGATATAACCATTTAGTTATTTACTATAATTTAATATTTCATTATAATATCAATTTATTTAATTTTATTAATTGTCGATTTTATTAAATGCCAATTTAATTGACATATTTTCTTTATATTGTAATTTATAGCCAATAATAATAATATATGCAAAAGTTGCCATTTAGCAATCCAAAAACCAGTGAATGTTGATGTGCGCTGTGGTCTTGAAAGGGCCACCAGTACCAGTAGTTTACACCAGTAAACGTTCAACTTTAAAAGTGAAATAGTAAATGTTTCAACATTTTGATTACACGAAACACTGGATCAACGAAGTTGTTGTATATTCCAAAGCAGTACTTTGAGCTAGCCACCACTCCTCACATCTGTGTGAGTGAATATTCAAATTACCGCCCCAAATTATGGTTCTCCACAAGAATCGCACAGTAGGGTTTCTTCCCCGAGTAAGTAAGCATATGACTGTTCACAGGGTCACATTTGTACTCTCTATAATTTATAAACTACATATGACTCTTCAAAAGTCCAGTCCGGGCAAAATGTGATGCACACGTGTCACAATTGAAAGGTTTCTCACCAAATACATTTTATGTGTGCTAAAACCCCTAAAAAATCCTTCAAGCAAATATCACATTTTCATATCACATGATCACCCCCCCCCCGTCGGATATGTATCTTCAATGATCCAATTTCAACAAACTATGATCCACATGTGTCACACTTGAAGGGTTTCATGAGTGTGACAAATAGGAAACCCAAACATGTGGTTACATTTTACAAACCCCTCCATTTTACAAACATATAGACATGGTATGACTCATAAAATCAGTTTTTGCTTGCACTCCCTATCTTTGTTGTTAGTCTACCAGTAACTAAACATACCCCGCCCCCCCCCCCCCAAAGATGCACATCATTTGAAGGGGAAGATTTGTCCAAATTGCAACAAAGGGGATGTGTGGCAATTTGAATCAAGTTTGTCTGTGCTTGTTTTGAATAAAGACCACATGAGAACAATTTACATGCTGGTACATCAGTTCAGTTTGTCTTCTTTTGGTGCACAGAGGCAGTGTCGCAATTTGCAATCTGTTTATATTATATCTGCAACTTATATTTTCTGATCTTAGACTACTGATTGTTGAGAGGGTTAGCACATGCCAATACAACAGGCTCAACATCCCCTTTGTGGCATTGTACTTTTTAGCCAGATTGCTGGCACCAGATTATACTGGTGTAGGATTATTTACTTTCCTGGTTTCAGTAAGTATTCCGCATGGCAGACAATGTTGCTGCAGGAATCGTTTGATAATCATAATTTTATGCCCTCTGTCGAAGCCGCCGGCGCAACAGGTAATGTTTTGAGAATGACGGGTGATGACGCCGCATGCGTATCGAGTTGTACTAAAAAAAACGACGGGCAAACCGGACACTATATATATATATTACTATGACTGTTACAATTGGGTTTATTTGTTTTGAATATAAACTTTTGGACTGAAGTACAAAGTTACGGTAAATTTAGTCTTAGCTATATGCGCCTTAGCGGATCCTGGAATGTGTTAAGCGCTTTCGTGACGCAGACAGTCCATGAATCACTCGGTTTATATGAAATCGGTACATAGAAGGCGTATCGCGATACCCGATACGTATCGTGCAGAAGGGTTCAGCCTACTGTTATGTTTCTCATTGGTGACCATGTTAACGTTTTGCACGATTATAAGAAAACGGGACCATCAAAAAGTCTGAAACTTCTTTCCTGTCGTTGTCATCATCTCACTGACATGCTGGTTGAGTTTTGTCAAAATCACATATTTCTAACTCTTAAAACGGCTGAACGTGCCATACCCGTCAATATTTACTAATTTCTGCATAAATTACTATGCACACGTGCCTTCCGCCTATTTAAATCATCTAAAAATCCACGGTTACACTGCTAACATGTTCTACCATCAAACTTGCCGATGTGTCTGCTCAAATGCAGTTATGTCAGATGATATGATTTTTTTAATTACACATATCTAAAATTACTGTGCCCTACATTCATCTGTAACGCACCAGGAAGTCTAACTGAGGCATGATCCCAAATAGGGAAGCTTTTTTCTGAGAAAGTGTCCAATTTTATGTCATGTTGTGGCACAATGTATATGTAAACACATCATGGAACATTCCTGCTTGTCACGTCATTATTATTTGTTTCACAGCCAAATCAAAACAATGGCCTGCCCATAATAATAGCTGAAAACCAGTCACATAATTTATTATAGGTCAATTTTTACACTTGATAAATCATAGACCATGTACACCAGATTTCTAGAGCATTCCGAACCAATGAAACCTACTTACTCTCTCTTTAAATATACCAACTACTTATTTTCCAATTAATATTTATTTAATTGCTTGATTTTTAACCAAATATGGCGCAACTTTGTCCGAAGTGACAATTTGTCACATTTAACAGGATTTTGAGTGAATTCCAATGTGTCAGACTCGTTAAATTTTATTGTTTATGTGACTGCTTTCGTGCTTCTACTTGACAGCGTACATGGCGTACTGCTTGATTTGGATATGTCACCATAAAGGGGTGTCACATGACCAGATACCCGTTGCGGCCACATTTGAAAATTCTGATCTACACGATGCTTCCAGTGGCTATGACACAACCA
Source organism: Lamellibrachia columna (assembly GCA_963662155.1). NCBI lineage: Eukaryota > Metazoa > Annelida > Polychaeta > Sabellida > Siboglinidae > Lamellibrachia > Lamellibrachia columna. The sequence continues at coordinate 18,845,096 of OY759261.1, forward strand.
ACATACAACTATTCTGTCCAAATTTTTTACACAATATTACCAATGCACTGGGCCACATAACAAATATCACCAATGACTATTCTGTTGCAAAATAGCTACCTGCTCCCTCACAAACTGGTGCCATACCCCCTAATTTTGAGCAAATTTCCATTTTGCCATCCGGTTTGAACCATGCTATTCGTGATTGTTACTGCTGTCTGCCTTTTCCAAGCAAACTATTCACTTTTCCTATCAACATGTGCCTTTGGGAATGGTTATATCTTCTGTAAACCACTTCGTAGTTAGGGTTAGCTAGGGGAGGGATTAGCTGGAGATGGGGTTAGCTAGGGATGGGGTTAGCTAGAGATGGGGTTAGCTACGGTTAGGCTTGGATGGCTACCACATTTCTGTTGCTAGGGTGCCTATTTGGGTTCAGCCTACTGTTACGTTTCCCATTGGTGACCATGTTAACGTTTTGCACGATTATAAGAAAACGGGACCATCAAAAATTCTGAAACTTCTTTCCTGTCGTTGTCATCATCTCATTGACATGCTGGTTGAGTTTTGTCAAAATCACATATTTCTAACTCTTTTAAAACGGCTGAACGTGCCATACCCGTCAATATTGACCAATTTTTGCATAAATTACTATGCACACGTGCCTTGTGGCGAAAAAATTGCCAAAAATCCTTCCGCCTATTTAAATCATCTAAAAATCCACGGTTACACTGCTAATATGTTCTACCAGCAAACTTGTCGATGTGTCTGCTCAAATGCAATTATGTCAGATGATATGATTTTTTTTAAATTACACATATCTAAAATTACTGTGCCCTACATTCGTCTGTAACACACCAGGAAGTCTAACTGAGGCATGATCCCAGAAGGAAATGGTGCGATATACCGATATTATACTGGTAACATATAGGCGTCCGCAATTCACAAAAGTCGTCACTAGTAGCGACGTCATGCGTCATGTGAGACTCGTACATATCAAAACAAGATGGCAATAAAAATTATTCCAGTTAGAGCTAGTGTATTTTTAAGCAGGTAGTTGTATTCATAGACTGCGTGATAGCATGTAGGGCATTATGCTATTTGGTTTAAGGGTGTTCTATGACAATAGTAATGCCATTGTTTCTTTTATTTGTTCTAGGAATACTGCTTTATGTGTTGAAATGTGGGTTCTATTGAACCCGACGTCCAGGAGGCTTGCATGGGGCGTAGTCAGCCTGGCGTTGGGTTGTGGAGCCCACATTTTTTTGTTTTACATTTCTTTAAATGTGAACTTAAACTTAATCCCCACAATAAACGTCATTCATTTGGCTTTTTCATATCTCTATATCTGTGTTGTGTTGTTGTTTGTATAAAAACCCTGTATTTCATTGTTGCAACCCTCTATTGTCAGGATTACTGGCAATGATCTTTTAGTTTGGTAGGTACGTACTATATTTATACATAGATTATTTCTTAAAATCTTAAACTTTATTATTTAGCTTTTTTAATTTTTTCAGTACTTTCAGCACCCAAAATGAGAATGTAGGACAAGTCCTAAGCCCACCATTTTCATTGTGCATAGTTCCTAGTTAGGTAAACAACATATTCAAATTTCAAGATATTGTTCTGTCACATTTAGTTTGGATATTTTTTACCAATTTGGGAACAATTTAGGAGAACTGTGGTTTTTAGCTCCAATATAAAATAAATGAAACAGAACACCATCCTGAATTTTAGAAATTTTTTAATTGTTTTCCTTATTTTTGTGCACCCAGTATAGCCCTTTTTGTGCACCCAGTATAGTCCTCACCCTTTCATTTTCAAATTGTGCATTTAATTAAATTCAATATCTTTATTCCAGACACAACATACATACACTGTGCATGCGATCTCAGTTCCATATGTTACTGCAATAAAAGCAGACATTAAAATAATTCATCGTAATGAGCCGCAGTATTATAGTTACAATTACAGTTGTTTCTGTCACATTTATAACAGCTTGTTCCAGTGTTTGCGAATTATGGATGAAAAATGCAAGCTAGTGACTAATATATTCTCATAACATAATTAGATGAAGCATCTAGTCTATATAACCTGTACCAACAAATTTCAGATACATAGTTTGAAAACTTCTAAAGTTAGAGGCACATGAAAACATATACAAATAATGGGTACGATTTTGGCCCATTACCCCTTGTTCATATTATACTAGGGCATTAGAGACAATTTGCATGTAAATGCTCAGTTTTTGTAAAAGTGCTCAACTATAGATACCTCGTCATCGGTTAAAATATAAGTAAATTCTGAGACATCAACGTTTTCACCATTGGTCAATTTCACATGGAATGACCCAGGTACATATCATCTAGAACTGTGTATTCAAGTTTTTTTGGCATTTTGGAAAAAAGTAGTAAAATCTGTAAGTAATCTAAGAACAAAAATGTATATTTGACATATGTGTTCAACATGAAGCCATTTGAATAAGGGATCCAAATATGTTGCATTACACAGGCATTGTACTTGCCTTTCATATAAAAAAAATCAACTGGAATGTTAACTCCATGGCCACAAAGCATTTTGGCTGCCAAATATAGGCCACGCTCTGCTATGTACCAACATTGGAGATCAGTATATCATAAATTAAACTAAAGTATACAAAGAACCTTCAAATGTTTCACATACCTAGATATATAGGTGTGTTTTTGAATCAAAAAGACTAATTTGCATTCTAACATGTTTTATTGTTGAAGTAAGGGTCTAAAATCACTTGTTGGTTCAATTTTGCACATGAAAACACACAATTTCAATGGTAGAATGTAGAAGAACTAATATACATATGTGGAACTACAGCATATGTTACTATCTACATGCAGTGGAGAATAAGCATGCAAAATTTCCGATATCTAGCACAAAACGTTTTTTAATTATTGGTATTTGAAGTAGAACAAGAAATTTTCATGATTTCCAAAAAAAATTTTCAACAGGATCCACCAAATTTTAAATGATCATGACTTGTATGGTTATATTGACCTGTGGATTAATTGGTGACATTTTGGTTGAATTAAAAAATATGAATGCAACAAGATTTTCTTAATTTAGTTGATTTCAGATGGAATGTCCCATCAACTATTCACACACTGCATTTTAGGACATCAACGAACTGGATTTGCAAAAGGCTAAATCAGTTGAGGATGCAGCTTTAAGAGCAGCATCCAGTCAATGGTCAATGTGTCTAGGGCTAAGTTGATCGTAGAGCAATTTTGGAATTGACCAGGTAGTGTTACAGCATTTGGTTTGCTGCTAGTCTACATGATTTTTGGAAACCATGCATTAAAAACATCTCTCTATAAAAATAAACAATGTCACAATTAATAGAGTTGAAGCAACTAAATTTACATGTGTATTGGCTGATGACAAACATCATATTTCTGTTTTGAAATCTAAACTTTCAAAGTGTTGTGCGGTTATGTACAGAACTAGTTTCTTAATTGACAGACGTGGGATGTGTATCTTACATTATTCTCTCTTTTTGTCTTACATTATGTATTGTGCTGAAATATGGGGAAATACATATGCGGCAAACTTAAAATGCTGTCTTGTTACAGAAAAAGGTGGTAAGATTAATCTGTAGAGGCTGGACCACACATGTAGATCTTCTAAAATTGCCAGATATGATGAAACCAAAATCTGCTGAAATTGTGTATAAGGCATTAAACAATTAATTGCAAAGCTGCACAAAAGCTTTTCGTTTTGTATGACCTGACAAAATTGTGTTTTTAAACAAAAGTATGCATGCACTAATCTAAAGAAAATGTGAAAATCAACTAACAGTGTAAAGTTATGGAATTCCCTTGACAGCTCTTTAGTTCATTGCAAGTGTTAATACTTAAAAAAAAACTACACCACTCACGTATTGCACAGCTATGTAACCAATAAGTAACCCGATTATGGTAAAAAAATGTATTGTAGTAGAATTTTTCATGTCCTATTTAAAAAAATCACAAATATACTTAGAACTGAATTGTAGAATACACGCTTACACTTGTATTATTTAATGTCACTTATAATTGACAGGGCAAGCAAAATAAGAATTACGCTTCTTATTGCCTTTTTTAAACTTGTACTACTTATGTTTAAAATATGCTTACTGACACTGTTGCTGTTATTGAAATAAACTAATTATTACTGCATTCTCATCCCGTCGAGCATTTTTGTCATTCTAATAATGGTCCGTCCCAAGTAAGAATCATTTCCGCTCTTCCAAATTCCCAAAACGCCTCCAAAAATGCATCATTCCATAAGCAGAAACCAAACCAGTACTATTGCACAAGCCATATTATCGCTCCACTTTGTGGACGGTGTTTGGGATATGCTAGACATATCATCCATAATTTATAGATAACTATCCACAGTCGCATAGTCGACAAAGGTGATACTCTACAAACTTAAACTTTGCATAAATTATTACGGTTTTATGTCATTCTTATCTAAAAAAAATTCTATCCCAAGGCCAACGGCCAGGCCAAGATTTCCGGTCAAGGCTCAAGCCAAGCCCATGGCAAAGTGCGATACAGCAAGGGCAAAACGTTCATCACATCACGCCACAACATCTTCGAGGTACACATGTAATCATCCATCCGTTGTTAATATGTAATCTGTCCTCAATAGAAATTGAAATGAAATTAGGATTTTAAACACTTACAATTTTACGCGTGTCGAAGAAAGACGTAAACAATTGACAGATAAGTAGTGAGGCACCCTCCAGAGGGCGCCACCTACACAGTGAGCCAGTGGTGGGCCAAGACCACAGTCATTTTTCCGTATTATTTTTCTTCAGTTTCTGTGTAGTCAGAGAACGGACGCCGGTAATTGTATTAATTTTATCATTTAAGCATGCATATTATGCCACCTACAAAAGGTAGCATTTCATATGATAAATTTCATAAGTAAAAAAGTATATTTCCATGTAGGTGTACAACCCTAGTATTATGTATACATTTCATAGTCTATATAATATGGTTATTTTATTTCATAGTTAAAAATATATTTTTTGCCAACGGCTTAGGATGAATTGATATCATAGAAAGAAGAACAAACAAATAGAGAGACAGGACATCCTACAACGTTTGATGACGTCCTCTCCCTGCCTAGCTAGAGTTGGTCAAAGAATCGAGTAGTGGTCAGCTGTTGTTTGTCTGGAATTACAAAAAGAAACCACGAACGAGCTGTCTCATGTGTTCTTGTTGTGCGTCGATCAAGCATGAGCCGGTTTGGTAGATATGCTGAGTATGTGTCTTTGCTAAGTTGCACGAGCATGGCAGGCATGTTCAGTTTGTCTGTGCCAGTTACGAGAAACTGATAGTTTTCGCACTCATATTGCGCATTTATTGGTAACTATATGTGGTGATGAGACAACTCTGCTGTCAGTGTTGATACGAGTTGCCACAGGCACTATTTATATCAATACACTATACATTCACGATCGTATGAACACATACATGCAAGCACGCACGCACGCACGCACGCACGCACGCACGCACGCACGCACGCACGCACGCACGCACGCACGCACGCACGCACGCACGCACGCACGCACGCACGCACGCACGCACGCACACACCACTTATACAAACAGTGCCGACTTATCCCCTGTAGAAAATTCCACAAATACTGAAATAACAGGGGATCTTAGAACGCCATCAATACATATATGTGATGTCCCCTTTTCTCTATATAGCACAACTATATATGATCTAACAAGCATGAAATTAATGTGAAGTTCCAATTGATCAAACTGCATAATGTGTAGCATAAAAGTGGATCAAAGTTTGCCGACATTGGAATTTTGAAGACACATACGCATACTCATTCTGGTGAGAAACCCTTCAAGTGTTAGACATGTGGATCACAGTTTGTCCACCGTGGACAGTTGAAAAGACATAGTCGCACTCACACTGTTGTGCTGATTTTGTGAAAGCATCAGAACGGATAAGACTGATTTTGTCCTTGAAATGACAAGAGAACGAGTCACATAGAGACTTGATTGAAACATGATTAGGTAGAGATGGAACAGGCCGCCTGTGTACAATTTGATTAATGCAGTTCCATAGCTGACGTGGACTATCAGAGTTATTTGAGACCATATTTGTGTAATAATCTGATTTAGCTTTGGCCATTTGTCTGTTGCAGTAGAGACACTGTTTCGAATAACGCGAAGTGTCCCAAGACGAGCGTGATTTTCGCCATACGCGCTCAAGATAACGACGGCGCCTTTTAGATGGTAGAATTTCGGGAGTCATCCATAGAGCGGGTGGCTTTTGTGACACTGATATGGATCTCACAGGTGCATGTTTGTTAAGTAAAGCCTTGAGTATTTGATAGTACTGTCCACACAAATTGGAGAGAGGTATCCATCCCTTTGGATCTCTGATTAGGTCGGATTTAAGGATGTCAGCCTTTAAAGCTGCTGTGTTAGTCTTACGAATAGGTCTGTAAAACACATTGTGTTTTGACTCTACTTGAGTTCTGGAAACGTTAACATCGACAATGACAGTGTGGTGGTCTGATAAATCATCCGAAACTGTAGGTGTTTGGATATTGTAACAATTTGAATGAGTTATCAAGAGGTCGAGCCAGTAGCCATGTACATGTGTCGAAAAGGTAACATGTTGTTTCAAATCAAAAGATACTAGGATGTCATTAAAGCTAGTTGTTATTTTTGAAGGTATGTCCAAATGAAGACTAAAATCACCAAATATAAAAAATTATGAATGCACAGTAGCAAAATTTTCCAACAGATCCTGGAATTCTTCAAAGAAATTGGCTGGGTGTCCCGGAGGGCGATAAATACAGAAGACATAAGCGGAGAAAGAAGAATCTGAAATTTGAAAACAGATGAATTAAACACTTGAGTATTCAGGTTTCGAATGTAAATTAAATTACATTTCAACTAAATTTGCCGTTCACATGCGTACACATAGTGCGGATAAATCCATCAAATGTGACATTTAGCTGGCATGGTTCATAAACTATAAATAGTATATAGTACTGCTTTAAAGGGGACGTACAACGACGTGCTTTGTCTAATAACTAATACAGGGTTTCATCATCATTAATTACCCTTGAAACGTAGTGTCATTGGGGCACCACGGATGACCTCGCAACCAGCTGTTTCCACTTCTGGCTGTCGTCTGCCGTCCTTTGTGTCTGAGAAGGCCTGTCCACTCTCTGATGTTGTCCTCCCACCTCTTCCTCTGTCTTCCTCGTCTTCTTGCTCCCCTAACGGTGCCTTGCAGGATGGTCTTTGTCAGGTTGGATGTTCGTGAGAAGCGCCCATACCATTATATATATATATATATATATATTAGGCAATAGTTCGTTCATATAAACGCAAAAAAAAAGCTTTTTTGGAGCACTGTTACTATTTTTCAAATGCAACTCAGATAGGTTTTTTATTTATTGAACATAGTTTTCCAATGGGTGACACACATATCTATCCACAATGTGAACATATTAGACATGCTACATTTGTAATTTGAAAGGCTTCCTTGGGAGGCCGCGCTGCCCCAGGTTACCCTACCTTGAAAGGTTTCCTTGGGGAGGCCGCGCTGCCCCAGGTTACCCTACCATGAAAGGTTTCTTTGGGGAGGCTGCGCTGCCCCAGCTTACCCTACCTTGAAAGGTGTCCTTGGGGAGGCCACGCTGCCCCAGGTTACCCTACCATGAAAGGTTTCTTTGGGAAGGCCACGCTGCCCCAGCTTACCCTAACTTGAAAGGTTTCCTTGGGGAGGCCATGCTGCCCCAGGTTACCCTACCTTGAAAGGGAATTCACAACAATTCTCATTGGATAACAAGTTTTTTGGGTTATAATCACTAAACATATTTTTTTCAAAGAGCTACGCTATTCAATGAGCTCTACAAATTTCAAATGCATAACATATTCTCCACTTGGATATTGCATATACACACCTTTAACGGGAAACAAGTCATGGCTTTGGGCCTATGCACATATAATATTTACTAAAACATAACTATTTGTAACTACAAATAAGAATATAGTATCAGTGGTCTACTAGAAAAACCCTGTCGATACACAGAATATCAATATCATGGGCCCCATCGTAATGTTAAATAAACATTCGTCACTAGTGCACGTAGTATGGCAATATTCGCTCATAAAATAAAACACTATTTGTAAACACCTAAACATGTACTAATCAACAGGATATGTGCATACTGTTTGCATCAACACTCAACTTTTGCAACATATGTTGGCCTTGGTTTATTAAACTAGTCCTGTTCTGGAGCGTTTTCCTTACTTGTGTATTATACCTGCTTACATTACTTATATTACTGCTACAGATATACAGTTCTCCCCAAGTCTCACACTGTAAGGTTATTCCATGCCCATATGATGCTTCAGAAGTTCATATTTTTACTCATTGTAAACCATGTTAATAAGATGTCACATTTGACGGATTTCACCGCAGTATGTATCCGCATGTGAGCGGCTAATATCAACAACACCGCGCCTCACAAGTGTCAAGCACGGTTTCTCCTCAGAGCGCATGTGTCTTCAAACTTCCACTCCAGGCAAACTGCTTTCCACAAATGTCACATTTTAATGACGTATCACAAGTGTGCATGCGTATGACATTGTATAGCTAAGTAAAAGAGCTAACTCAACAGACTGTAATCCGTATACATGTTCCACACTTGATCGGTTTCTCACCAAAATGACTGCAGTTATGTCTGTTCAATTGTCTACTTTCAGAAAACTATCACCCACATGTGTCACACTTGAGGGGTTTCTCACCAGCATGAATACGGATATGACTCTTCAAATTACCACTTTCACCAAACTGTGATCCACATGTGTCACACTTGAGTTGAAGGGCTTCTCACCAGTGTGAGTGCGGATATGTCTCTTCAAATTTCTACTTTCACCAAACTGTGATCTACATATGTCACAATTGAAGGGTTTCTCACCAGTATGAGTGCGAATATGATTTTTCAATGATGCACATCGAGTAAACTGTGACCCACACGTGTCGCACTTGAAGGGTTTCTCACCAGTATGAGTGCGGATGTGCCTTTTCAATGATCCAAAACCAGCAAACTGTGATCCACATGTGTCACACTTGAACGGTTTCTCACCAGTATGAGTGCGGATATGTCTCTTCAAATTTCTACTTTCACCAAACTGTGATCTACATATGTCACACTTGAAGGGTTTCTCACCAGTATGAGTGCGAATATGATTTTTCAATGATGCACCTTGAGTAAACTGTGACCCACACGTGTCGCACTTGAAGGGTTTCTCACCAGTATGAGTGCGGATGTGCCTTTTCAATGATCCAAAACCAGCAAACTGTGATCCACATGTGTCACACTTGAACGGTTTCTCACCAGTATGAGTGCGGATATGTCTCTTCAAATTTCCATTGTCAGCGAACTGTGATCCACACATATTACACTTGAAGGGTTTCTCACCAGTATGAGTGTGGTTGTGACGTTTCAATGATCGGTACTCAGCAAACTGTGATCCACATGTGTTACACTGGAATGGTTTCTCACCAGTATGACTGCGGATATGTCTCTTCAAAGTTCCACTTTCAGCAAACTGTGAACCACACGTATCACACTTGAAGGGTTTCTCACCAGTATGAGTGCGAATATGTCTCTTCAAAGTACCACTTTCAGCAAACTGTGATCCACACGTATCACACTTGAAGGGTTTCTCACCAGTATGAGTGTGGATGTGATTTTTCAATAATGCACATTGAACAAACTGTGACCCACATGTGTCACACTTGAAAGGTTTCTCACCAGTATGAGTGCGCAGATGTCTCTTCAAACCTCCACTCTGAGCAAACTGTGATCCACATGTGCCACACTTGAAGGGTTTATCACCGGTATGAGTGCGCAGATGACTCTTCAAATTTCCACTCAGAGCAAACTTTAACCCACAAATGTCACACTTGAAGGGTTTATCACCAGTATGAGTGCGCAGATGACTCTTCAAATTTCCACTCCGAGCAAACTTTAACCCACAAGTGTCACACTTGAAGGGTTTATCACCAGTATGAGTGCACAGATGACTCTTCAAATTTCCACTCCGAGCAAACTTTAACCCACAAGTGTCACACTTGAAGGGTTTATCACCAGTATGAGTGCGCAGATGACTCGTCAAATTTCCACTGTGAGTAAACTTTAACCCACAGGTATAACAACTGAAAGGTTTCTCACCAGTATGAGTGCGGATATGTAAAGTTAATGCACCATATGAAGCAAGCTGAGCTCCACAAGTGTCACATTTATTAAGTTTCTTCCTAGTGTTAGTTTGCATGTTTAATGAGATCCTCGATGTGAAGTTTGCATCAGAAATGTCATATTCTGGACGACGTCATCATAGTGTGACTGGCCATGCTGTTTGAATGACCACTTATTGTAAAGCACGTGCTACCTGGGACACGTCACTTTGTCGTTGGTGTCAGAATATGTTGACAAGTGGACTGTGTAGTGACACTGCTGACACTTCTACAACAGATGTCACAAATATCAGATAAACAAATGTAACACATGTCTACATCAAACAGATACAATACTAACATACCATGGTAGATACAATGAAACGTATTAAATTATATATCTAATATATCGAACACATGTGAACATGAATGATGCACTATGAAAGGGGAAATGTACTAAATGATTTCATTGAAAAAATGTATGTGCATACAACATAATATTTATCTTATTAAAATAGGGATTAACGGTAAACCCACCTGAAATAAAAAATTTCTGAGACAAATCTTAATAATGGCCTCCTCGTTCATTTGCCATATGGTGTGTGCTATTAGAACCTCGTTGAAATTTCCATAGGCCAACAGAGCCAAGGAGGCCCTCTTGCCCCATACAAAGTCCTTCTCTGGTAGCCCGATGGCCCTCGGAGAAGCCCCATACCTGTTCATCATAGTCTTGGACTACGCATTAAGAACTGCGATTGATGACAGAGAAGGACTAACCCTAACCAGACGTAGAAGTCAAATCAAATCAAATTTATTGTAACTCTTTACAATACATACAAATCAAATCAAGGTAAACCCTATATGATAAGGTAAAGAGAACAATAGGGGAAGAACATTATACAATGTTATACTCCCTAGTATATATTTCAATACATATATCATAGTTAAATTAAATATTAAACACAAAAATAGCATGCAGGTGTAGAAAACCAACCAATTGTGATTGTGATACATGTTATATATTGACATCATTGTGTAATATAAATTGCTTAAGTATATATTTGTAGTTCATTATTGAATAAGAAGTAAAGTTGAGTCTTGTGTTAAAATAACTCCAAATTATAGCACCTTAATTCTTACAGAACGAAGTCTTGTTTCTAAAGTTGCCATGGATATGTGTATTTGTGTAGATTGTCTTGTATTGTAACTATGAACATCTTGATTAAGTTCAAACATATTATAAAAAATTGTTGGTAGAAGACCACTGTTGTATTTATACAAAAACATTTGTATTGAGTAGACATATAGTTGTCTAAACTTTAAGATGTTTAGTAGTTTAAAGATAGGTTTAGTATGAGCTGAGATAGGTTTAGTATGAGCTGAGACGAGCATTCTCACTGCTTTCTTTTGAACCTTTATAATACTTGAACAATATGAGTCAAATGCACCACCCCACACTTCAATACAATAGGTCAAATGAGGGAATAAAAACGAGTAATATAAGGTGACCAATCATGTTAATAATCTTTTGGCTTTGTTGATAATGCCTACCCCTTTAGAGATTTGACATTTAACTTTGTTAATATGTTCAGCCCAATTAAGTTTGTTATCAATAGTAACGCCAAGAAATGTTGTAGAGGATACTTGCTTAATAGCATTATCATTAATTTCAAGTTTTGTCGGTTTGATAAGTTTTCTGTTGGATGTTCTAAATATCATGTATTGGGTCTTATCAATGTTTAGAGATAATTTGTTAGCATTTAACCAAGCTACAAGTTTTTTTTAGTTCAATATTAATTTTTTTAGCTATATCATCCAATTGATCATCCTGTATAAATACACTAGTGTCATTGGCAAATAATAAGGAGAAAAGAATATCTGAGACATTAGCAGTATCATTGATGTATAATAGAAAGAGCAATGGCCCCAGTATGGAACCTTGAGGCACTCCACAAGTAATAGTGAGTTTAGTGGAGATAGTGTTATTGTAATACACATACTGACTTCTATTAGATAAATAACTTTTCATCCAGTCATTGGCTAAGCCACGTATACCATAACATTGCAGTTTTTGACACAGTATCTCATGGTCAACAGTATCAAATGCTTTAGATAAATCTAAGAACACCCCTAGCACAAATTCTTTGTTTTGTAGTGCTTCAGATATTTTGTCTACAATGGTCGTTAGTGCCATGCTAGTGGAGTGATTTTTTCGAAAAACCAAACTGATATTTGTACAGAATGTTATACTTATTAATAAAATTTAACAGCCTGTTATACATTAGTCTTTCCAATATTTTAGAGAAAGTTGGTAATATTGAAATTGGTCGGTAGTTAGAAAATATTTTTTTTCCTTAGCTTTGTAGATAGGTATTAGCTTAGCTATTTTTAATTCATCTTGGAATATTCCAGTATTTATAGAGAGATTATATAAATATGTTAATGGTTTAATAAAGCTTTTATATGTTTTTTTAATTACTTTACTGAAAATGTCATCCCATCCAGGACTAGATATTTTGAGAGAGTTTACTATTGCTGATACCTCATTTTCAGTTATCAGTTCAAGATATATAGTTTTAGTATTGCTGTTTTTCATGTATGACATAGGGTCTGTTTGGTTCTGTGGAATGTTTTTTGCTAGGTTAGAACCAACATTTATATAGAACTTAGTAAAACATTCGCTTATTTGTTTTTTGTCTGATGTTACTACTTTGTTGACGATGAATTTTGTCTGTGTTATACATTCATGTTTCTTGTTAATTATTTCTTTTAAAAGGGACCAAGACTTTTTAAGGTTATGCTTATTTTCTTCAAAGAGAATTGCATAATGTACATGTTCAGATTTCCTTAGCAAGCCATCCAACTTACTTTTGTATACTTTATATTTAGTTTCGTTATATCTTGTGTTTTGTCTCACATATTTAACATAGTCTATTCTTCTCTCTTATTGAGTTTTTAGCCCATATGTTAGCCATGGTTTCCTATTCTTGTAGTTAAGCTTAATTGTTTTATGGGAAAGCAGTCATTGTATTCTCGCAGTAGTGACTTATAGAATACTGAGTAGGTTGTTTGACAATTATTTGTGTATGTCATGATATCCCAGTCAAGATTTTGCATGTTATAAAATTTATCTATGTTTGTCTGGGAAAAGGTTCTGTTTGTTGTGTATTTAAGATTGTTGGTTAATTTGCAATTATTATCAATGAGAAATATTGGGAAGTGGTCAGATATATCTGTATACATAATGCCCTGGAGCATGTTTTTATGGTTATTTGAGTATAAAAACATCAAGTTTAAAAAATTGCATGTTGATGCATGTACTTCATGGTTAAACAGATTAATGTTAAAGTCACCTATGATATAACATAATTTGTTTTCATTGTTAAGAATATCAAGTATATTAGACATTTCATCAATACATTTGTTTATATCATTGTTTGGCGGTCTGTATATGACACCAACTATAACATCTTTATCATATGAAATACTATCTTTATGAATTTCTATAAACTGACATTCTATGTAATCATTTAATTTAGTAATGTCTAATCTAGTGTGGTATGCAATATTGTCTTTAATGTAGAGGGCAACACCACCACCAACTTTAGTGTGCCTATAAATATGTTCTGCTTTGTATCCTGGTAAATCACAACTGTTGACATTGTAATCTTGACACCATGTTTCGCTTATACCAATAACCGAAAAATTATGATTTAGTACATGGAGATACTGATCTAATTCATGTAGATGTTTGCTAATACTTCGAATATTAATGTGTAGTAAAGAAAACATTTTGTTCATTGTTGACAGTTGAGAACATTTGTTAATAAAAGTGTCTTCAACAAAGTAGTCACAGTTATTTTGTACGGCTGAGTAAACGTTATTAAAATATTGCAAATCCGGATCATTATTGTACATAGGCAAATTATGGCTATTATTATTCAAATCAAAAGAATTAAGTAGATTATTTTGCAAATCACAAAACGATATATTCGTAGCATCAAACCAGTCATCAGAGATGGCATCGAGGAAATCATAGTCATTTTTGAAATTATTAAATGGCAGAATAGAGGAAATGCATTTAATGCAGTGCCAGTTGGTAATTGGCTTCACATCATTAATTTGCAAATAAGGTAAACATTTAGTACGATATACACAAGAACAAATGATACAGGTTAAGGAAGTATGCTTATTAACATACATTTTACATATACAACACTGTTTTGGCATCATTAAAATATGTTTGAATAAACATGTAAATTGAGTCCATGTAAACACAGTGGAAAGAAAAAGAAAAAAATTTGCAATTATAAGAACATAGCACTATATCATAGCACTTAGCGAACTTGCTGTATGCAGTCATAGTTTGGTGTATACAGGTACGGAGCACTGAAACTGGGTATGTAAGTTCATGATGCCTTATTTGGCATTGTCATTCAATTCTTTAAGAGTCTTGATAACGATTACATTGTTCGCAATGTTCTTTATGAGGATGGTCCCAACTGACGACCAACAGTCATTTATCAACTTCTTCCTTTTTGCAACCCGGCAGTTGTAGAGCAATCTGGCCCTGGTCTGCGTTAGGTCCTCATTCAGGATTAAGACTTGAGTCCTGGTGCCTTGACTCTGTTCATGTGGCTTACCTGCTGTGCCTGTCAGCATCTTTCGATGCTGCTTGATTCAACGGCTCTCTCATCCCATCACAGTCTACGTGGGTTGGGATTTAACCCTACCCTGGCTTTGTAGATTCGCCTACGGCTTGCAAATTTGACAAGCACTGGTCTTGATGGCTTGTCCCTGGGTCCAACTCGATGAATTCGGTCAATCTCCTCCAATCGGAGGGGCGGACTCAGTTTTGGATTCATCGATTCATTTAGCGCATCTATTGTGCGTTTAGTTATGTCCTCGTTTTC
Source organism: Lamellibrachia columna (assembly GCA_963662155.1). Taxonomy (NCBI): domain Eukaryota; kingdom Metazoa; phylum Annelida; class Polychaeta; order Sabellida; family Siboglinidae; genus Lamellibrachia; species Lamellibrachia columna. The sequence continues at coordinate 18,860,235 of OY759261.1, forward strand.
GCTTTCTACAAGACCGAAAAGTCTTAGTGAGTTTCTCCTTGAGTATTTTTCGTGGTCATCAAGTGCGACTTCTAGGTCATTGATTCGTTTTGTAAGTGACTCTACTGTTGCATCTTTCTTTTCGATAACACATCTGAGGTACGCGACTTCTTTGCGTAGATCAGTTACTACTGCTGCTTGTAGTTTCTCAATGACTTCTTTGCTGCTAAGAGCAGCAAGCATTCCACTGATAAAGTCTTCCTTGTCAATGGCTATTGAACCACTAGACGACGACATATGTCGGCTTTTATGTGTAGTTGTCATGTTGACACCACCTACTGTCTCATGTTTACATCTGATTCATTCTGGAGGGCGTTACGCAATTTGGTAGAAGGATAGTCACACCCCTCAGTTGCAAATGTTCAGGTTGAAGCAGCAGACATCCTGCCTCGCATCTCTCTGACCTGGATTATGCCGATGACATCGCTCTGTTTGCCGACACGATACAAGAAGCAGAACTTTTACTTCATAAAGTGGAAAGTGCTTACAAATCTACTGGACTATTTCTCAACCCAAGCAAAAGAAAGTACATGCATATCAACCCGTCTACTAATGATAGCGTTCACTCATCAGATGGGAGTCAAATTGGGAAAGTAGAGGATTTTAAATATCTCGGTCCTACACAGACTCACAGTATGACATCCAGTGCAGAAAAGCCCAGGCATGGGCGGCAGTTCACGCCCTTGACAAAGTTTGGAGAGCGCCCATCTGCAGACTCACCAAACTGAAGAATTTCAGGATGACGGTTGAACCGAACCTGATATATAGATGCGATTCATGGTCACTAACACAAATGCACTGGATGGCACCTACCCAAGAATGCTGCAGAAAACTCAAAATGTGTCATGGCGCCACCACATAACCAACCAAGACAACGGTGTCTTCGTCTGGCAGGTCATGTGATGCGCCATGATGAAGCAGCCAACAAAGTCCTGCTCTGGAAGCCTGATAGCCCTCGGAGAAGAGGTCGACCAACAACTACTCTACAAAACACAAACCTCAGCGGGAAAAATCTAATAGCTTTACGGTGTACAGTTGCTTAGTTATTCATGATATAACTATTTAGTTATTTACTATAATTTAATATTTCATTATAATATCAATTTATTTAATTTTATTAATTGTCGATTTTATTAAATGCCAATTTAATTGACATATTTTCTTTATATTGTAATTTATAGCCAATAATAATAATATATGCAAAAGTTGCCAAGTAGCAATCCATAAACCAGTGAATGTTGATGTGCAATGTGGTCTTGAAAGGGCACACCAGTAAACGTTCAACTTTAAAAGTGAAATAGAAAATGTTTCAACATTTTGATTACACGAAACCCTGGATCATTGATGTTGTATATTCCAAAGCAGTACTTTGAGCTGGTTGCCACTCACATCTGTGTGAGTGAATATTCAAATTACCGCCCCAAGTTATGGTTCTCCACAAGAATCGCACAGTAGGGTTTCTTCCCCGAGTAAGTAAGCATATGACTGTTCACAGGGTCACATTTGTACTCTCTATAATTTATAAACTACATATAACTCTTCAAAAGTCCAGTCCGGGCAAAATGTGATGCACACGTGTCACAATTGAAAGGTTTCTCACCAAATACATTTTATGTGTGCTAAAAGCCCTAAAAAAATCTTTCAAGCAAATATCACATTTTTGGATGGCATGATCACCCCCCCCCCCCGGCAGATATATCTTCAATGATCCAATTTCAACAAACTATGATCCACATGTGTCACACTTGAAGGGTTTCATGAATGAGTGTGACAAATGGGAACCCCAAACATGTGGTTACCTTTACAAACCCCTCCATTTTACAAACATACAGACATGGTATGACTCATGAAATCAGTTTTTGCTTGGAGTCCCTTCTTAACTGCATCTTTGTAGTTAGTCTACCAGTAACTAAACAGATGCACATCATTTGAAGGGGAAGATTTGTCCAAATTGCCACACTTCCCCTTTGTTGCAATTTGAATCAAGTTTGTCTGTGCTTGTTTTGAATAAAGACCACATGAGAACAATTTACATGCTGGTACATCGGTTCAGTTTGTCTTCTTTTGGTGCAGAGAGGCAGTGTTGCAATTTGCAATCTGTTTATATTATATCTGCAACTTATATTTTCTGATCTTAGACTACTGATTGTTGAGAGGGTTAGCACATGCCAATACAACAGGCTCAACATCCCCTTTGTGGCATTGTACTTTTTAGCCAGATTGCTGGCACCAGATTATACTGGTGTAGGATTATTTACTTTCCTGGTTTCAGTAAGTATTCCGCATGGCAGACAATGTTGCTGCAGGAATCGTTTGATAATCATAATTTTATGCCCTCTGTCGAAGCCGCCGGCGCAGCAGGTCACGTTTTGAGAACGACAGGTGGTGACTCCGCATGCGTATCAAGTTGTACTAAAAAAAACGACGGGCAAACCGGACACTATATATATATTACTATGACTGTTACAATTGGGTTTATTTGTTTCGAATATAAACTTTTGGACTGAAGTACAAAGTTACTGTAAATTTAGTCTTAGCTAAATGCGCCTTAGCGGATCCTGGAATGTGTTAAGCGCTTTCGTGACGCAGACAGTCCATGAATCACTCGGTTTATATATGCACATGTGCCTTGTGGCGAAAAAATTCCCCAAAATCCTTCCGCCTATTTAAATCATCTAAAAATCCACGGTTACACTGCTAACATGTTCTACCAGCAAATTTGTCGATGTGTCTGCTCAAATGCAGTTATGTCAGATGATGATTTTTTTTAAATTACACATATCTAAAATTACTGTGCCCTACATTGGTCTGTAACACACCAGGAAGTCTAACTGAGGCATGATCCCAGAAGGAAATGCGATATACTGATATTATACTGGTAACATATAGGCGTCCGCAATTCACAAAAGTCTGCACGTCATCACTAGTAGCGATGTCATGCGTCATGTGAGACTCATACATATCAAAACAAGATGGCAATAAAAATTATTCCAGTTAGAGCTAGCGTATTTTTAAGCAGGTAGTTGTATTCATAGACTGTGTGATAGCATGCAAGGCATTATGCTATTTGGTTTAAGGGTGTTCTATGACAATAGTAATGCCATTGTTTCTTTTATTTGTTCTAGGAATACTGCTACTGCTTTATGTGTTGAAATGTGGGCTCTATTGAACCCGACGTCCAGGAGGCTCGCATTGGACATAGTCAGCCTGGCGTTGGGTTGTGGAGCCCACATTTATTTGTTTTACATTTCTTTAAAAGTAAGCTTACACTTAATCCCCACAATAAACGTCATTCATTTGGCTTTTTCATATCTCTATATCTGTGTTGTGTTGTTGATTGCATAAAAACCCTGTATTTCATTGTTGCAACACCCAAGTTGCAACCCTCTACTGTCAGGGTTACTGGCAATGATCTTTTAGTTTGGTAGGTACGTACTTACCATATTTATACATAGATTATTTCTTAAAATCTTAAACTTTATTATTTAGCTTTTTTGATTTTTTCAGCACTTTCAGCACCCAAAATGAGAATGTAGGACAAGTCCTAAGCCCACCATTTTCATTGTGCATAGTTCCTAGTTAGGTAAACAACATATTCAAATTTCAAGATATTGTTCTGTCACATTTAGTTTGGATATTTTTTACCAATTTGGGAAAAATTTAGGAGAACTGTGGTTATTAGCTCCAATATAAAATAAATGAAACAGAACACCATCCTGAATTTTAGAAATAATTTAATTGTTTTCCTTATTTTTGTGCACCCAGTATAGCCCTTTTTGTGCACCCAGTATAGTCCTCACCCTTTCATTTTCAAATTGTGCATTTAATTAAATTCAATATCTTTATTCCAGACACAACATACATACACTGTGCATGCGATCTCAGTTCCATATGTTACTGCAATAAAAGCAGACATTAAAATAATTCATCGTAATGAGCCGCAGTATTATAGTTACAATTACAGTTGTTTCTGTCACATTTATAACAGCTTGTTCCAGTGTTTGCGAATTATGGATGAAAAATGCAAACTAGTGACTAATATATTCCCATAACATAATTAGATGAAGCATCTAGTCTATATAACCAGTACCAACAAATTTCAGATACATAGTTTGAAAATTTCTAAAGTTAGAGGCACATGAAAACATATACAAATAATGGGTACGATTTTGGGCCATTATCCCTTGTTCATATTATACTGGGGCAATTTGGAGACAATTTGCATGTAAATGCTTAGTTTTTGTAAAAGTGCTCAACTACAGTATAGATACCTCGTCATTGGTTAAAATGTAAGCAAATTCTGAGACATCAACGTTTTCACCATTGGTCAATTTCACATGGAATGACCCAGGTATATATAATCTAGAACCGTGTATTCAAGTTTTTTTGGCAAAAAGTAGTAAAATCAGTAAGTAATCTAAGAACAAAAATGTATATTTGAAATATGTTTTCAACATGAAGCCATTTGAATAAGGCATCCAAATATGGTGCATTACACAGGCATTGTACCTGCCTTTCATATAAAAAAAATCAACTGGAACGTTAACTCCATGCCACAAAGCATTTTGGCTGTCAAATATAGGCCACGCTTTGCTATGTACCAACATTGGAGATCAGTATATCATAAATTAAACTAAAGTATACAAAGAAACTTCAAACGTTTCATATACATAGATATATAGGTGTGTTTTTGAATCAAAAAAGACTAATTTGCATTCTAACATGTTTTATTGTTGAAATAAGGGTCTAAAATCACTTGTTGGTTCAATTTTGCACATGAAAACACACAATTTCAATGGTAGAATGTAGAAGAACTAATATACATATGTGGAACTACAGCATATGTTACTATCTACATGCAGTGGAGAATAAGCATGCAAAATTTCCGATATTTAGCACAAAACGTTTTTTAATTATTGGTATTTGAAGTAGAACAAGAAATTTTCATGATTTCCAAATTTTTTTAAAAACAGGACCACCAAATTTTAAATGATCATGACTTGTATGGTTATATTGACCTGTGGATTAATTGGTGACATTTTGGTTGAATTAAAAAATATGAATGCAACAAGATTTTCTTAATTTAGATGATTTCAGATGGAATTTCCCATCAACTATTCACACTGCATTTTAGGACATCAACGAACTGGATTTGCAAAAGGCTAAATCAGTTGAGGATGCAGCTTTAAGAGCAGCATCCAGTCAATGGTCAATTTGTCTAGGGCTAAGTTGATCATAGAGCAATTTTGGAATTGACCGGGTAGTGTTACGGCATTTGGTTTGCTGCTAGTCTACATGATTTTTGGAAACCATGCATTAAAAACATCTCTCTATAAAAATAAACAATGTCACAATTAATAGAGTTGAAGCAACTAAATTTACATGTGTATTGGCTGATGACAAACATCATATTTCTGTTTTGAAATCTAAACTTTCAAAGTGTTGTGCGGTTATGTACAGAACTAGTTTCTTAATTGACAGACGTGGGATGTGTATCTTACATTATTCTCTCTTTTTGTCTTACATTATGTATTGTGCTGAAATTTGGGGAAATACATATGCGGCAAACTTAAAATGCTTAGTCTTGTTACAGAAAAAGGTGGTAAGATTAATCTGTAGAGGCTGGACCACACATGTAGATCTTCTAAAATTGCCAGATGTGATGAAACCAAAATCTGCTGAAATTGTGTATAAGGCATTAAACAATTAATTGCCAAGCTGCACGAAAGCTTTTCGTTTTGTATGACTTGACAAAATTGTGTGTTTAAACAAAAGTATGCATGCACTAATCTAAAGAAAATGTGAAAATCAACTAACAGTGTAAAGTTATGGAATTCCCTTGACAGCTCTTTAGTTCATTGCAAGTGTTAATACTAAAAAAAACTACACCACTCACGTATTGCACAGTTATGTAACCAATAAGTAACCCGATTATGGTAAAAAAAATTAATTGTATTGTAGTACAATTTGCCATGTCCTATTTTAAAAAATCACAAATATACTTAGAACTGAATTGTAGAATACACGCTTACACTTGTATTATTTAATGTCACTTATAACTGACAGGGCAAGCAAAATAAGAATTACGCTTCTTCTTGCCCTTTTTAAACTTGTACTACTTATGTTTAAAATATGCTTACTGACACTGTCACTGTTGATGTTATTGAAATAAACTAATTATTACTGCATTCTAATATGGTCCGTCCCAAGTAAGAATCATTTCCGCTCTTCCCCATTCCCAAAACGCCTCCAAAAATGCATCATTCCATAAGCAGAAACCAAACCAGCACTATTACACAAACCATATTATCGCTCAACTTTGTGGACGGTATTTGACATATGCTAGGCCTATCATCCATAATTTATAGATAACTATCCACAGTCGCATAGTCGACAAAGGTGATACTCTACAAACTTAAACTTTGCATAAATTATTACGGTTTTATGTCATTCTTATCTAAAAAAAATTCTATCCCAAGGCCAAGGGCCAGGCCAAGATTCGAGTCAAGGCTCCAGCCAAGCCCAAGGCAAAGTGCGATAAAGCAAGGGCAAAACGTTCAACACATCACGCCACAACATCTTCGAGGTACACATGTAGTCATCCATCCGTTGTTAATATGTAATCTGTCCTTAATAGAAATTGAAATGAAATTAGGATTTTAAACACTTACAATTTTACGCGTGTCGAAGAAAGACGTAAACAATTGACAGATAAGTAGTGAGGCACCCTCCAGAGGGCACCACCTACACAATGAGCCAGTGGTGGACCAAGTCCAAGACCACAGTAATTTTTCCGTATTATTTTTCTTCAGTTTCTTTGTATTCAGAGAACGGACGCCGGTAATTGTATTAATTTTATCATTTAAGCATGCATATTATGCCACCTACAAAAGCTAGCATTTCATATGATAAATTTCATAAGTAAAAAAGTATATTTCCATGTAGGTGTACAACCCTAGTATTATGTATACATTTCATAGTCTATAATATGGTTATTTTATTTCATAGTTAAAAATATATTTTTTGCCAACGGCTTAGGATGAATTGATATCATAGAAAGAAGAACAAACAAATAGAGAGACAGGACATCCTACAACGTTTGATGACGTCCTCTCCCTGCCTAGCTAGAGTTGGTCAAAGAATCGAGTAGTGGTCAGCTGTTGTTTGTCTGGAATTACAAAAAGAAACCACGAACGAGCTGTCTCATGTGTTCTTGTTGTGCGTCGATCAAGCATGAGCCGGTTTGGTAGATATGCTGAGTATGTGTCTTTGCTAAGTTGCACGAGCATGGCAGGCATGTTCAGTTTGTCTGTGCCAGTTACGAGAAACTGATAGTTTTCGCACTCATATTGCGCATTTATTGGTAACTATATGTGGTGATGAGACAACTCTGCTGTCAGTGTTGATACGAGTTGCCACAGGCACTATTTATATCAATACACTATACATGCACGATCGTATGAACACATACATGCAAGCACGCACGCACGCACGCACGCACACACCACTTATACAAACAGTGCCGACTTATCCCCTGTAGAAAATTCCACAAATACTGAAATAACAGGGGATCTTAGAACGCCATCAATACATATATGTGATGTCCCCTTTTCTCTATATAGCACAACTATATATGATCTAACAAACATGAAATTAATGTGAAGTTCCAATTGATCAAACTGCATAATGTGTAGCATAAAAGTGGATCAAAGTTTGCCGACATTGGAATTTTGAAGACACATACGCATACTCATTCTGGTGAGAAACCCTTCAAGTGTTACACATGTGGATCACAGATTGTCCACCGTGGACAATTGAAAAGACATAGTCGCACTCACACTGTTGTGCTGATTTTGAGAAAGCATCAGAACGGATAAGACTGATTTTGTCCTTGAAATGACAAGAGAACGAGTCACATAGAGACTTGATTGAAACATGATTAGGTAGAGATGGAACAGGCCGCCTGTGTACAATTTGATTAATGCAGTTCCATAGCTGACGTGGACTATCAGAGTTATTTGAGACCATATTTGTGTAATAATCTGATTTAGCTTTGGCCATTTGTCTGTTGCAGTAGTGACACTGTTTCGAATAACGCGAAGTGTCCCAAGACGAGCGTGATTTTCGCCATACGCGCTCAAGATAACGACGGCGCCTTTTAGATGGTAGAATTTCGGGAGTCATCCATAGAGCGGGTGGCTTTTGTGACACTGATATGGATCTCACAGGTGCATGTTTGTTAAGTAAAGCCTTGAGTATTTGATAGTACTGTCCACACAAATCGGAGAGAGGTATCCATCCCTTTGGATCTCTGATTAGGTCGGATTTAAGGATGTCAGCCTTTAAAGCCGCAGTGTTAGTCTTACGAATAGGTCTGTAAAACACATTGTGTTTTGACTGTACTTGAGTTCTGGAAACGTTAACATCGACAATGACAGTGTCTGATAAATCATCCGAAACTGTAGGTGTTTGGATATTGTAACAATTTGAACGAGTTATCAAGAGGTCGAGCCAGTAGCCATGTACGTGTGTCGAAAAGGTAACATGTTGTTTCAAATCAAAAGATACTAGGATGTCATTAAAGCTAGTTGTTATTTTTGAAGGTATGTCCAAATGAAGACTAAAATCACCAAATATAAAAAATTATGAATGCACAGTAGCAAAATTTTCCAACAGATCCTGGAATTCTTCAAAGAAATTGGCTGGGTGTCCCGGAGGGCGATAAATACAGAAGACATAAGCGGAGAAAGAAGAATCTGAAATTTTAAAACAGATGAATTAAACACTTGAGTATTCAGGTTTCGAATGTAAATTAAATTCCATTTCAACTAAATTTGCCGTTCACATGCGTACACATAGTGCGGATAAATCCATCAAATGTGACATCTAGCTGGCATGGTTCATAAACTATAAATAGTATAAATGTGACCCTCTGAAGAGTCACTTGCGCACTTTCACGGGGAGAAACCGTATTGTATGATACTTGTGAAAAACTATAATTTGTTGCAGTAATATGAACATTCACTCACACAGAGACAAACGACACAGATCTGGCGAGTGGTGATCGGTGTGCTCAGAGTACTGCTTTAATGGGGACGTATAACGACGTGCTTTGTCTAATAACTAATACAGGGTTTCATCATCATTAATTACCCTTGACACGTTGGGGCACCACGGATGAGCTCGCAACCAGCTGTTTCCACTTCTGTCTGTCGTCTGCCGCCCTTTGTGTCCGAGAAGGCCTGTCCACTCTCTCATGTTGTCCTCCCACCGCTTCGTCTGTCTTCCTCGTCTTCTTGCTCCCCTAACGGTGGCTGGATGTTCGTGAGACGTGCCCATACCATTTCAGCTTCCGTCTCTTTACCGTGGTCAGGACCTCTTCGGATGCTACATGGTCTTTGTATGAAATGCTATCCTTCGATAGCACCTCAATTCCATGGCTTGTAATCTTCTTTGCAGTTCAGCTGAAACAGTCCATGCGCGTAGACATATCGACATGGCAAGTGATCGCATCAGTCTGATCTTGGATCGAAGGGTGATGTTTTTATCTTTCCATAATGGTTTCAGCCTTGTCAACGTTGCTGTTGTCTGTGCCATCCTTGAAATTATATAAGGTTTGGAGCCCACGTTGGTGACAACTGGTACTTGAAGTTGGACACTGTTTCTAATATTAGTACACTCACGTTGATCTTCTTGTTGATTCCATTGATATCATTGTTTATTAGCTTGGTTTTCTCAGCACTAATTTCCATTCCATAGCACGCGGATGCTTTATCGAGGTGGCTCACTAGGTTGACCAGCTCCTGTTCATCCCCTGCTAAGCCATCGATATGTTCATCCCCTGCTAAGCCATCGATATCATCTGCAAAGCAAAAATGTGTTACTGTCCTGTCTCCGATGCTGACTGTTCCTACGTGATCTCCAAGGGCATCAGTCATAATCCTCTCCAAAAATATGTTAAATAGAGTGGGTGACAGCCGACAGCCCTGGCGGACTCCTGTGGTGGTGCGAAACAATTCCCCCAGGGTGCCATTCATGAAGACTGCGCTGGTGGCCTTGTTATAAGGATGTTCTATGACTCGAAAAAGGTTGACATCAATGTTGTATTTCCTCGTGGTTGCCCATAAGGCTGCCTACCATATCTTGTCAAATGCCTTTTTGAAGTCAATAAAAACATGGTAGAGATCTTGTTGGTTTTGCAAGTGCCTTTCACATAGGATTCTAAGGTTGAACATTTGCGCTGTAGTACTGCGTACTGCTCGAAAGCCGGCCTGTTCTTCAGCGATGATGTTCTCCGCTTGTGGCATGACATGACACAGTTGTATGTTGCCTTTTTTGGAAGAGTGATGACCATTGATTGGGTTCATGGGATTGGCCAATCTCCTGTCTGCCAGATGTTATTGCTGCGAAGATGTTAGTCACAGCTTCTCCCTCAGCTTGTATTAATTCAGCTGGTATGTTGTCAGCATCACATATTTAGAAACAATGGCAAGACTTTGAGGATGCATACAAAGAAACAGCTCAATAAGTACTGGGGTACAAAAAGAAAGGGCAAAAACCATGGATCAGCAAGGAGTCGTGGGAGTTAGTAGAAGAGAGAAAACGACTGAAGAACAACATCGAGCAGACAAAGTCAGACAGGATTAAGCAGAATTACATGGACAAATATAGGTGTAAAGAAGTGAAGAAGAGCATGAGACAAGACAAGAGGAAGTGGGTTGACATCCTTGCCATGGAAGCAGAGGAAGCAGCACGTAATGGAAGAATGAAAGAAGTGTATGATATTACAAAAACCCTCAGTAATGACAAACATAAGACAACAAATGCAGTGAAAGACAAATGTGGAAATTTAATAACAGAAGGATTGGACAGAAGGAAGCGATGGAAAGAACACTTTGAGGAAATACTTAATAGACCTATACCTGATGACCCTGTAACAGATGTGGAGATAGATCCGATCATAAATGAAATCAGCACTGACCCAATAACAAAGGCAGAAATTAGAACAGCGCTAAGGAAGATGAAAAATGGGAAAGCAGGGGGCAAGGACGAAATTACAGCAGAATTATTAAAAGCAGACATGAATACAACTGAGAAATGGCTTGTCAAATTATTCAGAACATTTTGGGAACAAGAGAAAGCGCCAAAAACGTGGAAGCAGGGACTGATCATTAAAATACCGAAGAAAGGTGACCTTACAGAGTGCGGGAATTGGAGAGGAATTACTTTGACATCTGTTCCTAGTAAAGTATTCGGAAGAGTACTCATTGACAGAATAAGAGATGGAGTTAACAGCAAGTTGAGAGACGAACAAGCAGGTTTCAGAAGTGGGAGAGGCACAGTAGAACAGATATTTATTTTACGAAATATTATAGAACAGGTAGTGGAATGGCAGGCAACTCTATACATCACGTTTGTGGACTTTGAAAAAGCATTTGACTCAGTGCACCGAGAGAGTCTATGGAAAATTATGGAGAGCTATGGAATTCCATGCAAGATAATCCACATGGTACAGATGTTATACGAAGATAGTGAATGTGCAGTGTTAGACGAAGGTGAGGAATCTGAGTTGTTCAATGTCAAAACTGGAGTTAAACAAGGAGATGTAATGTCTGGATTTATCTTCTTGATAGTAGTGGACTGGATAATGAGAAACACAACAGCAGGAAACAAAACAGGGATAAGATGGAACTTCACGTCAAAACTAGAGGACCTGGACTTTGCCGACGACATAGCACTCATGTCATCATGCTACACACACATGCAAACAAAGACAAGACAACTGAATCAATTTGCAGCAAGGAGAGGACTAAGAATAAATAAAAAGAAGACTCAAATATTGAGGATAAACAGCAAGTGCGAAAACAGAATACTAATCGATGATCAAGAGCTAAAGGAAGTGGACAAGTATAACTACCTGGGTGCTAACGTCAGTAAGCAAGGAGGAGGCGGCGATGACATTGTTAACAGAATTCGTAAACCTAGGGTATCCTTCATGAAACTAAAGCAAATGTGGAGTTCAACTATATATATACATTGAGATATAAATTGAGGCTTTTTAACACACTTGTTAAACCAGTGTTGTTGTATGGAAGTGAAACATGGAAAATTAACGAAGGAGACAACAGAAAGTCAGATACATTTTTTTTCAAGTGCTTAAGACGAATCCTACAAATTCGATGGCCATACGTTGTATCAAATCGAGATATTCTCGCAAAAACAAAATTGAAGACAATCAGCACTGAGGTCAAGTTAAGAAGATGGAAGTGGGTAGGACATATCCTACGAATGGACAAGAACAGCAAATGTGAGACGGCATTGACCTGGACGCCTGAAAGTAGAAGAAAGGTTGGTCGACCAAAGACAACGTGGCGATCAACTATTGAAAATGAAAGACGCATACTGGGGTGGAACAGCTGGAACGAAGCCAGACGCGTAGCAGCTGACAGAGCGAGCTGGAGGAGATGCACTTCGGCCTTATGGGCCACTGGGCCCGAAGAGGATAGGTGAGGTGAGGTGATGTTGTCAACTCCAGCTGATTTCACTTTCTTCAAGGATTTAGCTGCAGCCTCCACTTCTTCACGAAAAATTGGGAAGTTATCCTCTTCGGTGTTCATAGGGCAACCGCCGCACAGTACTCTGTCCATCGATTGATATAATCTATATTTCCTCTGCGATGTTTTCTTCCTCTAGGATGGCAAGAGTTGCACATTTTCCACCTATCATTGCTTGGAATGCTTCTATAATTTCATGGGCTTTCAGATTCTCAAGGTCGAACTTCATGCCTGTTTGCTTTGGTTTGAAGGCCTTTTCAGACGGAGACTGAAATTCGTCATCACCACGTCATGATCACTTCCTACATCTGCGCCTGGAAAGCTCCGAGTCATCGCAATAGTTATGCCAGACCGGAATCATTTCAGCCAAATGTAATTGCTCTGGTTGTGATGCTGGCCGTTCGGAGAATGCCACGTCCATCTCCAGGATGCTTTGTGAGGCCAGACCTAATTTGTTGTAAGTACCAAACTCCAGGAGCCTAAAACCCATTTCGTTGGTGGTTGCTTTGTAAGTCGGCCCGCAGATGTCTTGCCAGTTCTCTTGTGTGTTCTTGTCAACCTTTGTCTTCCAATCTCCCTGCACAATTAAGATATCCTTCTTGGAAGCATAGTCAACGATTCTCTGCAGGTAGATGTAGAAATCTTCTATTTGGTCATCGCTATATTCAGTTGTTGGAGCGTAAACTTGTATTACCGTGATGTTGAATGAGTCTGCCCTTAGGCGGATGGAAATGAGTCAGTTGGAGACTGGGTGACATCCTGTGACAGATTTCGTGATGTCTTTGTGAACAAGAAAACAACCAACGCCGTATTCATGCGTGTTCTCTTCACCACTGTAACACAGCTAACACGATGTTGATGTTAAAGGTGCCTCCACAATTAATTTAGTCCATCGCGAATCAGGTTTGTTAATGTAGTGTAATAGTGATATGCGAAGTCGGTTTAATACCAAAGAAAAAACAGTGTCGAAAGAATTTGACTTCTTCTGATCTGATATCATAAAATGTTACAACACATTCTTACGGGAATCAAACCCGTGGCTAAAATGTTAACGTTTGGAAAGCCGACCACCACGTCATCTCGGCCACGGAGGCTACTGCCAACACTGTTATGGCTGTCAAGCTTCACACTATTTACAGGTCGTTCAATTAATTGAGTTCCGTCTAACACTCTCAACGTTCTTATTCGAAAATCGACTGGTCCTGGGAGGCAGTCAGTATAACTAGTACACATTAAACAACGTTCTGCGTATACGCTAGTCCCAATGAACTGTACTATTCATCATTATACAACAAAACTATGTTAGCTATCACACATTTTGAATAATTTAAGTTTTCCGACAAAATCCATGTCCCATGATTCCTTGTTATCTTCGTCACAACTACTTAAATACGACGCCTAAAGAGTTAACATCTCTACGTGGTCTCACAGTCACGTGATCCTCATATTTGAACATCCAAAACGACTGCGACATGTTTCACTGCGATTCGCATCCGATACTCGACGTTTGTGGACAGGAGACAGATGAGTACATTTATTACATGTCATCAACGACCGGTCCGCACGTCGTGAAATCGAGAGATCGAGAAACAAAACGAGTAGTAAACTCGTGAGAAACGCGTGTTAGCTGATTGTCCTCAAACAGCGCAGACCAGCCATTTTCATAATAAAGACAATATTGCTCGTGAATTGAACGGCGTGTCATTAACTCCACAGTCATCTACGTCAGTTTTATCATAACGAAGATGACATCATGTGTGACGTAGATGACAAACTTAGCTGTAACTAAGATATAACAAAGATTTAACAAAGACGGCATATGCCCAAACCTCATAATTAACATCTTTGACGAAGTGAAGGAATCGTTGACCAGGTTATTAATTTTCAAACCTCCTTCTTAATTTAATTATTACATAATTTAATGTCTCTATTGAGAGACAACCGGTCAAAGGGTGGACGGGAGAGAGAGAAAGGATAGGGAAGGGAAGGGACCGAGGGAGGGATTGATAGAGGGAGGGAGAGAGAGAGAGAGAGAGAGAGAGAGAGAGAGAGAGAGAGAGAGAGAGAGAGAGAGAGAGAGAGAGAGAGAGAGAGAGAGAGAGAGAGAGAGAGAGAGAGAGAGAGAGAGAGAGAGAGAGAGAGAGAGAGAGAGAGAGAGAGAGAGAGAGAGAGAGAGAGAGAGAGAGAGAGCGCGCGCACCACGGGTGATAGACGGACTTAAACCTCTCTTTTTGGACGTTCCTCTTCCTAATGTTACTTACTTTTCTTGATGTGAATCATGGGTACTTTTCCATGACTTAATCCAATATTGACCAAGGCCAAGGTCAAATAGAGCCCATCAATCCAGGTAAAGATCTCCTCGAGAAATGATGTGTGGTGGTCTATGATGGTGTTCCGTATTCAGGAATGATAACGGATTACAACGACGAATCTGTTGAGAAATCATTGGGCCGCATTGCCGTTCTACACAATATATTCTTCTGGCCCATGCGAAATGACGTATGACTACGAATATGTCGTGTCATTGATTCCTCCGCGCAAAGTAACCCACAGTAACCCATCGACCTGTTGAGATCGACAAAGCCTACTGGACTGCGAAATGTGCAAAGCCAGAACTATAGAGACCGCCATACTGATTCTTCAGTTGTCAACATGTTGCCGGCTACTTTATCAGTGTCACTGCCGGGGGCTTGTGTCTAGTGGAGACCGGTGCTAGTTGCACACAGGGGCATGTTGTCACAGAGTCGTTTTTACAAAATCATAGCACACATATGGAAATACCAGCAACAATAGTTGGTTGGATGTCCAACAGCAGACTGTCCAAAAATCTGGAGTTAACACAGAAGTAACATGGTGTGGACAAAAATTAATTTTTAACCATCTAAAACTGTTTTGGGTATGTCCACATAATATCATCACACGCAACCACTTTTTAGGTTTCGTGAATTAAACATGAAAAATGTGTACTATATTATAAGGGGTTATGCCAAGTAGAAGTTAAGCTGAAATTCAGCATTACATTTGTTATCGTCCAAGTGCGTTCAACTGCTAAAGTTGTGTTTGGGGCAAGTTGTTACAATTGTATTGGGGCAAGTTATTACAACTGTAACAACGTTCGGGCGGCTAATACCGATGGCTCAGTTAGCGAGTTTTTTTGGCAATGATTGAAAAACACAATTTATTTAACCACAACGTGTGCACGCATTAGTTCTCTTGTGAAGCCTAGCGTATTGGTGTATAACCAGTACTGTATATGCTAGCAACGCTAAATAAAATTATAACATCCGAGAAGGGCGGGCTGCACATGATTAAACATTGTTGGGTTCTCGATAAGCCAACGGCTTACTTGTTCACTTGCCATCTGGGTGTTTTGCCATGGATGGCAATCTTGTTAAATCTTGCTAATTTTATGGCACAACACTATTTGAGCAGTTAATGTATTGCACGATGCATTGAAATGTGGATGTTCGTGCGTGTGTGCGCGATTGCGTACGTACACGTGTGTATCAGTAAAAATCGCATTATATATATATATACACACACATACGCACGCGCGCGCGCGTGCGCGCGTGCGTGCGTGTTCTGGTGTCATATGAAGATGCACGGTGTTTATCTTTCAGAAAGAAAACTGCAACAGTTCATTCGCCTATGACTAGTGTATGGCAATCTGATGCACATTCACTAGATCGGACTATACTAGTTCTCACGTTTAACACCAGCAGTTGTGTATGTTAACACTGGTGCACTTTCAGTCAGCGTCTTCTCCATTAGTGGACTCGCGGGCTGTCCTTGGATTCTCACAACTGTCTTTGGCCATACATGCACAATCTTGAGTGCGCCCTTGTTGGTATTCCTCAAACTGCCATCTGAATGGACCAGGAAGAATGACACTCTTGATAACTCCTAGCTGAGGACTTCTCTCAGATTGATGTCCCGTGACGTTGCTACGATCACGAGTCCGACGAAGAGTTGATGGTCAGCAATAAGAGTGATGACTTTCTCATCAGCCAATATCACTGTTTTCTTTATGACTATGACAAATGTTCTAATCTTCAGATTTGGTATGGAATCCCAAAATATCACTTCGTTGGTATTCAGTCTCTGTTCCACAAATATTGTCATCTGAACAATGCCGGTCTCGCAGGAGTTGAATAGGCGTTCTGCAGCATCTGAGGGTATCCTTATTCATGTGGCAATGTTGACCAGGGCGAAATGCCATCATCATCCTCGTCCAGGGAGAAGGGATCGATCGTAGGCTCCGATGTAATGACAATCAGCAACCGAACATCACCTTCATCTCTCTCCATCTCTTTGTTGCAGCTTCTCTGTTAACATTGGAACCAATACGATCTATACTACGATCAATACATATGTACTATGGACAAATAGTCACTCCGGTAGGTAAACAGCTGGGACCTGCCATGTTCCTCTGTTATGAACCTTGTGGACTATGGACAAATAGTCACTCCGGTAGGTAAACTGCTGGGATTTGCCATGTTCCTCCGTTATGAACCTTGTGGACTATGGACAAATAGTCCGGTAGTTAAACAGCTGGGACCTGCTATGTTCCTCCGTTATGAACCTTGTGGACTATGGACAAATATTCCGGTAGTTAAACAGCTGGGACCTGCCATGTTCCTCCGTTATGAACCTTGTGGACTATGGACAAATAGTCCGGTAGTTAAACAGCTGGGACCTGCCATGTTCCTCCGTTATGAACCTTGTGGACTATGGACAAATAGTCCGGTAGTTAAACAGCTGGGACCTGCCATGTTCCTCAGTTATGAACCTTGTGGACTCTGAATCTAATGTGGTGATGGCGATCGCACATCCTAAGCAAGGTGTTCTTTCAGAGCTAATTTGCATGCAATAACTTGCTCTATAACAGCATGTTCGTCCACATCACTGCCATTCTGCATAGAGAGCCACTGCACGAAGTCACTGCAGATGAAACATGGCTTCAATGACTATCTTGTGGGCCCTCACTCCACAATAGTAGGACTACCCTTTCAGAAGGGTCGAGGTTGTCGAACTGCTATACAAGCCAGATTCTATCAGCAGATCTTCGATGCCTGACATCTGGCACTTCTTTCCCAGAACATCCATATAATTCATTGTAAATCGGAAGCCTCCCATGTGTATCACCATGTCTTCAAACTCTTTTTGTAGTCGCTACTGAATCTCTTTGGCCTTCACACAGATAGCAAGGTCAAATGTAATGACACTATCATTCTGGCCAAGGTGTGCCATCATGGATTGCACATTCTTCATGACTGTGTAGATAGTGCTGTTGGAGTCTGGACAAAAATATTCACTTCTACGTTGCCGCCTCCGTCTAAGTTTTAGCGGCCCGCATTGGCCGACCCTTGGCATGTATAGCGAGTGGCCAGCATTTGAAGCCTCATACTACCTGGAGGTGTTCCACAAGGTTTATTCTACCACCCTGTCAAATGAAACCTTTTCTGCAAGGGTTGTTGAACGATTTGCCTTATTTGGCCTGCTATGAGAAATGGCTCCTGGACTATAATTACAGTATGGACAACCAATGGCATGGTACATGTTATTAACACGAATAATACATTTAATGTATACGTTGACAGAAATAATGCATCTAAGATGCATTTCATAAAAGTTCGCAAGAAGTACCTTCACTGAAATTGTAACAATTAGTGCCGGTTTCCCCATTATCAGTACCCCTGGCAGATCGACTTGTTGAAACGCAGATTTTTTCAGTGGCTGTGTTAACTAATAATATTTCTCGCTGGAATCTACAGGGCTCACGTGCGTGAACTTAACTTTGGTTGTGGATCCGTCATCTGTAGTCAGACGGATAATTACGGGACGCTCTTTAAGTGCGGGCGCGGGCCCGGGCCCGGGCTCAGGCGCGGGCTCGAGCGCGGGCGCGACTCGGCTCTCTGGTTCCCATAAAAAAGAAGTCGACCAAGACAGCAAGTGAAATGAAGTACAAATAAGTTGGCGCACTTCCGTACAGTGTGCATAGGACATCTGCCATGTGAAGTAGTAACGATTTACGATAGCACTGGCTCGCGAGGATGACTAAGCCCAACTCGGAAACGGTGGCGCCACAACAGAACCTGGATAATCGATGTTAACAGATCAGTGAAGTGTCGCCCTCTAGGGACTAGCTCACCACTCAATCTGCGCTCATCCTTCTCCGACAGGTAAAAAGGGAAATGCACAAGCATAAATAATAATACTTGTTTATTTCAGACATGGCTTACATTGAAGTATATATTTCCTCCAGCAAGCACCTTAATGACAGCATCATACAAATTATCAATGTCAGTATCATATGGTTGGCTTGCAGACAGTTTCAATAAGAGTGGGGAATTTAAGAGCAGAACAAACCGATACATATTTTCTATTTCTACTAATGAGACAAGTTACAAGTGTGCGCCAAAGCCAAGCTTAAGCCGTGTGTCTGAAACTCGGCCAGCTTCCAAGTTCGTTAAATGGTCGTTATTGATTGCACAGGTGCGCTCTATGCACGCGCTGTCCATCTCGCGTGGTATCGCGTTGTTTGTCTCGCATGACCGCACATGACCAACACCATCCTCCAGGCTCGAAAATGGCAAGCTGCGTTTGTGATGTCGCGTGTGCGATTTTGGTCCTGTCGAGCGTATTCTTTGTTGACGTGATTGTCGCTACAGCCACAGGTAGGGGCGTCGATTAAATGTCCACATCGAACGGGTGTTGACAAAATTGCCGATCCGCCAAATCGAATATAATTATATAACGGAGATCAAACTCGAACGACTACCGCTGCCCCTGGGCCTGGTACCTAGAGTAGACATAGTGCAGGCTTGAAGTTGATGGTAGAGCAACTATGTCTGTATAGTCTAGATGATCACATTTATATAATCTGTCATATATGTTATAGAAGACATTGCAACAACCATCTTTATGATTAGGCTAGAAAGGTTGTTTGATGATATGTATAATTAACCAGGTTGGCCCAAATAAACCAAGTGATCAGTCAACTTGTGACACTGTCATTGACACGTCAAAAGGTAAATGATACCTGAGGCTAAAGCGAAATAGTTCTGCCTTCCGGGATCGATTATCGTAGTGCGCACCTGCTTACACCTTAGGCCAGGGATATTACCTAAATTATACCTTATGACGATTCTGATCGCAGGATCCAGATGGTTCCTCCGTGATCAGATCTTCATCTTCAGAATTAAATATTTTTATATCATAATTTCCGGTTCCAGTAGTTATTGTTAAAGGAGATTCATAGTCATATATTATTGCCTGGGTAGACCAGAATTTGTCTACTCTTGAGTGCCGAATAAGCGTCCCTATACGCGTATTTATTTGATGAAAAATGCCACCCTATACGCACCTTATTTGGCACTATACTATTATTAAATTGAAACATTTGTGCCAGTCTATATTCTCCGATAATCGTGGCAAATAATGCAGGGCATCATTTTTAGGAGAGCAATCCCTCTCACTCCCTATAGCTAGCGCTAATCATTCGTCTATGGAGCGGTTTACCGCTCGTGCTAAAATCACTGGCTCCCAACTAGAGTTGTATGTGGCTCCCTCTGACGGCTTTCATCCTTTCGAACGACAGTCGTGAATTTAACGGGATCCCGTGCTTCTGAGGATCCTAGATGAATCCGTCAGAATCCTTAGTTCTCGGGAGCACGACATGGTACATTAGTAGTTTAAACGCCTTTATCATTGCGTAAACAGACCGTAAATGGCCGCCGTGCACAGCGCCTCAAACCGGTCGTAACCGGCTGGCGGCGGTTTCAACTGAAACGGCTTGCGTATTCAGTTCAATAAAACTTTAATGTCCATTTAAAAATGGAAAATTCACCGGTTTTTCACAGATATAAAATGCGGTTACTATATCTGCGGTGACACGAATATGCACAAAGTTTCTACATATTCGGCAGAAAAAAACAAAATACAGGCGATCCGCGTAGTTTTCTAGGGTCGGGACGCCTTGGCCCTTGCCTTGCCGTTGGCTTGGGCTTGGCTTCGCGTCGAGTAAAAAAATTGCTTCGGCGCTAAAAAGACAAGTATACTAGTGATTTTTGTTGCATTGTACTATTATTTGTTTTGAACAATTTGCATTTGTCTGGGTGGAATTTTAATAACCATTTGTCGCTCCACTGTTCTAGGATACTTAGATCTTGTTACAGTATATCCTGGTCATTTTTATTTGTTATTGCTCTAAATATCTTAATATCATCAGCAAATAGAAATGTATTATATTTAGTTAAATCTGGCAGGTCGTTTATGCATAAAACAAACAATAAGGGTCCTAGGACAGATCCCTGCGGTATCCCTGACATTACTTTATGCTAGTTTGATTCTTTTCCATTTACTGCTACCTTTTGTCGTCTATTTGTGATGAATGCCTCTATCCAGTTAATTAATTCGTTCCTAATGTAAAAAAAATTTAATTTATTTATTTGGGACAGTATCGAAAGCCTTCTGAAAATCCATATAAATAACATCTGTGTAGTTACCCATATCCATTTCTGAGGTCCATTCATCTAGTATTTTAAATAGTTGGAGAACTGTTGATCTGCCAGAGATAAAACCATATTGTTTTTTGACTGAACAGACCATTTTCTTTCATGTAACTGATAATGTGATTTCTAATAATTTTTTCCATGTATTTACAAACTACACTTGTTAGGCTTATTGGACGGTAATTGCAAGCTAATTTCTTGTTTCCTTTTTTATGCATTGCTGATATTTTGGCATCTTTCCATTCATCAGGAATACTTGAAGTTTTTATCGACATTTCAAATATTTTCCATAATGGGTGACAGCCTATTTCATCAGGGCCAGGCGATTTGCTTATATTAAGTTTTTTTAACGTCAATAATATTATGTTTTCAGTTACTTTTAGCTCATCCATCGCATATTTATTGTTTACTTTGGGTGTAGTTGGGATAGACCCTGGCTGTTCAATAGTGAATACATTGGAGAAGTAGTCGGCAAGAATATTTGCTTTTTCTTCATCTTCAGTTGTTTGGGATTTTGGATTTGTGTGATCTATAGTCAGTTCCCCAATTCCTTGTTTAACTGTAGTTTTTGATTTATAATAGTTCCAGAAGGCTTTACGTTTTTTGGGGGTTTGAGTGGCTAAATTTCGTTCAAACTCCTTTTGGACCTTTCTGGTTAAAGCTCAGATTTTATTCCTGGTTTTACAATACTCATCCCTTCCCTTGTTTCAATGTATCTTGTCCATAGTCTATTTTTACGTCTAATTAGTTTTCTGGTGTTTGCGTTCAGGGGGAAGTTTCCCTGTCTGTAATTTGAAACTTCTTTTTGAGGTACATATTTATTCCTAATAAATTTAGTACTGTTTTAAGGATTTCCCATGGGTCGTTAACATTGTCTTTACAGTCTTTAAATATCTCTTCCCAATCTATATTTGAAAAATCATTCCTCATTCCTTCATAATTTGCCTTATTAAATAGCTTCCTTTTTTAGTGTTTATTTGTAATAACTTTGCACAAAATATTAAATGTAATTACACAGTGGTCACTTTTACCTAGAGGGCTGAGGTACTCTATTTCCCCTATGCTGTCTTCTTCATTTGATAAGATCAGATCTAAAAGGTTTATGTTGGTTGTGCCTCGTCCTCTGATGGGTTTTGAGACATGTTGAAACATGAATGTGTCTCAAAGGCATTCTACAAATTTTAAGTTTAGCTTGCTGGGGTTAATTGATTTGGTCGTCCAATGTTTCCAGTTAATATCTGGGAGATTGAAATCTGTAATTACAATGTGTGAATATATAAGTCATGATGTTGATCTATTCATATTAAAAAGTTCTATGTTATTTTCTTCTGAACCCCCATCACTCCTATATATGCATCCAAAAAGAAGTTTGGTTTTATTTTAAAGTTTAATTTCTATAAATAAGCATTCCTTGAAAGTTGAGACCAGGTTTATATTTTCTGCATATAGGGAATTTAAGACATATATTTTAATACCCCTACCTTCATTATTTTCTATATTTTTTAGAACAAAGTATAGCCTCCTAAGGAAAATTTTGGTGTGGTTACAGTACATTTGGCATTTTTTGGTTTTACCTCATTAATTGCTATTATGTGGGGTTTTAGTTCTTTAATTCTTTGTTCAAATTAATTTTGCTTGTTCCTTAGTTGGTCAGCATTGGTATAAAAACACAGAATGTTGCCTATGTCATTAAGATTATCTTTATTAACATTTGTTTTACCATCTGTCATTCTAGGTGGATGTGTAGTCTTTATTGGCTTTTCCTTATCTTTCTTATTTTTTTTCCCATGGTGGACCCCTGACTCTGTACAGGTATTCCCCCGATTTGTCTGCAACTTCCTGCCTCTTTGCAGTCGTCTGAACAATGACAATTGTGCGAAAAGTGTCTGACACTTTGTGCAGTTACACTATGCATAAGCATTTGTGCATAAACCTATTCACACCTTTACACGGTGTTGAAGTCGGACATAGACACTGGCTTATACATGCCGCTAAATGATCATAAGAGGATTTTTTTTTTTATTATTATTATTATTTTTTTTTTGAATAGGTATACTGTGTTACAGTAATACTATCCATTATATATGAACATATATGTATGGCATTATTTGTGTATGACATTTATATGTTATATGTATGACATCATTTGTGATTACTGTATTCACGCGATTGATTGTCGTGGCTTATACATGTTTTTATTTGACCATAACAGTAGTTTATTTTTGTTTATTTAATCACGTTATTCACATATTACATTACATTACACTGGATGCCTTGCGTAATAGACTGCACAAACGTTTTCACACCGTTTTCACGGCGTTAAAATTGGCCAATGTAGAGACGTTGGCTTATACGAATCACATCACCAGCTTATACTTGCCGCTGTATGACCATAGCGATATTGTTTTAATTTTGTATGTTGGTGATTGTTGTTGGTGATATTGCCCTATAACTTGGAATAAGCTAAATATTATGCAAAGATAAGTCTAAGTTAACTATTTTTTTTTCTCCTTGGAATTTCTCACGAAGTTGATCCAAATCTTCGTTACCATTTTTCTTTTCTTTTTGTTGTTATGCTTTTTCATACAAAATGACATGATGTCTATCCCTAATTACTCACCAGTTACTATACTGTGCATTACGATTATTAATAAATGTGGAAGTTATTATAACTATATTGTTAATATGTATCTCTCAAAGCATATTAAATATTATTTATCGGATTAATTATATTAATATAATGGAAAGTACCGTCCATATTATACAAAACTGCAAATCAAGTGGCCTTTGATGAACTATTCCTATCATATTTAGGAGGTATTCAACATAACAGTTTAAGTGACATATTAGATATAAATGATACTGAGATTAATGAATTACAAATAATACGTCGCTCATCTTATTATGATTTTGACAAGTTTAATAATTTCGCTAAGAAAAACAAAGGTCATTTTAGTATTTTAAGCACAAATATACAATTCCAAATTTAGTGAACTAGAGGCATATATAGAAGAACTAGATTGTATCAATTTTAAATTTAATATAATATGTATACAAGAGTCATGGAAAGCGGAAGGCGATGATTTTTCTCAATTTGTGTTGCATGGTTATACCGCTATAACTCAGGGTAAAAGTTGTAGCAGTAAAGGAGGTTTAGTAATATATATTTATAATAAATATAAAGCAGAACCAATTATGAACCTTAATATATATGAACATTGGGAAGGACTGATAATTAAAGTAAATGGTGGTAATTTATCAAAATCATTAACCGTTGGGAACATATATAGACCACCAAGAACAAATAATGAACAAATAAATTCTTTTATAAATGAATTTTCATCAGCTGTAGTATCATTACAAAATAGTAATCATAAGCTAATTATTGCAGGAGACTTTAATATAAACTTACTCAAAATAAATGAAAATTAAACTTATAGCAACTTTTTTGATACCTGAACATCACACAGCCTATACCCTCAAATAACTCTTCCCACTAGATTTACAAGAACAAATGGAACACTGATAGACAACTTTTTTTGTAAACTTGGTAAAGCTGTATTAGAAAGTACGGCAGGGATATTAACTAAAAGATTCTCTGATCATCAGCCATACTTCATGATTTTAGGCATTACCCAAAAGACAGTACGTCCTCCTAAATATGTAAAAATAAATATATTAAGCACAGAGGCAATGCAGAATGTTAGACATGAAATTAAATCAGATGACATTTACAATTAGCTTAATAAAATCCCAAATGCTAATCCAAATTTAAATTATGATATTTAACAAGATTGCCATCTCGAACAAGTTCCAGATGGCAAGTGGACAAGGAAGCCATTGGCTTATCGAGAGTCCAACAATTTTCTCATCTATGTGTAGCCCGCCCTTATCAGATATCTGTCAATTCTATTTTTAAACATATTCACACTACTAGCATTAACACAATCATTTGGCAGTTTGTTCCATTCATTTATCACCCTCTGTGAGAAAGAGTACTTTCTCATGTCCAACCTACACTGCTCCTTAACTAATGCTGCTTTGTGTCCTCTGGTTCTACTACCTGCTTTAAGTTTGAAGAACATATTCCTATCAACATCCTCATAACCGTTCACTATTTTAAACACTTCTATTTGGTCTCCTCTTAGTCTCCTGGTCTCTAGTGTTGTCAAACCACATTGTAATAAGTGACTTTCGTAACTAAGGTCTCTTAATTCTGGAATCATTTTAGTTGCTCTTCGTTGTATTCTTTCTAGCTCATCTATGTCTTTTTTACGATATGGCCTCCATGCTTGAATACAATATTCCAAATGTGGTCTAACTATTGCTTTGTACAGGGGTACAATTAGATGTTTCTCCTTATACGTGATAGTTCTCCTAATTAGCCCTAGAATTTGATTTCCTTTCGAAGCAGCAATCCCACATTGCTCTTAAACTTTCATGTCAGCATTAAATGTTACTCCTAAATCCTTTTCTTGTGTGGTTCTACCTAGTACAGCATCCCCCATTTTATATTCCTCGTCCATATTTCCATGTCCTATGTGTATACATTTACACTTCCCAAAATTGAATAACATTTGCCATTTTTCTGACCATTTAACAAATTTTTCTAGATCATCCTGTAAACTTTGTTTATCTGTATCATTAGTAACCTTTCTGAATACTTTTGTGTCATCTGCAAATTTGAGTACTTTGCTAGATATGTCATCCTCCAAATCATTTATATATATTAAAAACAGTATAGGGCCTAATTCTGACCCCTGTGGTACCCCACTCAAAACAGATTTCCAGTTTGAAATCTCACCATCTACTATTACTCTCTGTCTTCTGTGTGTAAGCCACTTTTCTATCCAGTTGATTACATCATTGCCTATACCATGGGCTTTTAGTTTAAGTAACAATCTTTGATGTGGCACTTTATCGAAAGCTTTCTGAAAATCTAAGTAGACAACATCCACTGGTGACCCGTCATCTACCCACTTTGTAATTTCTTCTAAAAAACATAAGAGATTGGTTAGACATGACCTTGCTTTTAGGAATCCATGTTGATATAATATATAAAGAAATTTTGCGATCTAAAAATAAGCACATGCCAGGTAAATTAGTAAAAAAAATTAAATATAAGCATAAAAAATCTACATGGATTACTCAGGGTTTACTAAAATCAATCCGGTACCGAGATAAACTTTATAAACAATTAAAATTAACTAACCCAAATTCACCTAACTATGAAACAATTAGCATTAACCTTAAAACATATAATGGAATATTAAAGACAAACATTCATGCAGCAAAACCAATATATTTTGAATCATGTTTTAATCGGTTCAAAAATGATATAAGAAATACTTGGAAAACTATAAATGATTTTCCTTCTAAGACAAAAACACAAAACAAATTTCCAACATCCTTTAAAGAAAATGATGATAAAATAACATAAAAAAGATATTGCTAATAAATTTAATATTTTTTTCACAAACAGCTCAGACTATTGCAAATGATATTAAATATGATGGCAATAAAAATTATAGTTATTATTTAAATAAACACATACATACGGTATTTAAATTTCAGAATATTGATGAGGAAACTAAAGAAAACTATACAATGTCTTCCTACAAAAAATAGTTGTGGATTTGATGGTATTTCTTCAAAATTAATAAAAATAATTGAACCTGCTATAATTAAATCATTAACTATATTAATAAACCAAGTGTTAAACACAGAAATTTTTCCTGATGAACTCAAAATTGCCAAAGTAGTTCCTATATTTAAGAAAGATGATCCTACATTATTTAAAAATTACAGGCCCATTTCTATTCTTCCAACGATTGCTAAAGTAATAGAGAAATTAATTTTTTCTCAGTTATCATCATATTTCAACAATACTAAACTGCTTTTTGATAATCAGTACGGTTTTAGACCTAACCAATCTACTGAATATGCTGCACTAGAACTAGTAGATAGAATTGTAACGCAAATGGATAAAAATGACGTTCCAGTTAACATATTTCTCGATCTCTAAAGCTTTTGACACAATTACCACATAATTTTATTAAACAAATTGAGATATTATGGCATTGATGATGCAGGTCTACTTCTGTTAAAAAATTATTTAAGTAATCGGAAACAGTATGTTGAAATTGAAGAAATAAAGTCTGAAAATCTTCCAATAACAGTTGGTATCCCACAAGGTTCAATCCTTGGGCCATTGCTATTTATCATATACATGTATATAAATGACTTCTCACAAGCTAGTAGCATATTTAAATTTATAATGTATGCAGATGACACAACATTATTTAGTACTTTAACATCTTTTAGGGATAATACACAAGATAACACAATTGAATCTGTAATAAATGCTGAACTTTCCAAAGTTGTTGAATGGTTAAATATAAATAAACTATCACTAAATAAAGCTAAATCTAAATATATGATTTTTCATGTCCTCAATAAAGGTATACATTCCCTTACACTTAACATAGATAATACAAATATTGAAAAAGTGGATGAATTTAATTTCTTAGGGTTAATCCTGGATTCAAATTTAAATTGGAAAAAACATACAGAAAAAATATCTAATAAATGTGCAAAAATGATTGGCATA
The DNA here is from genome assembly GCA_963662155.1 of Lamellibrachia columna. Classification (NCBI taxonomy): domain Eukaryota; kingdom Metazoa; phylum Annelida; class Polychaeta; order Sabellida; family Siboglinidae; genus Lamellibrachia; species Lamellibrachia columna. The sequence continues at coordinate 18,887,951 of OY759261.1, forward strand.
TTAAATAGGCTAAAATATGTTTTGCCTCTAGAAATAATTTTTTTTTATATAACTCATTAATATTATCACATATAAACTATTGTATTATGGCATGGGGATACAAAGGAAACAGATTAATTAAAATTCAGAAAAGAGCTGTTCGTATAATAACTTTAAGCGGATATAATTCACATACTGAGCCACTTTTTAAGCAACTTAATTTGTTAAAGATAGAAGATCAATTAAAGTCACAAGAATTAAAATTTTACTTTAAATACATCCATAGACACTTACCTGTCTATTTATTAAACTGGCAGATTACTCCAAATGTTAACATACACTTTCATGACACTCAGAAGTCTAAAAATATACATACTGCTAGAACTAAATATGAATTTTCCAAAAAATTTCTTAAATATAATTTGCCATTCATTATAAACAACACTTCTGATATAGTGAAAGAAAAGATATATACTCATAGCCTGCGAGGCTTTACAATTTATGCAAAAAACTTTCTTCTGCAAACATATAAAGACATGTACACTTCCAAATTGTTATTCATGTCACCAAAATCAGCAATGCTAATTGTTCATTAATGGATGGAAACTCTAATATTCAAGTACATACACACACTTGATCATATTAACAGGTATACAAAAACACTGCCAGATAAAATCCACATGCTTATATAATTGAGATAGACATGTAATTAAAAAGGCCAACAAATAATAAAAACATTATTAGTCATAACTGGGGTGGCTCCTATGATAGCGACAGTATGTCTTAATGGGAGCCACTGATCCCTACTTGTTTTAACATTAAAAGTTTTATTTTTTATTAATTTTGGTTATCTATACTGGTTTCAAATAAAGATGTATGCACACCAGTATTATTATATATGTGCATATATTTTATTTGTGTTAATGCATATCTCTATTGTTTCATTATTTGTTATTTTTGGGGGTCAAAAAATAAACTTCTTGTTCTTTGCTTCTTCATAGAGCTTTTTTGATTCCTCCCTTTCTTGTTTAGTTTTGTCATGATAATTTTTTCTATTTTTGAACTTGTCATTGTCTTTGATGTGATGGAAACTTCGAAGAAGGGTTTGTTTTTTGTCAATGTGTGTTAATGTGATTAGTACAGTTCTGGGACCGGTTGTGTTTTCCTTGGCCTCCCCAAGCCTCCACTTTTCTGTGACATCAATGTCTGTGAAGTTATTATTGATCTCTGTACACATTTCTAGAATTTGTTCTTTGTCATGTTGTTGTCTCATATTTTGTAGTTTCGCTGACTCTTGTTTCGTCCAATTTGTTTCTGATTTCTTTCTTTAGTTCAATGATTCTCTCTTCCATTTTCTTAAGGAACTTCTGACAGCTTTCCTCGCAGCTTTTTTAATTTTTCAATTTTTTTATCACTTCTGTGTCACACTGGACAGAACCAGTGAATTTGTGGTTTATCCATTATGATTTTGTATTCTTTATCTGTTATTTCGACACATTCAATGCAGTTATGTTTATCACAGTACTCGCATTCCAACAATTTGTGGTTAGGTCCTTTGAAATTTTTTTTACACCCTATGCGTGTCATCATCATCAACAGTCATCCACTCATCCACTCATCCACTCATAGTAATTTTAACTTTTTGTCCTTGGTTTTTTTCACTTGCCATAACCTGGCTACTTTAGTTTTATTTATTTTATGTCTACTTTAAGACTGAGTTGGAGTAACTATTTTTATTGCTTTTATATTTTTATATAATATTGTGTTGTTCAAGGGGTCAAGGCAGTGCTGGGAGAAAGAGATTGAGTCTGGGGGGTAAATCGGAGACTCGGTGGTTTATTTACAGAAACAAAGAGTGATACCCATGGCTATTCTGGGTTTATTTGAGTTGCCTTGATGAAATGGCCAAGTTAGTATAAAGTCAAGAATTTGTGCAGGATGGTTGAAGAAATGTGTTTATGTCTAACTAATTTCTAATGTTTTATGTCTAACTAATGTTTTATGCCTAGCTAATTTCCTATGTCTAAGTTTTGTATGTCGAGCGTTGCTAGGGCTTCTTCTTTCCTTTGTTTTCATTTTTAATATGGCGGGAAAATTCGATTTCAAAGTTAAAGTTATTTTGGCAATCCTAGAGGGTAGAAGTTATTTAATTTTTGGCACTGTTAACAGTATCTAGTTTGACTTGTTCTATAAGTTGATGTATTTGTTAAAGAACTTTGAATGGTTAGTTTAGGATTATGATTTTGGGCAGCCGTTACTACGTACGGTTGTGCACCTGAACCGGAACCGGAAGTCCTTAATATTAATCACTTTCCACTTGAATTTTAAGTGTTTTAATCCAAAGTGATATGTCCAACAGAGGCCTGCTCAAAGAGGATAAGTAAAAATATATAATATACCCAACACCGTTGAGCAGTATATAATTGCACAGTGATTAATGACCTAAATTTAGTCTTTACACCTTTTATGATGAATGTATAATTTAATTGTTCAAAAAAAATTGTGTATATTGACTCTCCTTATAATCAAGTTGCTTTTAGTTGTCAAAATCTTGGAGACGTCACATGTGAATCTGGATTACTACGGTACCCGGTATCCTGATTCTTTTCCAACAGATATTTTGCCAACTGACATTTTGCCAACAACCTTTTTGCCAAAGGCCTTTTCATCAACGGTCATTTCGCCAACCAGCTAGTGGAGCGACATTTTGTCAACTAATGTTTAATCTGCATGTCTATCACTGTTTGTGGGCTTCCATCCATTTATAATATATGCTATTAATCACAATTTATAGACACTTCAGTTAATAATTTTTTGAAGTACATGACTATACCATTTATTTTTTATAAGCTAACTGTGAATCCACACATATAAACAGGCAATTACAATAAATTCACCATTTATTAAGAAATATTAATTTCAATTGACTAATTAATTCTTTATACCAAATATATCTAGATACAAATAAATACTTACAAAATTATGATTGGCGAAATGTCCCTCCGTTACTGGCGAAATGTCTGCTGGCAAAACATCCAGGATTCTCTTGAGCAATATTAATCTGCATGCCTACATTAATCACAAATAAAACAGAACGCTCTAGTATCATGAAATTTATGTCTCAAGGACAACACAACAATATCATTCATACAAAAATTCTATTAATTAAAAGCATAACATATTTTATTTGTAAGGGGGGGGCCATTCAGAAAATGTGAGATTTCTTTCTCAGAAATGTTAAACCTCCTACTCCAATGTAATGCGTCGTGACACTTGGCACGCCCTCCGAAGTTATGTAGCAATCAACATCTACACCCCATGGTCAATGGAATGACCCGCAGTGTCACTATAGAGATGACTACACCTCATAACACGTACACTGTGTGTACGTGAACTTACCAGAATTGTGTTAATGGTAAATTACTAGTTGTGCTTTCAGCTAGTGTTTAATAAAGGATTTTAATCTGATAATGATAAATGTTGTGATTTCTGTACCGATAAAAGTAGAGCTTGGGAAGCAACTTACAATGTGGTGGTTTTACATAACACTATTCTCCCCATATCTCTCCATATTTAGGCATATACCCCATTTGGTATTACATAATTATAATACATAATTTTTTCAATGGCTCCTAAGACATTATAATCAATGAACAAACTGTTAACTATACACTATGCAGTGCAAGTTTTAAACTATGTCAACTATGATGATGGTTAAATTTCTATATATATAAATTTCCTTTATATTAAACATTTCTCAGAATAGTTTATTCTCACGTTGAAATCATTGTTTTACCATATCCCAGACTTGTTTTTACCTTATTAGAAATTTGTTTTTACCTTATTAGAAATTTGTTTTTACCTTATTGAAATTTTTTACTAATGACGTTCTGGTCGGAAGGCGTCATATCATACATGTGAGGAAGTTCACAATTGCCTTTGTCTCTGTTGATCGCTGCCTTTGTCTTGTGTATCTATATGACCATAAAACATCTCATAGACTGGGAGGGAATAAAAGTGGTAGATAGGAAGTCATACAGAAGGAGAAGACTTGAGAAAGAGGTGATATGGATACATATGACAAAGGCAGCAATTGACCAAGATGAGAGCAGTTATGAACTTCTCACGTGTACAATGACATAATTTGCCCAGGATGTCATGAATACTGATGAAGTCGTCATGAAGAGACAATGAAAATAAATTTCTTCTAAAGTTAAAAAAAAAAATTATATGTTAAAATAATTATTTAAACCTGAACAAAACATTTCCTTTACATTTTTTAATTAAATTTCACAAACATTTTCTCCAATAATGTTACTCCACCATTATTCCACCTGAAAACATATGTACTGACATTTTGCATGGTAGAAATGTGTTCCAACTCTGTCATCTTTCTATAGTCCAGCTAGCATATCTATGTATGTTAGACTACCCGGGAGGTACTCCTCTTTGCCACTTTGAATCTTGGGTGAACTACCAAGTTACCCCGTCCGGAGGGTGGATGTTCTTGTTAATATATCATGTAAGTAATGTAACCCAAACAGAGCCACGGCCGTGACTGCCAGAAGTATTGATTATGGACCACCGAACTATTCACCACTAATGTCTGCCAATGAATATTGCATGCTGCACTGTTTGTGTGCACGTCTCTGCTAATGTCGTGTAAACATAACCTTTCAGTGAGTCTCAATCACTGAGACAATCCTATGTAACAAACACTCTATGGACAACGTTGTGTAACAAACACCCTCTGGACTTGAAACATGTGCAAACTAAGGACTAAGACAATATTGAAACAACAGTTCTTAAGTTGATTTACTGTTGATGTCTGCTATGAATCTAAAGTAAACAGTTGATATCGTCGCATGTCTTGGTCCCTGGTAAGGTAAAATTATTAGCCCATGTCATAAAGGTATGCCTTGTTGTTTGAACCATGAATCAAGTGTTTTATTGGATAGCTAGCCTTCAGAGTTACACTTGACTTCAAGCAAATATTAATATTTCTCGTAAGACTAACTTATATAACATATTTTTTATTTCTTTTGCAGGTAGACTACCAATAAATACACTGGTTCAGTTTTCTATCTTTACATACATTATAATGTAACTAACCAAATATTAATGTTTATCCCAAGATTGTACATTATGTTTTACCTGTATTTCTTTTGCAGGAAAACATAATATATTCTATATAGATCTACATGTATAAATAGGATATTATAATGCAAGTGCATTTACCATGCAGTGATACAATTTAGAACCTTTGTAACAATTAAAATAAGCAAGAAACTAAGGAAATTTGTATAAAAGGGCTTAACATTTGAAGCCCATTTGAAGAGGCTAAACCGTGGTCAAATCCATAGCCGTTTTTGACAATTAAAGTTTTTTGAAGCCCCTTCAAGCCTTTGAAAACAGGGCTTAAGCCCTGAGGCCCTACGTGTATACATTGTGTGATATTCAAGTACCACAACTTCAGCATGATCAGTTAGAGAAATTTGATCAGTACCATGGTATGTTAATTGCAACATACTTTGTGGTCATATCGGTATCAAAAACGTGTCATGGGTGTAACCATAGTGACAATGTATAAGCACTGGTGGTTTATAGATCTTGTTAAACTTTATTGAGTTTTAATGAGTATTTGAATCAAATATATAAAACATACTAAACAAATACACAACTTTTAAATGTTGCATGGGCAAATAGTAATACATTGTACATTGACCTGTATACCAGAGGCAAAACATCCAGACCTGTTGAATGTACTGAGTCCATGTCTGATTATTGTTCCTGTCTGACTATCTGTCTGACTATCTGTCCGACTATTTGTCTGACTATCCGTCTTACTAGCTATCTGTCTGGCTATCTGCCTGCCCACCTGCCCACCCAACAGACAGACACAGACTGTAGGTAACTCTAGATGTCAGCCTGTATGTCTATCACTATATATTTCTGTATGCCAGTCATTCTAAATGTCAGCCTATCTGTCTGTTAGATGTTGGCCTGTCTGTATGTTAGCCTGTCTGTCTGCCCGTCTGTCTGCCTGTCTGTCTGCCTGTCACTGTAGATGCAGCCTGTATGTATGTCTATCACTGTCAATGTCAGTTTGCATGTCTGTCTAACACTGTAGATGTCAGCCTTTATGTATATCTGTCTGTCACTTGAGATGTCTGTCTGCCTGCTAGTCTGTCTCTCTATCGTTCTAAATGTCTGCCTGCCTGCCTGCCTGCCTGCCTGCCTGTTACTCTAGATGTCAGCCTGTTTATCTGTCACTCTAGATGTCAGCCTGTTTGTCTGTCTGTCACTCTAGATGTCAGCCTGTATGTCTGTCTTTCTGTCTGTCAATCTAGATGTCAGTCCGATGTACACGTCACTGTCGGAAGACATCCCAATGTTTGATATCCACCTGGCAGTGGCTGTGGAGGCGGAGAAATACAGCGTGAGAATACGAAGAGATGTCTTAAGTGAAGACAATAAAAACACAAGTGAAGTTGAAGCAACACCGTCATCATCATACAGAGAGACAGTACCAGTGACTAAACAACCACCTTTGAGTGCAGCTACAGCTACACCAACAACTAAAAGTCATGACTTTGCAACAACATCTGCAAGTGTTTCTACAACAACAATCAAAACTAGTATAAAAAATGTGAGTACTGATTTTTTATTTATCATTATTATTCAATATTTGCAGCAGATGAATGAAGTGTTTATCCATAAAATGTTGTTTTCTGTTCCAGATAGACTTAGTTAAACAATACATGTTGATGGTTTATATTCATGGTTGCATATGGATAGGAGGCCAGCAGCTGTTGGCTGGGCGGCATTTTATTGGCAATATACACAACAGAAATTACAAGTGTGTGAGAATAACTGGGTTCGGCGAATAACAAGAACAAAGAGGGTGGACAGAAGAAGGATGAACGACCTAAGGAAAGAGGTTGGGATGCAATGCAGCCTAACAGGAAGATTGGTGAGAAGCAGGATGAGATGGGCAGGCCACTTGGTAAGAATGGATGCAAGCAAACTAGCAAAGAGAGCAGAGGTGGAAAAACATCAAGGACGCAGGAAAATGGGAATGCCGCAACTGAGATGGGAGGACTGCGTGAGAAGATCGGGGGAGGATGAAAGATGGAGAGAGGGAGCGGCCGATAGAAAACTATGGAAAGAAAGAACAGAAAGAGTGGCTCGACAATATTTTACCTGACCCTCACCCCTGTACAGCAGGGAACAAGGAGGAAGAGACTGTACCTGACCCTCACCCCTGTACAGCAGGGAACAAGGAGGAAGAGCACATGCATGTTATCTTATGTACCTCATCACACCACACCACGTATTGGCGAGGTGGCCCCCCATGTGGGGGCAGTCTGGACAAATACTAAACACAGAACTTACCCGGGTGTAGTAAATATTTATTCTAATAATAATTTTTTTTTAATTCTGTTTGGTGAAATTGACAAAGATTTGACATTACTTTAAAATTTTGTCTGTGGCAAAAGACAAATATGTTGTGGTAAGGTGCTAGATAAGATAACTTATATTGGATATATTTCTGGACCATATGGGAGACCAAAGAATCATTCTACTTAGTTACATTTCACACCCTGACGGACTTGTTTCCTTTACCCTTCACCCCCTGACATACTTGTCTCCTTTACACTTCACCCCCTGACATACTTGTTTCCTTTACCCTTCACCTATTGAGACTTGTTTCCTTTACTCTTCACCCGATGACATACTTGTCTCCTTTACAATTCACCCCATGACAGACTTTTTTCCTTTACACTTCACCCCGTGATAGACTTGTTTCCTTCCATCACCAACTCGACTTCTCCGGGAAGCATTCAGCCATGTGGCAATTACTGTGCAAAGACTATTCGCTCACATATATCCACCATTGTCTTTAGCCAGTCACTCATGTGTACATTCAAACCCTGCTTCTCTCGATTGACAGCCTGATGTTCTAAAATCTGGGCCACAGTGCCCCATAATATTGTAGTGTCAATAGACAGAGGACCGGGTTTCGAGAGTGGACAGGGTTTGAGAGGGGACCGAGGTTCAAGAGAGGACCGGGGTTCGAGAGGGGACCGGGGTTCGAGAGGGGACCGGGGTTCGAGAGTGACCGGGGTTCGAGAGAGACCGGGGTTCGAGAGAGGACTGGGATTCGAGAGAGGTCCAGTGTTTGAGACAGGACAGGGGTTCGAGAGAAGATCGGGGTTCAAGAGAGACCAGGGTTCGAGAGACCAAGGTTCGAGAGACCGGGGTTTGAGAGAATAGGGTTTGAGAGTGACCGGGGTTCGAGAGAGACCGGGGTTCAAGAGAGACCGGGATTCGAGAGAGGACCGGGGTTTGAGAGTGACTGGGGTTCAAGAGAGGTCCGGGGTTCAAGAGAGGACCGGGGTTCGAGAGAGACCAGGGATCAAGAGAGGACCAGGGTTCGAGAGAGACCAGGTTTCGAGAGAGGGCCGGGGTTCGAGAGAGGACCGGGGTTCGAAAGAGACCGGGGTTCGAGAGAGGACCAGGGTTCAAGAGAGATGGGGTTCGATAGAGGACCGGGGTTCGAGAGAGGACCGGGGTTCCAGTCCACCTGCTGCTATTTCGAAGCTTGGGCAATTTCACCGCATTTGCCTGAATCTTTCGGATGAGACACTAAAAGCCATTGGTCCCTTCTACCTGGTGTTTATGCCAGGGGAAGTAGAAGTATTTACCCCACATGGGGGTAAATGTGTAACCTGTCATGAACTCACAAACTCTAACATACACTGCACCAATTGTATATAGTCTGACCGTTGCTGCCAAAAGTCGTGCTCTGATAATGACACAAAACATCATTATTACTATTCTTGTAGGAGAAAAAACACACGTACTACAAGCCCCGGATAGTGACAGGACCTGAGGCCCACAACTACTTTGTGAGTTACAAAGACATGGAACGTCACGGCCGAATCACGCATCAGAAGTTGTCGTCCAGCTACCGAAGAGCATTTGTAAGTTTCAATTTAACTTTCAGTACTTTCTTTCTTAGGGGCCATTCACAATTGTTGACATTTATTTATTTGTGCAACATATAATAAGCTAGGAGGGAAGGTCAAGGCCAGCATACTAAATTTAAAAAAATTTGTCGCATGCGAAAGATGACAACCGTCTGGGCTAGCTCTGATGTTGTAAACTGTTTAGCCGCCTCGGCTAAAGCCCCCTAATTTTATTTAGCCAAATACAAATTGCTTTAGCCGAATTTGTTACAACAACGAATGCTCACGTATTCTGCATGCTTTTCAACGAAAATGCTGGTGGCCAAATTGGCTCAAATGAGTAACTTTTGTTTAGCCAATCCAATGCCATGTGGCTTATGGCCCAAATGGGCACCTGTATCGCTAGCCTAGACCGTTATGTCATGCAGTGCTGCACAGTGAGCTGTTATGGAACTACGTTTGTGTAACTATTCACCGTGTGATGCGGTCGTAGATATCTTGGACGTATCTTGGAAATTTTTAACTTTGTGAAAAACGATTATTAATATGACATAATAGAGTAGTTATATAAATACAAAGCTTTAACATAATTATCGGAGAGAAATGTTTTAAAACATATTTCAATGGTTATCATCATAATATTATGTCCTGTACATGCACTGTGTCCCACCAGGGTTACATCGATATGTTTTCAAACTGGAAAGTTATCAACATTTTAAAGTTTTAATTCAGGGAGAGGTATCTCAGAATTAGTGTGCTTTGTTCGAATAGGTAAATTTCGACAGTTGTTACTTGTGAACGCCATACTTAATCCTCTACATGGTGTTTAAGTGCAGGGTTTTGCCATAATGTATGATAACATTACCTCTGGGGCATTGTATTTCTTGAATTTAGTCACTCAAGGTCTTTTCAATGCAAGCTGCATTAATAAGCAGCTGTATATTCATTGATTGTGTTGCTATGTTGTTTTGCTATTTTACATTAATTTTAATTATAAGCTATGACTACCTTATCAATGACAATACATTTACCTATTAACAGGGTTTGAAAAAATAATGATTTAAAAAAAAAAAATTTATATTTAAATCAGAATAAAAAAAATTGATTATTATTTTTTTATCTGATGTACACCTGAGTCTTAGCAGAGGGTATGTCATTTTAGACTGGTAAAACAATGCTAACATTTACATGCTGAAATGGTTTTTTGAGTGATTTAAATCATGATTTAATTTTTTAAATCAAATGAGCAGCAGCAATTTAAATTTTATTATCACTGGTTACATAATATGTATTGGTAGGAAGATGGATTATCCCTAGTGGAAGACATAAATATAGTCAAACGTGTCTTAAAGCTGCATCCTCAACTGGTTTAACCTATCGTAAATCCGGTTAATTGGTGACCAAATATGTAGTGTGTGAATAGTCTATGTAACATCCACAGTCAATTCAATAAAAAAAAATGCATATTTTTGTTCAAATCATTGAAATAATTGACTTGGGTCATTAGATCTAGTAAGGAATCTAAGGATCAAATAGTGGATACCCAGAATGGTAAACACTTTGCATGTCAGAGCTGATCATGGGCGTGACTTCAATCCTCTCGTCGATCACATGACAAAGGAAGAAAATCATGATTTTTCCACATTTCGATGTTCACTTCACTTACTTTATGCTTGAACAAGCATTCAGTGATTTAACTGTTTGTCTGATGATTTCACAAAAAACTACATATAAAAGTTGCACAAGCAAGCTAGCATGTTGCAGTGGATACTAGGTAGGTTTGGTTTTTTGCAAGATTAATTTGAAATGAGACTAGCAAAAAAATTGAATTGATGAGGGACCTTTAAAGTAGGTGAATGCTTTAGCAGGTTTGACTATGTCATTAGTGTTATGTTACATGTAAAAAGGCTTGCGTGACCTGACTCCTTGTGCATCAATATCCTGGTGTAAATCTATGCAGAGTAAACAGTGATGGTAAAACCGAGACAAGAGTTTACACTTGTTGGCATGTGCTAGCTCAGGTATTCCTGGTTCACACTATTTATGATGGGTTTGCTTACTGTCAAGTCTTGAATTATGCATGTCAGTACACAACCGTGTCACATGTTTTATGCATGTGTTTGTTCACTTTGGGATCCCTGTATCCGTTCCTTAATCGGCACACCTCAACTGAGTTGTGTTGTCAACCTGTTTATTACTTTAAGTAGTTGACACCACTGTACAAAGAGTGTTGCTACATTGCAGTGAGCAATGCATGCATAGAAAAGGATGAACAGGGGAATGTTGCAGGCCACTGTGTGGTGGATGCTTTGGCAGTGAGGTGTAGTGACGCTATTATGTGATGTCATAGGGTCACAAGGAGTGCTCAGTCATAAAAACAGATAGAATTACTTATTGGTTTGGTCTTCACCAAGTTTTACCAAAAACAATTGATTCAGTGGTGCCACCTAACGAGTGGAACCGGTGTCAATGCACATGAGAAGCGGGGAGCGTGGTGGGTGGTGTCTTGGTAGCCATGTCACATCAGCTAAATTGGATTAAGCTGTGAATATGATTGTGATTGTATAAAGCACATATATATTTTATATACATGACAGTGATAGAAATTTAAAAAATTCACTTGTCCACCAGGCAAGTCAGTGTTGAAATCTACTACAAAAATCTACTTGTCCGGTTATTTGCGAGGGGAAGCGAAAATACAAGCTTTAGGAAAAAACAAAACGAAATGATTTAATTTTAGATGAAAAGAAATACAATCTTCCGGCTTTCCAGTTGAAAGAATAGAAATATATAATTATAAATAATATCTGGGCCATTAACGATGGTTTTTGTCATGAATATTAAAAGTAGACGTCACATGAGGCGTACCATTATTTTTAGCAATGCTGATGGTCGAAGCTGTTGACAACATTACACTGATGGGAATGTGAAATTTTTTGTATTTCTGTAATTTATTAGCATAAAAAATTGGCACTCTATTAAGCTTTCTTTTTTGCAGTCAATGCCAATCTCATTTACCTTCCCGTTCTACGGGCACGAGTTGAACAATGTCACTGTCGCCACTGGAGGTACGTATGTCTGCTTTAGTTTGTCTACAGCTATAGTCTTTAAAGGTGCCTGCTCCATAAAATTTTTTTTTAGTTTCATTTCAAATTCATTTTGTGAAAAATCAAACCTATACCTTGTATCCACTACATAACATGCAATACAACTTTTGTATATTGTGTTGTGAAATCATCAGACAAACTATGAAATTAATGTTGAACGTTACCAAACATTAAATGATGTAAAAATGGAAATGCATAATTTCAACCTTGGTGAGATTTTGTCATGTGATTGGCGAGAGGATGAAACTCACGTCCATGATCGACATTAACCTACAAAATGTTTACCATTTTGGATATCCAGCATTTTGAGCCTTACCAGATCTAATGACTAACATCAATTCTTTGGATGATTTGAACAGAAATAAGCATTTTTTTATATTAAATTGACTGCAGATGTTACTTAAACTATTCACACGCTACATATTTTTTATATTAAATTGACTGCAGATGTTACTTAATTTATTCACACGCTACATATTTTTTATATTAAATTGACTGCAGATGTTACGTAAACTATTCACACGCTACATATTTTTTATATTAAATTGACTGCAGATGTTACTTAAACTATTCACACGCTACATATTTGTTATATTAAATTGACTGCAGATGTTACTTAAACTGTTCACATATTAGGATGAACCATATTTGTGATCGGCTAAATTAGTTAAGCATGGCGTTTTTAGTCTTAAATAGCTATGTCACATTATGTGGTGTGACGGAGTGGACTCTGTCTGAATGGACAACATGCATTGACAAAAGTATAAAATCACCCATATGTATGAACGTGCACGTGTGTGTGCATGGATGTATGTATATATATATATATGTATAGCCCAAAGAAATAAGACTGTTACGTTTGTAGGCTTCCTCTACATGAGTGACTTCCTCCATCGATGGCTAACAGCCACGCAATACATCGCCCCACTCATGGCAAACTTTGACACAAGTCTCAGAAATGAGTCACTAATCCACTACGCGGACAATGGTGAGTTTTGACTCTTATGTCTTCAATCATAGGTAAGACACCGAGAGAAATGCTTGATCATAAACTAAGTAAGGGATGATCTCAAAACACTACACGAAAATGATGACCTTTAACCTCAAACACCCCCTCCTCATTACAACTTTTATTTCCCAGGTGGCGACACTTCAACCATCGTATTATAAAACTGCCTGGATGCGCTTGAAGTCAGCACCTTTATGAAGTGTGACTGGAAAATATACAATGTTTTTTGGGGGAAAATACATATACAATGCTAAATGAATCTTACACTTCTAACTTTCCCTCCTCCATAAAACAATTTTGTGTAGTGTCATATGCCAGTTTTGAGATAATTCATTTAGTGGTGGACATCACAAGTCCATTGGTCAAACCCTCAGCCTAACGAAACTAGAAGCAATATTAACCCCATTTGTGTCTTGAACAAATACCATTGTTGCCAATTTACAAGGTTGCACCGTGGTTCCATCTGGTGACCAATCATAATTATAATCACCCATCGAAGTCTTAGGAAATTCACATATATCAGACCAGGTTGAAATCCGTATATTTTACTTGAAAATCTATAGGACCGTATAATATAGCGTAATTGCTCTTCAAATGCTATAAGTTTGTCATTCGATTTTATACGTATGAGATTCATCCCAAAGTCCCGGGAATGCCAGGCAGTGTGGCAGATCTGATATAAAATAACATTTTCAAATTATGGTATATAATCTATACTTAATAGTATATATTCTACAGATTATGGACACTGTTTAATTACAGATTATATACACATTATGATATCTAATCTATAAGTTTTGAATATATGTGATACGTCCCATCATTCCTTTGCTGTTAAATCAGGTGCCACATATTTAACATTCCTGCTGTTGCATGATTATACATGTAAATGTGTTGTTTCAACGTTTATCTAACAGTTCAATTTGATTACTGTTTCCAGAATTGTTAATTAAGATTGGAAGAAAGAGAGAGAGAACATTAATGTTGTGTTTTTCTTTCAGGTACAGCATTGATTGTTTTGTGGGAAAACCTACATTTGCAGGATGACGAAGAAGGTAAATATATGAGTTATTTTCTTTCTCGCATGTCAGAGCCACCATATATAGTGACATGGTTGTCAGTTGTAATTGATACCACTGTGCTTGTTATTAAGTCTGGACATCCTACGTACACCTATTTACTCCCTCTCTGTACGGCCAGGCACATGAGACAAAGCAATGCCATCCATCTCTACATTCATCCATTCTTTCTAGGTCTTATGTCTTAATTTTTTGGGGTTTGGGCCTCTTATGATGGTTCGTTGGTACATTTCCTTTAGGTGTCCTCATTTCCTCTTTCCAGATGGTCTCCAGTACCACGCCTGTTTCAGTGTTCTTGTTGGTGGCATTCTGAGGACATGGCACAAATATATCCATTTTCCTTTCAATATTATTAACTTGAATGGCTCAGCATTTGTACTTTTATGTGCGTCCTCATTGGTGATAAATTCATTTTACCTGATGTTTAGAAGTCTGTACCAGCATCTGGTCTGGTCACTTGCTATTTTTTTTTTTTCCATGTTTCAGTGAAACATTCGTCATTATTTCACATACTTGCAATTCTAATTATTTCAGTTTTAACTCACACGAGCACGCACGCACGCACGCACACATGCACGCACACACACACCACATATATGAAATCTCATACACGCCTAATGCAGGTCAAATATCTGTGTTGTCAAAATCAATCTTTTCCATGCATGCATGTATGGCTGATGCCTTTGTAACTGTGATATTGACCTATTATATTATAAGTTTCTTGTGTCTTGATTATTTGTATGACAATAGTTTCAATGAATTTTAAATGCACGTCCTCTGCTTTTTCCAAGAAAAGGAAGTTAAATGAATGGAACAAATTATGTACTGATTGTGTTAATGGTAGCAACATGAATAGGTTTAAAAAATAAAATTGACAGATATAGCTGATAAGTGCAGATTACACATAAATAAACAAGTTTTGTATTCTTGAGCAAATTAACACATTGTTGGACACTCGAAAGACTTCCTTGTCCACTTGTTATCAGGAGCTTGTTGCTGATGTGGTAGAAGTACTATCTCTCTAATTATTAATTAATATGACGGGGGGAGGGGTACCAATGCAAATTAAAGAACTAAAAACTAAACTTCACTGTATTAACCAACCTTAATCTGTAACATTACCATCTTTATTAAACTCTGACAGTCTACTAGTCCCAACAAGGCTTATGACACCTATCAGCTCACCAGGGTATCCAGCCTTTGGCTGAGAGGGAAAATCACCTCAGCGTACACTCGCTCCCTGCAACATGACTATATCTATATCACTCGTCACTCTGTAATACCCAACACTGACAGATTAAACTAGACAATGGGTATCTTGTATATTTCCTGCCTTTTAGTTTGAACAGACTAACTAAACCACATGTTTCTCATGAAGCAACAGTCCCTGGGTATATAATTAACTGAACATACTTAATGTAATGTATATTCATGTTTTTTGGATGCATCCAAAGTATTTGATCGAGTAAATCACTATGTTCTATTTGAGAAACTCATAAAGTGGGGCAAACCCTTGTATATAGTTAGAATTCTAGTATTTTGGTATACTACTAAAAAAATGTATGTACGCTGGAAGTATATCATATAGTATATCTATTACTAATGGTGTATGTCACGGAGGAGTTCTCTCATATCATATAGTATCATATCATATAGTATATCTGTTACTAATGGTGTATGTCACGGAGGAGTTCTCTCCCTGTATCTTTTTTCTGTTACTAATGGTGTATGTCACGGAGGAGTTCTCTCATATCATATAGTATCATATCATATAGTATATCTGTTACTAATGGTGTATGTCACGGAGGAGTTCTCTCCCTGTATCTTTTTTGTGTATACATGGATGATCTCAGTAAAAACTTAAATAATGTAAATGCTGGATGCATAATAAGTGCAGCATTGATTAACCATTTGATGTATGCTAATGACTTAGTGCTCTTGGCTCCCTCATCCATGGGTTTATCAATGTTGCTGTCTGCCTGTACAGATTGTGGTCTAGAACATGATATCAAATACAATAGTACCAAAAGTAATATTATGATATTTTGCCGCAAAAAGTTCAAAAGTTCATATGCCAAACTTTGTGTTAAATTATGAAATATTGACAAGAGTTAATAAATGTAAATATCTTGGACATGTTCTCACTGAAGATCTCAGCGATGATGATGATGTGGCTAGGCAGTATAAGAGAATTTATGTTCAGCCTTGATTCGAAAATTCTATATTTGTACTGAAGATGTAAAATGTACTCTGTTTAAATCATGCTGTACTTCATTATATACATGTCAGTTATGGTATAATTATAAATCGGAATCAATTAGAAAATTATATGTAGCATACAATAATGTGTTTATATTGTTATGCAATGAACCGAAGAATTGTAGTGCTAGTTATGTTTGTGTCACGGGATTATCCACCTGCAAAACGTTGATCAGGAAAAATGTGTATAGTTTTATGACGTGTATATCTAAGTTGGGTAATGCATTATTTTATAATATATTGGTTATAATACCTGTACAAAGTATTATGAATAGTGATGCATTATACACATCACCACTGTGTCATCACTGTAGAAATATGCTATATATTTATAGTTTTTAGTCGTTATAATCTAGTCTTTATATGGATGTAATATTCTGGAATAAAGTTATTGAATTTAATTATCAATCTGGTGACACTGTACTTTGGCCCTTATCCAGCATCCTAGAATGGACACCTCACCGCTGACACTGGCCAGATACTTAAAAGGTATAGGTAGATCTAATAGGTAAAATTCATATCAAACTGATGACATAACAGCTATATTATAAAACTGATGTGTTAACAATTATATTATAATGATCCCTACTACACAAACATTGTAATCATATTTTTGTCATCGTATCAAAGCAGTTTTATGTTGTTTATTATTTATCTATACATAGCATGTCTGAATTGTTCTCTTTAATGTTTCAGCGGGGCCATTTACATTTGAAGTGATTCTTCACGAAGATGGCACAATTATATTCAGCTACTACCAGGTGATGTTTCTAATATGTCTCAGATGTGAAGGGCATGGACTGCTTTTTTCTTAACTTTGTCAAGATTTGTTTTTATTCATTAATAGTACTTAGAAAAAAAATGTAGCAATTGTCATTTGTTCTGTAGGCACATAAAACATTTCTTATAGTTGTGTTTAAAGTTGGATGGCAGTGATTATTGCGGCAGACTATTGAGGTTTCTTGACCACTAGCCCCAGAAACATTAATTTCTAACCCAGCTTACTTTATATAGCATGCACATTTTCAACTGTCATATCAAACTTGATATTTTGAAGGAATACCATGTGACTGTGTTTCAGTTGCCTATGAGCATATCGTCCATCGTGGAATTCAAACATCCTGTGAAGGTGGGACTCTCAGATGCCTTCTATGTCGACAGCGGTTATATGAATGGGCGTAAGTCTGTACATAGAATCAATCCAGGCTCCTCTTTACATTTCGTATATTTTGTCTCTTCTATGTGTATCTTTTTTGTGCTGTCGAGATCTCGTCTCTCCGTTCTGGCTACAGACCACTATTGTTTTTCCCATTAATGCCAATGTTAAATGTGAGCCAGACATTGCCATCCTGTGGGCAAAATTACAATTTGGTTTTAATAAAACCTGTACTGTTTTATTGGTGTCTTGTCACTGGCATGTAGTAACATTTTCATCAAATTAAAGTGCATTATTATGCAGTGAACCAACAAAGTAAATGTCTACAAGGTGCATTCTTTATATATAAAATATATCGGATGAGAGAATATATATGTATGGGTTGGACCTTGATCCTTTGTTCGCCTGGACCCTAGTCATTTTACTGTTGAGCACCATCTATTACTACAAATTTGATAACGATGCTGTCCGTTGTTCCACCAGATATTTTCATAGAACCTGCATTACAAATATGGTCACCTGATGGCAGCACTAACTAACTGTTTTGTAATGTGGACTGATCATTTTTCCTTTGTGGTCTTCACATCTCGCAAAATATTAACATTGTTCAGTTATGATATTAAAGTGACTGTGTGGAACATTGACAGGGGCAACTCGCCGAACCATCTATCGCTACCACCAGTTGAAGATCAACACAAGCGAGATAACCAGTCACACTGCGGTTATCATTACCCCTCTGCCCTGTAAGTGGATGCTATACTCATTTTGAGGTTCCTCCGCAAATCACTTAGCCCATAGAAAATCTGGTACGCAGACGTTCACATTTGTTAACAAGAGTGTGAACAACCTTATCTTATAGTAAATAGGGACGGACCGCCGTTGCCCTTTTTTGCTGGTGTGAGATAGTAATGTGACCTCCATAGAAAAGTGACCCCTCTAGACTTTTGACCCGTGTTGCTAATTATTTATTGTTTAAATAAAAAAATAACATAGGTATGTATGTATGTCTATGTATGTTTGATATAAATTCTGAAGTTATCACACAATTGTTTAGGATGGAGCTCACAATTCTATAGTGGAGGGGGGGTCACAATTCAATGGGCACATTGCTATTAATAAATTACCCCTATAGAATGTCAGACCTTCCAATTTTTTTTACCAATAAAAAGCAGAAGATCTTCCTCTTCCTGTAAAAAAAGACAGAAGACTTTTTCTTGAAAAAAACAATAACATTTTATGATACTAAATAACGATGTGAAGAGCATAACAAACATTATTTACAGTTTATTTACCATCTCAGACAGCTGATTGCCAGTGCAGACTACATTATATCCATTATCATAGGTGTTTCCTCGCCACCTCAGGTCTCAGATGACCAGTCTGTGGTCCTCATTGTACACAATGAGGTCTTTTGAAGGCCTGAACTGGTGGCACTCACAGTCCACGTTGATCTTGTAGTACAGCAGGCTACAGCGTCTCTGCACCTAGTGGTGCCTGGATCTTCTTGTCATTCTTTGCCTGGTCATAGGATGTGTAGAGTTTTCACGAGTGTAGCCATGTGCTCGAACCTGACCTGGCAACCCCAGCCTTTCAACTGCACCACCACTCGTCCACCTCGATGAACTCGGGCAGATCTGTGGCTACCTGAACAGTGCTGTCCAGGTCATCGTCTGAAGTGCCAGGGACAAACTTCTCAACTAGAGACAGCACTGAAAACAAAATGTTGAACCATGTTTATAAAATCATAAACATTTTCTTTAGGGAAAGGTTAGAAAAGCACATGGTTCATTAAAATAAATGACTGCTGTACAGCATAAAACATTAAATGATGTAGTCTCTTCCACATTTTGGAAAATTTTATTATTATCTTCTGTTTATCTGAAATTATTTCTAGATAAAGATATGGACAACACACACGACATATTATGTCAGTGCAAATAGATTTTTAAGTGAAAACACATTAAACTAACAGCAGTCAGAAAGAGTATTAGAATCCTTAAAATAAGCATAGCTGCTTTTTTAAATCATTAGACCAATCATTTACCATTAGCAGCCCTTAAGTCCAGTCTGTTCACTGGGTTGAGTAGCGGCACACCCTTCAGTGGTGTATTCGTCTCAAAACTTTGCGACATACTGTTTCTTATTCGTCGGTGGATTGCCTCCTTTCTCTCCTGTCATTTTACCCATCTTACTTCGTGGCGCAACGAAACAACTGCTAACAACCAACAAAACGTTCTTTAACAACGAACAAAACCTTAAAACTATAAACAACAAAGTTCACGAGGATTCAAATTCGCTGTAAACAGAGGCTTTAAAAATGGCGGGGTGAAAAATATACGGAGAAAATGTTTTACTGCAATATCATTCGTTGAAAAACATAACGCGCCACCAAATGGCGGGAGTTTCAAACCATTTAATAGAACTATTAAACATGATTACCTCTTAAGAAACTTGGTATTCGATTATTCGATCTGAATATTTCAATAGAATATCTTAATTTTCAATAGAACCTCTTAATTTTCTGCGATCACTGGCCAAGTCCGAAAAAGCGGAAAGATTTTCTCAAAAACCGGAAAAAGCGGAAGATCTTCCGATAAAGCGGAAGACTTGGAAGGTCTGGAATGTTGACCCAGTTGCTTATTACCTATATTGTCCAGATTACAATTTAAATATAACAGGTGTGTATGAATGTAAGTTTCATATACATTCTATTTATATTTTGCGTTTATATGTAGCCTGGTAAAATAGGTATTATGCATGCAATAATGTAATAAAACATTCAGAATTAATTAAAATGTATTGTATTAAATATACCAATGTAATACTTGTTTATGCAGGAATTTAATATATTTAATTATTTAATACCAAATTATTACATTACATTGGGACTATGATGCGTATGCATGAACGATGAACAACTTCATAACAGTTATTATATAATAATCCCAATTTATGTATTATGTAGTTAATTAACATAAATGTGTCTCCAAACTCCTAACTACTTATTATGTTTTAAAATTTTTTTTAGGATGGGGTCACAATTCTATAGTGTGGGTCACATTTCATTTCCTGGAAACACTCTTTGAAGTTTGTGCACGGGCACATCTTGTTCCTAGAAACACGATGACCAGGACACGAAGTGGGACAAAGTACATATGATTCAGCGAACATCCGCACATAGCATCGGGTAAACTGACAAATCCACGTTTCAACAGGTCGATCTGCCAGGGGCACTAAATTACTACTACTACCCTGGCCAGTGAGCATGTGCCCAACTAATTATGACGTCTTCAAACATTGCTCTAAAAATCTCCATATAATATGATAATAAAGCATGTTTGTTATGTTATGCATGTATGTATAAATTGTTGTTTATTGTGCTATTTCTCTGCACAGCTTGTAACATCTACAAGACGTGCTCCGAGTGTCTAACGACATCCCTAGCATCAAACTTAAAGTGCATATGGTGCCCAGCCGTTGATCGATGCTCCAGCGGTATGGATCGCAAACGCCAGGAGTGGCTAGAGAACAACTGCCATCTGGTGGTAAGTGTTGGAACTATTATGTCATGTGCGGTTCAGTTGAATGGGTATTCATTATTTACCATGCCTTTCCTCATTCTGTCATAACAAACAAACTGTAGTTTTGGGAAGTATCCTGAAGTCTTGGGGAGTGTCCTGGAGTTTTGGGGAGTGTTCTGGTGTTTGGGGGGAGTGTCCTGGAGTTTTGGTGAGTGTCCTGTACTTTTGGTGAGTGTCCTGGAGTATTGAAGAGTGTTCAGAAGTATTGGGGAGTGTCCTGGAGTTTTGGGGAGTGTCCTGGTGTTTGGGGGAGTGTCGGGGAGTTTGGGAGAGCGTCCTGGAGTTTTGGGGAGCGTCCTGGAATTGTTGGGAGTGTCATGGAGTTTTTGGGAGTTGCTGTTGGGAGTCAAGCCATGGATAAGGTTAATTACCATATTTTCACCTTTAGTCGTGCCAGTGATTATAGTGAGTTAAACACAACTATTCTTGAAGTTGAGAGAATACATAGATATTTATTATCTTTATACTATTGGATTAGCCAGTTGTACGCTTTTAATGCATGACGTGTGTATATTTATATTTGTTATTTTATTTTTTTACTTTTAATGGGTGACATGTATATAATTATATACATGTATGCATGCATACATGTATGCATGCATGCATGCATACATGCATTACTTTAATTCATTGTTGCAGGACATGACCGTTGACCAGTGCCCGTCGACTACATCTACAATGTCACCAGATCATCACAGCTCTACTACCCCTAACACTACTGCCTTTACCCTCCTACCCCACAGCTCCACTACCCCTCACACTACTGCCTCTACCCCACTACCCCCCAGTTCCACTACCCCTCACACTACTACCTTTACCCCCCTACCCCACTCTCTATCCACACCCCCATCTCACCCCAATACTTCCTGGTCTCCACACCCCAACACGTCTGGTTCTCCTCACACCAATAACTCAGCGAAGTCCGCCCCTTCAGTCGTGGCTACTGACCGCTCATGGACATCTATACATGCTAGAGCTGGGATCATCTTGTCTGTGATCCTCCTGCTGTGTCTGGTCTGTGGTCTCGCTTCCTGGCTCATCTACGCCTACTTGAATCCACACAGCAAGTCTGGCCTCTGGCTCATCAAGGTAGGCCTGCACAGAAACGTAGAACATGTCTCTTAAGAGCTCTAACGCTGTGGTAGTCATCATGTCTCTTAAGAGCTCTAACGCTGTGGTAGTCATCATGTCTCTTAAGAGCTCTAACGCTGTGGTAGTCATCATGTCTCTTAAGAGCTCTAACGCTGTGGTAGTCATCATGTCTCTTAAGAGCTCTAACGCTGTGGTAGTCATCATGTCTCTTAAGAGCTCTAACGCTGTGGTAGTCATCATGTCTCTTAAGAGCTCTAACGCTGTGGTAGTCATCATGTCTCTTAAGAGCTCTAACGCTGTGGTAGTCATCATGTCTCTTAAGAGCTCTACCGCTGTGGTAGTCATCATGTCTCTTAAGAGCTCTAACGCTGTGGTAGTCATCATGTCTCTTAAGAGCTCTAACGCTGTGGTAGTCATCATGTCTCTTAAGAGCTCTAACGCTGTGGTAGTCATCATGTCTCTTAAGAGCTCTAACGCTGTGGTAGTCATCATGTCTCTTAAGAGCTCTAACGCTGTGGTAGTCATCATGTCTCTTAAGAGCTCTAACGCTGTGGTAGTCATCATGTCTCTTAAGAGCTCTAACGCTGTGGTAGTCATCATGTCTCTTAAGAGCTCTAACGCTGTGGTAGTCATCATGTCTCTTAAGAGCTCTAACGCTGTGGTAGTCATCATGTCTCTTAAGAGCTCTAACGCTGTGGTAGTCATCATGTCTCTTAAGAGCTCTAACGCTGTGGTAGTCATCATGTCTCTTAAGAGCTCTAACGCTGTGGTAGTCATCATGTCTCTTAAGAGCTCTACCGCTGTGGTAGTCATCATGTCTCTTAAGAGCTCTAACGCTGTGGTAGTCATCATGTCTCTTAAGAGCTCTAACGCTGTGGTAGTCATCATGTCTCTTAAGAGCTCTAACGCTGTGGTAGTCATCATGTCTCTTAAGAGCTCTAACGCTGTGGTAGTCATCATGTCTCTTAAGAGCTCTAACGCTGTGGTAGTCATCATGTCTCTTAAGAGCTCTAACGCTGTGGTAGTCATCATGTCTCTTAAGAGCTCTAACGCTGTGGTAGTCATCATGTCTCTTAAGAGCTCTAACGCTGTGGTAGTCATCATGTCTCTTAAGAGCTCTAACGCTGTGGTAGTCATCATGTCTCTTAAGAGCTCTAACGCTGTGGTAGTCATCATGTCTCTTAAGAGCTCTAACGCTGTGGTAGTCATCATGTCTCTTAAGAGCTCTAACGCTGTGGTAGTCATCATGTCTCTTAAGAGCTCTAACGCTGTGGTAGTCATCATGTCTCTTAAGAGCTCTAACGCTGTGGTAGTCATGTCTCTTAAGAGCTCTAACGCTGTGGTAGTCATCATGTCTCTTAAGAGCTCTAACGCTGTGGTAGTCATCATGTCTCTTAAGAGCTCTAACGCTGTGGTAGTCATCATGTCTCTTAAGAGCTCTAACGCTGTGGTAGTCATCATGTCTCTTAAGAGCTCTAACGCTGTGGTAGTCATCATGTCTCTTAAGAGCTCTAACGCTGTGGTAGTCATCATGTCTCTTAAGAGCTCTAACGCTGTGGTAGTCATCATGTCTCTTAAGAGCTCTAACGCTGTGGTAGTCATCATGTCTCTTAAGAGCTCTAACGCTGTGGTAGTCATCATGTCTCTTAAGAGCTCTAACGCTGTGGTAGTCATCATGTCTCTTAAGAGCTCTAACGCTGTGGTAGTCATCATGTCTCTTAAGAGCTCTAACGCTGTGGTAGTCATCATGTCTCTTAAGAGCTCTAACGCTGTGGTAGTCATCATGTCTCTTAAGAGCTCTAACGCTGTGGTAGTCATCATGTCTCTTAAGAGCTCTAACGCTGTGGTAGTCATCATGTCTCTTAAGAGCTCTAACGCTGTGGTAGTCATCATGTCTCTTAAGAGCTCTAACGCTGTGGTAGTCATCATGTCTCTTAAGAGCTCTAACGCTGTGGTAGTCATCATGTCTCTTAAGAGCTCTAACGCTGTGGTAGTCATCATGTCTCTTAAGAGCTCTAACGCTGTGGTAGTCATCATGTCTCTTAAGAGCTCTAACGCGGTGGTAGTCATCATGTCTCTTAAGAGCTCTAACGCTGTGGTAGTCATCATGTCTCTTAAGAGCTCTAACGCTGTGGTAGTCATCATGTCTCTTAAGAGCTCTAACGCTGTGGTAGTCATCATGTCTCTTAAGAGCTCTAACGCTGTGGTAGTCATCATGTCTCTTAAGAGCTCTAACGCTGTGGTAGTCATCATGTCTCTTAAGAGCTCTAACGCTGTGGTAGTCATCATGTCTCTTAAGAGCTCTAACGCTGTGGTAGTCATCATGTCTCTTAAGAGCTCTAACGCTGTGGTAGTCATCATGTCTCTTAAGAGCTCTAACGCTGTGGTAGTCATCATGTCTCTTAAGAGCTCTAACGCGGTGGTAGTCATCATGTCTCTTAAGAGCTCTAACGCGGTGGTAGTCATCATGTCTCTTAAGAGCTCTAACGCTGTGGTAGTCATCATGTCTCTTAAGAGCTCTAACGCTGTGGTAGTCATCATGTCTCTTAAGAGCTCTAACGCTGTGGTAGTCATCATGTCTCTTAAGAGCTCTAACGCGGTGGTAGTCATCATGTCTCTTAAGAGCTCTAACGCTGTGGTAGTCATCATGTCTCTTAAGAGCTCTAACGCTGTGGTAGTCATCATGTCTCTTAAGAGCTCTAACGCTGTGGTAGTCATCATGTCTCTTAAGAGCTCTAACGCTGTGGTAGTCATCATGTCTCTTAAGAGCTCTAACGCTGTGGTAGTCATCATGTCTCTTAAGAGCTCTAACGCTGTGGTAGTCATCATGTCTCTTAAGAGCTCTAACGCTGTGGTAGTCATCATGTCTCTTAAGAGCTCTAACGCGGTGGTAGTCATCATGTCTCTTAAGAGCTCTAACGCGGTGGTAGTCATCATGTCTCTTAAGAGCTCTAACGCTGTGGTAGTCATCATGTCTCTTAAGAGCTCTAACGCTGTGGTAGTCATCATGTCTCTTAAGAGCTCTAACGCTGTGGTAGTCATCATGTCTCTTAAGAGCTCTAACGCGGTGGTAGTCATCATGTCTCTTAAGAGCTCTAACGCTGTGGTAGTCATCATGTCTCTTAAGAGCTCTAACGCTGTGGTAGTCATCATGTCTCTTAAGAGCTCTAACGCTGTGGTAGTCATCATGTCTCTTAAGAGCTCTAACGCTGTGGTAGTCATCATGTCTCTTAAGAGCTCTAACGCTGTGGTAGTCATCATGCATGAAATAGGAAAAAGTTGCAGGTCAAAGTGCTTAGGTGTTCTTTCATTGACATACATGATTTTCTTAGATTTCATTAAAACATCAGTTATGTATGTTGTGCACAGCAGTCTACATACGTATTATAATCTTTGATTTTATTAAAACATCAGTGATGTATGTTGTACATAGAAGTCTACATATGTATTATAATCTTTGATTTTATTAAATCATATCAGTGATGTATGTTGTACATAGAAGTCTACATATGTATTATAATCTTTGATTTTATTAAAACATATCAGTGATGTATGTTGTACACAGAAGCCGACATATGTATTATGATCTGTGATTGCATTAAAACATATCAGTGACGTATGTTGTACACAGAAGCCTACATAATGTATTATGATCTTTCATTTCTTTAGACATGTGACGTCTATTGTACACCCTGCTTTGTGTTTGTCCAGCATCGTCCAAGTCAGCTGAAGAGACAGCTCGGCCGAGTCCGGTTCCGCAGAGAGCGACAAAGTGCCCTTGGTGAGAAGTACTCAGTGTCAATTGACACCTCGGGCAGCACGGTCGCATAGACCGAGGACGCGGACACAGACAAGTTGAAGACAAATAATGACGTTAAAGGAAATGTGCAACAATTTTCATTGGTTAACTGAATGACTGTGTTACGGACATCACAACGCTGAATTTATTAGTATTTATAACATCTCAGTTTGTTAAGAATAATATCCATACAAACATGTTACTATGGTGATATTTCACTTCACAATATTTTCAAAAATACACGATTTCGTAATGCCATAAAATCTGCCAGTTTTTCATATAATGACAATAAAAGACGGGCCAAATAATCTCCACTTTTGAAGGTGAAATATAATGTGTTTAATCCGGTGATTTACAGGTCTTTAAAATTTTGTTTTATACAATTTTGTACGATAAACATATTACAGCAAAGACTAAGATGCGAAGTATAATTGAGATGTACTTTGAGAACTAAAAATTCAGAGAACGTTAGCATTTTATTATGCGAAACTCCAACTGTCAGTTTACAAATGAAATTGTTCTACATTCCCTATCACTGTTATTTTACAAATGAAATTGTTCTACATTCCGTTTAACTGTTGTGCCATTATTAATGACATCTCATTATTGTAAGATCTAAGCTGTGATACGTGTTTAAAATGACATTGATATTTCTTTTACCTTCATATTAAATTATTTGTTTTTAAAATACCAGTGAAAATATCAGTATTTGCTCTGTATCCAGACTTTGGGTCAATTACATTATATCGATACCAATTACACCTCAAACATACCAATTCCAAAATACCATTTCCAATTATCAATTCCATATTGAAACAATAATATGTGAACAGAGCAACCCTAGATATACTCAACGCCAAAAATAACATCTAGCTTAGAGCCGCTTTTTTATTTCTGCTTATGATACATACTGGCACACAAATATGATATACGCAATATATATTGTATTGTTTATTTATAGCAAATAATTTGAGCCAAAAAGTTACGTGATGTAATTGAAATAGTAATTGAAAATACCAATTACCTTTTTTGACCAATTATATTTACAATTATTTTTTTAATCAAAACATCAATTCAATTGCAATTCTGGAATTGAAATTGGCATTTCCAATTAAATGCAATTGACCAAGTCTGTCTGCCTCGATGGTTTCGGTTTATTGTTATCGGTTGTTCGTAATTATAACAGTGTGAATGTGTTAGTTATATTAATTAAGGCCTGTTAGCTATTTCCAAATTGTGCGAAAGTAACAAATAATATAAATTAGGTATATCCGGTAGTTCTATTTCTAATGAAAATTGCATCAAATAACAAGCATCATTGAATGCTGTGGCAACAATACATATTTTGTTACATTTGAATTTGCACCCGATGCATTTGTTGTGTATTTTAATGATTTAATTTGATTGTGTGATATTGTGCGTTTATACAAAGATTTAAGAAATTATATATGGACAATATCATGTAATACTATAATGTGTATGTGAGATTTGGTGGAGGATATTATATCCCAGCAACTGGGTAGGTAGTGGAACTCTATAATGCGTTAAAATTACATATGTTAAATGTTTATCTTTGTGAATGTATCACATTTTAAGTGTCAGTGAAGCATGACAGCACATGATGACATGTTATCCGGTATCAGAACATAACCCTCTAGGACAAAATCCTAGGATAAAAATGATCAAGATATAATCGTCTACATACCAGTAAATGTTACTGCATAATGTAATTTTACAATAAACTTAGCTTTATTAATTTTTCTAACTATCAATACATAGAAGTACACTCACTGGGGATTATGTCCTAGAATATGTTATTCAGAGTGCATTTATATGTAACTATTCAGTCTAGAAAGATATACAATATATATTTAATACAATATTTAGTTAATACAATATGTATTTAATACAATATTTATACAGATACAAGGGCAGGCTTCAAGTTTCTTCCTCCTCTTTTGTTCGTCTCATATTGGAATCTGGCAACAAAATCAAACCAAAAAATATCATTGGATGAACTATTAAATTACTCATGACCGGATCCTGTCAAATTCACTTTCACCTGTTACCCGAACTTAACGGTCAAAATCAATTCTTCCAATGATTCTAACAAATGCTTTCTTTTATTAAACCAACTGCACATATTACTTAAAGGTGCTTCTTCTGTTCAGTTGTTTTGATAGACCCATTTCAATTTGTTTCCAAAAATATAAAGTTACCCAGTATCCACTGCAACATGATAGCTCGTTTGTTTAACATTTGTGTATGTGAAATCATCAGACAAACTATTAAATTATTTAATGGTTGTTCCAACATTAAGTGAAGTGAATATCGAAATACTGAAAAATCACGATTTTCTTCCTTGGTGAAATTTTTTTAACTTTGTCATGGTCGGCGAGAGGATGGAAGTCACGCCCATGATCAGCATTAATTACCATTTTGGATATCCACTATTTTGATCCTTACCAGATTTAACAACTGAACTCAGTTATTTTGATGATTTTAACAAAAATAAGAATTTTTTATTAAATCAACTGTGGCTGTTACATAAACTATTCACACACTACATATTTGGACACCAATGAACTGTATTTGTGATAGGCTGAATAAGTTGAGGAGGTAGTTTTAAAATGTTTCACGCACTACATATTTTAACATTATTATGGAGGGTTAAATCAGTTGAGGAGGGTGTTTTTAAGGATGAATGGGAAGAATGTAGCAGTAAAACTGTCTTGTGATGGTCTTGAGGGGATGGTTCACAATTGTAAACATTAACGTGTTCGTACAAAACGTACTAATTCTCATATCTGCTCAAATCAATACTTTAAAAGGTTGATAACCTTCCAGATTGAAAAATATATTGATGTAGCAATGTCATAATACCATATATTTACAAACATTTATCTCCACTAATTATGTGACGCAACAATGGTCATATGTTGCATGCGACTGACAGGGCCCCTTTAGTACATTTTGTAGGAATAGGTGAAAGTTTATAATTGTGAATGGCCCCCTAATGGTATTATAATTAATGCTAATATTATTAAAAGTGGCCTTTCTTGTACACATGAAATATCTGACCTTCACCATAAATCACTGTTAAAATGACAAACCTCAATTTTGCTTGATCTGTAAAACACCGTAATGTTTATAGGTTCTATGAATAAAATGTAATTATTTCCATATACCTCATCAGATGAAATATACTTGTTAAAATTTTGTAATTCTTCTCAACAAGTAAGGGGCTTTGTAATTCCAATTATCCAAGAAAAAATTGTGTGGGTTGATCCAGGGTCCACTTGGACCATCACCAAAAAATTGGAAAGCGATGTATATATATATATATTAGTTTTTGTATCGCATTGAAATACATTTTGACAATAAATGACTTTCCATTCACGGCGGTGTTGATGGCGGAGCAAATAATATTCCATTTTTAAGGTTTATGACAGAACAACACAAACACATTGGTAGGAAATGAGCAGTATTTATTATAAACTTGGCAAAAAGGGGCAGCCTGCATGGTTGATTTTCTCTGGGGCCAGCTGTGACACCGAGAGGGCTGGCTGCGAGGCCTGGATGTTCACGTGACCGGACATGGTCCTGGGCCAGCTACTTGATTGTGATCACGTGACTGCGGCCACGTGACCAGACAATCATGGGGCCTGCATCCCTCTGGGTGTCCAGCCCTCCCCCAAAAAAACCGCTGAACTATCCTTACTACGGGTGTTTGGTGGAGCAAATAATATCCAATTTTTAAGGATTATATTATTTTATATCTATAAAGCCCCTAGGTCAATTTAGTATGTAAACATACTGGTTAGACCAAAAAGTGATGTAACGTTTCCAATATACATTCAAGGCATCTATTTGCAAAACATATTATCCATTTTGTGCGTTTCGGGATAAATTTGTTTTGTGTCACACGTTATTATGCAACAGATAGGAAAACCTGTATTTCATCAGTTCATCAGCATCTGTTTAATGGTCCATTGATTGACTATACATGTGTAAACATGCGTTTGTCACAGATAACATGTTTCATGTCTCATTACCGTATAGTTAGATTGATGCGTGGTGCACAAGTGAGTGCGAAAGCTTGGGTGTGCGTCTATTAGTTTCTCATAAGTGGCACGGTAGTAGTAGTAGGCATCCATCCGTCTCGGGAGTTGAATAACTGCATATGCTTGTTACGCTCATGCAACTCCACGCCGGGAAACACTTAATAAAGACACGTATTCAGTGCATCTACCAAACCGGCCCATACTTCATCTACACACTGCATGAATGCATGAGAGAACTTGTTCGTGGTTTTTTGAAATTCCAGAAAAACAACGGCTGGCCACCACTCGATTCTTTGAGCAGTGATAGATAGGCAATTGCAGTAGGAAGAGGACATCATTGAACTGTGTAGGATGTCCTCAATTTGTGCTGAATCAGTACTGAAATATAATGAAAAAAGCAGCCAGAGATAGCAGTATGGTGTGCACCCCGTGGCTAATAGCACACATGCACTGTGAATTATCTAGAAAGTATATGCAAGGTGCTGCCAGCAGCAGTATTATCGTCATTTGTGTTTAGCGCACCTACACTCCTGAAAATGTATGTGTTCACACTTGGTTTCACTTCTGAAAATGTGGTTTAGAGGAAACTGTCTTGCATGCTTTAGTTGTTTGTTTCTACAAAGTAGTGTTTTCATGATATTTGTATTCTATAATATTATTACATTGTTCTTGTACATTTATGCAGAAGAATGGAATGTCTGACAAGAAATTGAGATAAGGTTGTATTTGTTTGTTCTTCTTTCTAGGATGTCAATTCATGCTGAACTGTTAAAAAAAATTAGTATATTTAATTACTTATTAATATCATCATATTTAGACTACTTTTTTACTTATGAAATGCTAGCTTTTGTATATGGCATACTAGGCATGCATAAATGATATAAAGTAATATTAATTACATACATCTGTTCTCTGACTACATAGAAACTGAAGAAAAATAATATGAAAAATAACTGTGGTCTGGGCTCGCCGCCGTCTCAGTAGTAGGTTGCACCCTCAGCAGGAGATTACCTCACCACTTAATCCGCAAACTGGTATGATTATGAGTGTTTATTTGAGACATAATGATTCACGGGAATCATTACAGTATAAGGATATAATGTTATGTGTCTAGACTCTTGAAGTTGTTCCTTGAACAGCAGATCCACTATTAGCACTAGACCCACCTATCCGGATACATAGGCTATCCACGTTCTCTTGAGATCGGGCAATAATTGGTAAAGATATTATGGATGCACGCAGGTTGCAGCCTTGATTATGATAACATACAACGATTTCACCAGCCCTACCACTTCTCTATTTTATATCTGCCAACTTCTCAGTTTAAAAATCCAGGAGATTATGTTGAAAGAAAATTGCGAGCAAAGCAAGCCCCGCATTGTGTGGGGTCTGGTTGAATTAACATTCTTATAAAAAATTATGGTTGAATAATATTCTTATTTCTATGAAAAAAATTGCATTAATTTGTGTCGCTATAAACCATAAATTATATGCAGTAGTAAATCAAGCCTATAACATACCATAGATACATTGTAAAAAGTACTGTGTGCAAAAATTAGAAATCCACGGGAAAGACCTGAGAAGATATCCATAAAGTGTGGACATATTTATTAACATTCAAAAATATGTTTCATTTAAATAATGCTTGCATGAAAAAAACTTACACGACGCCCTATAATAAAAAGTTTTGCTCCCCCCCCACTTGGTAGCCAGACTGACTTAGCCTTAGGCCTCTGAGACCAGGGGACCGTTTCACTAACATTCTTATGAGCTCATAAGCACGATTTCGCTCTTAAGCTATGATCAAAACAGAAAATTGCTTTTCACTAAGAATAAATCATAGAAATGCTCATAGTCACAGGAATGCTCTTAAGAACGCTCCTTACTTACAACGAGGTTAGACCACTCTTAAGAACATATCCGTCATAAGAGAAAAAAATGGCGTACTTACATGTTATCCAAAGACGCAGACGGATTCTATTTATGGCCAAGTCTGGCAATTTATCAGAGTTAGCAAAGATACATGGTGTGTCAATATCCACAGTTAGCAGATGCATAAAAAATGTAGCTATGTACATTGCTTCAGAAGCACACCAGGAGATATACTACAACTATGAAATGTAAGTTGTACCTAAAATGATATTTAACACACATATACACAGTACACCATTAAGTAAATTAGTATTTGCTAAAGTACTTAAACCTTTTTAAATAAAAATGTCCACACCACATACTTGAGCATTGAAATATGTATACATAAAACATCCTATTTACAATTACTCAAATAACATTTGAACAGGAGCAGAGGTACAATGATAAACAGGAGCAGAGGTACAATGATAAACAGGAGCAGAGGTACAATGATAAACAGGAGCAGAGGTACAATGATAAACAGGAGCAGAGGTACAATGATAAACAGGAGCAGAGGTACAATGATAAACAGGAGCAGAGGTACAATGATAAACAGGAGCAGAGGTACAATGATAAACAGGAGCAGAGGTACAATGATAAACAGGAGCAGAGGTACAATGATAAACAGGAGCAGAGGTACAATGATAAACAGGAGCAGAGGTACAATGATAAACAGGAGCAGAGGTACAATGATAAACAGGAGCAGAGGTACAATGATAAACAGGAGCAGAGGTACAATGATAAACAGGAGCAGAGGTACAATGATAAACAGGAGCAGAGGTACAATGATAAGCAGGAGCAGAGGTACAATGATAAGCAGGAGCAGAGGTACAATGATAAGCAGGAGCAGAGGTACAATGATAAGCAGGAGCAGAGGTACAATGATAAGCAGGAGCAGAGGTACAATGATAAGCAGGAGCAGAGGTACAATGATAAGCAGGAGCAGAGGTACAATGATAAGCAGGAGCAGAGGTACAATGATAAGCAGGAGCAGAGGTACAATGATAAGCAGGAGCAGAGGTACAATGATAAGCAGGAGCAGAGGTACAATGATAAGCAGGAGCAGAGGTACAATGATAAGCAGGAGCAGAGGTACAATGATAAGCAGGAGCAGAGGTACAATGATAAACAGGAGCAGAGGTACAATGATAAACAGGAGCAGAGGTACAATGATAAGCAGGAGCAGAGGTACAATGATAAGCAGGAGCAGAGGTACAATGATAAGCAGGAGCAGAGGTACAATGATAAGCAGGAGCAGAGGTACAATGATAAGCAGGAGCAGAGGTACAATGATAAGCAGGAGCAGAGGTACAATGATAAGCAGGAGCAGAGGTACAATGATAAGCAGGAGCAGAGGTACAATGATAAACAGGAGCAGAGGTACAATGATAAACAGGAGCAGAGGTACAATGATAAGCAGGAGCAGAGGTACAATGATAAGCAGGAGCAGAGGTACAATGATAAGCAGGAGCAGAGGTACAATGATAAGCAGGAGCAGAGGTACAATGATAAGCAGGAGCAGAGGTACAATGATAAGCAGGAGCAGAGGTAAAATGATAAGCAGGAGCAGAGGTACAATGATAAGCAGGAGCAGAGGTACAATGATAAGCAGGAGCAGAGGTGCAATGATAAGCAGGAGCAGAGGTGCAATGATAAGCAGGAGCAGAGGTACAATGATAAGCAGGAGCAGAGGTACAATGATAAGCAGGAGCAGAGGTACAATGATAAGCAGGAGCAGAGGTACAATGATAAACAGGAGCAGAGGTACAATGATAAACAGGAGCAGAGGTACAATGATAAACAGGAGCAGAGGTACAATGATAAACAGGAGCAGAGGTACAATGATAAGCAGGAGCAGAGGTACAATGATAAGCAGGAGCAGAGGTACAATGATAAGCAGGAGCAGAGGTACAATGATAAGCAGGAGCAGAGGTACAATGATAAACAGGAGCAGAGGTACAATGATAAACAGGAGCAGAGGTACAATGATAAACAGGAGCAGAGGTACAATGATAAGCAGGAGCAGAGGTACAATGATAAGCAGGAGCAGAGGTACAATGATAAACAGGAGCAGAGGTACAATGATAAACAGGAGCAGAGGTACAATGATAAACAGGAGCAGAGGTACAATGATAAACAGGAGCAGAGGTACAATGATAAACAGGAGCAGAGGTACAATGATAAACAGGAGCAGAGGTACAATGATAAACAGGAGCAGAGGTACAATGATAAACAGGAGCAGAGGTACAATGATAAACAGGAGCAGAGGTACAATGATAAACAGGAGCAGAGGTACAATGATAAACAGGAGCAGAGGTACAATGATAAACAGGAGCAGAGGTACAATGATAAACAGGAGCAGAGGTACAATGTTAAGCACAGAGAAGTATGAAAATATTAATAATAATAAGTTTAAAACTCAACTGCCATCTTGTAAAATTATGAAGTTTATGTCAACAATTAATTTATTTTAGCGAACAACTGGCTAAACTGGCCCAATCATTTAATGGTGTTGGGGGCTTCCCATGAGTTGTGGGTGCTGTCGACGGCACACACATAGGCATCCTGGGACCTAGGCAAGGAGAATATGCCTTTGTTAACAGAAAGGGGAGCACATCAATGTAATGGTGAGTGTTTATGTTAAATAACAACATATTATATGCACTAATGATAACATAAATTCAACGATTGTAAATAAGATTTAATAAGATAGCTATCAAAGGCAAACAAACAGATGGTGATAAATGTAACATATAATAATTATGTAGTGTCCATGTTTAATATATATATATATATATCGTTTTGTGTATGTATGTATGTATGTATACACGTATACTATGTATATACGTACATACATGCATACACATAAAATTATATATATATATATATCACACATTTTAAAAGTCCACTGTTAGAACAGATTTTTTTTTAAATATAACTTCAAAAAATATTTATAAACTATTGTTCTACTAATAATTTTTTATTTAAGACAACACAAACATTTGGTCAACAAGTACCATTTCATCCTGACACACCTTAGTAGACTGTAAACCACATAACACCATGACCTGCGCTAACCTGCTTCAAACTTGTCATGCAGTGTATTAAGACTTCGTACAAAAGCATCTTGGCAGCTCCCTGGCCACTTGACAACCATATCCTGAATGATGAGGTCGCTGTCACATGTCACCTAAAAATAATTATACAAATGTTACTGCTTATTCCCAAATGGAAGATGGGGCACCAGTTTTGATTATTCCATTACTACATGTATGCATATATGTACAAATGTGTGTATGTGTCTATAAATATTATATATATATATATTATTATGATAATAGTTACACACACAAAGATATATATGTATGTATGTGTATATATATATACATATATACACACATATATATATATATATGTATATATATGTATATATATATATATGTATATGTATATATATACATATATATATATATATATGTATATATATATATATATATATGTATATATATACATACATATATATATATATACACATATATATATATTTATACATATATATTTATGTGTTTGTGTGTCTACAACTATTATCATAGTATTATATATATATATATATAATCTGTCTAATATTTTTTGAGGTTCTTGCTGCCTGGTAATGCAGAATATCACCTAAAATGCTGTGTCATAGAATAAACATAACAGAAAACAACCATAATTTTAATATCGTTTATTGATGTTAATTACACCAATGTATTATTTTAAAACATTCACGTTCAATACATGTCACACATTAACCTACTTACTAACCTACTTACTTTTAATTTAA
This sequence comes from Lamellibrachia columna, assembly GCA_963662155.1. NCBI lineage: Eukaryota > Metazoa > Annelida > Polychaeta > Sabellida > Siboglinidae > Lamellibrachia > Lamellibrachia columna. Next base: position 18,923,782 of record OY759261.1, read on the forward strand.
AAAGGGGTTAGTTCATTATAATATATTATATAGTATTCAGAAACATCTGACATTAAACTAATTACAATAACTTAACTAAAAAATTGCACACCTTCTTCTTTACTTCTGAGAACCAAGTTTCTGTTTTATGTTTCAATTCTCTGGGTTTCTTTTGACTAACCCTGTACCTTACATCTTGGTAGCAGTGGTGTTCCAAACACCCTGTTTGTCTTTGTTTGTCCCTTGCCCTCGTTGTGAGGCGAGGGAACTGAAACTCCCATACAGCTGTAGTTTGTGACTTTCTACCAGCTGTACAAGGAGCTCCAGTTCCCCATCAGTATCATTTGCTTTTCTCTGAAAATACATTAAATACTTATTATTTCTGTGGTAATTATTATTTGGAAAATATCTTCCATTATGGCAATAACACAATATTTTCAGTATACCCTCATGCACCACAAATGTGTCACGCAGCTGCATCCACAATGGCTGAAGCACAATACTCAATACTGACAATACTGACAATAGTCAGTAGTAGTCGTCTAGGTTCATAGACAGAGATATAGTATGATATACAATAATACACTTAATGGTGTGTATATATGTATATATACACACACATATATTATATATATATATATATATTACATCATGCTAAGGTGAGACACAGTGCAGCTTGATAGTATTTTTTTTTGCATAGACAGTTATTGCAATTGTTTCTGCTCTAACTGTGAAGTGGGTCTTCAAAATAAAACAAATATACACATACACGTACAATATATATTAAATACATTTGCATAACAGACACATAAAATCAGTTCCCATGTTGTCTGCGTTCTTTCTGTCGTCTGCTAGTCCTACGATGTCTCGGCTAGAGTAAAATGGATAAAACTAGGTGTCAGTCACTTCAATCGCCTTTTAGCAATCTAAACTGTATACAAGTATACATCACAAATAAATACTAACATTCGCAACACTAGACATATCTGCACAAATCTTACCATTTTCGAGATTTTCTCATCGCCGCTGTCAAAACATCCACTGACAGCGAATCCATGATTGTTGTCATTGGCAACTGTCAAATTACTTCCACATTTCCGCCGGTGTGACATAGAAATAATATCCTCAGCAGGGTTGTTTGATTTAAATCATTTGATTTAAATCACTGATTTAAATCATGATTTAAATCATGATTTAAATCACTCCAAAAAAAAATTAAAAATCATTGATTAATGATTTTTTTGACTTCCGATTTTATTAATCGCTGATTTATATGAATTTAACACAAATAATTGTTTACAAGCATCGAGATCAACAAAGTTTTGTATGTTTTTTTAATACAAAAGCACAAAGTGCGCACACTTGTGTAGCTGTATTGACACCAGATAGCCTGACAGTCAAATATTTTATGACGTTGTGTATGTATGATCTATTCCCTTTCTGAATGCAGTGAAGCCACACAAACTTGTCTTCCAGAGGAAGTATCTTTTCAAGTCAGAAGCTCTGAGTTAAAGTCCACTTACTTAGAGCTTGTGCTACTTGTTACCAATTCAGTATGTTGACTCAAGTGAGACAGTCTGGGCTACAATTGTTTAATACTGTACCAGTTTGCAGTCTGGTTGGAGACCCTTAGAGTACACAGAGCCCTGGACAGGTGCTAATCCACCCTCTCAGCAAACAATATATACTGCTACAGCCACAGACACACAGCATGCTTTCCTTTCCAAGACAGATTATGCAACTGCAGGTGGTGAGGCCTTGTGAACATTGCCTAATGTCTTTATATAAGCAAAAATCATGTACCCTCTGTTCAGACAAGTACACAAATTGATTTGAATAGAACACATTTGAAAGAGTTTATAAATATTAACATAAATATATGTATTTCTAAATACCAGATTTCAAATAAATAAAAAATCTGATTTAAATAAAAAAAATCTAATTTTTTTATTTAAAAAATCATGATTTTTTTCAACCCTGATCCTCAGTGATCGAATAGCATGTTTTAGGATGACAAATTTTCCTCCTAAGCTTATGATGGAAATTTCGCTCTTTAGCTTATGATGGATTTTACGAGCATCTTAGTGAAACGCATTTTTAAAAGATCTTAAAATTCTATGATGGATTCTGTGTTATGATGGGTTTTCCTTATGAGCCCTTAGACTTAGTCTTAGTGAAACGCTCCCCTGGCCAGGTTGCTTTTACAACAAGCTGACAATTATAGATACTATAGAATAGTTAACGACAATGCTGCCAAATTTGCTAAATCATGTATATGAATTCTCGAGTTACCGATCACTGGGGGCATAAACGTACCACAAAATTTACTTTTTGGAAGATAAAGGTTTGCAAGGCATGTTTTTGAATATGATACAACACTGAACGCTAGGACTAGGGGGTAGTACTAATAACCTAGGCTAGGGCCAGGCCTAATACTAATAGATAATTTTAAGTATTTCACTCAGTACAACCAATGAACCAGGGCTCACTCTGAAATGATATGAAATAACAACTAATGGTTTAGAATATCGATCTCCTGTGCACATCCTATTAAGTATAACACATTTGACTCCAATCAGGATATTGACACCGGGGGGACCTTGGCCTTGCGTGGGCTTGATTTCATTATCGGGAATATCGCTTGAGCAGACGTACCGACGTTTGTTTTTTTTAAATCAGCTAAAATCAACATTAAAAAAATATGACAGTCACTTTTCACTTAAGGTGTGTTACAAATAAATAAAATTACACACCTTGCACTCATGATAATTGTATTTGTCGTCGGTCTGATTCTCGGGCCCTTTCGTGAACTCGACATTGCGCGCGAAAATGGTGTCGCCACATTGCGGAGCCTGGGTAATGGAGGCTAGCCGTACGCTGCATTCGCTAGATGGCAGTGCAATATGCACGCATTTTTTGTGGTGCGGTGATTGTTAAATGCGGTACGAAGAAACCTGTGATCAAACGCTAGCGAAGGGAACTCCCGGCTATAGTTTCCTACAAATCTCGATAATTTTTGTACAGCCTACAATCCGAGAGATTTCCTTGTTTTCCGGGAGGATGGGATCGGGAGACTGGTGAAGGTGTGCATGAAACGCCTGGGCCTGGCTTCTAGTAACACGGCAACTGCTATTCGTAGCAATTCCGATCTCTAAAATTGGCCTAACAGACAATATTTGACAATCACATGTGCTATTTGTGCATCTTGAGCGTAGTATGAATAATATAATGAACGTCTTGCTATAGTTTAAGCGAGGGAAGAGTGAAACACAGCCGTAATAATAAATAAAATTAATTTAAGGGCCCGGGATATGCAAGATTAAAATTTTTTTTAATCCAAGCCAAAGGCCCATATATGACAAGTGGACAAGGAAGCCATTGGCACTGGCTTATCGAGAGTCAACACCTACGTGTAACCCACACGTAGTGCTTCTTCCGTTATAAATATGTGCCCTGTCTTCCATAGAAATGAAATTAAGATTTTAACTTTTACGCGCATGTCGGAGAAAGACGGAAACACTGCGGATTAAGTGGTGAGGCACTATCCTGCTGGGGGCGCCACCTACACACTGAGACTACGGCGGGCCCAGACCAGTTATTTTTTGCATTACTTTTCTTCAGTTTCTAAGTAGTCAGAGAACGAATGTTGGTAATTGTATTGCTTTTTTCCATTTATGCATGATTAGTATGCCATATACAAAAGCTAGCATTTCATAAGTAAAAAAGGATATTTCCACGTAGGTATATGTATACATCTCATAGTCTATATATGACAATGTTAATAAATATTTAAATTCAACCTTAAACGTTTCATGGGGGTGATATCTCAGTTACTGCATTTAACTTACTTTTTAGATGCATGTGACTTGTTACTGCAAGAAGGAAAAGCCAGACAGTGGAAAGTGTAATATTTAATTAAAGTAATCTGGTCAGTTGTTGGTTTAATGCCATCCCACACTTGGTGATGTTGACTTTGGTACTAAAACTGCAAGCATTAACTTGAGTACCGCATTGTTCCTAATAGAAGCACACTACCTAACATAAGCAATTAAACAACGTTTTCAGAAGTGAAGCCAAGCGCAAATTCATACATTTGCAGGAGTGTAGGTGCTATTTGCCACAAGGTACACACTGTACTGCTATCGCTGGCGACAATTTTCATTACCGGTACATTTCAGGAATGATTCAGCAAAGATAGAGGACACCCTACACAGCTAGTTCAATGATGTCCTCTTCCTGCCCCAATTGCCTATCACGATTGCCATCTGTTGCATAATAACGTGCAACACAAAACAAATTTATCCTGAAACACAGAAAATGGACGTTTTGCAAATAGATGCCTTGAATGTATATTGGAATGTTACATCACTTTTTGGTCTAACCAGTAAGTTTACATCCTAAATTGACCTAGGGGCTTTATATATATAAAACATTTCCAATAATCCTAAAAAATGGGATAGTATTTACCCCACTCATCAACACCACCTTGAATAGAAAGTCACTTATTGCCTAAATTAATTTCAACATAATACAAAAATTAAATAATATATATATTATTTAGTTATATATATATATATATATATATTATTTAGTTATATATATAAATATATATACCAGACACATTAGTAAAACAAGACCGCTGAACCTTATTAGTTGACATGATACAGCGATGCAGACATGGGCCATGCTGTTGTATGGCAAGAACCCAGTGCAGTGTTTGTACAGTAGAACACCCAGTCTTCATCATGTATCATACCAGCATCTACTAATTAATAACTTCTGTTATTGAGTATAGTAAATATACAATGGGTTAAAATACGTCTCGCTATTGTTAAATCACTATAATAATATGTTGGCTGCGGTTGGTAAGCTTATGCCTAAATTAAGAATACACATTTGTGAGGCAAGTTTGTAAGATAAATTGCATTTATTACAGCTTAATTACTAAAATGATACAAAACTCATTGCACAATTTACACTACTTCATGTTACGATATGTATCGAGACACAGAGGTCATGATACATATCGCGATACAGACTACACAGACTAAAATGATACAACAGTAAAACTTATTTATCACGTGGACAAGGCAACGCTACAGTAGTCGTCACGTCATCACTCCCATCGAGACCCAAATTGAACACATGCATTAAAAAAAAATAGTGTACAGATTTTACATAGATTATAGTTATATGTACATAGTGGAAATGTACTATATGTTATATTTTTTATTTTATCGATATAACGACAGGTGTGGTTCGAGTTGAACTTTTATTGCTTCACAAGGGGACGTGAATAATGTTTTGTCTACCGCTATCACACATCGTAGTGTACCACGATATGGATATTGTGTATCGTGTACCGTACTGTGCAGTGTGTATCACGATACACTGGTGCATCGGTGTATTGTTCTGGCCCTATTCTTTACCACATCAAAGTACAAAATATCAACCAAAAGTTCAAAATACAACCAAAAGAAATAGTAGAATTAATACAAAAGTTAAGACAAAAAATAAAAGATCAAAGAAAAGACGGTATTAAACACAGTAATAAAGACAGTATTACAGACGACTGGCCACACTCAGGAGTGAGCCAGGACTGTACAAATACAAACAGAATAAGTAAGCTATTTGCATGTCATAGTGTCCAGTGTAAGATAAGGTTAACATAAACATCTATTAAGTAACATAGTTCCAATACATTAGTGGTGTTCACAATATTGTCTGTAAAATACCTGTTATCTTATTCAATACCGATATTATATATCTTATTCAGTACCGATATATATTAATATTATTGTTTATCCATAAATTCCCTAGCATACATGTACTTATTAATGTAATACTAGTACTCTACTTGTGTAAACTCCCAATAGCATAAACACAGCAGTCAACAAAGTTGTCAATTTCACATGTGCATTGCCTGACTAGCTGTCATTCCACTGTTGTTTACAAACAAGTCTTGGACACTGCGCAATGCACAGGTCTCTAGCAAGATCAGCCCACTTCCAGCCACCCCTTAGAGCAAGTAATTATTGTAAGTTTTAAGGGAGAGAGGGCACCAACCTGATCCTGGCTTAACTGTAGGGACAGTTACCTTAGTACAGGCACAATCTATACATGCACTTGTATATCAAATCTCATAACATATTAACTATAACAGTAGCACCACTAAACATGATCGAAACTGAACTTTCTAAAGTGTTCTATACATGCATCAGCTAATGAGTGCCAGTGGTAAAATCCTGGAATCTGCATATGTCAATAATCTTTATCAGTAATAATCAGAATATCACCTCATATGCATATGTGCATGCATGTACCCCATTAAAACATATAAGTCAATGTTCAACATCCCTGTGACGCATGCATATACACCACCAAGTGAGTTACCCATGGAGGCCTAAGTCGGGACAATGACAGATGTTCAATTTAAATACTTTCACATACTAGACTTATAGTTATCAAGTTATGTTCACATTTTAAACAGTACTACCCTATGTTAAGGCAGTGACTGGAGCTGTTTCTGCCATTCAATAGGATGCCAGCCGGTGGCCCACTCCTTCTTCCCAGCAGCTATCTGGCTTATCCCTCTAGTCTATAGGGGAATGATTAAAGATGTAACTCTATAATATATACATAGCTTTCCAATTTTTTAGTGATGGTCCAAGTGGACCCTGGATCCACCCACACAATTTTTTCTTGGATAATTTGATTTATAAAAAAAATACAAAACCCCTTACTAGGTGAGAAGAATTACAAAATGTTAACAAGTATTATTTCATGTGATGAGACATGTGGAAATAACAAACACAACAAAGAAACACAAACCTTTAACATCATTAATGGAGATAAAGTACTAATTTGAGCGGGTATGAGAATTAGTAAGTTTTGTACAAACAGATGAGGTTAATGCTGACAACTATGAACCGTCCCCCCTCAAGTGAACCGTCCCCCCTCAAGACCATCACAAGACATTTTTACTGCTATATTCTTCCCCTTCATGATAGTGTACTGTGCATCTATAAAATTTATTTAACCCACCGTAGTAATGTTAAAATATGTGTGTGTATAATTTTAAAACCATGCTTCCTCAAATTATTTACCAAATCCAGTTCATTGGTGTCCAAATATGTAGTTTATATAACAGCCACATTTGATGTAATAAAAAATGCAAATTTTTGTTCAAATCATCAAAACAATTTACTTCAGTCGTTAGATCTGGAAAGGATCAAAATAGTGGATATCCAAAATAGTGGATATCCAAAATGGTAAACACTGTATGGGTCAATGCCCATCATGGGCGTCACTTCCATCCTCTCACCGAATACATGACAAAGATACACAATTTCACCAAGGAAGAAAATCGTGATTGCTTGAACAAACATTAAGTAATTTAACAGTTTCTCTGATGATTTCACATAAGCTACAAAAGTTGCACAAATGAGCTAGCACGTTGCAGTGGATACTTAATTGGTAGGTTTGTTGTTTTGCAAACTTAATTTGAAATGAGACTAGCAAAAACATTTTATTGAGGAAGCACCTTTAAGTAATATGTGCAGTCAGTTTAATAAGAGAGCATTTGTTAAAATCACCGAAAGAATCGACTTTGACCGTTAGGATGGGTAATATGTGAAAGTGAATTTGACAGGATCCAGTCAAAAGTAATTTAATATTTTATCCAATGATATTTTTTTGTTTTGATTTTGTTGCTAAAAAAAGACTCTAAAATGAGTCGAACAAAATATTGTATTGAGGAAGAAACTTGAAGCCTGCCCTTGTATATGTATAAATATTGTATTAAATGCATATTTAAAAAACTTAATATTGTATTAAATACATACTGTATATCTTTCTAGACTGAATAGTTGCATGTAAATGCACTCTGAATAACATATTCTAGGACATAATCCCCAGTCAGTTTACTTCTATGTATGATATTGTTAGACAAAAATGAATAAAGCCAAGTATATTGTAAAACTACATTATGCAGTAACATTTACTGGACATTGTCTAAGAGGATTTTGTCCTGATACTGAATAACATGTCATCATGTGCTGTCATGCTTCATTGACACTTAAAATGTGATACAGTCACAAAGATAAACATTTAACACATCTAAAGCATTATAGTGTTCTGCTATCTACCCAGTTGCTGGGATATAATATCCTCCACCAAATCTCACATACACATTATAATATTACATGATATTGTCCACATATAATTTCTAAAATTTTTGCATAAACACACAATATCTTACAAATATCATACAAAATATAATATCCTCCACCAAATCTCACATACACATTATAATATTACATGATATTGTCCACATATAATTTCTAAAATTTTTGCATAAACACACATCATACAAATTAAACCATTAAAATACACATAACAAATGCAAGGCGTGCAAATTCAAATGTAAAACAATATGTATTGTTGCCATAGCATTCAATGATGCTTGTTACTTGTTATAATTTTCATTAGAAATAGAACTACAGAGTATACCAATTTATATTATTTTGGAAATTGCTAACAGGTTTTAATTAATATAATTAACAAATTCACACTCGTATAATTAAGAACAACCGATAACAATCAACCGAAACCATCCAGGCTGACAGACTTGGGGGTCAATTGCATTTAACTGGAAATAGCAATTTCAATTCCGGAATTGCAATTAAATTGATGTTTTTATTTTTAAAATAACTGGAAATGGAATTGGTGAAAATGTAATTGGTATTTTCAATGACTATTTCAATTACATCACATAACTTTTTGACTCAAAGTAATTGCTATAAATTATCAATAAAATATATATTGCATATATCACATTTGTTTGCCGAAATGAAACAAAGCTGCTCTAAAATAGATGCTACTTTTTGCCGCTGAGTATATCTATGGTTGCTCTGTTTGCAAACTGTTATTTCAATATGGAACTGATAATTGGAAATGGTATTTTGGAATTGGTATGTTTCAGGTGTAATTGAAACTGACATTTGTAATTGGTGTGGAATTGGAATTGATATAATACAATTGACCCAAAGTCTGGATACAGAGCAAAAACTGGTATTTTCACTGGTATTTTAAAAACAAATAGGTCAATATGACAATAAAAGAACTATCAATCTCATTTTAAACATGTATCACAGCTTAGTTCTTACAATAATTAATAATGGCACAACAGTGAAAGGGAATGTAGAAACATTTAATTTGTAAACTGATAGTTTGGGGTTTCACATAATAAGATGCTAATGTTCTCTGAATTTTTATTTTTAGGCATTGCGAAATCGCGTATTTTTGGAAATATTGTGAGGTGAATGATCACCGTAGTAACACGTTTTTATGGATATTATTCTTAACAAACTGAGATATTATAAGTATTAATAAATAAAGCATTGCGATGTCCGTAACAGCCATTCAGTTAACCAATGAAAATTGTTGCACATTTCCTTTAACGTTATTATTTGTCTTCCACTTGTCTGTGTCCAGGTCCTCAGTCTATGCGACCGTGCTGCCTGAGGTGTCCTCAGTCTATGCGACCGTGCTGCCTGAGGTGTCCTCAGTCTATGCGACCGTGCTGGCTGAGGTGTCCTCAGTCTATGCGACCGTGCTGCCTGAGGTGTCCTCAGTCTATGCGACCGTGCTGGCTGAGGTGTCCTCAGTCTATGCGACCGTGCTGCCTGAGGTGTCCTCAGTCTATGCGACCGTGCTGGCTGAGGTGTCCTCAGTCTATGCGACCGTGCTGCCTGAGGTGTCCTCAGTCTATGCGACCGTGCTGCCTGAGGTGTCCTCAGTCTATGCGACCGTGCTGCCTGAGGTGTCCTCAGTCTATGCGACCGTGCTGGCTGAGGTGTCAATTGACACCGAGTACTTCTCACCAAGAGCACTTTGTCGCTCTCTGCGGAACCTGACTCGGCCGAGCTGTCTCTTCAGCCGACTTGGACGATGCTGGAAAAACACAAAGCAGGGTGTACAACAGACGTCACATATGTCTAAAGAAATGAAAGATCATATTACATTATGTACGCTTCTGTGTACAACATATATCACTGATACATTTTAATGCAATCAAATATCATAATACATATGTCGGCTTCTGTGTACAACATACGTCACTGATGTGTTTTAATGCAATCAAAGGTCATAATACATATCTAGGCTTCTTACATACTGTACAAAGAAGTCAGTTATTTATTCTTAATATCTTATCAATTTCGTCATATTGTTGTACTGTAATTTAATAAATTAAGTGACTAAGATTATTTATTTAAGTGTTTGTCTGTGAGTGTCTATGTAAATGAGTGAGTGTGTGCGTGCACGTGCATATGTGTGCATGTATGTGTATAAATGTACACATACCCATACAAACTTTTAGTGTTTTACCAAATAACGAGACAAGCTTACCACAAAACCTGCTTTATTTCACGCACGTCCGCCAGAACTCTAAGTGACGGATGTACGTGAGTACAGTACATTATTTTTCCAGTAAGCGGTGAGAGGGATAACAATTTGTAGTTCAGTCAAGACATTACATACCTCTTCTCTTTACATGAAAGCATCCATAAGATCTGAACTAATGTCTAATTAATTCACTATCTATCTATTCACTATCTCAGAACAGAAATGTTCATGTGATTAACTTATATCACTGTAAATCTCCACTCAGATCCTATAGATTAATTCATAACTAATAGTAACTACTAATTGTAAACACTCACACTGGAGGCAGAGGTTGCCAGCATATGCCTCTAGAAATGGCTTAATTATAGTGTCGAATGTCTCACAGCATTATTATGGCTGTAGGCGATCCTAGCCCTGTGACATACTACTCATAGTCTTTCAACCAAACTGGTTTCTGGTTTCCAGAGGACCTAGGCGGGTATCTAGGTGAGTCCACATGACTCAGAGTGGTTGACTCAAGTGACATGTCGGTTGACATGTCGCTGCTCGAGAGGTTCTCCTCCAGCGAGTCGTCTTCCGTTGACAAGACAGACAGTTCCATCTTGATTTCCAGGGGTTGAATCTTCAGATATTGCTTGTGATAGTTAACATTCTTCGCTGTGCTCATGGTTCTTTTTCTCGCTACAACTTCATAAGTTATGGGTTTGTAGGGAGTCGAGTTTTTGTTGACTCTCCTTAGCTTTTCCAGAACTGTGTCTCTTGGTTGGAGGTTTGACGGTTTCGCGTTTGTTCTTCGGTCTGCATACTGCTTCATTTGAAACTTTGCTGTATCGTCTGTTTCCCTCATGGTTTTGCAAAACAGTGACGTCTTGATTTCAGGTAGGGTTGCTCTGGTGCTTCTGTTAAGCAGTGCCATGGCATCAATTGTCTCATATGCCCTTTGCTCACACTTGTAAAAGTTTAACATTTCATATTTAGTGTTGACTTGAGGTTTGAAATATTCATTCAGTTTTCTAACAGCGATTGCATACTCATCGTTTGATCCATTTTCTGGTATAGTGTAAAAAATGTCATTCACTCTCCCCTACGAAGTGAAGTTACCAGGCTCTTTTGTCTGCTTATTCTGTAATTTTACTCATTATGAGCAGTCGCTCGAATCTCGTCAGCCATCACTGACCAATGGTAGGCCCCAATATGTCAAATGCAGCAAACTGAGGCAAGGCTATCGCTATGACTATGGTTCGGTCAGCTCAGTTATAGCGTTAGTTCAGTTTCAGTTATCTCACCAAGAATGAAGAGACAGCGACCATCCTCGTCGCCAGTGTTTTACTAAAATTTTAATAATGAGACAAGCTTACCACAAAACACGCCTTATTTCCCACACACCCATCTGAACCCTAAGTCCCGGATGTACGTGGGTACAATACATTATTTTTCCAGTGAGCAGTGAGAGAGATAACAAGTTGTAGTTTTCAAGACATGACAATACTTTACATCAATGTAAAATCAGAAAGTAAAAATAAGAAAACGTACAAGAGAAACTTCCACAAAGGTAACTACAAAGATATGAGAAAATACTTAGCACAGCTAGATTGGAATAACATGCTGATGGATAAGACTGCAATTGAATGTTGGAATATTCTAAAATATGAAATTGAGAGTATCATTGATAAATTTGTTCCCTTCCGAAAACAAGGAAAACGGGGTAGAAAGAAACACTTGTCAAAAGAGGCAATTAGAAAAATAATGCTAAAACAAACTATGTGGAGGGTTTATAGGCGTACCAGAAAGGAAGAAGACTATGCAAAATACAAAGAGGCACTTAATGCAGCTACAACTGAAATCAGACAATCTAAAAGAAGCTATGAGCAAAAACTGGCATGTAACATAAAAACTGACAGCAAGAGTTTTTATGCATATGTCAGGAGTAAACAAAACGTACAAGACAAGGTTGGACCTCTAGAAGACAGTGCTGGAAATATAATATCACAGGGGTTTTTAATGGCGGAAGACCTAAATGGTTACTTCAGTTCAGTGTTTACAAAAGAAGATATTAGTTCATTACCAGTTGCTGATGCTAAATTTCAGGGGGCTAAATCTGACTATTTAGGACCGTTAGTTGTAACTCCAGAATTGGTAGCTAGGAAAATAACGGCAATGAAGGATAACAAATCACCGGGAGTGGATGGGATTCCTCCAAAATTACTAATGGAAACAGTAGATCAAATCAGTATACCACTTGCAAGAGTATTCAACTTGTCATTAAAAGAGGGAGTTGTTCCGTTTGAATGGAAAGAAGCAAACATCATACCATTATTTAAAAAGGGTTCGAGAAATAAGTCAGAGAATTACAGACCAGTGAGTTTAACGTCAGTGATTTGTAAATTATTAGAAAGGTTAATTAAAGACCATATGGTGGACTTCCTCGTTAAGCATAAATTATTAAACTCATCTCAACATGGATTCCTTAAAGCGAGGTCATGCTTAACAAATATGTTATGTTTTTTGGAAGAAATCACTAAGTGGATAGACATGGGATCGCCAGTAGATATTATCTACTTAGATTTTCAGAAAGCTTTTGACAAAGTGCCACATCAAAGATTGCTACTTAAATTAAAAGCCCATGGTATCGGGGATAGCATAACTGACTGGATAGAACAATGGCTGACTGACAGAAGACAACGAGTTGTAGTAGATGGCGAAGTTTCAAATTGGAAATCGGTTTTGAGTGGGGTACCTCAAGGATCAGTATTAGGACCTATATTATTCTTAATTTATATCAATGACTTGGACGAGAGTATAACAAGTAACGTACTGAAATTTGCGGACGACACAAAACTGTTTAGAAAGGTTAATACTGATGGTGATAAACAACATTTACAAAACGATCTAGACAGATTAGTGAAATGGTCTGAGAAATGGCAGATGCTGTTCAATTTTGGGAAATGTAAATGCCTACATACAGGACATGGGAACTTGAATGTAAACTATAAAATGGGAGCTACTGTTCTTGGTACTACTGTAAAAGAAAAGGACTTAGGAGTTACAATAAGCGCTGATATGAAAGTTTCAGAGCAGTGTGGTATTGCAGCTTCAAAGGGTAATCAAATTCTTGGATTGATTAGAAGAAACATAACATATAAGGGAAAAAAGTTAATTATACCTCTTTATAAAGCAATAGTTAGACCTCATTTAGAATACTGTATACAAGCATGGAGACCATATCGTAAGAAGGATATAGATACGCTTGAACGCATACAAAGGAGAGCAACTAAAATGATTCCAGAACTTAGAGACCTCAGTTATGAAGAACGCCTGAAAGAATGTGGTTTAACAACTCTAGAGACAAGGAGGTTAAGAGGAGATCAGATTGAAGTTTTTAAGATATTGAATGGGTATGAAAATATTGATAGAAATATGTTTTTCTCACTCAAGAAGGATAGCAAAACTAGAGGACATGAGGTAAAATTAGTAAAGGATCAATGTAGATTGGACATCAGGAAGCACTCGTTCGCACAGAGGACAATAAATGAATGGAACAAACTGTCTACAGATTGTGTAACTGCTAGCAGCGTGAATATGTTTAAAAACAAGGTTGACACATATATCAGGAGGGCGGGTTATAAGTAGGTGAACATTGTTGGACTCTCGATAAGCCAATGGCTTCCTTGTCCACTTGCCATCTGGGCCTTTGGCTTGGATGGCAAATCTTGTTAAATCTTGTTAAAATCAAAAAAATTAAAATCATGTATGTCAATGAAAGAAAATCTAAGCAGTGTTGATTTTATTACGACAGATTTGATCTGCAACTTTTTCATGATGACTACCACAGCACTAGTGCTCATGTTCTACTACCACAGCACTAGTGCTCATGTTCTACTACCACAGCACTAGTGCTCATGTTCTACTACCACAGCACTAGTGCTCATGTTCTACTACCACAGCACTAGTGCTCATGTTCTACTACCACAGCACTAGTGCTCATGTTCTACTACCACAGCACTAGTGCTCATGTTCTACTACCACAACGCTAGTGCTCATGTTCTACGTTTCTGTGCAGACCTACCTTGATGAGCCAGAGGCCAGACTTGCTGTGTGGATTCAAGTAGGCGTAGACGAGCCAGGAAGCGAGACCACAGACCAGACACAGCAAGAGGAGTATAGCCAGGATGACCCCAGTGCGATTGGACGTTCTCGAGCGGTCAGCGGCCATGGCTGAAGGGGTGGAATTCGCTGAGGTATTGGTGTGAGGAGAACCAGATGGCAGTGTGGACAGAGAGTGGGGTGGAGGGGTAAGGGTAGTAGTGTGAGGGGTAGTGTAGCTGTTGGGTAGGGGGGTAAGTGTAGTAGTGTGAGGGGTAGTGGAGCTGTGATGATCTGTCTTTGTCGCCGTAGATGTATTGGATGGGCACTGGTCAACGGTCAAGTTCTGCAACATGCACCATGTCATTTCATTAATAATAAACATTTATTTCAGACAAGATAGTCCATATATATATATATATATATATATATATATATAATATGTAATTTGTATTTTATGTATACAAAATTTTATATATATATATATATAAAATTTTGTATACATAAAATACAAATTACATATTATATATAAATACACACGCACACATGTTGTGAATTAAAAGTACATGTCAAAAACAATTAAAATTATATATATATATATATATATATATATATATATATATATATATACACACTGCCCATTAAAAGTACAACACGTTAAACAAATATAAATTTATACGTCATGCTTTAAAAGTATACAATTGACTAATCTAACAATAGTGTAAGGGTAATAAGTATTATCTGTGTTTGCTCTCTACATCAAGTGTTGAATAACCCAGAATATTTGTGTTTAAATCACTACAACCACTGGAACAATTAAGGGTTATATAAACAGTTTTGGCAATTGTATATACTTTTTTAGTTGTAGCTGCAAAAACAAGTTTTAAATATGGTAATTCACCTTATCTATGGCTTGATTCCACAACAACTCATCAAAACTCCAGGACACTGCCCAAAACTACAGGACAATTCCCAAAACTCCAGGACACTTCCCAAAACTCCAGGCACTCTGAAAACTCCAGGATATTCTGAAAACTCCAAGACATTTCCCAAAACTCTAGGACAATTCCCAAAGCTGCAAGATATTCCCTCAAACTCCAGGACACCTCGCAAAACACTGCCTAAAACTCCAGGAGAATTCCCCAAACTCCAGACACCCTGAAAAACTCAAAGACATTCCCAAGACTAGGCCACTCCCCAAAACTCTAGGACACTCCGCAAAACTCCAGGCCACTCCCCAAAACTCTAGGCCACTCCCCAAAACTCTAGGCCACTCCCCAAAACTACAGGCCACTCCCCAAAACTCTAGGCCACTCCCCAAAACACCAGGACACTCCCCAAAACTACAGGCCACTCCCCAAAACTCTAGGCCACTCCCCAAAACTACAGGCCACTCCCCAAAACTCCAGGCCACTCCCCAAAACATCAGGACAGTCCCCAAAACTCCAGGTCACTTCCCCAAACTCTAGGCCACTCCCCAAAACTCCAGGCCACTCCCCAAAACATCAGGACACTCCCCAAAACTCCAGGACACTCCCAAAACTCCAGTACACTACCCAAATACCCAGGACACCAAATCTCCCCAAAATATTTGTTTGCCATAACAAATCAAGGAATGTCATAGTAATTAATGAATACACATTCCACTGAACAGCAGATATATTCTTTCTCAATGTCCACAGGACATTTTGTTCATGAGAATTTTGTTCAGCAGAATAATTCCAACACTTACCACCAGATGGCAACTGTTCTCCAGCCACTCCTGGCGTTTGCGATCCATACCGCTGGAGCATCGATCAACGGCTGGGCACCACATGCAGTTTAAGTTTGATGCTAGGGATGTCGTTAGACACTCGGAGCACGTCTTGTAGATGTTACAAGCTGTGCAGATAAAATGCACAATAAACAGCAATTTATACACACATGCATAACACAACAAACATGCTTTACTATCATATTATATGGAGATTTTTAGAGCAATGTTTGAAGACGTCATAATTAATGGGGCACATGCTCGCTGGCCAGCGTGATAGTAGTACTGCCGTACCTCTGGCAGATCGACCTGTTGAAACTTGGATTTGTCAGTTTATCCCATGCCATGTGTGAATGTCAATGTACACTGAATCATTTCTACTTCGTCCCACTTCCTGTTTTGGTCGTCGTGTTTCTGGGAACCAGGTGTGCCTGTGCACAAACTTCAAAGAGTGTTTCCAGGATTACCCCCCCTGACCACTAATTATATGTCAACAACCAATTAAAGTTAAGTTCTTGCATGCAGACCTCATGAATTCGAGCTTGCAATCTCATTGGTTAACGCGGCAACTTAAAAATCAGCATTTCAATAGGTTGATCTGCCAGGAGTATTGATGTAGACAGAAACCCTGGTGGTGAGGATGGTGGGAAATGGACATAAACACGGACGATCACCAGAAGTACGCTTAAAACATTGGACGAATGTTACACATGATTACTACGTAAAACGCTCAACATCTCCTGGACACTACACATGACAAATAGAGATTTGTACACAGAAACACCAAAGATCTCAGAGACAATCAGACAGGAAAAACACAATTCACTGTTCCAGAAGTACAGAAGTTATGAGAGAGCTGGTTACTTAGCAACCACTAATAAACTATTACCCTGGATGAACTATTGACAACTGTCTATTTAGTGACTATAATATCATATGCAATGTGCATATTATCTGCATAAGCGTATTGGTAACTCTGCTATCGTATACAGCCAATGCAACCGCTTGTCAAAATCCAATAAAAACATGTCTTTGTTAACATATTTTGTCTTGTTTATCCACAATATAAAATGCAAAATTGGATCATTATTTACCACATGTTCCTGTTTAAAACAAACGAAAAATATTAGAGAAAATGCACAAAACACATTGTTCACCAGAATACCATCGTATTATGTGACTCTTTGGTGAGTTACTTTTGTGATGTTTTGATGATTTAAAAAAAATATTTTTATTAAGCTGACTACATATTACTGATACTATCCATGCACAACAGATGTGAACGTCTGCGAACCAGATTTTCTATGGGCTAAGTGATTTGTGGAGGAACCTCAAAATGAGTATAGCGTCCACTTACAGGCCAGAGGGGTAATGATAACCGCAGTGTGATTGGTTATCTCGCTTGTGTCAATCTTCAACTGGTGGTAGCGATAGATGGTTCGGCGAGTTGGCCCTGTCAACGTTCCACACAGTCACTTTAATATCATAACTGAACAATGTTAATATTTGGCAATAATTTGGTATTAAGATGTGAAGACAACAAAGGAAAAATGATCAGTCTACGTTACAAAAAAGGTAGTTAGTGCTGCCATCAGGTGGCCATATTTGTAATGCAGGTTCTGTGAAAATATCTGGTGGAACAACGGACAGCGTCGTTATCAAATTTGTAGTAATAGATGGTGCTCAACAGTAAAATGACCAGGGTCCAGGCGAACAAAGGATCAAGGTCAAACCCATACATATATATATATATATATATATATATATATATATATATATAATTCCCTCATCCGATTTATTTTATATATAAAGAATGCACTTCAATTTGACGAAAATGCTACTACATGCCAGTGACAAGACACCAATCAAAAGGTACAGGTTTTATTAAAACCAAATTGTAATTTTGCCCACAGGATGGCAATGTCTGGCTCACATTTAACACTGGTATTGATGGGAAAAACAATAGTGATCTGTAGCCAGAACGGAGAGACAAGATCTCGACAGCACAAAAAGATACACATAGAAGAGACAAAATATACGAAATGTAAAGAGGAGCCTGGATTGATCCTATGTACAGACTTACGCCCATTCATATGATCGCTGTCGACATAGAAGGCATCTGAGAGTCCCACCTTCACAGGATGTTTGAATTCCACGATGGACGATATGTTCATAGGCAGCTGAAACACATTCACATGGTATTCCTTCAAAATATCAAGTTTGATCTGACAGTTGAAAATGTGCATGCTATATAAAGTAAGCAGGGTTATAAATTAATGTTTCTGGGACTAGTGGTCAATAAACCTCAATAGTGTGCCACAATAATCACTGCCATCCAACTCTAAACACAACTGTATGAAATGTTAAATGTTTTATGTGTCTACAGAACAAATGACAATTGCTACATTTTTTTCTAAATACTAATGATGAATAAAAACATTATTACAAACTGAAGGAAATGTCATTATGGTCCATGCCCTTCGCATCTGGGACATGTGAGAAACGTCACCTGATAATAGCTGAATATAATTGTGCCATCTTCGTGAAGAATCACTTCAAATGTAAATGGCCCCGCTGAAACATTAAAGAGAACAATTCAGACTATGTATAGATAAATAGTAAACAACATAAAACTGCTTTGATACGATGAATAAAATATGATTACAATGTTTGTGTGGTAGGGATCATTATAATATAATTGTTAACACATCAGTTTTATAATATAGCTGTTATGTCCTCAGTTTGATATGAGTTTTACTTATTAGATCTAACTACACCTTTTAAGTATCTGGCCAGTGGCAGTGCTGGGTGTCCATTCTGGGATGCTAGGTGAGGGCCAAGGTCCAGTGTCACCAGATTGATACGTCTACTTGCTTACTTAGTTAGTCCTCTTCGCTCAAGGTAGAGCATAAGGCCGAAACGACTCTTTTCCAACGCAGTCTGTTATTTGCGGCTTTCTTCATTTCTTTCCAGGTGGTTCCGTGTTTCTTTACTTCCTTGTCTATTGATCTCCTCCAAATAGTCTTGGGTCTCCAGTCTAAGGCCTGTCTCGTGACATTGTTGGTTTGTTTTCGGAGGGTGTGTCCTAAATTGTCCATTTTCTTCTTGTAATCTCTCTCCTGATGCTGTCTAGGTCTATCCTCCTCCAGATTTCTTTGTTTGTGGTTTTATCCTGCCATTTGGTTTTCAGGATGTATTTCAGACATTTGTTAATGAATGTTTGTAGCATTTGGGTTGTTGTCTTGGTTACTCTCCATGTCTCAGAGCCATATAGCAGCACACTTTTCGCATTGGTGTTGAAGATTCTGATCTCGTTTAGTGATGAGAAAGATGATGTGTTCCACACTGTCTTTAAAATACTGAATTCATGCCTGGCCTTTCCAATCCTGTTTATGACATCTTCATCTGTTCCTCCTTTGTCTGTCACTACACTTCCCAGATAGGTGAATTTGTTGTCCTCCTCTATATCTTTTCCCTTCAGTTGTACCTTAACTTGTTGCACACTGTTCACTTTTAGTAGTTTTGTTTTCTGTATGTCTATTTTCAAGCCTGTCTTTTCAGCTTCCTGCGTCAATTTGCTGGACTTCTTTTGCATTTGTTTGTGTGTATGTGATAGTATGCAGATGTTGTCTGCAAAATCTAGATCTGCTTAGTGATGCCATTTTGGCCCTGTTTAACAGTCTCTCTCATTTATCCAGTATATCACCACAATAAAAATTAATGGTGATAGGATGCACCCCTGTCTTAACCAGTCTTTACTTCAAATGTCTCAGACAGTTTTCCATTACAGATAACTTGGCAGGTGGATTAGTGTCACAAACTTTGCTGGTATTCTATAGTGATGCATTAGCATCCAGATAACATCTCTGTCTACTCTATCAAAACAATCTTTCTTGAAATCTCGGGTGATCGCCACTCAATTGATTGTTCTATGATTATTCTCAGTGTAGCAATATGGTCAGTGCATGATTTGTTTTTCCTAAAACTGGTTTGTTCTTCAAGTTGCTTTTCATCCAGTGCTCCTTTCATTCTGTCCAATAGTAGCGTGTGAAGACTGTACTTGGTACGGACAGCAGTGTGATTCCTCGCCAGTTTTTGCACATTCCCAAGTCACCTTTCTTTGGCAGTTTTACAAGGTATCCATTTTTCCATTCTGGGACTTTCTCTTGTTCCCAGATCTTCAGGAATAATGGTGCAACATATCTGTTGTTGTTATCGGGCTGCTTTCAGAGCCTTTGGTGGTATGCCATCTGGTCCTGGTGTCTTTCTGTCCTTTAACACCTTCAGTGCCCTACTTATTATTGATAAGTATAAGTGTTAATTAATTACCCAGGGAACAGTTACCTCATGGGAAACATGTGGTGTATGTTAGTCTGTTCAAACTAGAAGGCAGGAAATATAGAAGATACCCATTGTCTAGTTTAGTCTGTCAGTTTTGGGTATTACAGAGTGAAGAGTGCAGTAGATATAGTTATGTTGCAGGGAGTGAGTGTAGGCTGAGGTGGCTTTCCCTCTCAGTGAACTGCTGATGGGTGTTGTAAGCCTTGTTGATGGCAACATTACATATTAAGGTTTGTCAATACAGTGAAATTTATTAGTTATTTCTTTGATTTGCCTTGGTACCCCCCTGCTGTTGTGTTATTAGAGAGACAATACCTCTACAACATCAACAACAAGCAACAGATAACAAGTGGACAGGGAAGTCTTATCGAGAGTCCAACAATTTGTTAATTTGCTCAAGACTACAAACTTTTTCATGTATGTGTAATCTGCACTTATCAGATGTGACGTCGCCAAACTGTACAAACAACAACGAGTTGGCTCCAGTCATCTATAGTTTTTTATTGTGGTCTTATTTGCTAAGCCTAGAGAAAATATATAAAAACAAAAGAACCCCAACACTATGCTATTTCACTGCATGAGACTCATTAATGCACCTTGTATCAACTGTCAACCATGCTCAGGCATGACCCTGCAAAACAGGGCTGTTGTTGTCTTGTTGACTGTGGGATCATGCCTGGCCCAGAAGGACACAGCCCTCCCCCTGACCACTTGTGATCAGTGTCTCTTGGGTAAATTTTAAACTTAAACAACTGTTTTAGTTAAACAACTTTTTCTTTTTAGTTAATGCAATTAACTATAAGAGAAATAGTTATAACAATACTAACTAATTAACTATATTCTCTATAGAATGCACTGGATTACCCAGGGCGCTGCCATATGGGGGCAATAAATGACACCATCACCAAGATTAGGTAGCCTATCAACACGAGCTACAATTACAACTCTATATTATGTGTTAGTGACCAAACTGCTCCCTTACACAGATATATCTGTCAACTTTATTTTTAAACCTATTCATATTGCTAGCATTAACACAATCAGTACATAATTTGTTCCATTTATTTAACTTCCTGTGCTTGGAAAAAGCAGAGGATGTTCATTTAAATTAATTTAAACTATTGTCATACAAATAATCAAGACACTTATAATGCAATAGGTCAATATCACAGTTACAAAGGCATCAGCCATACATGCATGCATGGAAAAGATTGATTTTGACAACACAGATATTTGACCTGCATTATGTCTGTATGCATTATCATATATGTCGTGCATGTGCGTGTGTGTGTGTGTGTGCGTGTGTGTGCACGTGCGTGCGTGTGTGACACTGTGTGTGTAGATCAATGGTAGGTGAATGTTCAGTTAAAATTGAAATAAAAAGTATTACAAGTATGTGAACTAATGATGAAGGTTTCACTGAAACATGGAAAACAACCACAAAAAATAGAAAGTGACCAGACCAGATGCTTGTGCAGACTTCTAAACATCAGATAAAATGTATTTATCACCAATGCGGATGCACATAAACAAACAAATGCTGAGCCAATCAAGTCAATAATATTGAAAGAAAAATGGAGATATTTGCGCCATTTCCTTAGAATGGCACCAACAAGAACACTGAAACAGGCGTGGTATTGGAGACCATCTGGAAAGAGGAAACGAGGACAACCAAAGAAAAGATACCAACGAAACATCACAAGAGAAGCCCAAACAAAAACATTAAGACACCAGACCTTGAAAGAATGGATGAATGTAGAGATGGGTGGCATTGATTGCTTTGTCTTGTGTGCCTGGCCGTACAGAGAGGGAGTAAGTAGGTGTACGTAGGATGTCCACACATAATAATAATTAACAAGCACAGTGTCATCAACAACAACTGACAGCCGTATCACTATATATGGTGGCTCTGACATGCGAGAAAGAAAATAACTCATATTTACCTTCTTCATCATCCTGCAAAAGCAGGTTTTCCCACAAAACAATCAATGCTGTACCTGAAAGAAAAACACAGCATTAATGTTCTCTCTCTTTCTTCTTTTTCATTCTTCAGTCACAATTCTAAAAACAGTAACCCAATTGAACTATTAGATAAACTTTGAAACAATATATTTTCATGTACAATCATTATTATCATACAACAGCGGGAATGTTAAATATGTGGCACCTGATTTAACAGCAAAGGAATGATGGGACGTATCATATATTCATAACTGAAAGATTAGATATCATAATTTGCATATAATCCATAATTAAACAATGTCCATAATATGAAGAATAGATACTATTACGTATAGATTAGATTAGATTAGATTAGATAATTTGAAGATTATATATTTTATATCAAATCTGCCACACTGCATGGAATTCCCGGATGTACCGTAATTTCCCTGTATAATATGCCCCCAGGGCCAAGGCCAAGTATAATGTGCACCCTGAGTTTCAGCTCAAATCTGACAGAATTTCTACATTGCCACGAATAATATGCACCCCAACGTTTTATCACCAAACCCCAATTTCCCCACTTCCGATAATTTGGTTGAAGCATGGCTTAGAGCGTCCCTTGGCCTGGTATACATTCTCAGTCAAAGACAAAGTAGCGCCGCTTTACGATCAGCGTCTTCTACCATGAGCATTATCGGCATATATTATCGCTCACTCCGAGGCGTTATTTGGACAACAAAGGTGTGCAAAAACATATTTTTAAAGATGTTTTTCTACATGGAATGATTGAATGAATGTGGTGAAATAGAATTTAGAAATAGAAAATTTGTAAGAATTGTCATTTAGAGGTGTAAATAATTTAGGCCAATCAATAGTTCCTATTATGTATTCAGTCCGACAAATATTTTCTTAGCCTTGTTACCTTGTATGATATGCACCTGCATGGATTTTTGTATGTATAAAAGGGGATAAAAGCATATTATATATATATATATATATATATATATATATATATATATAAACAATTATGGTAATATGGATTTTGGGATGGATCGCACATGTATAAAATCAAATGACAAATTATAGCAGTCAAAGAGCAATTACATTATATTTCTCCTCAAATACTTTTGATTCTAGGCAGATTTCTGAAAGATATATTAATGCTATAGGCCTTTTAACCAATGAAAAATGTTATACAGATTTGTATGGTTTCATAGATAGTAAAAAAATACAGATTTCAACCCAACAATTGTTGCTGGTTGCTAAGACTTCGATGGATGCTTATAATCATGATCAGGGCTGGGTCCAATTACAAAAAAATCAAATCAATTACAATTACTTAAACTTTTTCAGAGTGGATGTTAAAGGATATCACTTTTGTGTAGTGTTTTGACATCATCCCTTACAAACTACTTAATTTATGATCAAGAATTTATCTCAATGTCTTACCATTGACTGAAGACATATGAGTCAAAACTCACCATTGTCCGCGTAGTGGATTAGTGACTCGTTTCTGAGACTTGTGTCAAAGTTTGCCATGAGTGGGGCGATGTATTGCGTGGCTGTTAGCCATCGATGGAGGAAGTCACTCATGTAGAGGAAGCCTACAAAAGAAAGTCTTATTTCTTTGGGCTATACACACACACACACACACACTCACTCACTCACTCACACACACACACACACACTCACTCACTCACTCACACACACACACACACACTCACTCACTCACTCACACACACACACACACACACACACTCACTCAATCACTCACTCACTCACTCACTCACACACACACACACACACACACATCCATGCACACTCAAGTGCACATACAATGTCGTACATACATATGGGTGATTTTATATTTTTGCCGATGCAGATTGTCCACTTGGACAGAGTCCACTCCATCACACCAAGTAATGTGACAGAGCTATTTAAGACTGAAAGCTCCATGCCCAACTGATTTAGCCTATTGCGAATCATTGATGGTTCATTGATGTCCAAATATGTAGCGTGTGAACAACTTAAGTAACATCTGCAGTCAATTTAATAAAAAATGTCTACTTCTACTGTGGGTCAGTGCCGATCATGGACGTGAGTTCCATTTTCTCGCTAATCAGAGTTTTCAGCGTTTCCATTTTCACTTCACTTAATGTTTGGTCAAACGTTCAACATTAATTTAATAGTTTGTCTGATGATTTCACAACACAACATACAAAAGTTGTATTGCATGTAGTGGATACAAGGTAGGTTTGATTTTTCGCAAAATTAATTTGAAATGAGACTAACAAATAAATTTAACTGAGCAGGCACCTTTAAGAGTAAAGCTGTAGACAAACTAAAGCAGACATACGTACCTCCAGTGGCGACAGTGACATTGTTCAACTCGTGCCCGTAGAATGGGAAGGTAAATGAGATTGGCATTAACTGCAAAAAAGAAAACAATTTTTTATGCTAATAAATTACAGAAATACAAAAAAATTCACATTCCCACACAAAGAAGTGCTTCAAGCATGACATGAAAAACTACCTAACTAAAGAAAACTAACAATATAATTTTTGTAAACTCCCAAGTAATTACAACAACACAAGCTCATTTATGTAATGTTTTATTTGTGTTTAAAGGTGCAAAGCCTGAAAATTTTGGTAAAATCATATATTGACTATATCTTTATGTCTATATATGTCACTGAAGCCCGACTGCTCACATGCGACTGCGATTATATATCAAATTAAAGATAACATAATATACTTAATAAATTGCCAATGGTGGCATGCAAGCAGTTTCTGGTAATATTGTGATATGAACAAAATGTCCGACTGTCAATCAAGAGGATCTGGGTTCAAGTCCACTGACTGCTGTTTCCGAACTTGGGCAGTTTCGTTCACCCCACATTACCTGGGGGGGTGAACAACATTGTAGATGCTTCAACGTGACAGCAGGTGGACTCTGGTCCTCTCAACTGCAAGCCTCCTCGATTAACAGTCCAATACTATGTGGCGGAGTGGTTAGAACGTCAGACTCTCCATTGAGAGGACTCCTCAGGAGCAGAGTTTCAATCCTTTTGCTGCCATTTCAAAGCTGGTGCAATTTTGTCCACTCCACATTGCTTCAGTTCACTCAGCTGTACAATTGAGTCACTGGCTATATATAGTGGTGGATAAATGTGACTGAATAGTCTTTGCACAGTAATTGCCACGTGGCTGAATGCTTCCCAAAGAAGTCAAGTTGGTGACAGAACGAACAAATCTGCCAGGGTTTGAAGACAAAACAATTTAGTTATTTTTTTTATAATAGTTCCAATAAATATTGACTACGCCCAGGAAAAAATGGCAAGGAAAATAATTTTATCTCATTCCCATCAGTGTAATGTTGTCAACAGCTTCGACCATCGGCATCGCTAAAAATAATGGTACGCCTCATGTGACATGTCTACTTTCAATATTCATGACGAAAAGTATCATTAATGTCCCAGATATTATTTATAATTATATATTTTTTTGTTCTTTCAGCCGAACAGCAGGACAATTGTATTTGCTTTCATCTAAAATTAAATCTTTTCTTTTTGTTTTTTCCTATTTTGATTCCCTCGCAAATAACTGGACAAGTAGATTTTTGTAGTAGATTTCAACACTGACTTGCCTGGTGGACAAGTGATTTTTTTATTTCTATCACTGTCATGTATATAAAATATATATGTGCTTTATACAATCACAATCATATTCACAGCTTAATCCAATTCAGCTGATGTGACATGGCTACCAAGACACCACCCACCACACTCCCCGATTCTCATGTGCAATGACACTTATGTGACCACTCCTTATGACCCTATGACATCATATAATAGAGTCACTACACCTCACTGCCAAACTGTCCACCACACAATGGCCTGTAATTCTATCTGTTTTTATGACTGTTCGAATTTATGTGACCACTCCTTATGACCCCTCATCACCTCACTGCCAAAGTGTCCACCACACAGTGGCCTGAAACACTCCCCTGTTCATCCTTTTCTATGCATTACTCACTGCAATGTCGAAACACTCTTTGTGCAGTGATGTCAGCTACTTAAAGCATTAAACAGGGTGGCAACACAACCCTAGCTCCCTTATTCATTAAGTGAGGATCATAATTTCATAAACAGTGTGAATCGGGAGTACCTGAGCTAGCACCAGGCCTTTAGCCAGGGACCCGTCTGCCCATCTTGAAAACGGGCAATTGTCTGATGACGACGGGTAAAATTAAAACAAAAGACAGGTTTTTCTTTTTACAAGACGATATTTTTTTCATAATAAAATTGTTTGAACTGACTTAGTGACTCTTAGTGCACGCAGTTGTGATTCAACGAATGTTGTCGGTGGCAGAATAGTGAATATATTTTTAACCTTGACATCGTTGGAAAATAATGATACTTGGTGGATCACATTTCTTGTGATGTGGTTTCATTCTAATTTGGTATCAAATAATGACGTTTTACACATTTCTGCATAGTGAATACAGTGACGCCACAAAGACTTGTCTTCTTGAGGCTGCATCTTTACAAGTCAGAAGCCTTGAAATAAAATCCACCTTAAGCAAACACTTGTACTAGTTGTTACCAATTCAGTGTGTTGACTCAAGTGTGACCACCTGCACCTGTATTGCATGGTATCACTGTGCAGTCTGGCTAGAGTATACTGAGTCTTCAACTGGGGCTAAATCACCCTCTCAGTAAACAAAGTCCACAAAGGTCACTGCATGCCACAACATGCCTTCTAATAATATTAATGGTCCAAGGAAATACCATCAGATTTCATTCTTTATAATACTGTAGATTTTTTTTGGCTCATGCAAGCTTACCAAGGGGTAGTACAAAAGACACAGTTAGCAAGTATATATTATTGTCAATATTAAATTAAATCCTAAATAACCTATCCTAAAGTGTTCTTTTGAACACAAAACAGTTTCATTCAAGGCTAACGTAGCAATCGAATTAAGACTAAATTCTGTGATGGCGCCATGCAAATGGCAGATAAAGGCCACCAGGCATTTAATATGCGGCAGCTGCAGCAACTGCATGGACTTCGTCAAGTCCGGATGTGAGAAATCCTGGGCTGAGGTTCAGGCGGATAGTTTTAGTTTTGAGGGGATGTGTGAAGATGATGGAACTAGAGGTGCACATGGAGTTGGAACAGCTGAGGCTGCTCATTGTGGCAATGGTGGGAAGGGAACAGGTGGGTTGTGCCAGTGGTTCTGGTGGGGGGACAGTAGATAATAAAGTGGGGGAAGACAATGAGAGAGGTGCCAGGGAGAGCTCACCTCAGCCTGGGAGGAGGCTGAGAGGAGGTAAGGCGACAGGTCGTATGGAGACAGGATGTAAGCAAATGGGATGTAAGGAGAAGGGACATAAGGAGACAGGACGAAAGGAGACAGGAAGGAAAGAAATGGGAGGGAAGACAGCTGGAGCAAAGGAGATGAGAGTGAAGGTGATGGGAGTGAGGGAGACAGGAGGGAAGGTGTTAGGAGGGAAGGCGACATAAGCGCAAGTTAGCCAGGAGACGGGAGGGAAAGGTGACAGGTTGATGGGTGAGAGAGAGACTGATAACAGTCTGCCAGGTGACAAGGCTGCAGTGCAGAATGTGATGGAAGGGATCCAACGGAAGAGCTATTCTGAGGCAGTGACAGAGGGGGTGAGGAAGAGAGCGAGGGAGTTTGTGGGGGACTCGACAGTTAGGAAGACCGACAGAGTCTTAAACAATAGAGATGACATGGTAGTCTGCTTGCCTGGGGCCAAAATAGAGGCGATAACTGAGAGGGTACAAAACATTGTAGGTTCGGGCAAGGGTGGATCTGTATACGTAGGGACAAATAACGTAGAGAGGGAGGGTACAACTGCCATAGTTAGGAAATATAGGCAGTTGGTCAGAACACTAAAACAGACGCAGGTTGAGCAGGTAATACTGTCGGGGATTTTACAAGTAATAGGAAATATATATAAAAATTGCCGGGGGATTGCAATTGACATGCTAGTCCAGAAACTATGTAGGGAAGAGGAAGTTGTATTTGTGGGGAAGTTTTGTTGGGAGGGCTGACATGTACATGAAGGATGGGCTTCATCTAAGTGGAAAGGGGCCAGCAAATATCTTTGGTAGTAAACATTGTTTCAACTAGAAGCGCAGGGGGATTACTTAGAGGTGCCTCAAGCAGGACAAGAGGCCACTAGTACACACAAGCCAGTCAAAAATGTCCGGAAACATCTCTGAAGCTGATTATAAATGCGTGTTTAAATGCAAGGAGCATAGTAAATAAGAAAAATGAATTAAACATTACGGTAGACAATATTGACCCTCACATAATCGTTATAACCGAATCATGGACCAACATAGACATAACA
Organism: Lamellibrachia columna; assembly: GCA_963662155.1. NCBI lineage: Eukaryota > Metazoa > Annelida > Polychaeta > Sabellida > Siboglinidae > Lamellibrachia > Lamellibrachia columna. Next base: position 18,952,669 of record OY759261.1, read on the forward strand.
GATGATGAATGACTGACAGGATACGTAATGTTTAGGAGAGATCGAACAGGAAGAAGGGGAGGGGGAGTTATTTTATATGTTAAAGAATTTATTCAGGCTTATGAAATAAAATTAGAAAGGGAAGCAGATTGCAATGAAGCTGTTTGATGCAAAATAGTTTCAGGAAATTCAACATTAACTATTGGATTAGTTTACCGAAGTCCAAGCATAAAAGAACAGGATAACACAAAAATACTAAAGGAAATGAGTAAAGGGGAATGTATCATGATGGGAGATTTTAACCATGGAAATCTCTAGAGAGTACGGGGGGTGAGGACCAACAATTTCTATTTTTAATTCATGTTAGCTTCAGCATGTGTTAGAACCAACCAGGGGAGATAATGTATTAGATATAGTTTTGTCATCACAAAAAGAATTAGTGGACAATGTAAAACTGCATGAACTATTCGGTAACAGTGATCACAATCAAATATATTTTGATATCAATGTAAATCAGAAAGTAAAAATAAAAAAACTGTACAGGAGAAACTTCCACAAAGATAACTATAAAGATATGAGAAAAGACCACAACTGAATGTTGGAACATCATAAAATATGAAATTGAGAGAATCAGTGATAAATTTGTTCCCTTGAAAAACAAGGAAAACGGTCTAGTAAAAACACTTGTCAAAAGAAGCTATTAGAAAATAATATTCAAGTAAACTATGTGGAGGGTTTATAGGCATACCAGAAAGGATGAAATCTATGCAAATTACAAAGAGGCACTTGATGTAACATAAAAAATTACAGCAAGAGTTTTATGCATATGTCAGGAGTAAACAAAACGTACAAGACAAGGTCGGACCTCTAGAAGACAGTGCTGGAAATATAATATCACAAGGGTTTTTAATGGCAGAAGACCTAACTGGTTACTACAGTTCAGTGTTTACCAGAGAGGATATTAGTTCATTACCAGTTCCAGATGCTAATTTTCAGGAGGCTAAATCTGACAATTTAGGGCAGTTAATTGTAACTCCAGAAATGGTAGCTAAGGCAATGAAGGATAATAAATCACTGGGATTGGATAGAATTCCTCCAAAAATACTAATGGAAACAGTAGAACAAATCAGTATACCACTTGCAAGAGTGTTCAACTTGTCATTAAAAGAGGGAGTTGTTCCTTTTGAATGGAAAGAAGTAAACATCATACCATTATTTAAAAAGGGTTCAAGAAATAAGTCAGAGAATTACAGACCAGTGAGTTTAATGTGAGTGATTTGTAAATTATTAGAAAGGTTAATTAAACACCATATGGTGGACTTCCTTGTTAGGCATAAATTATTAAATTCATATCAACATGGATTCCTAAAAGCGAGGTCTTGCTTAACAAATATGTTATGCTTTCTGGAAGAAATCACTAAGTGGATAGACGAGGAATCACCAATAGATATTATATACTTAGATTTCCAGAAAGCTTTTGACAAAGTGCCACATCAAAGATTACTACTTAAATTAAAAGCCCATGGTATCAGGGATGGTATAATTGACTGGATAGAGCAATGGCTGAGTGACAGAAGACAGAGTGTTGTAGTAGATGGAGAGGTTTCAAACTGGAAATCAGTTTTGAGTGGGGTACCACAAGGATCAGTATTAGGACCTTTATTATTCTTAATACATATCAATGACTTGGACGACAATATAACAAGTAACGTACTGAAACTTGCTGATGACACAAAAGTGTTTAGAAAGGTTAACACTGATGGTGATAAACAACATTTACAAAATGATCTAGACAAAATGGTTAAATGGTCTGAAAAATGGCAGATGTTATTAAATTTTGGGAAATGTAAACGCCTACATACAGGAAAGTGTGGATATAAATTATAATATGGGAGATACTGTTCTAGGTACTACGGGGGTACTTTAAAAGGACTTAGGTATAACAATAAGCGCTGATATGAAAATTTCAGAGCAGTGTTGTATTGCAGCTTTAAAGGGTAATCAAATTCTTGGGTTGATTAGGTGAAACATAACATACAAGGAAAAAAGCTAATTATACCTATGTGTAAAGCAATAGTTAGACCTCATTTAGAATATTTTATACAAGCATGGAGACCATATCATAAAAAGGATATAGATAAATTTGAAGGCATACAGAGAAGAGCATCTAAAATTATTCCAAAACTGAGAGACCTTAGTTATGAAGAACGCCTGAAAAATGTGGTTTAACAACTCTAGAGACAAGGAGGTTAAGAGGAGATCAGATTGAAGTTTTTAAGATATTGAATGGGTATGAAAATATTGATAGAAATGTTTTTCCCACTCAAGAAAGATAGTAGAACTAGAGGACATCAGGTAAAATTAGTAAAGGATCAGTGTAGATTGGATATCAGGAAGAACTTGTTTTCACAGAGGACAATAAATGAATGGAACAAATTATCTACGGAATGTGTAACTGCAGCAGCGTGAATATGTTGATATAATACAGCACTGGTAATAGACTACTGACTGTTTTGATACAATATTTTTTAGGCTGTTACTATAGTTTTGGATCCGGACGTAGTGCAAAGAGGCTATTGGTCCGGCACTACATGCGCAATGAGAACCTGCTGGTAAAAAACAGCAGCAGCTACAGTTCCGTCATTGCCAGACAACGTATGAATCATCCATGCTAGAATAGGTCCGGCACTAAAACATTGCAACACTAACTGCCGCAAATCTCATATAAGGTACTCATAGCTTATATTGTAAAATAGCAAAACAACACTTGTCGTCAATGAATATACAGCTGTTTATGTATGCAGCCTGCACCGAAAACATTTTAAGTGACTAAATTCAAGAAATACAATGCACTAATTATCACATACCACATAAGGGGAAAGCATTACTGCACATACCCTGCACTTAAACACCACGTAGAGGATTAAGTATGACGCCATTCAGTTCACAAGTAACAGTTGTCAATGTTTACCTATTCGAACAAAGTGCACTAATTCTCAAAGCCCTCTCCCTGAAATAGCATTTCAAAATGTTGATAATTGTCCAGGTTGAAAACAAATCGATGTAACGCTGGTAGAACACAGTGCATGTACAGGACATACAATGATAACCATTGGAATATGTTTTAAAACATTTCTCTCCGATAATTATGTCAAAGCTTTGTGTTTATCTAACTACTCTATTATGTCATATTAAAAATTGTTTTTCACAAACTTATGAATTTCCAAGATACGTCCAAGATATCTACAACCACATCACGTGGTGAATGACTACACCACAATAATTCCGTAACAGCTCACTGTGCCGCACCGCATGATGTTACAGTGGTAATCTTTTGCATGTGACCAACATTTTTTTATTTAGTATGCTGGCCTTGACCCTCCCTCCTAGCTTATTAAGTGTTGCATAAATAAATAAATGTCAACAATTGTGAACAGCCCCAAAGAAAGAAAGTACTGAAAGTTAAATTGAAACTTACAAATGCTGTTTGGTAGCTGGACGACAACTTCTCATGTGTCACTCGGCTGTCATTTTCCATGTCTTTGTAACTCACAAAGTAGTTGCGAGCCTCTGGTCCTGTCACTATCCGGGACTTGTAGTACGTGTGGTTTTTCTCCTACAACAAGAATAGTCATGATGACGTTTTGTTCCATTATCAGAGCATGACTGTTGGCAGCAGCTGATTTAGCCATCAGACTACACACAATTGGTGCAGTGTATGCTAAAGTTTTGTGAGTTTGCAACAGGTTACACATTTACCCCCTGAGTAGGGTAAATACTTCTACTTCCCCTGGCATAGACACCAGGTAGAAGGGACCAACGGCTTTTAGTGTCTCACCCGAGAGACACAGGCAAAGTGGGGTGAAATTACCCAAGCTTCAAAATAGCAGAAGGTGGACCCGAGCCCTGGTCCTCTCTCAAACTCCGGTCTCTCTCGAACCCCATCTTCTCTCAAACAACGGTCTCTCTCAAACCCGGGTCCTCTCTCGAACCCTGGTCTCTCTCAAAATCCAGTCCTCTTTCTCAAACCCCGGTCCTCTCTCCAACCCTGGTGCTCTCTCTCCAACCCCAGTCTCTCTCCAACCCTGGTCCTTACTTGAACCCTGGTCCTCTCTCCAACCCCAGTCTCTCTCCAACCCTGGTCCTTACTTGAACCCTGGTCCTCTCTCCAACCCCAGTCTCTCTCCAACCCTGGTCCTTACTTGAACCCTGGTCCTTTCTCGAACCCCAGTCTCTCTCCAACCCTGGTCCTTACTTGAACCCTGGTCCTCTCTCCAACCCCAGTCCTTACTTGAACCCTGGTCCTCTCTATAACCCCAGTCTCTCTCCAACCCTGGTCCTTACTTGAACCCTGGTCCTCTCTCCAACCCTGGTCTTCTCTCAAACCCCAGTCTCTCTCCAACCCTGGTCCTCACTTGAACCCCGGTCCTCTCTCAAACTCTGCTCCTTTCTTTGACATCCTTCCACTCTCTAACCCAGTCCTCTCCCGATTGACAGTCCAATATTATGGGTCACTGTGGCCCAGTTTTTGGTACATCAGGTTATCAATCAAGAGGAGCAGGGTTTGAATCCAGAAAAGTTGAGCTGGTGACGGAAGGTAACAAGTCTGTCAGGGGGTGAAGTATAAAGGAAACAAGTCTACCAGGGAGTGAATTGTAACAGAAACAAGTCTATCAGTGGGTGAAGGGTAAAGGAAACAAGTCTACCAGGGAGTGAATTGTAACAGAAACAAGTCTATCAGTGGGTGAAGGGTAAAGGAAACAAGTCTACCAGGGAGTGAATTGTAACAGAAACAAGTCTATCAGTGGGTGAAGTGTAAAGGAAACAAGTCTACCAGGGAGTGAATTGTAACAGAAACAAGTCTATCAGTGGGTGAAGGGTAAAGGAAACAAGTCTACCAGGGAGTGAATTGTAACAGAAACAAGTCTATCAGTGGGTGAAGTGTAAAGGAAACAAGTCTACCAGGGAGTGAATTGTAACAGAAACAAGTCTATCAGTGGGTGAAGGGTAAAGGAAACAAGTCTACCAGGGAGTGAATTGTAAAGGGAACAAGTCTATCAAGGGGCGAAGTGTAAAGGAAACAAGTTTGTCAGGGAGTGAAGTGTAAAGGAAACAAATCTGTCGGGGGAGGGGGGAAGTGTAAAGTAAACAAGTCTGTCAGGGGGTGAAGTGTAACTAAGTAGAATGATTCTATGGTCCCCACTGTCTGGAAATATTTAACAAGATTTTAAAAGATTGCCATCCAAGGCAAAAGCCCAGATGGCAAGTGGACATGGAAGCCATTGACTTATCGAGAGTATACCATTTTTAATCTATGTATAATTCGCCCTCCTGAGATATGTGTCAACTTTATTTTTAAACATAATTATTCACACTGCTAGCAGTTAAACAATCTGTAGATAATTTGTTCCGTTCATTGATTGTCGTCTGTGAGAACGAGTACTTCCTGATATCCAATCTATACTGATCCATTACTAATGTTACCTCATGTCCTCTCGTTCTATTGTCTTTCTTGAGTGAGAAAAAATATTTCTATCAATATTTTCATATCCATTCAATATCTTAAAAAAACTAACCACCTTCTCTCTAGGGTTGTTAAACCACATTCCCTTAGTTGTTCTTCATAACTAAGGTCTCTCAGTTCTGGAATCATTTTAGTTGCTTTCCTCTGTATTCTTTCATGCGTATCTATATCCTTCTTACGATATGGTCTCCAAGCTTGTATACAGTACTCTAAATGAGGCCTAACTATTGCTTTATACAGAGGTATATTATATTTAGCTTTTTCTCCTTGTATGTTATATTTCTCCTAATCAACCCAAGAATTTGATTACCCTTTGAAGCTGCAATACCACTCTGCTCTGAAACTTTCATATCAGCGCTTATTGTAACTCCCAAGTCCTTTTTTTTTACAGTAGTATCAAGAACAGTATCTCCCATTTTATAGTTTACATCCAAGTTCCTGTGTCCTGTATGTAGGCATTTACATTTCCCAATTGAACAACTGCCATTTCTCAGACCATTTCACTAATCTGTCTAGATAGTTTTGTAAATGTTGTTTATTACCATCATTGTTAACCCTTCTAAACACTTTTGTGTCATTCGCAAATTTCAGAACGTTGCTTGTTATGTTATCGTCCAAGTCATTGATATATATTAAGAATAATAAAAGTCCTAATACTGATCCTTGTGGTACCCCACTCAAAACTGATTTCCAGTTTGAAACCTCTCATCTACTACAACACGATGTCTTCTGTCAGTGAGCCATTGTTCTACCAAGTCAATTATGCCATCCCCCATACCATGGGCTTTTAATTCAAGTAGTAATCTTTGATGTGGCACTTTGTCAAAAGCTTTCTGAAAATCTAAGTATATAATATCTACTGGTGATCCCTCATCTATCCACTTAGTGGTTTCTTCCAAAAAAATCACATATTTGTTAAGTATGACGCTTTTAGGAATCCATGTTGAAATGGATTTAATAATTTTTGCCTAACAAGGATGTCCACCATATGGTCTTTAATTGGCCTCTCTAATAATTTACAAATCACTGATGTTAAACCCACTGGTCTGTAATTCACAGATTTATTTCTCAAAATTGGGTCTTAATAGAGAATCATCTACACCGTAGTTGACATATTTTGTAATTAATACTGTCTTAGGAGCCATTGCAAAATTATGTATTATAATTATGTAATACCAAATGGGGTATTACATAATGCCTCTCCATGTACTACAGGAGTCAGACCACAGTTGAAAATTGCATTGGTGGCCATGTTAACGTTTTGTTAGATTATACGAAAACGTGACCACTAAAAATTCTGAAACGTTTTCACAGCAACTGCCATCATCTCATTGACATGCTGACCAAGTTTTATCAAAATCACATACCTCCAGCTCTTTTAAAACGCCCCGACGTGCGATGCCCATCAATTTTGACAAAAATAGCCTTGTATTCATGCGCCCACGTGGCCCATAGCAGAAAAATTCCCATAAATCCCTCCGCCATTTAAACTCTCAAAAAAATGCACCATTTCACAGCCAATAGCTTCTACAAACAAACCTGTGAATATGCCTGCTCAATTGCACTTATGTCACATCGTATGAATTCTTTAAATTCACATATCGCAATTTAATATGCCCTACATTCGTGTGAAACAATAAACAGGAAGGTCAACTGTGGTCTTACCCCAAATAGGGAATTTTTTTGTTTCAGAAAGTGTCAAATTTTATGTCAAGTTGCGGCACAGTGTATATGTAGACACATTATGGAACACTCCTACTTGTCAAGTCATTATTATTTGTTTGACAGCCAAGTCTAAACATTTCTTTGTCCGTATTATTAGCTGAAAACCAGTCACATAATTTAATTATAGGTCGATTTTGACACTTGATAAATCATAGATCATGTACACTAGATTTACATAGTACTGCGAACCAATGAAGCCTGCTTACTGTCCCTTTGAATATACTAATGAGTTTATTTTTAAATTAGTATTCATATAATTGCTTGATTTTAAACCAAACGTGGCATAACTTTGTAAGAAAATTGGACATTTTTCACATTTAACAGGATTTAGGGTAAATTCCAATGATTCAGGTTTGTCCAATTTTATTGTTTATGTGACTGCTTTCATACTTCTAGTTGATAAGATACAAGGCGAACGGCTTGATTTAGATACGCCACCATAAAAGGGTATCACATGACCAGATGCCAGTCGCGGCCAGATTTGAAAATGCTGATCTACGCAGTGCTTCCAGTGGGTGTGACACAACAAAAATACAACTATTCTGTCCAAATTTGTTACACAATGTTGCTAACGCACTGAGCCACAAGACAAATACCACCAATGATCGCTCTAGTCCAAAATGGTTACCTGTTCCGTCACATACTTATGTCATACCCCCTAATTTTTGCAAACTTTCCATTTTGGCATCCGATCTGTATCATGATGTTCGTGATTGCCACTGCTGTCTGCCTTTTCCAAGCAAACTGTTCACTTTTCCTATCAAACTGTGCCTATGGGAATGGTTATATCTTATGTTAACCACTTCAGAGTTAAGGTTAGCTAGGGATGGGGTTAGCTAGAGATGGGGTTAACCATTCATGTGGTTAGCTAAAGATGGGGTTAGCTACGGTTAGGGTTGCAAAGTACTGCACACAACATGAAATTGGTATTGATATGTGGTGAATAGACATTTTGGAAAGGCAACAGTTTTTGTTGATATTAAAAATTGCTTATTATACACTTTTAGCTTACCACAATTTCTATAATGCTATTTTAGCATATGAAAAATAAAAAAATTATATTTATTAGCAATGAAATATCATATTAAACATCAACTTGCACAATATATCAGCTCGTGCACATCAAACGTTATAGTACAAAACTAAAATGTACATTAATTTGACATGTTTTATATTTAGCAGATCGGTTATAAGACACCTCCTAAGGGAGACTGTTAAACAGTTTAAATATTAGCGGCGTTTAACCAGTAATGATCTTGTTCACTAGATGGAATCTATAACATATATATAATAATATAATATTATCTAGTCTGACACCGACAATTGTCTAAGTCAAACACACACAAAATGGGACAGGTTAGCTACCGTTTTTATTTATTTTCCAAAATATGAGCCCTAATTATATTATCATAATTGCAAATTATAAAAATTATAAGAAATTTGTTATAACAAACTAATAATTTCATCCAAATTACGTGTAATATCCACAATTAAGCTAATAACAACGACCAAAACATAAGCACATCAACATTTTATAACCGTGTTTGTGACCCCGACTTCCGTCTATTTGGAGTCAGACCACAGTTGAAAATTGCATTGGTGGCCATGTTAACGTTTTGTTAGATTATACGAAAACGTGACCACTAAAAATTCTGAAACGTTTTCACAGCAACTGCCATCATCTCATTGACATGCTGACCAAGTTTTATCAAAATCACACACCTCCAGCTCTTTTAAAACGCCCCGACGTGCGATGCCCATCAATTTTGACAAAAATAGCCTTGTATTCATGCGCCCACGTGGCCCATAGCAGAAAAATTCCCATAAATCCCTCCGCCTTTTAAACTCTCAAAAAAATGCACCATTTCACAGCCAATAGCTTCTACAAACAAACCTGTGAATATGCCTGCTCAATTGCACTTATGTCACATCGTATGAATTCTTTAAATTCACATATCGCAATTTAATACGCCCTACATTCGTGTGAAACAATAAACAGGAAGGTCAACTGTGGTCTTACCCCTACAACACACTGTCTTCTGTCAGTCAGCCATTGCTCTATCCAGTCAATTATGCCATCCCCAATACCACGGGCTCTTAATTTAAGTAGTAATCTTTGATGTTGCACTTTGTCAAAAGCTTTCTGAAAATCTAAGTATATAATATCTACTGGTGATTCCTTGTCTATCCACTTAATGATTTCTTCCAAAAACATGACATATTTGTTAAGCATGACCTCACTTTTAGGAATCCATGTTGAGATGTTAACAAATGCAAATGCATTTGAATGTTGAGTATTTGAATGAAGATTCAAATGCCTCCATACAATTATAAATGCATTTGCATTTGAATGCATACCTTAAACAAACAAATAGGGTGGACAGAAGAGGGTGGACAGAAGACGGATGAACGACCTAAGGAAAGAGGTTGGGATGCAATGCAGCCTAACAGGAAGATTGGTGAGAAGCAGGATGAGATGGGCAGGCCACTTGGTAAGAATGGATGCAAGCAAACTAGCAAAGAGAGCAGAGGTGAAAAAACATCAAGGACGCAGGAAAAGGGGAAGCCCACAGCTGAGATGGGAGGATTGCGTGAGGAGGGACATGAGAAGATCGGGGGAAGATGAAAGATGGAGAGAGGGAGCGGCCGATAGAATACTATGGAAAGAAAGAACAGAAAGAGTGGCTCAACAATATTTTACCTGACCCTCACCCCTGTACAGCAGGGAACAAGGAGGAAGAGCATACCTTAAACATTTGCATTTGAATGCGACCCACAAACAGTTGATTTGTCAACTGCACAACCAAATGCGCAATCAAATGCATGCGTAATTCTTTGAATAATTATTATTGTTAGATTCACTTTCACAAGTTCAGAACATGTAATTGGAAAAAAGTGCTCTGTAGTGAGCAGTACCCTCAGCAGATTACGAAATCATTGTCTGACCTGTGAATCCACTTTCACAACGGGTTCTTTGAAAAAGTGTTCTGTAGATCAACTGGTCAATGGCTGAGCTATTATTCATACAACATGAAAAACCAACTGGTCTATAAGTTGATGGCTTCAGAGATTACCTGTTCATTGAAACAAATCAAACAGAGCAGACAAATGACTCCCTTGTGTTGTGTTGGCACTGTTGGGGTGGGTTGGGGTGGCAGCTCATTGGGGAGTAAACATTATAAAATGTCAGCCCTGAATATTTACAGCCAGAGAGAGTGATTAATGGTAGTTGTAATTATCCACCAGGTTATCTTCCCAGTGACCCCACCAGTGGGTTCCTCTTCCATTCTGACCGACCTTAAGGATTTGACTTTCATTCCCTGACAGTTCCCAGTAAAATGTCAATTGTCTATTCCCCCTCCCATTTCCACCACCTCTGCAGGCCTGGAACTGTGTGACTCAGTGTATGACTCCACAGACATGTTCGTGTAGTGGTACTTAGTGGTTACAATAACGTACTACTGAATTTATTAAATAAACTAATAATGTGTTTGTATACATTACGTTGTTTTTTGTCCAAACAAAACGAATCGTTAATATAAAGCCAATACATCTGAAATTAATTCAAATGCATTTGTAAATGTGTAACCAAAACATTTGCATTTGAATGCGACCCCAAAATATTTGCATGCGTTCCTGGAAAATGGCATTTGCATTCGCATTTGAATGCATTCCTGGAAAATGGCATTTGCATTCGCATTTGCATTCGAATGCGCTGACATGCATTTGTTAACAAGCCTGCTAATAACTACACAACTTTTCATTTTTATTAGTATTGTTCTTTATACAGCCTGTAACTACACTGAATTGCACGCTGTATGCTGAACTAGTTCCTCCTGTTGCTCAAAGTGCAACCAAAATCAATGAGCATATTTCATGGTAGAATGTCCCATCATTTTTGTGGAGTCAGGACATTGTGTCACTTATGTTTTCAGTATGCATCACTGTATAATATATATATATATATATATATATAAATGCAAACAAAATATTTAAACATACATATATAATTTTTTTTTAATTACACACACATATATATATATATAAATGCAAACAAAATATTTAAACATACATATATAATTTTTTTTTTTAATTACACACACACACACATATATATATATATATATATATATATATATATATATATATAAAATATATAAATACAAGGTTGACACATATCTCAGGAGGGTGGGCTACACGCAGATGAAGATTGTTGGACTCCCGATAAGCCAATAGCTTCCTTGTCCACTTGCCATCTGGGCCTTTGGCTTGGATGGCAAATATTGTTAAACCTCTTGGTAAATCTTGTTATTTTCTTAGATACAATTTCTGAAGTTACAATTAACTGCCCTAAAAAGTCCAATTTAGCCTTCTGAAATTTAGCATCTGGAACTGGTAATGAACGAATATCCTCTCTGGTAAACGCTGAACTGAAGTATCCATTTAGGCCTTCCACCATTAAAAACCCTTGTGATATTATATATCCAGCACTATCTTCTAGTGGTCCAACCTTGTCTCATACATTTTATTTATCGTGATATATGCATTAAACCTCTTGCTGTTATTTTTTATGTTACATGCTAATTTTTGCTGATAGCTTGTTTTAGATTGTCTAATTTCATTGGAAGCTGCAGTAAGTGCCTCTTTGTAATTTGTGTAGTCTTCATCCTTTCTGGTATGCCTATAAACCCTCCAAATAGTTTCCTTAAACACTATTTTTCTAATAGCTTCTTTTAACAAGTGTTTCTTTCTAGACCGTTTCCCTTGTTTTTTCAACGGAACAAATTTATCAATGATACTCTCAATTACATATTTTAGAATGCTTCAACATTCAATTGCGGTCATATTCCTCAGCACGTTATTCCAATATAGCTTTGCTAAGTATTTTTCTCATATCTTTATATATACCTTTGTGGAAGTTTCTCCTGTATTTTTGTATTCGTACTTTCCGAATTTACTTTGATGTCAAAATGTATTTGATTATGATCACTGTTATCCAATGGCTCGTGCATTTTGACATTGTCCACTAATTCATTTTGTGAACACAAAACTAAATCTAATACATTCTCTCCCCTGGTTGGTTCTAGCACGTGTTGAATAAGGAAGCTATCCTGAATTAAAAGTACAAACAGTTGTTCCTCACTCCTTGTACTCTCTAGAGATGTTCATTGTACAGGTCCATGGCTAAAATGTAACTATACTGCACCAAACAGCTTCATCACAATTTGCTTCCCTTTCTAATTTTATTTCAAAGTTGAATACGCAAATGTTGCTTGGTCACCAATACTGAAACATGATCAAGACCTTCTAAAAAAATGTACAACACAGAGCGACAAAACTGATACCAAAGATAAAACGCCTCAGCTACACTGACAGACCGAGAGGGCTAAAACTGCCAAGTCTATTTTATCGCCGGGCACGTGGTGATCTGATCGAAACATACAAATGTGTGCATGACCTCTACAATGTGGACCATATGCCACTCGAACTTGAAACGCAAACAAATACAAGAGGCCACTGCAAAAAAACCAAGAAAGAGAGATGTACAAATAGACAGCGTCGAAACTTCTTTAGACACAAAATTGTAAATCGATGGAACACTTTGATGGAGACTGTAGTGTCAGCTCCATCTCTAAACTCCTTCAAAACCAGACTTGACAAGTACTGGTTCACCTACCGGTATGAGCAAAATACAAACTTCCCTCCCATGCACACAAACATACATGAAGATCGGTAACAGGCTACTAGCCTAGAAGAGCTGGATAAGTGTGAGTGTAAGTATCAGCCTGAAAAGATTCTTAAATATATAAAATTACTCCCCCTCCCCTTCTTCCTATTCGATCTCTTCTAAACATTCGTTTTTCTTATTTACTATGCTCCTTGCATTTAAGCACACTCATTTATAATCAGCTTCAGAAATGATCTCTGGACATTTTGTTACTTGTTTGTATGTACTTATGGCCTCTTGTCTTGTTTGAGGCACCTCCATAACATGCAGTATAATTGTTTATTTCTTACAATGACTCGCTACAAACCAAAGCACCTTACCACAACACATTTGTCTTTTGCCGCAGAATTTAGAAAAAAGAATGTTAGAATAAATATTTACTACACCCAGGAAAGGGGTCATCACATAAGTTCTGTGTTTAGTATTTGTTCAGACTGCCCCCATCCAGGGGGCCACCTCGCCAATATGTGGTGTGGTACATAAGATAATACTTATATTGCCAAATAAAAGCCGCCCCAGCCAACAGCTGCTGGCATCCTATCCATATGCAGCCATGAATATAAACCATCAACAGGCTTAAATATTTACTCACCAATTTATTGAAACATTAAAATATAAAATATAAATATTATGTTAAGTCAACAAACACAAGTACCAGAAATGCAAACAAAATGCAAGCAATACTGTATTCGCCTTTTAAAACAATTGTAAAAACAGTTGTAAAACAATTTGTATATCCATTAGCCAAGCATCAATGAGGATTAATATCCATTTCATTAGTTAGGTGGCACCACTGCTGCCGAGAGTAACTTGTCCCATAAAACATGGGATGCCCAAACCACCCACTAATATACATAATGCTATATGGTTTTTGGACTTTGACAACTTATGTGACGACCCTTAAGTACTACACAAACAAACATTTCTAATGCTGCAGTCATCCTCCTATGATGCAGCAAGTGTTGTCATAGCAACATACCTTGGGAAGAATTTAGCAGTGATATAATTAATGTAACTGTTTTACTATGTATTGCTATAACTATGTGCAACAGAAAACAGTGTTTTACAGAAAAATATTGAATAATAATGTTAAATAAAAAATCAGTACTCACGGTTATTATAGTAGTTTTCATTGTTGTGGTAGAGACACCGGCAGATGTTGTTGTTGCAAAGTCATCACTTTTAGTTGTCATTGTTTTACTATCACTCATAGCAGTAGTCATATTACTACTGCTGTGACTACTGTCACTGCCAGCTGTAGATGCTCTCAAAGGTGGTTGTTTAGTCAATGCTACTGTCTCCTTGTATGATGATGATGTTGTTGTTTCAAATTCACTTGTATTTTTGTATGACGGACTGACATCTGGAGTGACAGACAGACATACATACAGGCTGACATCTAAAATGACAGACAGACAAACAGGCTGACAAACAGAGTAACAGACAGGCCGACATTTAGAATGATAGACAGACCGACAGCCAGACAGACATCTCAAGTGACAGACAGATAGACATACAGGCACTGTCAGACAGGCACTGCCAGGCAGGCTCTGCCAGGCAGGCACTGCCAGGCAGGCTCTGCCAGGCAGGCACTGCCAGGCAGGCTCTGCCAGGCAGGCACTGCCAGGCAGGCTCTGCCAGGCAGGCACTGCCAGGCAGTCAGTGCCAGGCAGGCAGGCACTGCCAAACAGGCAGGCTGGCAGTGACATCTGAGGTGATAGACATGCAGGCTGACATCTAGAATGAATGACAGTCTGTCAGTGTGTCAGTCTGTCTGTCTGTCTGTCGGGCGGACAGGAGCAATAATCAAATATGGACTCAGTTCATTCAACAGGTCTGGATGTTTTGTATCTGGTATGCAGGTCAATGTATTACTACTTGCGCATGCGACATTTATAAGTTGTGTATTTGTTTAGTATGTTTTATATATTTGATTCAAATATTCATTAAAACTCAATAAAAGTAACCAAAGAACAATAAAGCATAACTGCAGTTCAACAAAATCTATCAACTACTGGTGTTTATACATTGTCACTATGGTTACACCCAAGACACTTTTTTGATAAGGATATGACCACAAAGTATGTTGCAACATGCCATGGTACTGATAAAATTTCTCTAATTGATCATGCTGAAGTTGTTGGTACTTGTATATCACACAAGGTATACACGTAGGGCCTCAGGGCTTAAGCTCTGTTTTCAAAGGCTTGAAGGGGCTTCAAAAAACTTTAATTGTAAAAAAAAACAGTCATGGAGTTGCATAAGGCTTAAAGCCTCTTCAAAAGGGCTTTAAATATTAAGCCCTTTTAAGCAAAGTTCCTTAGTTTCTTGCTTATTTTAATTGTTACAAGGGTTCTAAATTGTATCACTGCATGGCAAATACACTTGCATTATAATATCCTATTTATACATGTAGATCTATATAGAATTTATTAATAGTTTACCTGCAAAAGAAATACAGGTAAACCATGTTTTATAAACAATGTATTTATTGGTAGTTTACCTACAAAGAAATAATTTTTTTATATAAGTTACAGTCTTAGGAGAAATATTAATATTTTCTTGAAGTCAAGTGTAACTCTGAAGGCAAGCTATTCAATAAAACACTCGATTCATGGTTCAAACAAGGCATATCTTTATGACAAGGGCTAATAATTTTACCTTACCAGGGACCAAATGCTGCGACTATATCCCATTTACTTTAGACTCAGAGCCAGAGTTGGCACATTTTCCCCACGCCAGTTGGTAAATACCGGTAAATACCGCTGTGGAAAAATGGGGAAACCCTTAAAGGGATTGTATTTTGCAATAAAACTTTTATTGCAATAGCTTTTACTATAAAAGCTAGTGTAACATTACCAGAATGAATATATAATTGATTCTGGTCGATTATAATATAGTTTGACTTAAAAAACAGCTACAAAAATGACGTTATAAAATATATTGTGTTGGAGCAGTCAGCTGTCTATTTACTGTACAACATACTGCCGATACAAGAACCTTAAATTCTTAGGAACTTTGTCCTGTTTAACAATAAGTTCAAAAGCCACTCATGATGCTTATTTTCAGTGCTGCTAGTACAGAATGTGTATGTTTACAGTTCTGGGTCATGCAAACTGAATTATGTTGGAGCTGAAGTTGGACTCAAAGATTGATACTGAAACTAAAAGCCCATGGTATAGGTAATGATGTAATCAACTGGATAGAAAAGTGGTTTACACACAGCAGACAGAGAGTAATGGTAGACGGTGAGATTTCAAACTGGAAATCTGTTTTTAGTGGGGTACCAAAAGGATCAATATTAGGCCCTATACTGTTTTTAATATATATAAATGATCTAGAAGTTGACATATCTAGCAAAGTACTAAAATTTGCAGATGACACAAATGTATTCAGAAAGGTTACAAATGATACAGATAAACAAAGTTTACAGGATGATCTAGATAAATTAGTTAAATGGTCAGAAAAATGGCAAATGTTATTCAATTTTGGGAAGTGCAAATGTATACACATAGGACATGGAAACATGGACGAAGAATATAAAATGGGGGATGCTGTACTAGGTAGAACCACACAAGAAAAGGACTTAGGAGTAACATTTAGTGCTGACATGAAAGTTTCAGAGCAATGTGGGATTGCTGCTTCAAAAGGAAATCAAATTCTAGGGCTAATTAGGAGAACTATCATGTATAAGGAGAAACAGCTAATTGTACCGTTGTACAAAGCAATAGTTAGACCACACTTGGAATATTGTATTCAAGCATGGAGGTCATATCGTAAAAAGGACATAGACAAGCTAGAAAGAATACAACGAAGAGCAACCAAAATGATTCCAGAATTGAGAGACCTTAGTTACGAAAGTCGCTTATTACAATGTGAATTGACAACACTAGAGACCAGGAGACTAAGAGGAGACCAAATAGAAGTATTTAAAATAGTGAATGGTTATGAGGATGTTGATAGGAGTATGTTCTTCAAACTTAAAGAAGGCAGTAGAACAAGAGGACACAAAGCAGCATTAGTTAAGGAGCAGTGTAGGTTGGACATGAGAAAGTACTCTTTCTCACAGAAGGTGATAAATGAATGGAACAAACTGCCAAATGATTGTGTTAATGCTAATAGTGTGCATATATTTAAAAATAGAATTGACAGATATTTGATAAGGGTGGGCTACACGTAGATGAGAAAATTGTTGGACTCTCAATAAGCCAATGGCTTCCTTGCCCACTTGCCATCTGGAACTTGTTGTTTGGGATGGCAATTTTGTTAAATCTTCGAGACAATGCTGTCTATAGTTCAGCTGTCTATAGTTCCTTAGCCCATATTAGAAGATATGCCAGCAGACATACTGACCAAGCTGCTATTTACTGGGAGGGTGGGTTAGCAACTGCCAACGTACAGAGCTCAACATCCCAATTATACTTTAACCAGAATGCAAATTGGCACCAGACAATTCTGGTGCCACCTGTCTGACTTGAGTCACCAGACAATACTGGTGCCGCCTGTCTGACTTGAGTCACCAGACAATACTGGTGCTGCCTGTCTGACTTGAGTCACTAGACAATACTGGTGCCACCTGTCTGACTTGAGTCACTAGACAATACTGGTGCCACCTGTCTGACTTGAGTCACCAGACAATACTGGTGCCACCTGTCTGACTTGAGTCACCAGACAATACTGGTGCCACCTGTCTGACTTGAGTCACCAGACAATACTGGTGCCGCCTGTCTGACTTGAGTCCCCAGACAATACTGGTGCCACCTGTCTGACTTGAGTCACCAGACAATACTGGTGCCACCTGTCTGACTTAAGTCCCCAGGCCTCTTTAGAAGAAGAGTCCACTAGCAATAATTGGCACTGTCCCTTGTGAGAGTTGCAAAGGCATTTTCTGGCTAACTGAAGAATGACATTTTCATGACATGGAGTTCCTGTTTTAAACAAATAAAAGGATTATAGCCGGATGTGATAGCTAGCATAACTGTTTGCTTAAGATGGATATTTAGTAGAACTGTTTGCCTAAGATGGATATTAACTATGTTTCCTAGTGGACTAGACAATGTTAATCTCAGTAATGGAAAGTTCTCCCTAGTTTATAGCAGTTCTTCCCAGTTTTTCCCGGTTTTCCCGTTTTTCCGGTGTTTCCCAGTATTTCCTGTTTTTCCCCGTTTTTTCTACTGCCTTGTCCAAAACCAGTTTTTCCTTGGAAAAACCCAACCCTGTTCAGAGCAGGCTAGCAACAGTAAAGCAACAAGGCTGTGCTTGTCCCTAAAGTGTGTTTGTTACAGAGGTTGTCCCTAAAGTGTGTTTGTTGCACAGGGTTGTCCCTAAAGTGTGTTTGTTACACAGGGTTGTCCCTAAAGTGTGTTTGCTACAGAGGTTGTCCCTTAATAAGTGTGTTTGCAATAGAGATTTGTTCATAAAGTGTGTTTGTTACATAGGGTTGTCCATAGTGTGTTTGTTACGCAAGGTTGTCTCTATTACTTTCTTTCCTGTGACAATATTTCCTACCAAGAAATAACTTTATGGTGTGAATTTATTTGCTACCACTGTGACATCATTCCCCGATTAAAAATGAGTGTGTGCGTGCGTGCATGCATGCATGCTTGCGTGCATGTGCATGCATTTCTCCCCAAAAACCTAACCTTTTTAGAGTGTTGTGTTATATAAACAACTTTAATGAGACTCACCGAAAGGTTATGTTTGCCAGTGTCTCAGGTGAATTACAACACACTAAGCACAAAGTGTCCGTGGATACACTCTTCGTTAATTTGAAGGCTAAATATCCAAATTTATATCAAGACCATGATTTCAGCATTCTCAGATGGAGTTCTTAAACAGAGATTTCTTTTCTCAAACCTCCACCTGTGGGAAGAAGACATGACATTAAGCTGGAATTATTCAGCAACATCACATGACAAGGGCGTTGTAGGTGGAATTATTGTAGGTGGAATTGGTGGAATTGCCATGTGAGCAGTTTGGTGCTACGTTTGAAGTGGAAAAGGCAGTGCAACTACAACAGTAGAATTTTTTGATCTGGCTGTACTACGAAATGCGGGAGTGAATGTCAAGTTTGTCTCCCAGTAAGTAATACTCACCAGTGGCACTGCATATAAGCAAGAGGCAATAAGCACTTGCTGATTGCTAAAACATCTGATTCACGGGACTTAACAGAAGCAACAATTAGTGACAACGCATTGGATGATAGTATTGATACCAATACTTAATATATAGGCGACACGGTTGTAGTGCAGTTTGAAGGGGCATATTTCCATGGTGAGGTCACATATTTTTTTGGAGGAGAAATCAAGGTGAATGTTGATTGATGCAGCAACTGTTGTTGGCAGTCCTGGCAGTTTGTTCTGATGCATTTTATCTGCCATTGTCTGGACAGTAGACAGCATCAATATTTTGGATTTTAAATGTCAGCATTTATATAGAAGATTCAATCTAAGCTCAAAAGTGTGATTTGTCATTGTGACTACCTTATTTAGAAAATATAAGCATCATTTTATCTACTTGTTGTATTTCATGTCTGACACCAAAAAAATACACGTCCGACACCAGACAAATTATTCTCTATTTCCTTAGTGTACCATGTATACAGTACTCTAAATGAGGCCTAGCCATTGCTTTATACAGAGGTATAATTAGCTACTTTTTCTTATATGCTATATTTCTCCTAAACAACCCAAGAATTTTATTACCCTTTGAAGCTGCAATACCACGATACTCTGAAACTTTTATATCAACACTAATTGTAACTCCGAAGTCCTTTTCTTTTACAATAATGCCAAGAACAGTATCTCCCATTTTATAGTTTACATCCAAGTTCCCGTGTCCTGTATATAGATATTTACATTTCCCAAAATTGAACATCTGCCATTTCTCCAACCATTTAACTAATTTGTCTAGATGTTTTCATAAATGTCGTTTATCACCATCATTGGTAACCCTTTAAAGACATTTGTGTCATTCACAAATTTCAGTATGTTACTATAGTATCATCCAAGTCATTGATATAATTATATTAAGAATAATAAAGGTCCTAATACTAATCCTTGTGGTACCCCACTCAAAACTGATTTCCAGTTTGAAACCTCTCCAACTACTATAACATGATGTCTTCTGTCAGTCAGCCATTGTTCTATCCAGTCGATTATGCCATCCCCGATACCATGGGTTTTTAATCTGAGTACCGGGTAGTAATCTTTGATGTGGCAATTTGTCAAAAGCTTTCTGAAAATCTAAGTATATAATATCTACTGGTGATCCCTCGTCTATCCATTTAGCGATTTCTTCAAAAAAAGCATCACATATTTGTTAAGTATGATGCTTTTAGGAATCCATGTTGAAATGGATTTAATAATTTTTGCCTAATAAGGAAGTCCACCATATGGTCTTTAATTGACCTTTCTAATAATTTACAAATCACTGATGTTAAACCCACTGGTCTGTAATTCTCAGATTTATTTCTCAAAATTGGGTCTTAATAGAGAAACATCTACACCGTAGTTGACATATTTTAAATTTTAGTTCAGTGATTTTAATGTCTTAGGAGCCATTGCAAAATGATGTATTATAATTATGTAATACCAAATGGGGTATATGCCTAAATATGGAGTGATACAAGGAGAAAAGTGTTATGCAAAACCACCACAGTATGTACATTGTAAGTTGTTTCCCAAACTCTATTTTTGTCAGTACAGAAATGAGTCACACAATTTCTCAGTATCAGATTCAAATCCTTTATTAACCACTAGCTGAAACACAACTAGTAATTTAACACTATCACAATTCAGTTAGGTTTACGCAGTGTACGTGGTCCGAGTTGTGGTCGGCTTTATAGTGACACTGCGGGTCAGTCCATTGACCATGGAGTGCAGTTGTTGATTGCTGCATAACTTTGGAGGGTGGTTCAGCCAAGTGTCATAACACGTTACATTGGAGTAGGAGATGTAATATTTCCGAGAATATTTCTGAATAGCCCCTTACAAATAAAATATTTTACGCTTTTAACATAATTTTTTTATGACTGATATTGTTGTGGTGTCGTTGAGGCAGATATACATTTCCTGATACTAGAGTTTTCTGTTTGATTTGTTTAATGTAGGCAGATTAATATTGGTCAAGAGAATCCTGGATGCTTTGCCAGCCGACATTTTGCCAACCAGTGTGGAAGGGACATTTCGCCAACCATAACTTTGTAAGTATTTATTTGTATCTAGATATATTTGGTGTAAAGAATTAATTAGTCATTTGAAGTAAATGTCTTAATAAATGGAAAATTTCTGAATGGCCCCTTACAAATAAAATATTTTACGCTTTTAACGTAATTTTTGTATGACTGATACTGTTGTGTTGTCATTGAGGCAGATATACATTTCCTGATACTAGAGTTTTCTGTTTGATTTGTTTAATGTAGGCAGATTAATGTTGGTCAAGAGAATCCTGGATGCTTTGCCAGCCGACATTTCGCCAACCAGTGAGGGAGGGACATTTCGCCAACCATAACTTTTTGTAAGTATTTATTTGTATCTAGATATATTTGGTGTAAAGAATGAATTAGTCATTTGAAGTAAATGTCTTAATAAATGGTGAATTTATTGTAATTGCCTGTTTATATGTGTGGCTACGGATTCACATTTAGTTGATAAAAAATAAATGTTATACATGTACTTCTAAAAATGATCAACTGAAGAGTCTAGTTTTAATTGATAGGATATTCTAAATAGATGGAAGCCCACAAACAGAGTGACCATCAAACCTGGAGCAGAAAGAAGTACTCGAGTAAATTTTTTTAAACACTCGTACTTGTACTCATATAACTTATGGGTCATGTAATTATACTCATATAACTTATGGGTCATGTACTTGTACTCATATAACTTATGGGTCATGTACTTGTACTTATATAACTTATGAGTCATGTACTTGTACCCATATAACTTATGGGTCATGTACTTGTACTCATATAACTTATGGGTCATGTACGTGTATTTATATAACTTATGGGTCATGTACTTGTACTCATATAACTTATGGGTCATGTACTTGTACCCATATAACTTATGGGTCATGTACTTATACTCATATAACTTATGGGTCATGTACTTATACTCATATAACTTATGGGTCATGTACGTGTATTTATATAACTTATGGGTCATGTACTTGTACCCTTATAACTTATGGGTCATGTACTTGTACTCATATAACTTATGGGTCATGTACTTGTACTCATATAACTTATGGGTCATGTACGTGTACTCAATGTACTCAGATTTTATGAGTTACGAGTACATCTCACTACTTTCTCAATATATGCTGTGAAAATTTATTTATTTATAGTTAACAAAATGAAACTTTCCTGAAGTATTTGAATGTCCAACTATTTTTTTTATACTTTTGTTATATTTCTGATTAATATGACTATGATACCACCAAGTTCCAGTACCTCCCGAGACGGTTACCCCCTTACCATCCCTACACCCCCATGGTGGCATTCTCCCATGACACCCAAAAAAGACAACAGGCAGCATCTTTTCCCAGTCAGGAACACCCAGTTAAGCAAACAATTGTAGACTACCATTTCAGGCCATAATCCCTGTTTGTTTAATTAAGCCACCATGATGTCTGCAAAGTGCCATTCATCAGTTAACCCACCAGTTACCCATGGGATGTCTTTAATGCAGTCAGGAGACCATGCCACTACTGACAGTGTTAATTGCTATGAACTGCCAGCTGAGTCTTCCTCTGTAGAAGTAAGGTGACTCAAGTCAGACTGCCTGCAGCCCTACACAAGTATAAGTATAATCTGGTGCCAGCAGTCTGACTAAAAAGTACAAAGGGGATTTGGAGCCTGTTATATTGGCATGTGCATCTCAACAACCAGTAGTCTGAAGCAGAACATATAAATTGCAAACTTCTAATATAAACAAATTACAAATTTCAACACTGATTTTGTGCACCAAAAGAAGACAAACTGAACTGATGTATCAGCAGGTAAATTGTTCTCATGTGTTCTTTATTCAAAACAAGGACAAACAAACTGTATTCAAATTGCCACACATCCCCTTTGTTGCAATTTGGGCTAATCTTCGCACCTCTACCCCTTCAAATGATATACATGTTTGTGTGGGGGATGTTTAGTCACTGGTAGACTAACTACAAAGATATTGGTTTAATGGGTATTATTATATCAAAGCATGTGGTTTATGAATTGTTAATTGCTGTTAAGAAGGGACTCCAAGCAAAACTGATTTTATGAGTCATACAATATTTTTATGTTTGTAAAAGGGAGGGGTTCGTAAAAGGTAACAGTATGTTTGAGAATGGAAATGTTATAAAAAATGTACTCGTACTTTTACTCATGAGAATGTACTCGTACACAGCATTTAGCAATGTACTCATACTCGTACTCTCGTAATCTATCACCAATGTACTCGTACTCATACTTGTACTCATGAAAATATACTCGGCCCCATGCAGATGTGATGAACAATAAACATTTGTAAGAGTTGGTTTACTATGTTGAATGTGTTCATATTGTATTTGCTGATCTTACTTAATGTCAGTAAAGTCACTTATATCACTAGGAATGATTCTGCCTAGATAAATTAAACATTAATTGGTGAAATGTCCCTACACTAACTCAAGTTACTGGTTGGCGAAATGTCCACTGGTGAAGTCCTTTAGCAAAAAGACCGTTGGCAAAATGTCTGTTAACAAAATATGTTTGAAAACAATCCGGTTACCGAGTACCACAGTAATCCAGATTGTGACTTCTTTGAGACCATTGATAACTAAAAGCTGTCCCTTAATTATAAGGAGAGTCAATACTATATATTATTATTAGACAAATTATACATTCATCATAAAAGGTGTAAAGACTAAATTTAGGTAATTAATTATGGTACAATAATTATTATATATTGCTCAACGGTGTTGTCCCATTCGTACCACAGTTGGTGCCTGTGTTGGACCTATCATTTAGGACTAAAACACTTACAATTCAAGCGGAACGTGATTAATATCCTTGGACTAAGGTTAAGCAGGTGCGCTACGATCCATCCTGGAAGGCGGAACTGTTTCGCTTTAGGACGTTTAGCCTCAGGTGTCGTTTGACGTTTTGACGTGGGTGGGACAACCTGGTTAGACCTATCATAACACAACCTTTCTAACCTAATCTAATGATGAAGACAGATTATATAAATGTGATCGTCTAGACTGTACATAATATACATATTCTACCATCAACTTCCAGTCTGCACTTTCTAATCTATGACTATGTAGTCGTTCGAGTTTCATATCTGCGCTATATATTCCATTTAAATTTTGTCAGATCGGCAATTTTGTCAACAACCGTTCGATATGGACATATAATTGACGCCCCTACCTGTGGCTGTAGTGACAATCACGTCAACAAACAATATGCTCGACAAGACCAAAAACGCACACACGACATCACAAACACAGCTTGCCATTTTCGAGCCTGCTGGCTGGTGTTGGTTATGTGCGGTCATGCGAGACGAACAACGCGATACCACGCGAGATCGACGGCGTATGTATAGAACGCACCTGTGCAGTCAATAACGACCATGACCTTGGAAGCTGGCCCACTTTCCGCCACACGATTTAAACTTGGCCTAGGCGCGCACCTGTAACTTATCCAATTAGTAGAAATAGAAAAAAAATATATATATCGGTTTGTTCTGCTCTTAAATCCCCCACTCTAATAGATACATTTCTGTATTATTTAATGGGAGAAATGGATCGTAACCCAATTTGCAAACGAATACATTTTTTATTAATTCCTCTTGATCAGTCCCAATTTTGGTACAGGCAAATAATTAGGGATTATTGTTACTCGTTTTGTTTCTCGGGATGCGATATCCTAAAATTGGGTAATGCTTGGTGAAATTATGGCGATTCACACTACACTGATTGCGCAATGCCTCACGAATGGCGTGTCATACTTCTGTATCTCACGTAGTCGCTAGGTGTCACTACTGAAAAACATTTTATGCTTCTGGACACTTTCGAATTATACCAAATGTGAAATATATAGTAGGATAATTGCATACTTAGTATTTATAATAAATTCAAACATGTGGTCATTTTTAAATACATTGTGTTCGCAGTAAGGCCAGTTAATTAATACAAATTAAAGTCGCCGGTTCAGAGGGTTCTTTTGAAACTGCTGTTTCTTTCGAAACCCACTGAACGATTTTCAAACCCCTTTATATTTTGTATTTGCCTGTCAGTAAAATTATTAGCGTAGGTGTTAAACAAATTCACCGCACGAATGCAGTTCATGGTTCCTACGCGGCCAAAATAACCTGAAAGTACATGAAAACTTAGTCTTTACTCTGAGAACATGGAAAAGACCATTTGACAACGTTGTTCAAAACGTACAAAGCAGTAAGGAATATCTTCTGCACCAGCAAGATCATCACATTTCAGTTAATCCGTATTATTTAGAGATAAACCGTCGGCTAAGAGTTCGCGCCTATGAACAATTGCTTTCTTTCGATGCCTTTTAGGATAATGAAAAATTAAAGTTTGATAATGTAGTCAGCCTAGACGCTCAACATTTCTCCCTGCGGAATAGACGCCATTCTCGGTTTGACGATTGTGACATGTTCGACAAAGATGTCAAGTAGTTGGTGGTTGACGTCATTGCGATAAGTTAAGCTTGCAGTTTACGAAATCGTTTTGTCTCATAAAATTAGATTAGTGACGCTGTATGTTTTTTATAATTTTTTTATACGGTGGGTTCAGGAAATTCTCTGTGCAATCTTAAATGACTGTTAATAAACACGAAAAGCGCACAAAATCAGTTGTGCAGCCTCTGGATGAATTATGTTGCAGTTAAATAATTCTCTCAAAAATTGGGTTCTTTCAACATGGTTTAGGTCCTACGCCTGTTTCTATTTCATTGACTAAATCATCTAACTTTTATTTTCACGGAATTGATAATTATGTTTTAAGGACAGGACATTATTTATAATTTGAAGTACGGAAAGTTCGGTAGGTGCATACTTTAGAAGTTCGCCTGGAATTGAGTCATATCCACATGCCCTGTTGCTGTTGAGCCTCGTGAATGCAGTCTCTACTTGTTTGGTTATAAATGGCGAATGAAGCGACTTCGGCGAGCCTTCAAACATGTCAACGCTGTGTTCTACTCCATCTTGGAATTGGTTTTCGAAATGTTTCGCTACGATTGACGAAACGTGTTTTTCCACAATGACGTTCAATGACGTGCACCGTCAGCTTGGAATGTTGTCGACGTTGTAGCAAACGAACGGCCTTAAACAGTTGTGGGCCGTCGTGTAAGCGGTCTATCTCTTTGCCCGTCCGTCAAGAACGACGACGCGTTTCCAGAGATCTCTTGCGCATTTCGTGCAGAATCTTACTTTCGTATTCCCAATTCGTAGTCGCAAATCGTTCTGCTCTGTGGACGTGAATTCGGTGACTGGATCGAAAATTGCTTTGTTCACAAATTGTATTGTTCGAAGACGATAACCGTATTGGCTACAGACGTAAGTATCTTGTCTACCGAGTTCCACGTTCAATGGAAAATATCTCTGGCTTCGATTTTCTACTTGCACCGAGTGTTTCGGAAATCCTGTCTAGTTTGAATCGAGCGACACGGATCCTATGATCACTGTTAGTGAGTCATCCGTCGTTCGATCGAGCGTCCGTCAGCAGTTGCCTGACGGGCGCTCGATCGTCAGGCAACTGTTGACGGACATGTCTTGTTAAATCGTGTATTAAATTTGCTTTGCTTACAAAGGGTATAGTCGATCTGGTTGTATATGTTAGGATGATTCAACTGGGGGTCTTGTCTTTTTGATGTCCGGTCCATGTCACTGTGTATCGTACGACATGATGGAATGCTCATGTTTGGTTAAGGCGAGTGACGTATGTCCCACAACCGGAGATTCTACCCCGCGGTCAAACCAACAGAGAACTGGCTCCTTGGTCCAACCATCGCCTATCCGACCACTCGCTACAATGACAGCAGATCCTACCCAGAGATCCACCCATCGGAGATCCGACTCCGCGGTCCGATCACACGAGATCCGACCCCGTGGTCCAATCATCGCAGATCCGACTCCGTGGTCCAACCATCGCAGATCCGACCCCGTGGTCCAACCATCGCAGATCCGACCCCGGCTATACAACCACCAACCGGAGAGCCACTGTCGACGGTACGGCCCGTTCGCCGGGGAGCCACTCTCTATGGTCCAAGTCGACGAGAGGGCTACCGTAAAGGGTTCAGCCTATTGTTACGTTTCCCATTGGTGACCATGTTAACGTTTTGCACGATTATAAGAAAACAGGACCATAACAAATTATGAAACTTCTTACCTGCCGTTGTCATCATCTCATTGTCATCTCGTTGTCATCTCATTGTCATCTCATTGTCATCTCGTTGTCATGCTGGTCGAGTTTTGTAAAAATCACATACTTCTAACTCTTTTAAAACGACTGAACGTGCCATACCCGTCAATATTTACCAATTTCTGCATAAATTACTACGCACACGTGCCTTGTGGCGAAAAAATTGCAAAAATTTCTTCCGCCTATTTAAATCATCTAAAAATCCACGGTTACACTGCCAACGTGTCCTACCAACAAACTTGCCAATGTGTCTGCTCAAATGCAGTTATGTCAGATGATATGATTTTTTTTAAATTACACATATCTAAAATTACTGTGCCCTACATTCGTCTGTAACACACCAGGAAGTCTAACTGAGGCATGGTCCCTAAAGCCGCTCTCGACGGTAGAGCCACCAGAGATCCGCTCTCGACGGTAGGGCCACCTGGGAGCCCCTCTCGACCTTCTAGCAACCGGGGAACTCCTCTCGACGGTTGCGCCACCGAGGAGCCCCTCTCGACGATAGAGCCACCGGGGAGCCCCTCTCGACGGTAGAGCCACCGGGGAGCCTCTCTCGACGGTAGGGCCACCGAGGAGCCCCTCTCGACGGTAGGGCCACCGGGGAGCCTCTCTCGACGGTAGGGCCACCGGGGAGCCCCTCTCGACGGTCCGGCCACCTTGGAGCTGCTCTCGGCGTTATGGCCATATGGTAGCCTGTTTCGATGGTTGGACCACATGGGAGCCGCTCTCGACGGTAGGGCCACCGGGGTGCCGCTTTCGGTCCATCCACCGGGAAGCTGTTCGCGACGTTCGAACCCCCGAAACCCACCCACCTTATATCTTTATATAATCGTGGCTATAACAGAAGTGCGATTTGTGGACCAACCAACGGTTACGGACCCGGCACGTGACACATTTAATATATATTCCTGATAACTGTTTGTATGGTGAATGTCGTTGCGGGCACTTTGTTTCTATGTACAGCTTTAAGTAAATCTGTTGCGACATAAGGTAATCGAATAGTGGTTAGAATGCTTGCCTTTACACATCCACACTTTTCTACTGTGCTAGGCGTTTAGCTAAAGTTATTGCATTGCTACCGACATTTCGTGCCTTGTATCACGCTGTCCAAACGCACAGAACACTTAGTGACCAGGAGCAACATCGTCCTGTGCACCTGGAGTTCGGGGAGTTAATTCCAACCACAAATCTAGGCCGAACCTCCGCTGAGTTATTTCTAAACTCCAAGGTACAACTAAAACATGTAAATATGCACTGTAGATTGATGCGAATACCTATGCGGACAATTCCTGGATCTGTCCATGAACGTTGGCGAGGGAGAAAACAGCGCTGTAACTTGAGGGGACAGACCACCGATAGGATTCATTTGCTGGATTAACAATGTGGATGGTCTGGTACGAACGTTTCGTGGCGGTGGTCCTTACCGAGCGCGTGACAGACGAAGATCGAGACGTGTAGTTTTGACTGCGGAGGTAGCCTCATACCTTAACCTCCGGGGGGGGTACTCCCTATACTGAGGTGTACATGTATGTGCCGCACAAATGCCCCTGTTTTTGGCCATTTTTCTCTCTCTGTCCGAAGAAAAAATGTAAATTTTCTCTCTTTGTGCCCCAATTAAATCTGATAATTCTCTCTTTCACCGAAGAGGAAATTTCCCAATGAAAACGTTCCGCCCGGGCTTACTTTACGCTTATAGATATTAGATAAATTGTTCAATAATTCTCTCTTGGTGACCCTAAATTTCTTGATTTCTCTCTCTCTCTCTCTCTCCATGTGCTCCATGGGGCTCTGGTGGCACACCCCTACCATTTTGGTATGGCAGTACCCCCCCCGGGCCTTAACTTTTATTCAATCATGTTTGAGCATAAGCATTCACTTATTATCGATGACGGTATACACAATGCATACACAATGCACGCACAATGCATACACGAAAATGCAGCTTGTGCTGACAAACAAGAAAATATAGCGTACAATGACAGACAAGAACTATATGATACAATGGCATACCTCCATCACATCGTTTGGCGCAGTCAGTGCCACTGCATCAGAAGTGTCAAGATAGACCTATAACTAATACACTAGATGGCGTTACTAATATAGTTTTGTCACAAACTTCACGTCCGTATTTTCTGACGTTCTCTTCCCCCTGTTCACCCTGCGTCACTTCAAGACCGTGTCACAGTCACGACTACAACACAGAAGGTGAACAGTGGTCGCAGCCAGATTCAATGAAAGTGAAGAGAGATTCTAAGCGGCTAATCTTATGGATTATGACTGATTTTGTGGGGCTCCTTTTTGTGGGGGACTGGTACCACCTGCACCATGGTTAATCCGGCAATGATGGGACATGATTTTAGAATAAAAACGATTCGTCGTTTTACCTTTTAAGTGCCTTACTCTGTGTTATCTCCAGGTCGATCTCCACACCTTTAGCTTGCCTCGTCAATTGCCATCAATTTATTCGCAGCGAAGTCTTCCCAGCTGTTGCAGTACTTGAAGACCAGTAAGTCGTAAAGGAGGTTCTAGACGACAGGCTAGAAGAGATGGCAGTTTACGGCCGCACGTCGCCTCAATGTGCAAGTTAATTCTACAGGAATAGGTGAAATGCACAGAAAAGTCTGACAACAGGCACGATTATATAGCTTTGCCAGTTGTCACGAAACGTAACGCCGTCTAATTAAGTTCAGTTGACAGCATGACGGCCAATTAATATCCACTAACGCAACATCACACAGACGACCTAAAATTACCACAGCTTCTACAAACGTGTAACACGAGAGATATTCTCCCCTGTCGATTGGTGTGAGACTAAGTATTATCCCCAACGTCATTAAAGCCATATATGTTAATTCTGGTATTTGGGATGAACCCTGTACACGATTGTAAAGTTTTTAAATGAACACGACGTAATGCGTCACGTAACATTCCGCCAATGCGTCACATAACAATGATGTTACGGCACACGCTTCAGTCATTTAACATTATTATTCAAAACTTCATTACTATATGAGTAAACATGGCCAAAAGTAAAATTTGGACAAGGATTGAGCTACACACATGGACACACCACATGTATCAGACACACTTAGACGGAGGCAAGTCCAATTCGCAGGTCGCTGCTCCAGAAGTGCTGAGTAAGTTGGTTACTTGGCAATTAAATCATAGACAGAGAAGACCAGGGCGACCATGGAGACCAGGGGGACCATGGAGACCAGGGTGACCATGGAGACCAGGGCGACCATGGAGACCAGGGCGACCATGGAAACCAGGGCGACCATGGAGACTAGGGCGACCATGGAATCCAGGACGACCATGGAGACCAGGACGACCATGGAGACCAGGACGACCATGGAGACCAGGGCGACCATGGAGACCAGGGCGACCATGGAGACCAGAGTGACCATGGAGGCCAGGGTGACCATGGAGACCAGGGAGAACATGGAGACCAGGGAGACCATGGCGACCAGGAAGACCATGGAGACCATGAAGACCAGGGAGACAAGGGAGACCATAGAGACCAGGGAGACAAGGGAGAACATAGAGACCATGGAGACCATGGAGACCAGGGAGAACATGGAGACCAGGGAGACCATGGAGACCACGGAGACCAGGGAGACCATGGAGACCATGGCGACCAGGGAGACTTCAAGATAACAGTTCCTGAAATTGAAAAGGCTGTGCAGGACTGACACCAACGGAGACAACTTTTATGGGACTCATCTTCCAGACGACTAGACTAAACAAACGAAATACGTAAGGCTAGGCAAGCTAGGCAAGCTAGGCAAGTGTTACACACATCTAAGCATTCCGTAGTGTGTCAACACAATATATAATGTCCTGGGCATTGCTCGTCCAATCCTGAATTAAATGTAAACTATGTACAGTATCGTTCTCACTGGTTCTATGTGTGAATTACGGCGGAGAGTGGCCTTGTTTATGGCGGTGCTAGAGGTAGGTGCACTCCAGCAACAGCAAAGGCTGTGTCGTGTTCTACGTTAACCCGCTACGGAATGCAAATAAAATATTATGTGCAACGTTTGGCTAGCTTGTTATAGCATTGCATATTTACATTATGTCAATCAGTCAAATTTCTAAATGTTGTACTCTTGTAGTAAAGAGGTGATCTGACGGGGCAAATAGGTGTTGCTTGGTGTCTTCCACCAAAGGAATGCCAGGCGATACTATGTGATATATGGCCTTCCATTGGGGAGGGAGAAAGGGAAGAGGGAGAGAAGGAGGGAGGGAGTGCGGAGGGAGAGAGAGAGAAGGGAAAGAGGGAGAGAGGGCGAGAAGGAGAGAAGGAAAGAGGACGATAACAAGATTTAACAAGATTTGCCATCCAAGCCAAAGGCCCAGATGGCAAGTGGACAAGGAAGCCATTGGCTTATCGAGAGTCCAACAATGTTCATCTACTTATAGCCCGCCCTTCTGAGATATGTGTCAACCTTGTTTTTAAACATATTCACGCTGCTAGCAGTTACACAATCTGTAGACAATTTGTTCCATTCATTTATTGTCCTCTGTGAGAACGAGTGCTTCCTGATGTCCAATCTACATTGATCCTTTACTAATTTTACCTCATGTCCTCTAGTTCTGCTATCCTTCTTGAGTGAGAAAAACATATTTCTATCAATATTTTCATACCCATTCAATATCTTAAAAACTTCAATCTGATCTCCTCTTAACCTCCTTGTCTCTAGAGTTGTTAAACCACATTCTTTCAGGCGTTCTTCATAACTAAGGTCTCTCAGTTCTGGAATCATTTTAGTTGCTCTCCTTTGTATGCGTTCAAGCGTATCTATATCCTTCTTACGATATGGTCTCCATGCTTGTATACAATATTCTAAATGAGGTCTAACTATTGCTTTATAAAGAGGTATAATTAACTTTTTTCCCTTGTATGTTATGTTTCTTCTAATCAATCCAAGAATTTGATTACCCTTTGAAGCTGCAATACCACACTGCTCTGAAACTTTCATATCAGCGCTTATTGTAACTCCTAAGTCCTTTTCTTTTACAGTAGTACCCAGAACAGTATCTCCCATTTTATAGTTTACATTCAAGTTCCTATGTCCTGTATGTAGGCATTTACATTTCCCAAAATTGAACAACATCTGCCATTTCTCAGACCATTTCACTAATCTGTCTAGATCGTTTTGTAAATGTTATTAATCACCATCAGTATTAACCTTTCTAAACAGTTTTGTGTCATCCGTAAATTTCAGTACGTTACTTGTTATACTGTCGTCCAAGTCATTGATATAAATTAAGAATAATATAGGTCTTAATACTGATCCTTGAGGTACCCCACTCAAAACCGATTTCCAATTTGAAACTTCTCCATCTACTACAACTCGTTGTCTTCTGTCAGTCAGCCATTGTTCTATCCAGTCAGTTATGCTATCCCCGATACCATGGGCTTTTAATATAAGTAGTAATCTTTGATGTGGCACTTTGTCAAAAGCTTTCTGGAAATCTAAGTAGATAATATCTACTGGCGATCCCACGTCTATCCACTTAGTGATTTCTTCCAAAAAACATAACATATTTGTTAAGCATGACCTCGCTTTAAGGAATCCACGTTGAGATGAATTTAATAATTTATGCTTAACGAGGAATTCCACCATATGGTCTTTAATTAACCTTTCTAATAATTTACAAATCACTGACGTTAAACTCACTGGTCTGTAATTCTCTGACTTATTTCTCGAACCCTTTTTAAATAATGGTATGATGTTTGCTTATTTCCATTCAAACGGAACAACTCCATCTTTTAATGACAAGTTGAATACTCTTGCAAGTGGTATACTGATTTGTTCCACTGTTTCCATTAGTAATTTTGGAGGAATCCCATCCACTCCCGGTGATTTGTTATCCTTCATTGCCTTTATTTTCTTAGCTACCAATTCTGGAGTTACAACTAACGGACCTAAATAGTCAGATTTAGCCCCCTGAAATTTAGCATCAGCAACTGGTAATGAACTAATATCTTCTTTGGTAAACACTGAACTGAAGTAACCATTTAGGTCTTCCGCCATTAAAAACCCCTGTGATATTATATTTCCAGCACTGTCTTCTAGAGGTCCAACCTTGTCTTGTACGTTTTGTTTACTCCTGACATATGCATAAAAACTCTTGCTGTCATTTTTTTATGTTACATGCTAGTTTTTGCTCATAGCTTCTTTTAGATTGTCTGATTTCAGTTGTAGCAGCATTAAGTGCCTCTTTGTATTTTGCATAGTCTTCGTCCTTTCTGGTACGCCTATAAATCCTCCACATAGTTTGTTTTAGCATTATTTTTCTAATAGCCTCTTTTGACAAGTGTTTCTTTCTACACCGTTTTCCTTGTTTTTGGAAGGGAACAAATTTATCGATGATACTCTCAATTTCATATTTTAGAATATTCCAACATTCAATTGCGGTCTTATTTATCAGCATGTTATTCCAATCTAGCTTTGCTAAGTATTTTCTCATATCTTTATAGTTACCTTTGTGGAAGTTTCTCTTGTACGTTTTCTTATTTTTACTTTCTGATTTTACATTGATGTCAAAATGTATTTGATTATGGTCACTATTACCCAATGGTTCAAATATTTTTACATTGTCCACTAATTCTTTTTGTGATGACAAAACTATATCTAATACATTTTCTCCCCTGGTTGGTTCTAGTACGTGCTGAGTAAGAAAGCTATCCTGGATTAAAAATAGAAATTGTTGGTCCTCAATCCCTGTGCTCTCTAGAGAATTCCATTGTATGTGTCCATGGTTAAAATCTCCCATTATGATACATTCCCCTTTACTAACTTCCTTTATAGCGTTTTTTATTTTTGTGTTGTCCTCTTCGTTTATGTTTGGACTTCGGTAAACTAATCCAATAGTTAATTTTGAATTTCCTGAAACAATTTTGCACCAAACAGCTTCATCGCAATCTGCTTCCCTTTCTAGTTTTATTTCATAAGCCTGAATAGATTTTTTAACATATAAAATAACTCCCCCGCCCCTTCTTCCTATTCGATCTTTCCTAAACATTACATATCCTGTCAGTCCTAATTCAGCATCTGTTATATCTATGTTGGCCCATGATTCAGTTATACCAATTATGTGAGGGTTCCTTTCCTTCCCGTCTCCTTACGTCCTGTCTCCCTACGACCTGTCACCTTCCCTCCTCTCAGCTTCCTCCCAGGCTGCGATGAGCTCTCCCTAGCATCTCTTGTGTCTTTCCCCACTTTATCATCTACTGTTCTCCCACCGGAACTACTGGCACAACCCCCCTGTTACCTTCCCACCATTGCCACAACGAGCAGCCTCAGCTCTTCCAACTCCACCTCTAGTTCCTTCATCTTCGTACATCCCCTACACTCAAAACTAAAACTATCTGCCTGGACCTCAGCCCAGGACTTCT
This sequence comes from Lamellibrachia columna, assembly GCA_963662155.1. NCBI lineage: Eukaryota > Metazoa > Annelida > Polychaeta > Sabellida > Siboglinidae > Lamellibrachia > Lamellibrachia columna. Next base: position 18,987,436 of record OY759261.1, read on the forward strand.
TAAGGGTAGGAGAGATGGAGGGAAGGAGGGGGAGTGAGGGAAGGAGGGGAGAGAGAAAGGAAAGAGGGACAGAGAGAAGGAGATAATAAAAGAGAGAGAGAGAGATAATGAGAGGAGAGAGGGAGTGAAGGAGGGAGTGAGGGAGAGGGCTAGAAAAGGGGGAAGGAGAGAAGGGAAAGAGGGATAGGAAAGTGGGAGAGTGGGTGAGGAGGGAGGGAGGGAGGAAGGGAGGGGAGAGAGAGAAGGGAAGCAGGGAGAGAAGGGGAGAATGAAAGAGAGAGAGAGATAAAGAGGGGCGGGCGGGCGGGCGGGCGGGCGGGCGGGCGGGCGGGCGGGCGGGCGGGCGGGCGGGCGGGCGGGCGGGCGGGCGGGCGGGCGGGCGGGCGGGCGGGCGGGCGGGCGGGCGGGCGGGCGGGCGGGCGGGCGGGCGGGCGGGCGGGCGGGCGGGCGGGCGGGCGGGCGGGCGGGCGGGCGGGATACACAGACACAGACAGACAGTCTAACGAAACGACATCTGTCTAAGCCCATTAGTAGTTGTCATTTGTTGTGTAAACCAATTGAATGTAACATTACCGTGCATCGTTATCCACTAATTACTTCTTAATATGTTCCGGTTTTGGGCGCGGATGAATCTATACAAAGAGTGCTGGGCGTTGTACTCAAGGTTGACGTGGGAGGTAGTATTGTGTATGTCTCATGCAGCATGATGTATGATATAATGGAATCGATAATTGTATTTGTTATTCGACTAAGGATGGTGTGTAGGCGGCAGGCGCCAAGGTCAATAAGGCTCTGCGACGGATCGAGTATTTAGTCTAGCGTTACTTAATTTCGATTATAATACCCAAGATAGTGCAATACATACCTGCTTTTAATTAACGACAACGTAGTGAAATGACATTCCTTTGAGAGGGGGAACCGGGGCTACTTGTGTACACGGTAGTGCCCTGCACCCGCCTATAATTTGAGCCCAAGCCCGGCCCGCAATTAGCAGTTAGAATCCAGGCCCGCACAAAATGTTCAAGCCCAGTCCGGCCCAGGGCCGCAAGCTAGAATTTAGGCCCAGGCCCAGGCCCAGGCCCGGCCCAGGCCCAACCCAGACCGTTAGTGTTTGGTCCAGGCCCGGCCCGGCCCGGCCCGGCCCGGTCCGCACGTTTCAGGCCCAGGCCTGAGCCCATATACTCGCGGGCCAAAAACGGGTAAGCCCGCGGCCCGCAAGTCAGCGGCCCGCAATTTTTTTTAAAGTAAACCTATTATCTTATAATAAAAGCGAAACACAAATAACCTGTAATACATATGTATTATTTTTATTTAATAACATAAAAAATAATATATGAACATTGTATAATGTCTACTAGTCTGCGGCTGTACTGTGTGCTGGACGAGTTCTAGAAATCCAGCACAACCAACTGCCTCAAACGGACGAATATCCTGAAAAAAAAATAATCAACTTTTGATTGTCATTACTATTAAGTATCATAATTTTTTTATATATGGCTTTAATTTATTGACTTATGGTTAGGGTAGGAGATTTGTTTATCTTACCCCTAATGCAAACCATAACCCTAATTGTTAAGTTGTTAATTTAATTAGCTCAACTAATTTAACTTAATTTAATTAATTAATGTTACCATTAAGGGCAGTTAACTTGGTATTAATTGATGTTTCAATTAAATGTCACCCACTGGCACAATTGAAAAATACCAACTACCAACTGGGGTGGGCAGTGGGCAGTGGGCAGTGGGCAGGTCATTCAGGCAGGCAAGATTTGGAGGGAACACAATAGAATGTCCACTGGTAGGGTCAAATAATTTGTGAATAATCCTTATGATGTCCTTGATGGTTAATCATGGATTGATAGCCTCTGCAAATATGTATAAAGTAAACATCTGGGGCTGGCTACATCCAGCCAAGTGAACTTATGGGGCCATTAGATCTATACAAAAGGCTACATTCTTGCCAAAACTATGCATCTGTAACATCTGTATTCTGTATATACTATGTAGTAGTAATATATACTGTGTAATGTGTGTGCTGTGTTTGCAATACTATGCATTGCATTCATATTAAATGTCTCTATTAAAAGAATGCACGTTACTAAAATTATACCATTGGAAGTCCCATTGTTGAAAAGAGGTTAAACTACATTCCAAAATATAAAGCACTGGTGTCATTCATAATTCCATGCAAGGTCTCAATTTGCAACTATGTAATACTAAAGAAATAATTTTAAACATTCATTAACCGGAAATACAATTTATAATCAGTTTTTAAAATAATAAAATGAAAAATCTGGGTTTTTTCAGGATTTGTTATCGTCCACGTGCGTTCAACTGCAAAAAATGTGTTTGGGGCAAGTTGTCACAATTGTATTGGGGCAAGTTGTTACAACTGTATTGGGGCAAGTTGTTACAACTGTATTGGAGCAAGTTGTCACAATTGTATTGGGGCAAGTTGTTACAACTGTAACAACGCACAAGCGACCTGCACAGATGGTTCAGCCAGCGAGTTCGCGCTGACAATGACTGAAGGAACTATAGTTATTTAACTAAGACGTGAGAACGCTTTGTTTCACACGTGAAGCCTGGCGAACTGGTTTATAACCAGTACTGTTAATGCTAGCAGCGTGAATATGTTTAAAAAAAATTATAAACATCTCAGAAAGGCGGGTTACACACATATGATAAATTGTTTGGACTTTCCTTAGGCCAAAGGCTTCCTTGTCCACTTGCCATCTGGGTATTTTACCTTAGATGGTAATCTTGTGAGATATTGTTAATTTGTTATGGAACAGCCCCATTTGAGTAATTAATGAACATTGCACGATTCATTGAAATGTGGACGTGCGTGCGTGTGTGCGTGAGTGCGTGAATGCGTGAGTGCGTGTGTGCGTGAGTGCGTACCTGTGTATATCATTCAATCAAGTAGAAAAGTGAAAGGAACAACCAAAAACATCTTCACTTTGCGGAACATTCTAGAGCAATGCTGAGGTGGAATTCCAGAAAAGCTGGTGAAACTCAGATTTTCTACAGAAACTTTTGCTCAGGTAAGTTCACTTACCTGGGCAACATTATCAGTCTCCAATTAGGTGCAGAAGAAGACATCATCGCACGATTGGGAGAAAAGCCAGGTCAGCACTTCCAAATCTACAGCTGCTCTGGAAATTCTCGGTATACTCCTAAACGAGCAAACTCAGAATCTACCAGAGCAATGTCCTCTCTGTGCTCCTCTACGGCTCAGAGTGCTGGAGCATGACGCAAAAAGACACCAATAGACTTTCCAGCTTCCATAACACCTGCTTAAGGTAGATACTAAAAGTGTACTCGAAGGTGGACATGGCTTGGTAATGTCTACAGGATGAACAACGATCTGCCAGCAAAAACAGTGCAAACCTGGACGCCAGAAGGAAACAGAAAAAGAGGCAGGCCGAAAACAACGTGGCAACGAACAACGGAAGAACTGAAGGCTGCTGGGTTAACATGTGGCACAGCAGCAAGGAGAGCCCAAGACAGAGGGGTCTGGTGAGATCTTGTGTGAGCCTTATGTGCCACACGGCATGAAGAGGATAAGTAAGTAGAAAGTAGAAGTCGCAACACACACACACACGCACGCACGCACGCACGCACGCACGCACACACACAAAGGTAGCCCCTTTAGTAACTAACAACGAGAAGCTTAATATATGAAGCTGTGAACACTTACGTTGTTGTGCACATTGTGTGTAAGTGCGTATAATCCAATTAATGTAATAACACTAACGTGGACGAGTGACCCTTGCTTTGCGATCCACGCGTTCTTTGCTGTAACAACGTGCCCCGTATGATGTAACAACGTGCCCCGTATGATGTAACAACGTGACCCGTTTGATGTAACAACGTGCCCCGTATGATGTAACAACGTGCCCCGTATGATGTAACAACGTGCCCCGTATGATGTAACATCGTGCCCCGTATGATGTAACAACGTGCCACGTATGATGTAACAACGTGCCCCGTTTGATGTAACAACGTGCCCCGTATGATGTAACAACGTGCCCCGTATGATGTAACAACGTGCCCCGTTTGATGTAACAACGTGCCCCGTATGATGTAACAACGTGCCCCGTATGATGTAACAACGTGCCCCGTATTATGTAACAACGTGCCCCGTATGATGTAACAACGTGCCCCGTTTGATGTAACAACGTGCCCCGTATGATGTAACAACGTGCCCCGTATGATGTAACAACGTGCCCCGTATGATGTAACAACGTGCCACGTTTGATGTAACAACGTGCCCCGTATGATGTAACAACGTGCCCCGTTTGATGTAACAACGTGCCCCGTATGATGTAACAACGTGCCACGTATGATGTAACAACGTGCCCCGTTTGATGTAACAACGTGCCCCGTATGATGTAACAACGTGCCCCGTATGATGTAACAACGTGCCCCGTTTGATGTAACAACGTGCCCCGTATGATGTAACAACGTGCCCCGTATGATGTAACAACGTGCCCCGTATGATGTAACAACGTGCCCCGTATGATGTAACAACGCGCCCCGTATGATGTAACAACGTGCCCCGTATGATGTAACAACGTGCCCCGTATGATGTAACAACGTGCCCCGTTTGATGTAACAACGTGCCCCGTATGATGTAACAACGTGCCCCGTATGATGTAACAACGTGCCCCGTATGATGTAACAACGTGCCACGTTTGATGTAACAACGTGCCCCGTATGATGTAACAACGTGCCCCGTATGATGTAACAACGTGCCCCGTTTGATGTAACAATGTGCCCCGTATGATGTAACAACGTGCCCCGTATGATGTAACAACGTGCCCCGTTTGATGTAACAACGTGCCCCGTATGATGTAACAACGTGCCACGTATGATGTAACAACGTGCCCCGTTTGATGTAACAACGTGCCCCGTATGATGTAACAACGTGCCCCGTATGATGTAACAACGTGCCCCGTTTGATGTAACAACGTGCCCCGTATGATGTAACAACGTGCCCCGTATGATGTAACAACGTGCCCCGTATGATGTAACAACGTGCCCCGTATGATGTAACAACGTGCCCCGTATGATGTAACAACGTGCCCCGTATGATGTAACAACGTGCCCCGTATGATGTAACAACGTGCCCCGTATGATGTAACAACGTGCCCCGTTTGATGTAACAACGTGCCCCGTATGATGTAACAACGTGCCCCGTATGATGTAACAACGTGCCCCGTATGATGTAACAACGTGCCACGTTTGATGTAACAACGTGCCCCGTATGATGTAACAACGTGCCCCGTATGATGTAACAACGTGCCCCGTTTGATGTAACAACGTGCCCCGTATGATGTAACAACGTGCCCCG